>OX371274.1:13357500-14563000 GCA_947310995.1 Yponomeuta cagnagella | reverse complement strand
AATAAATAAATCTATTTTAGTCATGAGTAGAATTATTATTAGCGTATAGTAGAGATCTCTAAAGATATATTTCTATATTATTCTATGCTAACTATGCTGGCAGTTTATTTGCATTTTGACTTTATAGTTTCTTTCAATCAAGCATCCCTAATAAAGATGAGAATATGTACTTTTGATAAATATGGTCTGAGGTGACACTATAGTGTATTTACTGAAGCGAACAACTAAGTTGACTGACACATGTCAAAAATTTGGTTTTTCAATATGCCACATTATAACACTGCATAATATTTAGCAAAGTTATACAAAACGAAATGCCTAATAAATACCATCAAGCCATAAACACAATAACACTGTTATTACCTGATTTATCCCTCACTTGCAGTTTATTGAACTAAATATTTTATTTTATCATAAAAATACCCTTTGCTTAAGAGATCTATGCCTGAAAAAATACCTAAAATTTCAGCAGTCCTCAAATAAAAGCAATCTTACCAAATATGTTCGCAACTAGCAAAGATGATGGATGTTTGTTTGAAGGCGGATTATGACAGATAATGCGCTATGCGAAGTGTAGAAAAAAGTATGGAGAGCTGACTACGAACTTCTTTATTAATTAAAGGAAAAAAGTAAGATAGCCACCTTGACGCTCTATTTACTGATGATTGACGTTGTTGATGCAAGTGCAACTTCTCTAAGCTATTTCATTTTCTTTAGTCTTTTCATGATTGTAAATAAGGTATTGGTAAAGTATTTTGCGAGGGTGAGATGAGAGTGGGGCAATTTGGTCATGGGCAACGGAACCAGAGAGGACAAAGGTTGGCAGACTTCCTGGAGAAAGAGGAACTCTTTATGATGAACTCTTTCTTTCAGTAGCCACCTCACAGGAAATGGACCTGGTTAAGTCCCGATGGTTCCACGAGAAACGAGATAGACTTCATCCTGACCTCCAAGAGACAAATATTCAATGACGTCTCTTTGATCAACATGGTGAAAACCGGAAGCGACCACCGAATAGTAAGAGGCACATTGAATATCAATGTCAAACTTGAGAGGTCTCGTCTCATGAAGTCCACGCTCCGAACTACTCGTGCCCACATCCAGAACCCTGAGAACTTTCAACTCGAATTGTCAAATCGCTTTGAGTGCCTGGAGAGCGCCGCATCGGTGGACGAGATCAATAACGGGTTTGTAGAAACTGATCGTACAGTGGGCTCGAGGTTCTATAGACCCATCCGTACGAGTAGACCACAAAAGCTCTCAAACTATACTCTCACTCGGCCTCATGGCTAAACTTCCGCGCGTTGCAACTGCAGTCCTCCGAGGATACTAAGTCATATAGGCAGCTCAATAGACACATCTCAAAGTCTATGCGGCACGATCTTCCGTCCTTTAATACCGAACATATTAAAGAGACTATAGAGCGGAACAAGGTCTCCAAAGTATTCGCAAAAGACTTGTCTATTGGGCAAAGCCAGCTGACGAAGCTGAAGAGAAAGGACGGCATTATAGCGTCGACCAAATCAGAGGTGCTGAGGGAGATTGAGAGTTTCTACGGACAGCTATACACCTCAGTCGCAAAACCTGTTAGCAGTTTGAAAAAAGATCCGAGAGCCAAACTGACCCGACATTATACCGAAGATATCCCGGACATCAGCCTGTATGAGATTAGGATGGTCCTGAAACAGCTCAAAATAACAAGGCACCAGGAGAGGACGGAATCACATCAGAGCTCCTGAAAGCGGGTGGAACACCAGTACTTAAAGTCCTTCAGAAGCTTCAATTCCGTCGTGCTCGAAGGAAAAACGCCAGAAGCATGGAACAGAAGCGTGGTGACGCTGTTCTTCAAGAAAGGGGATAACTCTCTATTGAAGAACTACCGACCCATCTCGCTTCTGAGCCATGTTTATAAGCTGTTTTCGAGGGTCCTCACGAATCGTCTCGAACGCAGGTTTGATGACTTCCAGCTTCCCGAACAAGCCGGTTTCCGAAAGGGCTTTAGTACCATAGACCACGTCCACACGCTGCGGCAAATTATACAGAAGACTGAGGAGTATAATTTTCCATTCTGCTTAGCGTTTTTGGACTATGAGAAAGCCTTCGATTCGATCAAGATTCGAGACATTGGCAGTGCTCGAGTCTCTCCAGCGTTGCCGTATTGACTATCGGTATATCGAGGTGCTGAAGTGCTTGTACAACAGCGCCACCATGTCGGTTCGAGTACAGGAGCAGAATTCGGAGGCAATTCCATTGAGAAGAGGCGTGAGACAGGGAGACGTTATCTCTCCGAAACTGTTCACGAACGCACTGGAAGATGCCTTCAAGCTTCTGGAATGGCAGGGACGCGGCATCAATATCAATGGCGAATACATCACGCACCTTCGATTTGCCGACGATATAGTAGTCATGGCAGAAACGATGGAAGACCTCGGCATAATGCTCGAAGACCTCAGTCGAGTTTCCCAACGTGTGGGCCTTAAAATGAACATGGACAAAACGAAAGTCATGTCGAACGCCCGTGTTGTGCCCACCCCAATAACATTGGGGAACTCGACTCTCGAAGTTGTAGACAAGTTCGTCTACTTAGGACAAACAGTCCAACTAGGCCGGTCCAACTTCGTGAAAGAGGTCAATCGTCGAATCCAGCTCGGCTGGGCAGCATTCGGGAAACTTAGAAAAGTCTTTTCGTCTAATATACCTCAATCGCTCAAGACAAAATTATACAACCAGTGTGTGTTACCAGTGAAGACTTATGGCACTGAAACGTGGTCTCTCACTATGGGCCTCAAAAGAAGGCTCAAGGTCACGCAACGAGCTATGGAAAGGGCTATGCTCGGAATTTCTCTACGAGATCGAATCAGAAATGATGAGATCCGTAGACGAACGAAAGTCGTCGACATAGCCCAGCGGATTAGTAAGTTGAAGTGGCAGTGGGCGGGGATCCTAGCACGCAGAACTGATGGCCGATGGGGCCGAAGTTCTCGAATGGAGACTACATATCGGCAAGCGCAGCGTAGGACGACCAGCCACAAGATGGACAGATGACCTCATCCAAGTGTCAGGAAGGCGCTGGATGCGGGCTGCTTCCAACCGGTATTTTTGCAAATCCATGGAGGAGGCCTATGTCCAGCAGTGGACTTCTTGTGGCTGAATGATGATGATGAAAGTATTTTGGTCCATCATCCAGTAGTTATTGTACTTTTGTGTTTGTTATTACAAAACGGAAAATATGGGCGAGCCGGGATCCAATGCTGATTCTGGCACTTTTTCCTCGCCGAAGCACAAACGAATCAAGCGAAACCCAATGCATGCACCAGAGAAGATTATTATGATGAATATTGACAAGCACGTCGAAGAAACGTGGCCGAAAGATCCATACCTATACAAACTCGCTATTGCCCAAAAGACCCAAATTTATTAAAACTGTTGTACCATTCCTGACAAAAACCACCAAGAGTTGACCGTTGCCCAGTTCCCGCTACCAAAACGTCCTTTGCGCAAAGGCAGTATAACTTCTTGGCACCTCGTTTTTACAACAAACTCAATGCACTTTGCCAAATTAAGGATCACAATACCTAACTTTAAAGTCAAGAAAATAATCAAGGACTGGCTTTTTCCTCTGACTTACGAGGATACTGAAGCTCTACTGCTCACCCTTAAATAATAAAATTAAATCTTGTTCTCCAACCGCAACTAGACAAGATTACTACTTATTACTAACTATACTTTTACACAAATAATACTCCATTATCTTTATAGAAGATTAAACAATAAAACATATATATAAATAAAGGGCTCTCACACACACACACACACACACACACACACACACACACACACACACACACACACACACACACACACACACACACACACACGCGCGCGCGCACGCAGACACGCACGCACGCATGCGCACACACACACACACACACATAAGCGCACACACACACACACACACACACACTTATACATACACACACTCTTCTCCAGCACTAAACTACATTAAGCATGCATATAAATTGAGCCTTCGAAACATAAAAATAACCTATTGTTACCTTATAATGGCCTATTAACTACTTGGTTTTGATTTTGTTGGTTCTTGTATACCTAGTTTATCTTGATTTGTCTATTATTTTGCACTAATTTGCATTGTACTGTACACATATTTAAGGGAAGTCACTTGCTCCTGACGCACAGGTAATCCTAGTTTGGGAGCAAGGGTTTCAAATTTCACAGTGGCAAATTGTATTGCTCAATAAAGATATTTGTGTTTGTATATGTTTTCCTTAAACAGTATGTACACGATGCAAGCAAAGCTGCGTGCATGAGCTATATGTCGAGCGAATAAAGTTTGAGAGATGCTGTGGTTTTGTTTGTTTACCTTTAGTCGTTATATCTAGGGTATAGGTGACATTACGGTTTTAGTTTTTAGACATATTTTAAATAATAAAAACTGAATTTGCACAGATATTTACTTGCTCATTTTTTCATTATCCAATTTTCCGACGTTTTAGTACTTTTGCAAGTTCCATGGTTTTGTTAGACTGAGGTGATATGTGTCTTTTTGAAAGCATTAACTGTTTTTACTACCCTCGGCAAATTCAGTTTTTATTATGTCTACTGCTCGTGTTAACCTTAGAAAATACCATATTTTAAATGTTTTTGCATACACAAGTGCACAGTCATATACACACAACAGCTTAGTCTATTAAGAAAAAGTAATAATTTTTATTGTCCTAGTTTTTGATAAACAAAATTGGCAATAATTACAAACTGGTTTCATCTCAAAAATGTTGTTTACATCCTAATAAAGTTAAAAGAAATTCTGAAATTGAAATGGGTTTAAAATATCCCTTAAATAATATTGAAATAAAAGGAAATGCTTTTATGTGTAAATTTTCAGCGAAGGTGAGTCCATAGTAGTGAGCACACGAACCCGGGTGAGCCAAAGGAATGACTCTGTCATCCATTGCTGGATCCCCTCAGCCAGCATAGCCATCATCTTTGGCATTTACAACCTGGTATATGCATCTATTATCACTGATGGCTTCCTGAAAACATGCAACCAATACAGAGGGCAGTTAGTCAGGGTAAGGTTTTTAAAGGTTAATTTTTTAGGGTTCCTTACGTCTGTCCGTCCGTCATCAGGCTGTATCTCATGAACCGTGATAGCTAGGTAGGTAGTTGAAATTTTCACAGATGATGTATTTCTGTTGCCGCTATAACAACAAATACTAAAAACAAAATAAAATAAATATTTAAGGGGAGCCCCCATACAACAAACGTAACTTTTTTGCAGTTTTTTGCTCGATGTTAATAACGGCAACAGGTAGACCCTTGAAATATTCACAGAATATTTAGTTCTATACTCGCTTCAAAAATTAATAATTAAAATAAAATAAATATTTAAAGTGTTTTTTTTGCCGTTTTTTCTCGATATTTGTGTCTAATGTTATACAGATAATGGTACGGAACCCTTCGTGCGCGAGTCCGACTCGCACTTGGCCGGTTTTTTTTTAAATAAAAAAAGGTGCCCTTTAAGTATAATACACAAAAATTACAAAGGTTTTTATTCAACCTAAATGGTATTTTTTAGCGAATTGATGCCTCTGGGGACCACGCTGCCGCCTTACACTTCCGTTTATCCTGCCAAGCGATCTTTGACTTTATGGACTACATCCTGAAGGACTCTCCCGGCAGCCGGCGCGGAGACAGGATCAACACTGGTGTGGCTCTTCAATTGGCCCTAGTGTCTGCGTGGGTTTGTGTCGGATTGTGGATTGCAGTGGCCGTCTACACCTCTATAAGAGCTTATAGAGAGAAAGATGTACTGACCTGCTGTGGAAATTAAAGTATGGATATGTGTGGAAGGTATGTGTTCATTTGCACGACATGCAAGTTAATCTTTTTAAATTATTTCTTATCGTAACTAATTTACATAAATTTGTTCGACTTTGCACATAAATTTAGCGTAAAGATACAACGGGTTTAAACTTTTTCGGTTTTGGGTTGTATATTTCGACCTTAAACTCGATGTAACTTTAAGCCAAATTTATTTGTAAAGTGGTTTATTAACCAGTCAGTGTCTCATCTGGATCTGGACTTTGAATTGGTTTTAAGCAGTCATGTACAAGATACCTTAAAAAGTATCTGGAATACAAAAATGCAAAATACTAACTGTCTGGAATGTTATCTGAAATACTAGATATAAAATACGTATCTTTTGAATACTTTATACAGATAAAATGCTTTTGTAAAAAAAAAACATTTTTTTAATGAGTTTTTTTTTTTCATTTAAATCGCGTTGATTGCGCAAATGTGACACAACATAATATGTTGAGTCTTAAGACTTCAGTATTTATGTTGAGACTTAACACTTAAGTAAAACCAGTTCTTCAAACAGTTTATCTCTCACTTTTCTTCGATGAGGCCTCATGATCATGTCCTCAGATGAGAAGAGTTGCTCCACAGGGGCAGGACTTGGTGTTGTATTTGATTCTCCCTCAAACACAGACTATTATGCGGAATAATTTAAAATGGCACGAGTTAAGGGGCATAGCCGATGATATTTTCTAGAAAGAAAGAATTGCCACGCCATCTATCAATTTGGCCTCAGACTAAAGATTCCATGGAGCGTTCACTTTTATCTACGACATTTAAAATTAACGTCACCTAAAATGGTAAAATAGAATCAGTTAACTATTACCAAAAGTATTAGCAAACAAAAAGTATTTAAATACAAGATAAGAGATGAATTTAAAAAAAGTTTTATAGATCTTTTGTATCTGTATTTCAGATACTTGTATCTTAGATAAGTTACATCTCTGGTTTTAAGTACGCATTGCACAAGATCAATAATAATTATATAATATTTACATAAATTATATACAACAACATATAGATTTAAAAGGTTGTACCACCGAAAATTATACCAAGTAGTATAGAATTTACAATAGTTTTACAAGTGCCTGTAATGTATTAATTTTTAAGTTTATATAAATGTGCCGTCCATTCATATGACTAAATATATCCTATTTTTAATTATTATTTGACATCGTTTTTTTTTTCAAATCTATCTAATACTGTCAAAATTCCGATACGGGTTCCGTCCCCAACTAATTTAATCTTAAGTTAGTAAAATCGTGAAGAGTAGCAATTTTAGATAGTAAATACTTAGTGCAAACTATTTACTTTAAAATCGTAATTTTTATTTTAAAGTACATTTAAATACCCCTAAAATCTATGGTTTATTATCATCACTGACCTCGTGAAGAACTATGGAGGTCTGTCTCGCCGTGCCGCGAAGAACGCCCTTCATTGTGAGCCTAAAAGCAGAGCTCTTCCTTTTTATAATCGCCTAATACTTCTGCTAAAAACAGTTTACTTATATCTTACAAAAAAATAAAAAAAACTGTCTAATGCGGTAGGTACCGACTCCCAAAAGAGATAAGTAGATATTGCTATCTCTATTTATCCATTACACAGGACAGGAGGCATCATCTTTAATGTGACTACGATAAAATTCCTCGTGGACCCATTGATGACGAAGAGCGTGGACCTGTTAACGGGATAAAATAATGGGACCACGAGAAAACACCCAGAATTTCTGGTAATGCTGACAAGATTGTTAAAAGTTTAGAATAGTATAGAATGTTCAGTTACTCAAATTATGTTACCGAGAATGAGTGTGTACATCACAGATATCTCGATACACATTTTCATACAGGCTGGATCAAACCTCAGTGCCTGCTGCCGTCTAGTGTCGCAGTGTCATGTCACCCTTTTCAAGAACCTTAAAATAATCAAGAAGTGGTGGTCATTTCCAAAATCTGTGAAAGCATAATGTTAATTGTGTGTGCCAGAGATAGGCGTGCTTTCCCAAAAAACTATTATGGTAGGTTCCATCTCATTTTCACCCTGTATCATTCCTGGTGCCTAACTGAAATAAAACAACTTTTTATGTACCACATAAATATACGCATTTATTTATAACGACAATACAAAACAACAACATTGAATAAACTACTACATTTATCATATTAATGCTTGGAGAATTAAGAAGGAATGTAGCATTCACAGCTTTCGTTACAAGTAGGCAAGTACAACAACAAGTTACCTAAGTAACAACCACAGATATACGTATAAATGAAGACAGAAGGACGATTTCACATAGGACGATTACCCTGGACGACATCGTTGGCCTAGAATGCATACAACGTTTACGCAACATCGCACAATGTATGAAACTAGCAGTCCGATGATGTGTCGTCCGTTCGCAACGGCATCGTCCAATGTTAAACCGTCCAGACGGTACATATTTAATTATTTCTTGTCCAACCTCGTTACTCTGTAGACGTCATTATGCCCAAATTGAGTTACAATAAAAGTGCGTTATCGTCAGAAAAGAAACCAATAAATCCAGGGCAAAGTCCTCTTCCCTTTCACGCCAAACAACTCTTTCACTGGTCATAGTCTCGACCCTTGCCAGGCAAGGTAGTGGCAAGGGCCTACGCAGTGGCGTAGCGTAGTGGGGCGGGCGGTCCGCCTCGGGCTGCACTTTTAGGAGGTGGCAAAATTTCACAATAAATAATTCTAGTCTCAAAAAATATAATAACATGATATAAGTACTTATAGGAACACGCTAAGTGCCTGGTATTTACGGTGATTTGATAATCACGGAAAAAAATGTGACTTACATTGTCAGACCAAGCCTGGAAAGGTTATAGAGGTGTTAAATAGTTTATGAAAACTTGCCGAGTATGATCTGTTAAAATACCTGTACAATTCACAGCAATGATGATTGTTCTTGCTGAAAAGTTCTTTAGAATTACTCTATGATGCCTTTCAAATTAAAATACCTTAATCAGAAGGCGGCAAAATCTTCTGCCCCGGGCGGCCGACACCCACGTTACGCCACTGGTCTACCGATGGGCTACCAGCGCGACAGAAATAAGGACGCATGTTATCATTTTACAAAATAGCCTCAAACTTGGACAGACTAGATAGAACGCAACGACTTTCACTAAATTGTTAAACTCGTACTTAATTGAAGCGCAATATTATGGCCAAAGTAACTTCGAGCGTCAGTGTCGATTTTTGTACGATCTATAAGGCTGGCTTTTTACGGCGCGTGATATCACAAGTCGCGCCGCGCCAGCTCGCGCCTATGCGCCGTGTGAAGGCAATGGCTCGAGGCGAGGCGGGCTAGCTCGTGCAAGTTCGTCCCATCCTCCGTTCGAATTCGGTACTTCAAAGGCGCGGCGCATGCGCACTCGTGGCGACACGAGCGTGCGCGGGTGAACAAAACAAGTTCGTGTTGGTTTGCGTGCCTCGGACTGTGACGCCGACAGCGTGGCCAGCGGGACCAACGCGCGCCGCGTCGCGCCGCGCTGTGAGAACGGGTAGCGCGAGCTCGCAAATCAGCCGGCGCAGCGCAACTTGTGATATCGCGCGCTGTAAGAAGCTAGCTGTAGGATGGCCAGAGAATGCGACGGTTTCACATTGGACGATAACGGTAATGTCTTGGCCACGTTAAGGAAACGCTTAATGGCAATAAACGCGTTGATTGAGGCGGAAAATTAGCGCGTCAAAAAGCGCGATAATTCTGTTAGATACACTGGTGTTCAATGTTTAAGGGCAATAATTATAGCGTTAAATTTTAAAAAATCCTAATCTGCAACTTCTGTGAATTCAACATGGACGTCGTATGAAATCATTTCAAAGAATTTATTTGGATTTGAAAGCAAAGATGGACGTCGAAGTGCTGCTTTGTTGTATTTTATGAGCTACGCCAATGTTGTATTATATGTACTGCGTTAAAAAAAAGACAACAGCGTCGTTCATTTGACCAATCCATAGTGCTGAACAAACTTTTAGACATAAATCCATTATAATAAACAAAAATAATTTTGGACCGACGCACCTCACAAAACAAAAACAACCTCCAAGTCCACACCACAGATAAAAAACAAACTCATATCAACTCTACACGTTTTCGAATGACAGATGACAAACCCCAGCGTAGCCACATCAACGCAGCAAGAAACGCGATAATCCCTTTGATGTGCCGAAAGAGACCGCCATCCTAGCTATCCCCAAACGTTTAACGTCATTGACAACGGCGTTTATAAAATTACGGCGTTAAGCCGGCCACACTAACGTTCAACGCCAAACAACGCGATAATAATGCCATTTCACGTTAATGTAGCTAAGGCATTACGAATTTACGACACGACATCCGATGATGTAGTTCTACTAAGGCCTTTGTGCGACCGTTGTGTCAACGTTGTAAGAATGTCCAACGATGTCGTCCAGTTACTTTTATCGTCCAATGGGAATCCGCCCATTTAGGGCGGGCCTAAAATATTATATTGCTATCAATCAATACATAATAATATCATAAGTGCGTGCCTAATATAATGTGCCATGTATTATTCACATACATACATGGCACATTGGAATGGCGAAAGTAAAGTGTTCATAAAACTATAACAACATGTGTACAAATATGATAAAAGTACACAATTTTCATAAGCAATTTATAAGGCATGTATTTTATCTTTCTCTATTTCAACTGTGCAGATCAATGTAAAACATGAATTATCCCTTTTATGTATAACACAAAACCAAAATATTCTGAAATGTATCTGTCTTCACACAACCATGTATGGCCAGGATGTTCTCGCATGATCGACTTAAAAACCAGCCAAGTGCGTGTCGGCCAACGCGCAATGAGTAGCAAGAGGTTTTTTTTATCTGCCTTACAGAAGCAACGGCTTGTCGAAGTAATTTTCAACGGATTTTGTACGAAACTTTACTTTTATAAGTTGGTTGCCTGTTACTCCTTAACTAGTAAGGCCTATTTAGCCGTGATACTTTTCCTTTTAAGTTCATTATATGTGCTCCTACCCTGAATTCTTTCACGTTTCTACAATCAACCGTTTAGCTAGGAGAGGGGGGGGGGGGGGGGGGACGCCCTACTCGGACAACAAATTGCGCTTTAAAGCTTAATATTTCGCAAACGGAACCATAAATCAAATTTTTCAACGGCCCATCCAACGACGCCTCACAGGATGGGGTAGACGAGAAAAAAAAATCACCCCACTTTTCATGGAAATGAGACTATTTAGAAATGTATGCACCTTTTACAGAATAAACAATTATTTATTTATTTATTTTATTTATTTATGTTAGTCCAACATTTTATTCTTTAAGTTTGTCGGCGCGATACATATGTATACACATAACAAATTACAGCTTTCTAGTACCACCGGTCTTTGCGCTAGGCCGCGGACGGACGGACGGACGGACGGACAGACAGACAGACGTACATGGCGAAACTATAAGGAACCCTTCCTTGTCTGACTACGGAAACCTAAAAATTATAAAAGATGTCTTCAATTAATTCGGCTTCCACAAATATACTGAAATTATTGCAATCCACGGCAGTCGACAATCCACAAATATACTGAAATAACTGTAACTTATTTCAAGAAATAATACAAACTTACCAATTTAAGTAATCGTCATGCGAGAATATACTAGAGTTAAAACAATGGTAGTGTGGGGAAAAATTTAATATTTTCATGGATTTTTCAATTTGGTTTCTAAACTGGACTATCCATGTTTAATTTTTAACTATTCCCGTCAATAAAACATCATTGTCTTAGTTATTTTTCACAAACGAACAAGAGTAATCCAGTTGATTTCGTTGCCGTGGGACAAAAACTAGGGGTATGCATGGGCCAACTCCCAGAGTTCCGGACAAAGCAGCAAATCAGCTGAATGATACTAGAATAAAATAATTTTTTTAAGAAAATGCTGTTTTATTGTCGGAAATAGTAAACCAATTATAGCCTCATTTCCCGCCACACAACACAGCGACAGCCATAATTTTGTTATGAGAATGTTCACTAAACGAAAAGAGTTTCAAACTCAACTATTCTAATAGCGGAGTTTGAAAAACACTAGACTCGCTTTGAGCTCTAGTGTTTTTCGCTAGAATCGCAGCATAGCAAGTTGAGATAATCTCACTGACGATAGTAGACTGAACTCTAACAACAATTTATTATCCTACTAACTTACATCACATAGCATGAAGCCTGGAGCACATTATGGGTCATGACTCATGACATACGGTCGCTGAATACTCCATTGAATAAACACCATTGGGAAAGCGCATGTCATAACGCATAGTTTGTACCCACCATTACGATTTAGTCTAACAAACAGTTACCTAACTACCAGCGGAACACATCATAAAAACCCTTTTGGTAAATAATTAACAAACTCTCTTCTCTGTATAAGTCTTAATAATATTACGTTTACGTTCTTCCGAAAAAAATATTTCACAAATTGCAATATTTGTATCACGATGACCAACATTGCATTCCTTTTAACTTGTATCGAGTCCACCATCTCGCATTCACTACAACATCTAATTGGGTATGAAGCTCGTAATAATTGAAAAGGTTAAACTATAGGGAATGTCTAGTAAGTTAGGGGCGGTATGGGGAGTGCGAGGGGGAGGGTAGGGGGTGGGGATGCCCCCACTTTCAGGAAAGGTAGTTTTTGAGTTATGAATTATGATCACTTCACTTATTTCATTTCAAGGCGCAGTGCAGGGACTGCACTTCCCGCAGTAAATTCAGTCCATTTAAGTACAAAAAGTAATTCAGTAAGGGCCAGTTTCTGAATTGAGAATTTCGCTAAGTAAATAGTTAACTGTAGTGCTGCCTCTTCAAATTTCTTAGAGAAGAGCGTGACATAACGTTACTTAAGTATTTACTCGGTGAAATTCTCAATTCAGAAACCGGCCCTAAGCGTGTCAGAGAAAAGTGAAGTTGATACAGCGAGCGGGGGTTGCCCTCCCTCCACGCCTCCAGCTTTTTATATACACTCTAGGAAGGTAACCACCACCACTGCATGGAAATAGGGGGCTCTTGGGTTTGTTTTCAAACCATTTGAACCTATCAGCAAGTGAATTATGAGTGCGCCAATCCTGTTTGTAAGCCATTTGAACCTCTTGACCTTTCGCAAGGACGCTGGACAAAAAAATCGTAATCCTACTTAATATAATAAATGTGAATGTTTGTGAAGATGTTTGTTACTCAATCGCGCAATAACGGCTGATCGGATTTAGATGAAATTTGGTATGGACGTAGTTTGAGTCCCGGGAAAGGACATAGGATACTTTCATACCGGAAATTACTCATTCCATGCGGACGAAGTCGCGGGCAAAAGCTAGTAAATTAATATCGCGGCGCCTATGTACTAAAAGATACGCTAAAAGGGTTCAATTGAACCCCGAGAAAACCTCTATACTTATATCATAATTAAAGTCTACTAGACAGTCCCTATAGCCAACTCATTGAAAATCCTCAATTTTCATGAAACTACAATCATAATTTTTAAGCCGAATTGTAAAACAACACATTAATTTTTTCAATACTAGCTGCATGTGTACAGCGTTTTAGACGTCTGTTTTTTAATTCGATGCAAAAGAAAGAGGCAGTGTTACAATATTATAAAATATTAGGGGTTAAAGTATGAAATTGCCGTTTTATTGCAATAGGTTCTTTGAATTGACATAGAATCTTCATGGTTTGAGGTTTTCGAATGAAACTTTTTTCAAATGATTTCTATGATGTTCTTTTTTTAAAAAATGTGAAACATTTGAATATCGACTTTCAATTGTTTTTGTTATTCAATTTAGACAAGAAAGATGGATACTGCGAAAATTCGAGTGATTTTTGAATACGAGTTCCGACGCGGAACTAACGCGGCAGAAACAGCCCGCAATATCAATGCTGCGTTTGGAGAGGGGTCTACTAATAAACGCACCGTGCGATTTTGGTTTAAACGCTTTCGTGATGGAAATTTCGACTTAAAGAACTTAAAGTTAAGCGTGCACACACAACTGCGGTCGTATTTAGTATAGAACAGGGTAACGCCCGATATATTATTATTTATAGTTATAGCCGTCGTCTGTGACGACCTTCAAAAATAAACTTGTATTGATGTCCACAAAGAGTACAACAAATGTAATGGGTTGTGATGGTTTAAGACCCCGGCACATGTCAAAGTGACAGTTTTTTTTGCATCGAATAAAAAAAAACTTTAATTACGATGATTTTGGTGATGTCGTGTCGTAACCATTTTACATTACAATTTTTCTTTTATTCTGACAATTTTTTGCGGAAACGACACCACATTACCATTTCCGTGTTCATGGTCATCTGTCATTACAGGTCAGAATTACCATGAGAACTAAAATAGTAACCCCATGAAATGTGATAAGAACATAACATGAAATATGCCTCTTTACCTGGCAACTGGAATCGTGTCTAACTCACGCTGGACTTCGCGTTCTTGCACTCGGCCTCCCAATCTTCAGGGATGAGCTTGCCGAGGTGGTTCAGGAACTTGGTGTAGGGACACGGATCGTCACAGAAAGGCAACTTCAACTCCATCGGTACCTCGATCTTCGTATTGTTGCGGTAAAACGCCTAAAAGAAAGATGTAGAAATTTCCACGCGTTCCCGAGATAAAGAAAGGGTCTTGACAGGACGGGCAACAAAGTGATCGTATAAGTGTTCCGTTTTTTCCTTTTAAGGTGTTAAGGAATATGTTTACCTCGGGCGAACCATGCAGTTAGGTAAAAACAACTTCGAGAAAGAGGCCAATAGAAGAATACAGCTGGGCTGGGCAGCGTATGGGAAACTACGTCGAGTCTTCACATCGCCAATCCCACAGAGTCTCAAGACGAAAGTCTTCAACCAGTGCGTCCTACCCGTCATGACATATGGTGCCGAAACGTGGACACTCACGGTAGGGCTGGTCCACAAATTTAAAGTCGCTCAGCGTGCTATGGAAAGGGCTCGGGGTTTCTCTGAAAGATCGAATTCGAAACGAGGTGATCCGACAGAGAACCAAAGTCACCGACATAGCCCACCGAATGAGCATGCTGAAGTGGCAGTGGGCCGGCCATATTATCCGAAGAACTGATAACCGATGGGGTAGAAGAGTTCTCGAGTGGAGATAGCGGGTCGGTAAACGTAGTGTTCCCACACTCGTCCTCAGACTCGGTGGAGCGATGACCTTGGCAGGGCGGCTGGCAAGAGCTGGATGAGAGTAGCCGAGGACCGTGCTCAGTGGCGTGCTATAGGAGAGGCCTATGTCCAGCAGTGGACAAGCATAGGCTGATGATGATGAGGCATAGGTCAATCATGTAAATTGTGATTTTTAGGATCCGCAGCCGAGAACCGGCCGATTAGTAAGACACTTTTTTTGCAAAAACTATCCACCTACACTTTTTTTCATAGCATAGCATAGCATAAATATATACAGCACTATGTCAGTCAGTGCTCACTTATTGTACTAAATAAAAAAAGAACTTTATTCAAAAGTAACAAATTTTCTTATGTTAGATTGGTGCTGCCAAAACCCACCTTACTGCTCTGGAGCGTTCCCAAAGGTTACCCAATACATACAGTAAACCCTACAGGTTCCCTACCACCGCCCTTTACACGGAAACAAAATTTAAGAAAGAAGAAAGAAAGAAAGAGGATATTTATTTAAATTGTCACAGAAACACAAAGTAAACAAAAGGTACACAAAATACACGAACGTCAACAAAACAGAGATTTCTATCAATACGTCAACTGTTTATCTTTAGGGTGGTCGCTCAGCAGTAACCCCAGTTTATTCTTTCTCCTGATTACCTACTAAACTCTAATCAGTAGACGTAATAATAAGAATTCCCAACCCCAGGACGAAAACTAAATTTGCTCAACATTTTTTTATTAACATTAATAATGTTCTATACATGTCGGCTGAAGAATTGCACCCTTAATGAAGCGAAGCGGAATCTTCTTACCACCTTATTGACTTAGGCTATGACTCAACTGACGATATCCTAAAAATTATCACATAATCTATGTACTGTACATTTCATAACCTCAAACTTTCTCACTAATCAAGTCACACATAAACACAACACATCCACCCACACACCTTACATACACCCCTCACCATTCTTACCACAACTTTAATACTGAACTAGCATGCTTTTTCAAAGCATACTAAAAAAGCACGCATTTAGCAATAGTGAATGTACTATGCTTTTTGTGCTATGCTTTTAAGCACGCTAAAAATCTGACTGACGGTCAGATTTTTTATTGTTATCTGTGCTTTTAAAAAAGTATCTAATAAAGATGGCGTCGCAAGTGAAGTGGATACGGGATTTCATAATTAAATTATTAACAGAATATGAAAAACGGGATTCGTGCAGCAAAACTTATAAAAACAGTATTTTATCACAGCCAATAACTGCGATAAAATTTCAACCGCTTGCAAACTAATTAGAGATTCCATATTTTCCACTTGCGATGCTTGTGCTTTCTTCGCTTTTTGAGACAAGTTGTGTTGAAACTAGCACAGCAAATGTATATCGGCGTCTTTAATTAGCACACTTTTAGTTTAGCACGCTAAAAAAACAGTGCTAAATAGCACGGAATTGATAGCAAATGTAAACCAGTATTAATCATTTCCTATACCAATACCTAAGCTAATCATACTTTTATGTTTTGGGAAAAATTTATATTTCATTAGCAAGTGGTTTAAATATTCCATTATCTTTTAATATTTAAATACATTGTTGTTTTATATTTTCAATGACATAATCTACTGGCTTTTCCAGTAAATTAATTTTATTCCAAATGTTCACCTAGTTACTTTGTCTTTCGTCTTTTTTATTCTTATCCAACATGACAGGGATGGCTGCGGCTGGTGTGTCAGCCTCTTACAGTGGCAGACTAGTAGTATTGGCCACCTTATGCCGCGTATTAGGTACTATCTGGTTCAAATGCTGTTAGGATACGACCTTTTGGAATGGAGCGGCATATGACCTCAACTGACGCCTGCCAGTACCGTTAGCAACGCTGTCGGGAAAGCGCGTGACACGTGAGTGACGAATACCTAATACAACTTCATCGGAAGCATTTCTTTTTAAATTATATTTGTTACGGACGGCGAGTGTGACTACACCTTATCTTTGGAGAATAATCTAGATGCTAGGTACAGATAGATTACGTGATAGGTACTTATGTATAAGAGAACCTTCCAGAATAATCTTTGCTAGAAAGAGACAAAGTTATCTGTTAGACAGAGATAGAAAGACATTCTGGAATGTTCTACTTCTATAGTCTTCTAGAACCTATTTTTAGTATGTTCGATGTGATTCTGGGTACTACCAGAAGATATTCTGGAATGTTCTATAGTGTTCTATTACCTTCGACGTCTTTCTAGGTAGGTACTTCCAGAAGTTTCTAGACTGGTCAAGTAGAATTCTATTATTACGTACTCGATCATTCTAGAAACCTTCGAGAGGCTGGAAAGATATCGAACCTTCTCGAAGTGTGTAAGTGGGACAGACATAATTATATGTTAGAGAAGGGTAGGTTAGTTTTTTTTATTATTATAGATGATGATACTGATTCTGAAACGAAGATAGCTCAGAGAGTGAAGGAGAGGCTATGAGTGGAGTAGAAGACTAGAAGATTAGCTTCATTTTTATTCTCATTATGTGTCTTTAGTTACTATCTTTATGTAATATTTTAGCCGCCGTGATACTTCCAAAAAATTAATTAACTGATTAATATTATTCATCTGACTGTTTTTCTGACCCCAAAAGTCATCACTGTCGCGTAACGCGACTCCAAAAGGTCGTATCCTAAATTCCTAACAGCATTTAAACCGGATAATACTACCTGCCTCCGTCCTTTACACACTTAGCTACCTACATAAGACATTCTATAAACCGCCTGTATATTTTCATCTCCTATGCTTAGATCTCCTTTTTCTCATCTCCTATCCCTCCTCCTTTTTCCCCCACAGGCACCCCCACCCTCACACCCTCTCCTTAGTGGCTGAAACCCGATACCAAGACTCCGGTCGTCGGGCTGAGCTTGTGTTCTGAGGGCTGAGCAGAGCACTGACATTCATACGTTCACTTACGTTCACCAATATAAAATCAGATGTACGCACACACACACACACACATACACGCACGCACGCACGCGCACTCGCACGCATGCACGCACGCACGCACGCACGCACGCACGCACGCACACACACACACACACACACACACACACACACACAATTGCTTACAAATCTATCATTGGCCTTGTATCTGATTATATTTTAAGTACTTATTGAATGTATCGCCTTTATAATACACTGGTATCGTCGTTGATTTCAGAAAAAAAATAATGAAAATTATCCCATTATCATCATCTTGTTTTTCGTTCTTTTCGTTCGTTATTTGAATCACCCTCGTAAGTTCGGGGTTTTCTTCGATTGCCCGCCCCTATAGTAGGACCTCCGTAGGCACAGGCCTAGTGGGGCTCAAGGAAAGTCCGCCCCTGCTGTTAGCCGGCGCCTCGCAAGAAGCATTTCCTATACAAACGTAATTTGGTTTTTATTTACAAATGAATATGCCAACAATGAAACTTTGCCAATGCGTTTAGAGGACACAAATCGAGGTTTGGTCGTGCTTAGAATTGGAAATAAACTAATCAAAAAGAAATTATAGCCTTGAGAATAGGTTCTATGAGAAGTCTTGTACGGCTATAATTAATTTTTTATTCTGTTATTCTCAGTTGTAAGCACAAGCAAACCTTGATTTGTGTCCGCTAAACATATTGGTAAATGTGAATTAAAACTGTAGTGACAGTGTATTGCGCAGTGCTTAGTTAGCAGAATGGGCCACGCGGCTTGCAGCCAAGCGCCCCCTAGTTAGTCGGTCTTGACGAGCCCTTGAAGTGGCATTGTACACGGTTTAGTCTGTATATAATCCACATTATGTAAATTAACGTGTATGTCGTGTCTATAATATAGTGCCTTCGTGCGTTAACGTTTCTGGAATCTTATTCGATCAACCTTGAACGGTAAACCTTCTAAACTCTTGGTGTGCTGTGCAATAGTTAACCCATGCAGAAGCAAAAAACCAAAGTACTTTTGTATGGGAATTGCTTCTTGAGGGGCCGCCTTAAAAGATGTACCTTGACAAAAAACGCCTCCGGCTCCATCTCTTCGTGCAGTTCGAGGACCATGCTGGCTCCGTACTCGGGCTGCAGCATCTCGGAGAAGCCCAGCGCGCGCCACAGCGACACTACCGTGATGTCGTGGCCGGAGTACACCACCACGTTGTGCTCTGGCTTTGCGTACTCGACTTTCTGGATCAGGTGCTGGCGGATGTCGCCGAGCAGGGGCCCTGAGGATGGCGCCGGTCTCAGGGTCGTCGGACATAGCGTCTTGTTCGTGGGATCGTGTTCGTTATTTATGGAGATCTAATTCATTAGGTCAGCATATTCTTAATTGTAAAGAGAAAATTATGTGAACACCATTTCTCACTCCTTTTATATATATAGTTGAGAATTGTAGGGTTTCAGTATGTCAATATTTAATATATTACCCAGAACTTGACAAAAACGACAAATGGGTAAATAATTATTGTATTTTTCTGCAGAACTTTAATTTGATTTCATCATCAACCCATTATGTCCCCACCGAGGGGCACGGCTCTCTTCCCTGAGGAAGGTATAGATAGGCCATACTCCACCACGGGGGCCAAGTCCGGATTGGTGGAGGCTTGTAGACTAGTGGCTCGTCTACTAATTTGATTTAATTTATTTAAATTTATTGTGTTGTATGGAAGTTATTTATTATTATTATTATTAATTAATCAGTCCATAATCATTTTATGTTTCCTCCAAGGTACGCTGCCAGTTTTTTCTGTCCTCAACCAGCCATAATACAAACAATATATTGCGTTTTATAACAGAGTAGGTATGTACAAGTAGGTAGGTAATACATAGGTACTCTATTTTATGTAATAGTTTCTCACCTGTATGTAATCGTTGCATCTTTTCATTATAAGACAGTGCCGCTAAACTTAGCATAAGTGGTAGCTTCATCTTTTGGGGGAAAACATTTTTCGTCCACTCTGGCAATTTCAGTCCAGCTTCTTGCTCTGTTGCCATAGCACTGTAGAGGTAGTCCACTTCCAGAATGCTCCTCATGCTCTGGTTGGTGTGTTTAGTTAAGTAGTCGAAGAGTTCACTGAACTTTGGATCAGCATTCTTCTCAGCTAGGACCTCGTTGTACATCTCCTTTAAGGATTTGCAAGGTTTTGTTTGCGCAACCAACTGTAAATGAAAAATATTAATCTTATATTATTTTCCAACTAGGAAAATATTTTCTCATTAAAAATATTGTTGCTAAGATACAAAGGAAAGGTTACAAAACTATACCAAAGGTCAATGGATAAAATTTATGGAGCTTGGTAGTCTCATCCAACATTTTGTGACTGCTTCAAAGTTAAATATTTTTGAACAGACATTGAATACAGGATAATTTTTTTCTTCATGGGTGAAAACCCTGCATAAAAAAAGGTTTTACAAATTCTAAATTTTTTACCCTTTTAACAGACTGCTCCAAAGGAGTATGTGCTGTAGAATAAAGAGAAATAATTGCGCTTCAAAACAAGTAACACAGATCGAATGACTCCCATCATTTAATATGACCATCTCTTTCCATTACCATCTCTTTAAATTACTGGGGTGCAATAAATCTATCTACAAATAAACTCCTTGAGTGGTAGTCAAGATTGTACAGCCAAAATATTAAAAGGACTCATCAAAACCTGCTGTTGTAGAACCAAATCTTTACAAAACTATCTATATTTGCATTGAAATGAAAGTTAAAAATTAAATTGAATAAAAAAATTGGTTTGGGCAATAACCCAAATTGTATTGTATGGTGAATTTGTGAAAGGAGTGCTCTTAATAATTCTCCTTACATTATCAAGTTCTCTGGGCAATGAATGCACTGGTATGGGCTGCCACGGCAACTCCGGGTGCCACATTTGTCTCTCCGAAGGTGGGTACAACCCTGCTAGAAATGTGTAAGCACTCATCATACAACGAGACTTATCACTGCTGCGTACGTAGATGTCCTTGTCATAGAACTCTTCCGGTATGAAGTTAGCATAATAACTGCGGTACTTTTTGCCTAACTCATACAGTTGGAGTTTTCCGGCCTGGAAGGTAAAACATGTGAGATAGTTTGATTTAATTCAATACAAAACATCATTACATTTACTTTAACTTTACCATTCACTTTACCTAGACCGTGATTCAGGAGATTCTACAATTCTTATATTCTTTTTGTTGCACTAACCCGTGCTGAGGACAATTTTAAAAACCTATTTAGAGGCTAAAAATTCCACCCATGCCGGGACTTGAACCCGCGACCTCTGGCTCACCGTGCCCGCGCTCTCCTTACTGAGCTAATGGGCAAGGTACAGCGATATCATTCCAATGTATAAACCTAACCGCAAAGTGGGTTACTCGGGGCTGCAAGTGATGTAAATCGCTTCAGTCAAATGTTGCTGCCTGTACGTAATACAGAGAAATTTGTAGAGGCTCGAAATTTCATCGATGCTTGCACTTGCCCATTAGCTCAGTTAGGAGAGAGCTGGCACGGTGAGCCAGAGGTCGCGGGTTCAAGTCCCGGCATGGGTGGAATTTTTAGCCTCTAAGTAGGTTTTTAAAATATTCTACAATTCATTGGGTGAAAAGCTACTAATTGTAGCTTTGTGAAATAGGTAAAGTCAACAATGTAAATTTTAGGAATAGTAGTACTTACACTAGTCAAACTTCCCAATCCATCAGGCCATTGGTAATTTTTGAATGGGTCACTGTTGTATGTACTAGCTGGGGTTCTAGCACCATGGCGAAATAGCTGAAAACCACAGTATTTACACTTATTGCAACAAGGTTTGCTTCGGATTTATCAAGGTTATCCGATAACAAATGACTTACAATAATAACGAGACGTAAAGTCTTGGATTCGTAAGGCAAGGTCTCGCTGAGCGCACAGTAGCCAAGCAGGCAGCTCAGCACAGCTAGACCTAGCACTATAACAGTAACGGTGCTCGACCTCCTGGGTATATGCTGGCAGTTCTGCTTACGGGACACTTTCGTCGCCGAGGACCTCCGCCATGTATTCTCGTCATTGTCATACTCCATTGGCACCTTATTGTAATGGTCTGTCGCTTTGGTCAACAGCTTGAGGCCGTAAGTTACGACGGTCTATAAAACTGACTTGCGAAACGCGAAATATCTACTATACCAAATGTTGTTCTTGACCTCTGACCGAGATAACTTTACGCAAAATACGATACAAACAAAGCGCGGAATTTCACGAAAAATGTTTTTGTTTGAAGTTTGATTCCTCGCACGCACATACCAAATAAACAATCCGGACTATTTTAATGCACACACAAATGAATGAAAATCTGGATGATCTGGTACCATTTCAAGTTGGTCGGTTAATAATACCTATATGATGTCGGAAATGAATGACAGATGATAATGTCGATATACCTTTGAGTTATACCGTTATTATGCTATAGAGGTGTGCTATAACGTTAGGACAATCTGATATGTAACGTAACCAACGATATTTTAATTAGAAAGAAATAGAAATAAAACATTTTATTTTATAATAAATCCCAATTACCAAATCACCAATGAGTATTTTATATTTTCCCGCACTGGTTTAAAATATGTATTTAACGTTCGAGACTTCCCAGACTTATTATCTAATTACGATCAGTAAATTTTAAATTTACTTCTCTAGAATGGTCACACAATTTTGAATTTTGTTATTTTATTTTCTCATTCCCAGGTCTTTAGCGGTGAACGCGTTGTAGTCCTTAATTCCAACTAACTCCTCGGACAAGGCCCACAGTTTCTTTGCATCCTCTTCTTTCAATGCAGCGCGAGAAGGATTCGTTGGAACACAGTCACTGCAAACAAATTACAGGCTTAAAAGAAGAGCAAACCGATTGGGGACTGGTTAGGAACATTTATTTTCATTTATTTATTTACATAAATATTGCAACATGACAGTAATTAGGTACTTACACCAAAGCGATACAATATTTTGACTGAGCACTACCTATCAAACATCTTCTGCATTCTCTTACATACCTTCATCACACTTCCAATCCCATCCGCAAACACATCACACTCTGGTGCTTCAGCGAGCAGGGCACAGAGTAGCCGCAGCGCACGCGCGACTGGCGAGTGCTGGTACTGGTGGTGAATGGTGTGAATTTCAGATTTTAACGGTTCTTCCACTGCCACTTCATATTATAAAACAGACACACTACGCTTACATACATGCTTCATATTGTTAAACTTAGATGCTGCTTAGAGGTAGGCGTGTGTCCCGCACACACTCATTAAGAGAGACAACGTAAAAAACGTGTATACCTGTAATATAATCCCGTCTCTTCAGCGCATTTGTCATCTACGGCGCAGAAGATTGTGGTTTGCGCACCGAGCTCAGGATTCTTAAAGAAAGGTCCGAAGAAGAATCCAATTATTGACCGCGAGCCCCTGAACAGGGTGTCATTGAGATGACGTCCTAGCTCAGTTTTGATAACTCCGGGATGTAAACTATACGTGTTGACATTGTCTATGCCATGTTCCTAAAAATTAAAGAGATCATGATTATAGAAAAACTTAAATATTTTTTTATTCTGTTTTTAGTATCTTTTGTCAAATACATCATCTCTGAAAATTTCAACTGCCTAGCTATCACGGCTCATGAGATACAGCCTGGTGACAGACAGACAGATAAGACGGACAGTGGAGTCTTAGTAATATGGTCGTTTACCCTTTGTGTACAGAACCCTTAATTGTAAACGTAGGTACCTAAATTCTACTAGGTGTTTCAAAAGGTCCGGTGAAACTTATGGGAGTATTTTACTCAACAATGCAAACAACTTTTATTACGGCACCAAATCAGCGATATCGAAAAAAACAGCTGTTCGATAATACATTTAATTCAAGTTATTAAAAAAAACAAGCAAAATAACCACAAAATATAACAATAAGCGACCCAGGGTATGTCGACGCAGCAGTAAAATGGCCTCGCGCTCAGTATAGGTACGCTGCGATTTTCCGAATAACCTCCTTAAGTTTCACCAAATGTTTTTTAAACATACTGTAGAAATGGTGGGTAAGTAATTACTATGACAGAAGGTACATACAAAGAGATTTTACTAACGACATAATAATACAAACACTCTTTAGTAATAAGGATTTTGTCAAGATGGACTATTGTAGTTAGGTGCCAAACTAGGTAAAGCATTAGTAGTTATTATTCTCATGCAATAGCGCATTTGGCCAGCTTAAATTTTTTTCACTTCTCATGCTCTGAAAGTGCTTATTTGTGCAGGATATAGGCTGCAAAAATCGAATTTTGTGCACAAGTACAAGGCAAAGAAAATGAGCCATAGGCACAGCCAAACACAATAAGAAGTTCATAGATAGAATTTGTTATTTTATAAAATCTACTTTAATTTATTTGATGTGTTTTTTAAGACATAAAAGATATTAAAATTTAAATTCATGTACGGTAGGTTATTTAATTAATTTAAGAAAATTATTATTACAAAATTAATTTAATAGTAGGCTGTATAGGTCTGCAACTTAGGTTGCCAGATGTCCGGTATTTAAGCGTACAGTCCGGTATTTTCGAGGCCTGTTCGGTAAAAAATAAATGGTCATACCGGACAGAACAATGTCCGGAATTTTAAGGAAAGCCGGTACTACTGGTCACAAGCGCCTACAAAAGTAGGCATATGAAATCCCTCAAACGCAAAACTCGCGCGCGCTCCTCGCTCGCTGTCTGTATGTTAAAAAGAAGTAAGTAGGTAGGTACTACCTAAAAGTACCTAAATACAACATAAATTAGTTTTACAAGAATGGTTCAACTTTATTATTTGTTCCTTGGAAGTTCCTATTATTTTTGTTAAACACACTTATTTAGTTTTAGTTGATTTTATTTTTTTCTGAAGTTCCTACCTTTGTTTTTGTTTAGTAAGTATTAGATTATAATATTCATACTATTGTTTAATAAAGACTTTCTCAAAGTTAGCATAGTCTTGGCGACCACAATTTTATGACTGCATTATATTTTGTTACAAATTTAGTTGATTTATGTGATATTGATTTATGAGAATATTAGTAATTAGTTGGGGTTGGGGTAGTCCGGTATTTTTTCGCGACTCACCTGGCAACCCTATCTGCAACCCAAGCCTAATATCAATGTCGTATAAGATTTGAAAAAAATAAAGCGGTGGGAAACAGCTCTTGTTTTTTCGTGCATTTATTAATTTCTTGAATTTGCTAAATTATACTACTGTTTTATTTCCTCGCAATCGAAATGAAAAGCAGAGTTTATAACTCGTCCACAAAACCATTTTGTCCTCGACATTACTATCATGCTAAAAGTCTCGGATAAAAATGGTTCGTTTTGTACACTTGTTGTAAAATGTACTATTTAAGCCTTTTTTACTATAGTGATTACACTAAATTTTATGCTTGTGTGTATGTACCGTTTTATAAATAAATAAATATTTACATACAGGCACATACATCGCTTCTGGCCCCACACTAGGATACCCTGTGCCGTGGGTACCAAAGACTATGTAATCACTAGTGGGTACCAGAAACAACGACATTACAAACATGTAAACATCCAAGACCTGGGGTTTTTTTTTGTCCCCAGCCGGGATTTGAACCCGGGACCTCTCGCATGGTATGCAGATGCACTACCGCTGCGCCACGAGGTCGTCAATGACACCTAATACCGTAAATTAGATGGACTCAACTAATATATCGGAGAAAAAAGTAATTTATCTAATAACAATCGTGATTACTCCAGTTAAATGCATAAATAGGTATGAGCATCGCGAGTCATTATACGTTAAAAGATTGTGTTTACTTAGGTATAAAAGCGGACTTATTCTTAAGATATTTTTTGTCACTATAAATATTATATAAATAATAATAATAGTTTTCACAGAACAGTGAAAGAAGGGTGAAAAAAATAAGTAAAAGCGCTTTGAATTTACCTTCAACTTTCTGGCTAGCTCGCTTGAGAATAGCACATTAGCTAATTTACTTTGAGAGTACGCTTCAGAGGCATTGTAACGTTTGGTTTTATAATTCACGTCATCAAAATTTATTCCACCCCCTGTAAAAGATATTTTGGTATAGGTATAAAATAACTTGGCGAGAAAGAACGGCAGAAGATCGGGCTGCAAAGAAAGCATATAAGGGACGTTGGCGGTTTTAACCATCGCTGGAAATACGCTGCGGGGATTAAATTCTGGAAGCTTCAGGTACTAGCTAGATTAGAGGGAGCTAGCGCAAGACATGGAAAAATGGCGTCTTTTGGTTGCGGGGGCTAAGATCCATGAGGTAACTGAGATAGTGAGAATGAACAAAAGAGGGCAGTCGAATTTCGAGAAGTGATTGAATAACATTTATACTAACTGGTATGAGCTCTTGATGAAACAGTGACTATACGCGCAGGTTTACTGTTCCTGATCCTCGGTAAAAGTAGCATGGTAAGCAAGAAGTGGGCCAGGTGGTTAGTGCCAAACTGGACTTCAAAGCCATCTTCAGTTTCTCCCTTTGGACACATCATTACACCAGCATTGTTAATCAAAATATTCAGCTGTGGTTCAGTTTCCAAAATATGTTGGGCACATTGGCGTACAGACTTCAATGATGTCAGGTCACATTGGACTATTACCAAGTCCCCAACGCTGGGGGTATCTTTGCATAAAGTCTCAATGCTATTTTTGGCTTCTTCCGCTCTTTCTACACTGCGACATGCCATGATGACCCTGGCACCTGAAAGGTTTAAAAAAATAAACAGTGAGTTCCTAGTTTACTTTGCTGAAACGATTTTTATGGCTCATATAAAATACGTTTTTTGTTGTGAATATTCACCACATTAGGAGTAATACTATTAATAGATATTATTATTTAGTAATTTTATAGAATAAAAAAAAAAACCAATAAAAAAAAACAGAAGACCCCGACTGCTGACCTTAGGTAAGTACTAAGGTACTAAGCAGGCGGGACATATTAAGGTAAGAAGGGTGGTGTTTGTTGGCCTGCAACAAACACCACCCTTCTTACCTTAATATGTCCCGCCTGCTTTTTTTTAATTGGTTTTTTTTGTCTATTGGTTAGTCTTTCTAGGGTTCCATACCGGAAGGGTGCCAAACGGAACCCTATTACTAAGACTTCGCTTCCGTCTGTCTGTCTGTCACCAGGCTGTATCTCATGAGCCGTGATAGCGAGGCAGTTGAAATTTTCACAAATGATGTATTTTTGTTGCCGCTATAACAAAAAATACTAAATAAAGAATAAAATAAATATTCAACATACTAACGTAATTTTTTTGCCGTTTTGTGCTCGATATTAATAACGGCAACAGGTAGGTACACGCTTGAAATATTCACATAGTATTTAGTTCTAGATACGCTTCAAAAATAAATAAAAAAATTAAAATAAAATTAATATCTAAGGGGGTCCCATACAACAAACGTGATTTTTTTGCCGTTTGTGTCTAATGTTGTATGGATAATAGTACGGAACCCTTCGTGCGTGAGTCCGACTCGCACTTGGCCGTTTTTTTTATGTCGGCATAGCAGTGGGACACAAACGAGGCTACTCTAAAAAAAAAATGGCAGGTAAATCTAGACACAGTGAAAGGTTATAAACATTCTTGCGCTGTGTACGAAAACCGCGGTTGATTAAGTTTAAGTCAAAATAAGAAAATTGATTATGAAGTTACGAGGGAATATAAAAAAATATGAACCAAACACATTACCCTACTTCTAGGCCCCAGAGTCAGGTAAAAAGAGGGTCTTTTCAAACCAAATATTTTTTTTATTAAGTAGCCAAATAGGTAAACGATGAACCTCGAACTTTAATTTTCTACTAATTTCTCGCTCAATATATCGATCCGTTGGGAAAAATGTTACGAATTTTACAGGAAAGCGGAAACAAAAATATACAAAAAAAAATCTTTAGGTACCTATATAGTTTTCTTTTAAATGCCGTACTAATGCAATTAGTACAGATATACTAAAAATGTAACGAGTTTTATAAATATTTAACTTTAACTTCAATATCTTTGGTAGTTTACAAGTTAGCATTGCTTTTACAGCAAAAACAAAAAAAAAAACCAATAACTTGCTTGCAACCAATAAAATAATTGTAGTATAAGCCATATTATGTACCTACATAAAAAAGATGTCTCTTACGACAAAAATTAAGTAGCATCAGTGTTTTTTAAAGCACAATTTAAAAAAAATTGTGAAGCCTGTTACCAAACCAGTAAACCAAATATACAGATCGAAAGAGCTTGAAAAACTGAGTGAGACTGCATTCAGTCTGCAGTCTATTTTCACCAAAAATAGCTTTAACGACATTTCATCCTCAAAGGGTCGAAAGTAAGATGGTGTACCTAAGTATTTTATTCTTAACTGAATCCAGACGGCTATATTTATATCAGTGTTAACAGCACGTGTGGAATCAATCTTGTCCATCCACAAGTCTCAGCTGCATCTGTGCCTAATTAAGTCGTAGCAAAATGTAACCACTAGAAAGCATTTATTGACATATTACGACAAAGGGTCGAGGCTCAGCTGGCTCAGCATTATGCAACCAAGTCAACGCAGTGATCTTGGCAGCGCTGATTTTCAGCCACTACAAAAAAAAAAACAAAAAATAAAAACTAGGGATCACTACCAGTTCATTGAGTTAGCACTGATACGTTATGTCAACATCCACCTTACGGTTTAAAATGCGCTATTGGTGCGAACACTGCAATCGTTGTATACTCGCTGGTTTACATTGTGAGCGCGCAAATAGCCATCGTTCAATATAAACCGGCGAAAGCGCGCTAATGTCATCCATCTGTCATTCAAATGGAACACAACAACATCTCTAAGTTAATTGTTGGTTGGGGAGTGTCGCTTTGGTGTTCCTAGGTGGCACATGGGTTTTCGATAAAATTCAGACTTGAAATATTCTTTTCTCGATAAAAAAACATCAAACCACAACAAACGCAGATACCAAATGTCAATTTGACGTTTCCGCACACGCTGCACTACCTGTTTTTCGTGAACGCCGTGAGCGCGCAATTATGACGTCACTAATGAGGTCACGACGTTTACACTGGTAAAAATAAGCGCATTGTGAACCGACTTACAGCCTGCTCACAACGCAAATAGCGCTCAATAGCTCAATGTAAACCGAAGTGCCAGTGTCACTTGGAGTTGATGACTAATTTGCACATATAAATAGGAATTTTTGTTCTGTCACCTCTTTTGTATAAGTCCAAAACGGTCTCCTTGCCAATCCCGGTGTTGCATCCTGTTACAAGGGCTGTCTTGCCAACTAATTTGGCAGTGCTCAGACAACGACCACTGAAGAGAGGCATTCTTAATCTGGAATTCAAATAGTGTTATAATATAAAACATCAAATTGTAATATGTGTACTTACCCGACAATTAATTTGATCAAATAACTTTAACTTTGTACCTATGTCGGATCTCATCAGTGGAGGACCCGCGGGATGATTTAGGATTTTATTCTTTGGACTTAAGTCAAATAAAATAAAAATATTAAAAAAAATTGTTCCGTCTCAAACTCATCCCGACTGCACAGATTTTTATTCAAGTGTGCTGTGCTACGCATTATGCCAGCGTAAACTTTTTATGCATAGTAAAAAAAGGTTGTGGATGGCTACACCGGCTAAAGGGCGTTGTTTTAATTTTATTTAACAAACCTTCGGTACTTTCACTTTTCGTGCCAAAATTATTTGGGCGGTTTACTTAATTGGAATATATCAGCAACAACAGTCGTGTCACACTTTAAAACCACTTTATTTTCAAGGCCAACAAGGAGCATAACAAACTTGACACCGCGACAATGGCTCTAGTGATGGGCACTGACTTTTGTTATGGGGGATATTGAAATGCTATGCGTTAGTTTAGTCCCGTTATTTTAAAAACATAATAGGATTATAATACCGTTACTGAGCGGGGTGTTGCTTGCAAGTTTGCAACTGCAGGATCAAATAAAGTGCCTTCTATTTATCATGCGTGATAGTCTATTCAATGATAGACTGTCTATCTACAGACGATAAAAGTTCCGACACAAGGTTGTCTGGAAGAAATTGCTGTTAACAATATGGCCGCCCATTGTACTTTTTCATTGTAACTTTCATATTTTATGTCTCGCTTCTTGTGTGCAATAAATAATATTCCTATCTTATCTTATTATATATTTTTTGAGCAAATAGGCAATTCTGAGAGCCTGGGCTGAATATTTCGATTTGCGCTGCCTTAATGATTTTTTAAAGCGAAAAAAAAGAACCAGAGTACCAAACCGGAAGTTACGTCATCAACTGAGATCCTACGATCTATCAGTTTCTAGTGGTACATACTATGACTCGATGACAAGAACTCTTTAAATAAACAAAACTAAAAAGACTTAAAATGTGCAAACGTAAAAAGGTTTCTTTACGAAATATCGAGATGTCAAAATGTTAACGTTTTTTATTCAAAATATTAACCGACCGGTTGGAAGCGGCTTGCATCCAAGCGTCTTCCTGCCACTTGGGTGAGGTCATCTGTCCATCTTGTGGCCGGTCGTATTACGGTGCGCTTGCCGACATGTGGTCTCCATTCGAGAACTCTTCGGCCCCATCGGCCATCAGTTCTGCGTGCTATGTGCCCGGCCCACTGCCACTTCAACTTACCAATCCGCTGGGCTATGTCGACGACTTTCTTTCGTTACGGGTCTCATCGTTTCAGATTCGATCTCGTAGAAAAATTCCGAGCATAGCCCTTTCGATAGCTCGTTGCGTGACCTTGAGCTTTCTTATGAGGCCCATAGTGAGAGACCACGTTTCAGTGCCATAAGTCATCACTGGTGACACACACTGGTTGTATAATTTTGTCTTGAGCGATTGAGGTATATTAGACGGAAAGACTTTTCGAAGTTTCCCGAATGCTGCCCAGCCGAGTTGGATTCGACGATTGACCTCTTTCACGAAGTTGGGTCGGCCTAGTTGGACTGTTTGTCCTTTAGACGTATTCGTCTACAACTTCGAGAGTCGAGTTCCCCAATGTTATTGGGGTGGGCCCACACAACACGTACCTATATGACGTATATAGGCTGCATTATAGGGATGGCAAGTGGCAGTCCCTGGTCTCTGCCTACCCCTCTGGGAAACAGGCGTGAGTTTATGTTATGTCATTATGTTTATATCGATGGAATGTAACCAGGCACCAATCTTACAGCATTCTGGGCTCTATGTTTATTGACTTTACGCGATATCACTTAAATTACTTTATATAGCTATCTAATATATAAAAATCTCGTGTTTGTTATCGAACTCCTCCGAAACGGCTTCACCGATTTTTATAAAATTTTTACTGTAGATATATATTTGGTATGACTTGGTAAGTCTGAGAATAGGTTGTAGGCTTATTGATATGGCAAAACAACGTTTGCCGAATCAGCTAGTGTATAAATAGGGCATTTATTATAGGTTCGTTGGTTGCGTTATTGTGTATTAAGTTGCTTACCTAATTGCGTAACCATTGTTGGGCGATACTATTACGTCGCTGTGGTATCGTGCAAACATCGGCATCGTCTGGTTCCATGTGAGGCTTCGCTTGACACAGACCTTGCATTGCATCGCGCCTCGCAGGCAGTCGTTCGCGTGTTTGTGTTAGCTTGAGTTGTGAAGTGAAGTGAAGGCCCTTAGAGAAATAGGTAATTCAATAATTTAATTCAATGCATAATTTAATACATTATTAACATACAAAGTGACAATAAAACTCTTTAATTAATGAATTTTTAATTCAATTATTATTATGTAAGTACCCAATTTGCACTAACTTGGTCCTACGATTATTATTATTAATTCAATATTGCACGAAAGTGTCCAAATATGGACTTAACCGCTATAAATATAAACATATATATATATATATATCTAGTGATAGGTCTTGTCACACACATTTAGAATAAGAAAAGAAAAACCGGCCAAGTGCGAGTCGGACTCGCGCACGAAGGGTTCCGTACCATTATCTATACAACACTAGACACAAATGTCGAGAAAAAACGGCAAAATATCACGTTGTACTTGTTTTATAGGAGCCCCCTTAAATATTTATTATATTCAAATTTAATTATTTATTTTAGAAGCGAACATATAACTAAATATTCTGGGAATACTTCAAGCGTCTACAGTCCTGAGTTTTTTTACGTTTCTACAATCAACCGTTTAGCCAGGAGAGCGGGAGAGGGGGTGGGGGGAGGTTGCTACTTGATAAATATGCGGGACACAAGTGAAAGGCTGCGCTGCTCTAATCACACTGGTTTATTTTATCGGGCTACCTTCATACATATCATCCCTCCACCTATATTTAAGATATATAAATTCTTAGCTAATACTTATACTAACACTGCTATAAATACTTCTTATAATCCACTCTTGGTATGTTTCTCAAGCTCATACCGGAACTTGTGGTGGCTCGAGCCTGTTCTGGTTCGGGATCGTCTAGTAGGTCGTTGGTTGCGTCATCAGCATCCTCGAAGGTGTCGCCCTCGTCGGCCTCACCAGCCTTGTCGGTCGGAGGCGGCGGCGACGCGCGCGGCTGCGCAGTCTGGGCCTCTGTCTTTCCAACCGTGTTTACTTGAAGTACTTACCAGTATTACTTTTCCAACCATGTTTACCCCACTGACGATGAACTGGAGCGAAACATCCTTTGGCTTCCCAAATGCACACCTTTTAGTCCGAATCGCCGCCACTGATAAATATGCGGGACACAAGTGAAAGGCTTCGCTGCTCTAATCACACTGTTTTATTTTATCGGGCTACCTTCATACATATCACTAGTCAGACAAAATTTTGCGCTTTAAAGCTTAATAATTCGCAAAAGGAACCCTAAATCATAGAGTGGTCTTCCTACACCTACAATATTTTTGAACGACCAATCCAACGATACGCTACACTATAGCGAAGGCGAGAAAAAAAATTGCACCCCTAATTCAGGTGTACCGTAAAAAAAAAAATTTAAGATTTTATTTTACCGTTTTGTCGGCGTGATTAATATGTAGGTCTATGCCAAATTTCACCTTTTTAGTACTAATCGTCTCCGAGCTAGGCCGCGGACAGACACATAGAGAGACAGACGGACGGACATGGCGATCCTATAAGGGTTCCTTGTCGACTACGGAACCCTAAAAAGGATATGATTTTTTTTCCTCGGTGGCGCTAGTGTTATACTCCCTAGAGCCCCTTTGTATAAGGAGATCTCAGATCTAAGTTGACGCCTCAGGAGACCCGAGGGCTGGTGCCTACTTTGGCCAGAGGTTACGCCTGCGCCTATACAGCGAGGCAATGCCGTCAGCCTTCTCAGAACTCTACCGGCCGACAGCGATGTGGTGGCTCAAATTTTGTTTAAATTAGAAAATAAGTTTAGGTTTAGTTTTGTAAATATTGTAAGATAATGTTTAATATTGTTGTAAATTATATTTTATCCCACTGTACATATAATAAAACCCCAACAATTAAAATTAAAAACTTAAAAAAAACTCAACGATATTTATATTGATATTTAAAATGTTACATGTATCTTTATTATGTATGGTGTGCTTTAAAGAGTATTAATGTAATCTAATCTCAAATACAACAAACACAAACTGTCTCAGGAATTGCGCATTTTAGACATAGGTACCTCTCTATGTGAAGATTTTGTTACACCCTGTATACTAACTACGCCGTGTTCTAGTATGTACGGTCGACATCCGTGCACTCTACTCAGTTGCTTTACAGACGACATTGCAACTAAAACGTAAAGACTTACTAGCTGTGGCCTGTACCTATCGTCCTTGAATTAGCTATAAAACAATGTACGCTGCACTCTTGGTGAAGAGGATGCAATTGCAATAATTGCTATATTGTAATGCATTTAAGAAAACGGTGAGATGACCGTTAATTACCTTGTTCGAGACAATCGTTTTATGAGACGCATACCCCGCATTGTCAGTTGTTTTTAGGGTTCCGTACCCAAAGGATAAGAGACCCTATTACTAAGGCTGGAAACAGTGCTCGACCGACACTATGGAAAATGGGGGTTAGTTTCTGGTCAAAAATGTGTAACTCCGTGAGTTTTCGTCATAGCGTGATGAAATTTGGTACAGAAATGCAGTAATGTATGGAATTTAAATAGTGTATAAATTATTGTGTTATTATATATAAATATAGCAAAGAAATAAAAAAGCAGGGAATTCACGAAAAAAATATAGAAAATAATTTATTTAAATTAAAAAAAGAAGTTTACAATCCAAAAAAAATAGATGCGAAATTGCTACAAAAGTACTTATAGCAAAAACAGTTGATATAATAATATATATTTTTTAATTATGTTGTTTGTACCTGCCTACTCACCTTATACAATAATATTTAAATCTACCGTTCAATGAAAAAGTAATGATTATAAAGTAATATAATTTGGAAAAACAAAGCCTTATCTGTTTAGGCTCTACTCATACTTCACAGTCAGTTGCAAGCGGAGTAACTTTAACAAGACTTAGTGCCTCTTCTTCAAGATCTTTAACATTTCTTACGTAAGGTTTTCTTAAACTGGTTATATAGGATCTGAAGTGTACAACAGTGTCTTAAAAACATCTTCATTTGTGGCTATTCGAGAACATTTTCTGGCATGATGTAGTCGCATGTTTCTGTAGTCTTTGTTGCGCGACTCTTGTGCGTCTTCCGATAGCTGTCCAATAGGAAGAACAGCGAAATATTTTATTACACTTTCTCCATGCAAAAGTATTTTGTGCACTGAGGATGGCATATAATACCAATTGTATTCACCCACGTATACTTATTCTTGCAGTTTCAATAGCGTATTCGCCAAACTTTACGGGATCTATCATCATTCCTGAAGAAAGAAGTTGTAGAATAATGTAGAGGCGCTTAATTAATGTTTCATCTACATCTGTAATTTCCGCAGAGCATGTACTGTTATAGAAGAATCTTCGTGCGGTATTCCCATCATTAGTGTTCCCACTACCTTGCAGAGGTTTATCTACTATCAATCCTAACTCCTCCCTGAAACGTTTTTGAACAAGTTCTTTCTTTTCCTTCTTCAATCTCTTTTTTTCTTCACTTGTAGCAGACCAAGTTTGAAAAGGAAGATTATAGGAAATGTGTAGTATCATTTCCATAAACCGAATCCAGGCGTGTAAAGTGGTCAGTCCGTACCTACTGGTACGCATTTTAATTTTCAGGTCTGGCAATAACTTTTGATAAATCATTCATAAGTCGGGACTAGCCCCACATATCGTGCAGGTGGAACCAGAAGGAGTATCTGTTAGTACCTGAGCCACCTTTCCATCCATTCTTACCATAAAGCATCAATTTGCCTCGTAATTTCATCTACAACAACAACAGCTTTAGTTTTTTCTGGAGTTTCCTTAGAAAATTCTATCGAAATGGGTCTACAGAAACGAACAGATGAAGGTACTAGATTTTTCCAAACAACAAAACCCGATTGCTTATCAATTAATCTGATGGGGACCATAGAAGTGATGAACAAATTTGCATCTGAAACCGATTCCGAGCTAGAGATGGGTAGTGGATTATAACCCAGTAGTTATAATCCAGTTTTAATCCGGGTTATAACGTTATCGACCAGTTTTATCCCATTAACTACTTTTTTGGTGGGTCAAAATGAAAGACAGGAGCGATACGATTTAACAAGAACAAATTACAACTAAACAAATATGCTTTGGGTAATCGGGAGTTTTGCTTGACATTATAGTGCCATAGTGATTTATTTTTGCACCACTGAAGTATTTTTAAGTTTTAATGAACTGCATACGCTTTCAAAATACTATGTTTTCTATAAATAAAAGTACAAATAAAAGCGTGTCGGGCCACGCGTAGCTTAGGGTTCCACAGACATCTAGTCATTACAACCTATTAACTAACATAATCACAAAATTCAGCTATCATACAAAATAGGAGGCTTTTTTACTAATCCCATTAATGAATCAACCATTAACCTATAAAGCCTAGTCAGCTGTGATAATTTTTCTTTTAAATTTATTATATTTGCTACTATCGTGATTTTTTTTAGATTTTTAAATGCAAGGGTTTAGATTGTAGAGGGGGGGGGGCGACACAGGTACAAGCTAAATATTTCGAAAATGAATGCCTCAATTGTAAAATGATCTTAGTAAACTCCCAATATTTTTAAAATAGCTATCCAACGATTCCCCACACAATGGGGTAGAGAAGAAAAAAAATCAGCCCCCCCCCCTTTTTATGTTAGGGGAGGTACATTAAAAAAACTTTCTGACATTTTATTATTTAACTTTGTCGGCGTGATAAATATGTATACACATACCACATTACAGCTTTCTAGTACCACAGGTCTTTGCGCTAGGCCGCGGACGGACGGACAGACAGACAGACAGACAGACAAGTACCACCGGTCTTTGCGCTAGGCCACGGACGGATGGACAGACAGACAGACAGACAGGCGGACATGGCGAAACTATAAGGGTTCCTTGTCGGACTGCGGAACCCTAAAAATGGAAGATTTAACCTAAGTAACATGTTGTAAGATTTGGACTAAGTGACACGCTGCAGTCCCCGTGAAATATTTTCAGATAATGTAGTCCTAATAATGATTCTGCATCTATACTTTCTAAATAATCCAGAAATATTTAAGTAAAACTCCAAGTGCATTCAACACAGGCGGGCATCATCACTTCATCAGGAACTGCAGTGAGTGACTGAATCCTTTACACAATGAAAAAGCGCATAAAATAGCGCGTTGGAAGTTCAGTCAGCATTCAGGCCAAGGTCATTCGGGTAAACAGTGATCACAGTAACAATAAACAATGCCGGTTCGATAAAAAAAAACACGAAATTATACCAAAAAACGCTCGTGCGCATTCTAGTACTGGAGTGAGTGCTGTGCCGTACGCATTGTGCACGGCGCAAGTGCGAGCGAGATTGACGATGTCGTTGTCCCACTCGCTCACGCCCGGGGATTTCCGGCGCAAAGGATCATAAAAGTGTGGCTTGCTTGATACACTTTATGAGATGCATTGCTTGCAATGCTTAGGTTTAAATGTACTTAGGTACTTAGGGCCAATTGCAGATCTCGCAAACTAGAGCTTAAGTCAAGCATTTGACAGATAATGCACGAACTGTCAAAATCTCGACTTAAACTCCATTTAGTGTAATGTACCACATAGACTTATCTTAAAATTCTCAAGTTGATGATTTGTTTGCAGATGATTGTATGTTCAAACACTATTAGTTGATCTATTTGAATATAATTAGATAACTTAATTACGGAACAGTCTAGAACAACATTACTGATGAGAAAGACAAATTCATTAAGAAATTGTAAAGTAAATAAGTTCAAACTACAAAATAACATCATTAGTTAGTTGATTAATAATTTAGTATAAATACATCTTTGAGTCAGTTCCTCAGTTCCTCGATAGCAGTTCATAGGTCAGTTCCTCGACATTCGGTCTCTCCCTAAGTTATATATAAGTTATTATTGTGTAAAGTAAGCAGTGTGAAAGAAAACATAAGTCAAAAGTCGCTCACCTTTTTATTTTGGCCCCTTCTGTCCACGCAATTACATTAGGACACTGGCCCTTAGTACAATGCGAGCGCAAGAGATAAAAACTAAACATGGTAGTGAAATCCCAACCTAATATTGTATTGTATGGAGAATTTCCTGTATATTTTTGCGTGCATAATTTCATAACGATACATGCAGCTTACAACTACTACAACGCCGTGCACATTATTCGACATATTCCGTATTACTATTGAACGAAATCATTATGAACCGCCATAATGGGTTATAACGGGTGCATAACTGGGTCAAAACTGGATTATAACTCACCAGTGTTTATAACCTGGGCCATTACCCATCTTGTATCGATATTCATTTTTGCTTTGAGTGTACGTACGCGCGTACGGTCGGTCGCTCCGTCAGCAAGCACTGAACTGAACGCATCCATACAATGTCATAGCTCGTCGGTCAACCGGACCGATGTACGCGCGACCGACGAGCCGGACCGACGCGACGGCTCGACCGACCCGACCGTACGCGCGTACCGTCAGCGTAGCTGTCTGCGCGTTCATACCTACTATTCATAGACTTGCATAGATATAGCTACGCCGACCGACGGTCAGTCCCTCCTCGGTCATTCTGTCACTGGCTGTATCTCATGAACCGTGATAGTTAGACAGTTGAAATTTTCACACATCATGATGAATTTCTGTTGCCGCTATAACAACAAATACTAAAAACAGAATTAAATTAATATTTAAGGCGGGCTCCCATACAACAAACGTGATTTTTTTGCCGTTTTTTGCTCGATATTAATCAAGGCAACAGGTAGACGCTTGAAATATTCAAATGTATAGATAACGGTAAGGAACCCTTCGTGCGCGAGTCCGACTCGCACTTGTTTTTGTGTGCACTTTTGCCAACTAATAATTAACAGTAGATTAACAAATTGTTAGTGTACCAGAAACTGGGGTTGTTAAGTGTAGTCTTATAGATAATACGTAATTAATGAAGGTTGAAGGTCGTGAAGAAACCTGGGTCTCGGAAGTGTTCACATACCTACCTCGACGCTCGAGATCGTCAATCCGCGGTGGGCACGCGTGGTGATCTGGCCCATAGGTACCTACTCTCTCTAGTTTCCGGAATGGCCCATTTTAGAAATAACCTATGTACTTCGACGAAATATATTATTATTCGATGTATTAGCATTGGACAAGATCGAAAGCACCCAAAACCGGCGTGCGTGCATGCAACGACTGCCTAATGAATGTTGATGAAGCGAAAGAGATCTGTCAGAATCGTGGTAGTGGCAGACCCAGGTTCTAATATTCACATAGTTTTTCAATAGAATGATACAAGCACGGCAAGTTGTTATTTGCCTCTGTTTGATAGTCTAAAAAGCAATAGCTCTTTCGCGAAGAAGATCGAATCGCGTGAGGCGTCGAATTAAGTTCCACGGGTTATGCCATTGGAATGCGATTGGTTACTAGACTACTTGCAGCCTAAATGAAACAACCATTATACTAAAATTAGTCTATTGAACCACTATTTTGAGACTGGGGCCTGTTTCATATGACTACAATTCAAAGTTTATTATGACAATTCAATGTACTTATGTACAAGTACATTGCGTAGCAGAGTCTTCCTGCTTGTTAATCTGACTTGGTCTATTTTGCTGTGTAGGTACATCGAATTTTCATAGTAAACCATGAATTGTAGTTCTATGAAACAGGCCCCTAGTATCTGCCTACCCCTGCGGGATACAGGCGTGAGTTTATGTTATGTTCAGTCGGGAAGGCATGGACTACGTGAGCGGGTGGTGCCACAGCAAGCGGCGGCTGGACGGGACCGCGGCCGTCGTCACTGGGAGCAATACCGGCATCGGGAAGGAGACTGCTCGGGATTTCTACTTCAGAGGTAACTTGCACCGCTTGCATTACTAGACCACTATACTGGACCGAGTTTCGTAAAACTACGTAGCAGTGACAATCAGTGTACCTACATTGCGTAGCAGTGTACTTTTTAATCTGTGCGATAATCGACTTTGCAATATACATTGAATGTTTTGTTGTTAGCAAGGACCACAAAGTGTGAGGTTTTTTTTTGAAAGAGAAAAAGAGAGAAAGAAAGAGAAACATTTATTGCAGCAACAAACGACACACGATAATTAAAACTTAAAACAAAACAAAACAAAATAATAGGAACACTTTTCAGAAATTGTCGAGGTGTGTCTCTGCTGCTGCAAATGGCAACTGACTCAGCATAGTGCTGAGGGTGTGAACCCTCAGCGCTGATTTTCAGTCAGTGCCGATAGCCCCAAGTGCTGCAGAGCGGAGCGTGGCCTGCCCCTAACAAATAAATAAAAACATATAGGTAACATAATAAACATCAATAAATTTACATTAACAGCGATATACACGTAAATACATTATATAAAGATATATATATACACACATATACGTACAATATGAAATATTAAGTACATATATAACAAAGGAATGGTAGAATAAATACGCAATCGAGTTAAGTATCCTTGATGCGATCACATCGTTACGTCACTAAGTCATTTGTAGCGTGAAGTCACACATATCAACAAAATTCGAATTTAAGTATTTTATTATAATTATGAAAACAAAATGTTTACTTAAACATAAACATAAACATTTACATACAGGCATAATGAACGTCAATGTCGTTAGTTTCACTATTAATAGATTATGTTTTTTTTCCTCTGTGATTATGTGGAGAAGAATCTCCACATTTTATTTTCAAATAAGTTTAATTAATTTAACTTACCGTACCTACAGTTTAAGTTTTCAACTTAAATAATTATATTCATGAACGTGTTTGACACTAGACACAATCGTCTTCTAAAGACATTTTAACATTATTTTACTATTTAATATATTATTTTTTTTGCACTAACCCGTGCTGAGGACAATTTTAAAAACCTATTTAGAAGCTACGGTTAGCCAGAGGTCGCGGGTTTAAGTCCCGGCATGGGTGGAATTTTTAGCTTCTAAATAGGTTTTTAGAACTGTCCTCAGCACGGGTTAATGCAATATAATAGTTATTTGTTATGCAAGGCTGCAAAGTTAATTTTTTGCGCGAGTACCTTGTATTGAAACCTGAGCAAGCGAAGGATTCTAGGATTGAGCCACGAGCGAAGCGAGTGGTTCAAATATAGAATCCTGAGCGTAGCGAGGGTTTCAAAGGTACGAGACGCTAAATAACTTTGCTGCCGAGCGCAACACACAACTTTTCACCTCACTAAAGCGAGGAAAATGTTAGGTGCAAGAAAAACAGTTTTAATAAATATTAATTTTTTAAATCAAATTTTCTTGCCGGCCAGTGCGATTCTTTAAATGAGGCTGGCGCATGACATGAAATAAGTATTTGCATTTCAATCATCAATGGACTGGCTGCAGAGAATATAAACTATTACGAAACCAATGAGGTTCTATATATATGTAATTTATTGTACGAAACCTTTATTGAATAAAAATATTCGAATTTTAAAAACACTTTCCACGCTAGCGGATAATAGTAGATTATGTACTAAGGGAATAAAACCATGTATTATGTCATGGGCGGCATATTGAACCCTGAGCGGAGCGAAGGACTCCGAGTTAACTCGCGAGCGCAGCGAGGGAGTTAAATTTTAACTCCTGAGCGAAGCGAGGGAGTTATGTAGAGTCCTGAGTGAAGCGAGGGGTTCATACCGCCCGAGACTAAGACATGTTTTATTCCAGAGGTGAATACTCTACTTTTCACACCATCTGGGAGACAATAAAAAGACAGGGCTGCATAAGTTGAAAATATGTATTAAAACCTGAAATTAAATATAAAGTCCACACTCTTTTACGGCTTAGCAACTTAAATTGAATATAACTTTTTCACTTCTCATGCTCTAAAAGTTCGTCTTTATGTCGTGCGTAGGCGACATAAAGTCGCTTTTTATGCTCTAGAGCATAAAGTAAAATCTTCGTCGAAGACCAAGGCAATCGCTGCAACAGCCACACGAACATCTTTAACTTCATACAACAACCTCTTTATTTTATTTCGTTTCGTTCGTATTCTAAGACCAAGGCAAAGATACCAACAGCCAAAGTACACAATAAAACTTCATGAAATAAACTTATAATTTGTATCTCATTGCTCTAATGTAACTTTCAATTTTAATTAAATTAGCATTTACTATATTTACATGTTGCTGTTTCATTTCCTCGCAATCGAAGTGAAAAGTAGAGTGTACAACTCGTCCATAAAACCCATTTTACACTCGACTTTATATCTATCCTCGCTCGCAAGCTCGCTCGGATGGATAAACGTCTCGAGTAAAATGGTGCGTTTTATGCACTTGTTGTACAATCTACTATTAAATTCGTATTTGCAATTCGCGCCTTTTTTTTTCTTTTTTTTGTTGGTGTTTCGCGCGGTCACAGGACACAGTATTTCAGAAAAAAAAGAAAAAAAAGAGGTGAGTTTCGAACAACAATTCGAATTTCGAATTGCAATGCGGGGCTTCTCCATAGTTTTCATGCGAATTTTGACATTCTAAATTCAAATCACTTTATTCCCTAGGGAAATTCTTCATTATTATTGCCCTCGAGAGACAAGGCCATGCTTTACGATGATATTTGACGGTACGTAATAAGGCATTGTCGAGCAGGAGGTGTGAAAAGTGCGATTTTCCACGCAGATTTCGAATGATAAATAGAGCTTTTACGAGCTAGTGAGGTGAAAAGAATATAATCATATAGATACAGCGATATCATTCCGATGTAAAAACCTAACTGCAAAGTGGATTACTCGGGGCTGCATGTGATGTAAATTGCTTCGGCCAGATGTCGCTGCCTGTACGTAATACATTAGCTCAGTTGGGAGAGCGCTGGCACGGTTAGCCAGAGGTCGCGGGTTCAAGTCCCGGCATGGGTGGAATTTTAGCTTCTAAATAGGTTTTTGAGAATAGTTTTTCTTCGTCGTATTTCGAGTCTTACTGTCGTACAAATTAACGTATAATTAAAAATTACTCTTACGTATTTAACTCATCCCACTGCGCGGATATTTGGTCATGTTATCTGCCAGGCATTATATCTTGTTATTTTTATCCAGAAAATATTTATCCAGAAAATATTTTCTGGCTATATATAACGTCGGAAATAGGTACGTTAAACTCCAAACCGTTTCTGTACTTTATTAGAGCTATCATCATCATCAGCCATTTGACGCCCACTGCAGGACATAGGCCTCCCTCATGGTTTTCCTAACCATGAAGGGTTTTGCCATAATCGCCACACTTGGCAGGCGGGTTGGCGATCGCGGTATGCGGTTGGACGCTGCTGCCCGTCTCCTGGTAATGTATTTCCTTATGTATTCGCCTTCTACGACATCCACGGAAGGAAATGGAGTGACGCTATTCTTAATCCGGCGCCACACGGATAAGAGCTATGTAAGGTCTTATTTATAAAAACACGATTTCTCTAAAACACTCCCCAGAGGCAGTTTAAAGAATCTGTGGTTACGTCTTTCCCTTTACCACATACTATTTAAACCGCATCTGAGGAATGTTTAAAGGAATGTGCTTTTTTATTAATAAGACTGCTTATTACTATCCACCTTGACAGGCGCTCGCGTGATAATGGCATGCAGGAACACAGCGAAGGCCGAGGAGGCCAAAAAGGACATCGAACGAGAGGAGAGCCAATCAACAAGCACCAAAGGAACTCTGATCGTAGAGGAACTAGACGTTTCTTCCTTAAAATCCGTACGGGACTTCGTAGCGCGGATTGTAGCTCGCGAAGAGAGCATCAGTATTCTGGTCAACAACGCCGGAGTTATGATGTGTCTAGAAGGTCGGACCGAGGATGGATTTGAGACACACATGGGCACTAATCACTACGGGCACGCGTTGCTGACGCTTCTGCTGCTGCCGAAACTCAAGCAAAGTGCTCCTTCAAGGATTGTCAACGTGTCGTCCTATTTACATCGACGTAAGAATAGTACCTACATTACGTAATAAAGAAAGGCCGATATCGTAGAAGTTTAAGGCCCGAGCCGTAGGCCAGGGTCATAAATATGCGATAGAGGGCTTTCTATTAATTTTACAGTCCGTGTTGTGTACACAATTTTATGTCGTCACTTGGCCTCAATGTGGGTTTTCCCGTACGCATAGCGTGCGGAAAAGCCCGCTTTTTGGCCAGGTGCGGCATAAAATACATTATTGCAGTTTGTAGCGTCAGCGTTTGTGTCGACGCGGCGTAGCGTCCCGTGTCTTCTATGGTACCTAAGTCGTTTCCCCATAGCGTCCCGGGTGCCTGACGACCCTAGTTAGAATAAGGTGTGACTGAACGTTAATTAACTTTCAAGACGTTTTATTGATAAACAGATTTCCTAAAAGTCCAATCAATAACATTGAGTCAGAGTGCGTGAGCACGAAGATATTTTTTTCGAAATCTCCATTTTTTTTGTTAGCGTTAGCTCGATTCGGATTTGGGAATTCGGAAAAATATAGGTGTATAGATAAAATGTTGTAGAGTTTTTTTTTTTATCTAGCCTATACACGTCCCACTGCAGGGCACAGGCAAGACTTGTCCACGTCCTTTCACTCCCTAAGCATCACTGCGAATTCGGTACTCAAGAATAATTACTGTTACTGCTCTGAACAAGTTTCTTCTGAAGCAATAACTTAAGTCCCTGCTAACGCACTCTACACCCCTTCTTGGACTCGTCGACTGGAAACTTTCCTTGTAACACATCCCTGAAATTAACGTTGTCTGAGTACTGCCATCCGTCTTTTCAGAATACAAAATGGAACTCGATGACTTGAACTTCGAGAAGTCGAAATACGATCCACTGAAGGGATACAGCAGGAGTAAGGCAGCAAATGTCTTGTTTGCTAGAGCATTGGCCAACAAACTTAAGGTAAGTAAACTTAGGCAAGGTAAGATAAGGTAAGGTTAGTTAAGATAAGTAGGCTTCAGAGAACTCTAGATGATCTTTAGTAGATTGTTAACCGAGGGCTGAAAGGCACCCATTCCTGACGAGATGTTTTGGCGCTCGAACGAAGTGAAATGGGTGCTATCACCCGAGTAAAACACTCTACTTTTCATTACGTATACGAGGAAAGTAAACACAAGCCAGTTAAAATCAAAATTAATTATTAATGTTAATCACTAAAAGATAAAAACAAGTTTAAAATATAAAACTTAAAGAAATCACGCCGAAACAGACGGATGGTCCAGCTCGCGCGCCAACTTGTGCTAGCCGTACATCTACATCACAATTCGCATGATGGCGCGCGACCGCGAAAGACGGCCATTTTTTAATTTGCGTATTTTGGTGGTTTTATCTGTGTCTTAAACAATATTTTAATTTATTTCGCAAATCACATCTCGCCTTGAAAGTGACTAATAAATACATAAAGCACATTATATTAATTATAAACATCAAAAAGAATTTAAATGTCAACAAAACTAATAAATGAAGAATTAATCGTTTTATGGCTGTATAGGTTACTACCATTGCGTTGTCCAATATAAACTACGATTCATATATATTTTTTTTAATACTTTTCTGCTTTAGAGCAGGCATGCACCACTTTCAGCACGGTGCCTGGATGAACAATGACCCCCTTTCAGAGTATGAGTAATGAAAAATATTTATAATCTTTCGGAATAGCTAACCTTAGAAATCTGCTGGGTCATTGGATACTTTTAGCATTTGGTACCTAACTAGGAGCTGCACATTTCGGATATTGCTCCTCTCTGCAGCTTACCTCAAGGCTTCTGAACGAAGCCCAAACCATAGGTAGATAATAGCCAAACTCGATTTTACAACTAAATGGAACCGCAATGTAGTACCTACGTACAGGGCCAATGAGCTCTTAAATATATATTAGTTGAAAAAAAAAACGTAGGTTCTCTTTAGATATGCACATGACGTACCTAAGTATTTCTTTTGCCAGGAGCACAACATCACCAACGTGACGACCTACAGCCTTCACCCGGGCGTAATCCACACAGAGATCGGGCGGCACTTCGGCGAGACTTACTACGGAGCCACCTGGGTCTTCGACAACATTATGAGCTGGTTCGTAAAGAGCCCGCGCTGCGGCGCACAGACCTCCATCTACTGCGCCGTCGACGAGAAGTGTGCGAGCGAAAGCGGACTCTATTATAGGTGAGTTGAATTGAGAATAGGACTGGTGAGAAAGCAAACTTGGTCTAAAAATGTCGAAGGTTACAGCATCTGATGTGAGGTGATGGTGTTTAAATACTACACGAGGTAAAGTTAAGTTCTATGTCGTGCCCCCCGGCTGGTCTGGCGTGTACCTAGAGGGTTATTTCCAAAACTAGCAATTCCTGAAACATGTCGGTTATAGTTTGTCATTTACAACAACTTTTGTTCTAAAACTATTGAAAAAAAAAACGATTTTACATTAAAAAAAAAAGTTTTTGTTAGGGTTTTTCTGTTTGATTAGAGTCGCTGTTTGATCAATATATGTTAAATAAAATAGACATTCTTCTACGTAGGACAAATCTTTGTCACCAAAGGCTGTGCGACATTGGAAAAGCGCATAAGGAAAACCCTGATATTTAGAAAAAACACAAATCGCAGAAAAAAAATCATAGAACAAAAGTTGTTGCCAAATACAAACTCTAATTATGGGGCGTATCAGATATTGCGTATTTTTTTTATAGCCCTGTATAGTATATAATTGTAAACTATGTAAGCTGTAGTTGAACGATGTCATCTATCTAACGCAGTGGTCAACGTATAGCACCTTCTTTTTTATTTTCCCAGTGACTGTGGCGTTTTGTCAGCCTCTCGACAGTGTCAGGACGACGAGTTCGCTGCCAAGTTCTGGACCAAGACCTGGGACGATCTGCAGCTGAACAATTACGATCCTTTCGGCGATTCTGAACCTGTATTCTAGTGAATAAATTGTATTTTATAGTTTAACGAACCAAACATGAACACTTTACTGAGTGATGATTAATAAATTGGTGAATGTGTTATTCGATTAGTATTCAATACGAATTTAAGGTGTAAGCTTAGAATAATGAACTCACATGCTCCTGTTACTTATCAAACTTTTCTAGAAACCGGATTTCACTATGAATGTCTCTAATGGATCCAGTTGAAATTCTCATAGGGCTGGTCTTATTACTGTTAACATTAAACAGTTTGGTGTTTGGAATAAAATAAATCATAACAGTGTTATTGTAGAATAGTATTTATTCGTCTTTCGCACATTACTTTCCAAGTGTTATCTTATCTGCTCTATTTATTGTAGTGTGGAGCTAAGAATTTTAATTATTACATCATACAGTATTATGGGCCTACTTAATATCACTTCCCGCATGGACTAACTAAGTATAACTTAGTTATTAGTTAAGCTGATTGAGGCCGAAAGTATACTGAATCTTACTAAATCAGTCTAAACTCAATAATTACTATATTGGTTTTTAATTGAGTTATGACAAATTCATTACAATTAGATTTTGTATTATAATAATCCGCTCTCGCTTTTGTATACTGTTACACTATGCACCAACTCAATCAAAAGTAAACAAATACAAAACACACTACATATCTTGAAAACAGCACAACGAATAAATTATTTACTTAGTAAATGCCGTTCACTGCTTCGATATTGTTGGATAATATTATTATTAGATAATATGAATACACCGCTTTCTCCCGAGGGACGTATAACGATACGTAAATTATTATAAAAAAATGTGATCTTAAAACTTTCAAAATACCCTAGCGTTTATTCTCGCCAGTTTTAATAAATAACAAAATATTTACAGGGGATATCACCAATAAATTAGGAGCACCAATAAATTGGTAGAATAAATCTATTAAAACTAAATAACAAACAAAATATGATTTCAAGCCAGGCTGTGCCATGACCAGGCCTCAATGCGGTGGATACAGCATTTTTCGGAACATTTCGTACGAAGCATTTATGATGCCCCAACTTAGGAAAGCGCGAGATATGTTCAGCACCGCGCCGTGGTAGAAATTGATGAAGTTAGAACTTCGCTTATTCAAGATATATCTAAACTCGTAGGAGACCGTCCTATGAGGTCCGCCCAATTCGCACTGCATTGCGATCTTTACTACGTTTAGAGGATAGAACAAGGTACTTAGGAAGGCACCTATAGACGCGCCAGCGAGGAAATTCTGTAAGCTTTGGTAGAGCAAGCTCTCTTGCTTGGGCAGTCTATTATTTACTTCATCGCGGATGATGAAGAACATGGCATTCGAGGGGCCATTCCTCATCATAATAGGGACCAGTCCCCTGTAGAACTCTTTGATGCTATAGTGTTTAAAAATATGGCTTGCCGCATCTGCGGTATTCCTGAACTTAGTATGGAATTTTGGATGAATGAGTAGTGTTTGTACCCTCTCGAAAGGCATGAGGGTAGCTTCGCAGCCACCCGCTACTATGCCCGCAATGGTCTTAGCAACATATGGGTTGATGTTTTGCCGCAGCAGTGGCTGAAGACTTTCATCATACACACCAAACATGAGTGACATCGATAATGATCTTTGCATGAGTGGTGGAAGCATACCCCTGTAAAGATACCCCAGGCCTTCCTTCTGGAGCTGGTGGAGGGCGAATGTGGCTTCAACTCCATGCAACATCTGGAGTGACAAAATAACATATTATATTCTGAACCACAACACACTTATCAAGGTGCAAACAACTTAAATAACCAGATCAAGAACAATTGGCATTCAGGCAGTTGTATTTCATGAAGGAAATTTCATATCCTTGATACTCAATACTTTATTGCAGCCATCAGTTTTGTAGGATACAAGTTTCCAACAGGAAAGTTTGTAATTTAATGTGATGTAATTAGGGTCAGACAGTTTAACACAATGGTAGGTAGCAAATATTATTAGGAGGTTGGCTGTGTTGAGTAGATACTTAAATATGTGGTTTTTAGGATTCTGTACCCAAACAGTGCCAATGAGCCTTATTAATATGCCTTTAGTTATGCCATAATAGCCACTTAACTTTTAAAACTATTATTCTATTTCTTGGGTGTGGGCGCCATATGTAGTCTACTGTCATACCCAGGCAGAGTCTGTAAAACAGCAATTATGCTGAGCCTCTGTCTTTTTCAACACACATCTTCTATATTAAGTGTACTTATGTATGTTATATTATATAAAAACTTCTGTATTTGCACTTGAGTAATGTCTGATTTATTTTTTATTCATTTATTTTTACAACATCTGTCTCAACTATAAAAATAATGATCAGATATTATGGCAGATTCATTAAGGAAACATTGAAAACAAAAAATTAAAAGGGATTCCTAAGTCCTAATTTAAAAACATTAAAAATGTCATCTTAAAAAATAGATATTTGTTAAGTGTTAAACTTGGCATGATCATTGCAGTCTATAGTATGTATAACAACAAAACCAGTCAAGGGTGAGTCAGACTCGCATTAAGGGTCCCGAACTGAATGAAAGAAAACACATTTTTGCTAAATATGTAATATTATATTCCTTATGATGTTTTACTTCGCCATAGCGGGTTGTATTGCTACTACGAATTCGCAGATGTATGTAACTTAGAAAATAAACAGTCATAGGTACAAGTACATGCCTGCACTGGGAATTGAACCTGGGTCTCTCGCTTCCGAGTCCATTGTTCAACCCACTGGGCTACCACTGCTGGGCTACCAGCAGCTTGGTTGGCTCCGCACGTATTGACTTGACTTTCCTGTGGGCTAGGTTGGCCTAGTGTGAGTGAAGGTGCTGTACAAATCATCTCATTATGTAAATATTATATTAATTACGGTGTTGCCAACCAAACCCTTGGTGCGTGTTCGACTCGCACTTAGGTGGTTCTTTTCCTTACATTTTATTTTTGTCTTTTGACTGTTAAGAAATTACCTGTCTGAATATGAGCTTGTTCAGGGGGTAGCTTATGAGAATGTTGCAAAATGCAGCTCCACCGCCGCACACATACTCTTTCCAGGGGAAGTTAACACATGGGCTTGAGGCATTGATCGGAGCTGGCTGCACCGCCATCTCACCACCATTAACGTAACACCGCCCAGAATTTTGTAGTCTTCAGTGGGATTGGGTTTATTGCCGGTCATGCCATGGCTCACATGATTCCTAGAACAACAACAGAGCGACATTGAGCATAAGTGCTATTTCAGCAATAAATTCAGGGTTACAAATTGTTGGAGATTAGGACATACAAATTCATAACCTATCAAGTGTAGTAAATGTGTAAGTAATTTGACCAGACTGAGGTAAACTAACCTGAGCCCAAGTTACCAAGGCCATAATGTATGCTAAAGGATAGTTTTCCATAGTTTTAGCTTGCGAAATTCAATGACATAGAGTTTACGTCACACGTAAATAGATAATTTGGTTGGATAACGACAATATCTTTATAACACTTGGTGGACAATTGGTAAGCAAATATTTAGGATGTTTTAGCTGTTTATTATAGAAAAAACAGCCGATCTCCTTACTTTCATCAATATTCATGAAATCATCACTCAATGATTTGACCACGGATTAAAAAGAAATTGACATCACAGACTAAAAATATTGACATTGACAGTTGTAGTGATGTACCTGTATCGATTAAAAAAAACCGTAAATCGTGAGAAATCGACAGAGTTTGGCTTGCACAACCTGACACGTTTCTAATCTGTGATGTGATGGCGTCTTGAAAATGCTTGAAAAAAAAGTACGTTGCCTATGGCTTGTTGAGATTGTTTATATTTATGTGAGCAGTGAATTTTTAACTGCCTGCATGAAATTGTGAAACAACTCATTGCAATGGCAGCCGTACTCAAGAAAAGAGCCCTGGCTGAATACAACAAAACCTTTCAGGTACTTATTCAAACATAACCTCTCGCTCTACAAACCGTATATTTCCTTGTTTTCTACTTTACAAACTTAACAATTTCAGGATGGGCCAACCTCAAAAAAGCTTCACTTGGCAAAGAAGCCTCTAATTGGGAGCTCCGCGGCCGCTTTCGTAGGATTGCTAGAGAAATGCAAATCAAGCGATGAAGCCTTACAGTTGCTACTTCGTATTTCGGACTGCCTTCAGTTCGAGGAGTCTGACGTGGAAGAGGCTTGTAAGAAGCTGTCCGAGCATTTCCAGTCGGAGGAAGAGGCTGTCGTGAGAGTCAAGATACTGTGGTTGTTCTGTGACATAGGCCTTGAATGCCCTGGGGCTAACTTAAACAATCTCATTGATGAAACTATACACTTGATAAAGAATGAAACGTCACACAAGGTGAGTATAGTATTGTATCAAAACTACATATATGGAAGTTGTAGGTATAGTTAGATATAGTTTTTGAAAATAGATTCTGTCTTGAACGGTCAACCAATGTGTTTTAATAGTGAGAACTAAGGATGTAACAATCTCGAAATTTCTCAGGACGATCTAAAATCGGTTTGATAGTACACGCAAACTGATTTGCAAACCGAACCGCAAAAATCTATGTAAACCGAGTTGAAACCCAGTTTCAAACCGCAATGAATGACACAGTCAATGGGACCTGCAGTGGCACGGTTTGCGTCGTCTTTAACCGATTCAGCGCACCTGGGTGTGGTTGTGCTGCGGCGTCGCGGGCACCGATTTGACACTATCGTTCGGTTTGACGACGTATACTGTGTCGCCGTAGTCCACACGACTCTCGCACGCGCTGACGCTGAATCAGTTTGATGATGATACCTGAATTATGAATGTAAATTTAACAATATGTTTAATTTCGTTTGCGGTGGAGACCAAGAACAAATTACAATTTAAAGTCGACTTTGTCAAGTCTCAGCAACCCCTGTGAGGCAAGAAGCGTGATCTGTAGAGTCAGCGATATCAAAAAACGCTCGCTCGGCGTGCACTCGACTCAGCTTGTTCAGATTGGTTTGCCAACTTGCATGGTTTGAGCCAGGTTGGTAGATAGAGTTGTCACATCGCTAGTGAGAACAATGACTCTTGTCAACAATTATACAATTTGTGTAGTTTCTGGCTAACTCAAGCTAATAAGACTGAATTGTATGTGCTTCTTCGCTAAGATCCCTGAAGAAATCTCTGACCTGAGAGGCTGAGACAAGATCCCTGAGGAAAAAAAAGGGGTAATGCACGACTTGGATAGAAAAAAAAGTAATAGCTCTTTGTACCTTTTTTCTCCATATTATCATAAACATGCTTTAAATGGATATATTTAATTTTTAACATTCTTTAATTAACCCAAGTTTAAGTACAGTAAAGGAAACCTGAATTTCTGTGGTGTTGACATACCTCAAGCGCTTGAAATCATTATTGTACTCATCAATACAAACAACATTTATGAGAGCAACCTGAAATATCGAAAAATATCAGCTGTTTCATATATTGGCTAGAGGAAATATTAAAAATTACTGTGGATCAGCTTGTTGGCATCTTTTTTGATCTTTCATAGATTGAGTCATAATAAAAGATATTTGTATCATGTAGAATAACTTCCGATTCAGCCTTCAGATTCACAGGACCTTTCTGAGACACCTAATAGACTGCTCACAATAATAATCTGCTTAAAGGTGATAGCCCAAGGTGTAGCCACCCTCCTGAAGCTTGGCAGTAAGCTGAGTGAAGATAAGATTCTCTGCATGCGGCTGGTCAACATCGCCAAGGACAACCTGAAAGACACAAACCACCAAGTCAAATGCCGCAGTCTGCAGCTAATCAGCGAGCTGTACCCCATAGTGCCGGAATGTGACCGCACACTGGAGACTAACGCTGAGGCAGACATCATTGTTAAGCTGCTCGGGGACTATGCTAATGCTGATGTAAGACTTGCATTCTTTTCTGACTTCTGGCCCTTCTAATTAATAGTTTCGGTTGATTGAGACTTTCGTCAGTTGTTTTTAGGGCAGGCATAGCACAGTTGCTGCTTGCCTACTTAATTCAGACCTTTTGTAATATTCCTACAGGGTTAGCTTTAAAATACGCAGTTCAATTCATGTCAATTAAAGTTCTTAATTTACGACAAGTTTTGTTCTATGGATTTTATTTCACCTTAATAATACTTTAATTTTGATCGAATGTGGGTGCACGGTTTGTACATTGTTCTATGTTGGATGATGATTCACCAGAGGCGGCGACATTCGTAGTCGTGTAAATAGCGAATTTGTTAAAATTATGTAAATTTTGACAATATGCATCTGAGAAAAATTTTATGTGATAGTTTAACGTGTTTCGAGAACGGACATTGTGTGGCTCCAGCAGGAATTGAACCCACAACCTCAGTTATGGTAGTCAAGCGTGATTACCGCTAACCGCCGACGTAGAAGTCAATCCTACCTATTAGATGATTTGTACAGTGTTTCACTAGATTAGAGTTCCCACTGGAACTTCTACTTAATATCTACTTAATACTTTGTATGTAGGTGACTACCCAAACCCATAGTGCCTGGGACATATTTTTCAGATTGAGTTTGTACTTTATCAAGGGCGTAAATTAATTCAAAGCAAAAGAAAGCTGTTCCGCACTGCTAATTGAGATAGATAGGAAATTCTTTATTGCTTATAGGATATTATCAATGAATGAATGATGATAGTCTGGTTATTAATACTCTTTTGCATCTATCTAATCAGCCTATAAGTACCCACTAGGGCATAGGCGTCTTCTCTTAGACGCCAACCCAATCCAACGCCGGTCCTATGCTAGTCTAAATTCAAACCGTCGTCCCATCGGGCTGGTGGTCTGCCCATCGACGAAATCAGAAATAAATAATTTATTAAATGAAGCTCCACTCTGACCATCTTTTCTCAAATCATCTTAAACTTAATACATCAGAGCCTATAAGATAAGATTGCGTGATTGCCATCAATAACTTTAAAAGCCTTAACATTACTTAATTTTCTTACAAAAGTAGGAAAAACATTAATGCTGCGGCCAGACACAAGAACAGCACCCGTTCATGTGCATAACGCAGGGATCAGCCATCACCGGTCTCAACCATTTTAAAGGGAGATAGGTGACCCGGCCACCACGCCACCATTCGAATGACCTTTAGCAAACCTGCAGATTGAGTTCTTGTCAGCTATAAAATGTGTTATATAGTTATTAATATGCAATCACGTCGTCTGTAAACTTTTTAAAACTAAAAAAATATTAATAATTAAATAACAATGAAATCGCAGTGGAATTGGTTTACTATCAACTGCTTACATCGTTCGACGCAGACGGAGGTATCTTTTCCTTTGCATAGGAAAAGATATACTCGTTATTGACATTTAAAACACTAGTTTCAATCGAAAAAGACATATCTGGAGACCTCCCTCCCACAGGACGCGCGTGTACGCTGCGAAGCCTTCCAGTCGCTGCTGACGCTGCACGAGCGCGGGCACACTCTCGGCGCGTCGCTCTACGATTGTGTGTGCCCGGCGTTGGCCGACGACTACGAGATTGTGCGCGAGGTGGCCCTCAAACTGGTCTGGCTGCTGGGCAACAAGTATCCTGAGAAGTGAGTCGATTGTAACAAGTATGCAAAGAAGGATGATTGTAACATGTATGCTGCTAAGGGGGTCGACTGTAACGAGCATACTGAGAAGGGAATTGATATTAACATGTATGCTGCGAAGGGAGTCTATTGTAACAAATATCCGAGGATGTGAATAGATTACAACATGTCTCCTGAGAAGGGAGTTGATTGCAGTGTAGGTTTTAACACTACCGGCACCGCTCGGCGAGATATATACGGCGCTCCTTTTCTGGTAGCAATACCACTCGCTAACGACGAGAATACCCGAGTGTCTGAGGTGTTCACACCTCAGTGCTAACTGCGTACAATATCCCAACTATGAGGCCAATGCTCGATATCTCGTAAGCACGCCGTCAACAGTCTGTTAACGGTTTTTTAATGTACGAAAAAATGGGGACTAGTGCGGAAATCTCACATTTCACTACAACTACACTTAGATAAACTATACCTAGATGGCTAACATGCTCACTAAAACCGTGTTTTTCAAACTACAGACAATGTTCGTTGCTCTAGTACGCTATTCATTCATTGCTAGTTCGAAATCCAAAGCAAAACCGAATCTACAATCCTACACGCTTTTACGGCCAGTCCAGGAGACACGTTGTCTAGATTTAAGTTAAGAGTAAAAATGCGCTTACTGCCACAGATAACTTCCACACAACACAATCAAAAATAACTTTGGCCTTTTGCATCTGCGTAATGAGATGATTTATACAGCGTTCAGTGGCACCTTCACTCAAACTAGATGGGTGAAGGGACCACTCGGACGCTGCATTATTTTTTACATGGAGTAGGCTTGACAACAACACAATCACTTGATAACAAATTAGGATACCCTGTGCTATGGTAACCAGACAAGGACATCACAAACATGGAAATACACCCCGACTGAGGTCATTTGTACAAATGTACGGCAGAATCGAACCCACGTCTCCGGTATGGTAATCAGACGTGATACCTCTACATCAACGAGGCAGTCAAAAGACAGAACAAACAAGACAGTTAATTTATCTAACAAATGAATGCATCCGTTTCCTCCGCCAGCACCATAACCCTGTCAGACGGCGAGACGACAATGCGTCTGGTAGACGACGCCTTCATCCGCATCTGCTCGGCCGTCAACGACCTGTCGATGCAGGTCCGCGCGCTGTCGTGCACGCTCCTCGGCACCACGCGGCTCGTCTCCGACCGATTCCTCCTGCAGACCCTTGACAAGCAGCTTATGAGCAATATGAAGGTATGGATAAGTTGCATTCAGTCTACAACCTAATGAGCAGCCTCGAGTCTGTTAGTACAATGATAAATCCACGGTCGGGTCATGTGACGTGACCTAACCGTCAACGGACTGACGCTCTCGTGCTACCTCGGCACCACGCGGCTGGTCTCCGACCGGTTCGTCCTGCAGACCCTTGACAAGCAGCTCATGAGGAATATGAAGCTGTCCCGGTGAACTTCGTACCGCCACAGAATTCGTTTAGACGATTCGTGCACAACGCCATCTATGTTTAAAACACGACGTTCGCTCGCCCAACGCCAAGTATTTTAAACTTAAAAAAAAATTTATCCCACGGGGACGCATTACTGGGATATCAAGTATGCTTTGTCGCAATTCAGGTCTTTGTCTATCTTTATGCCAAGTTTCATGTAAATCCGTTCAGCCATTATTGCGTGATTGAGTATCAAATATCCAAACAAACTTTCTGTTGTACTGCATATTATGTTACTTATCTGCTTATTTTGTTTCTGTGATGTGTCTTGTTGGTATAATAAATGTCTTTCTTCTTCTTCTTTTTTTTCTTAAAAATCTTCACAAACTTTCACATTTGTAATATTAGTAGGAAGTAGGATGGACAAGGTGCATTGAGTCTACAACCTAATGAGCAGCCTCGAGTCTGTTAGTACAATGACAAATGCACAGTCGGGTCATGTGACGTGACCTAACCGCCAACGAACTGACTATGCAGGTGTGCGCTCTCATGCTACCTCGGCACCGCTCGGCTGGTCTCCGACCGGTTCCTCCTGCAGGCCCTTGATTAATCCAACGATTTAGTTACGAACGTGATTTGACTTTAGGAATTACTGCTCTACTCTTTTCGCAGAAAAAACGCACGGCGCACGAGCGTGGGGCGGAGCTCGTCCGTAGCGGTGCGTGGGCGAGCGGCCGGCGCTGGGCCGACGATGCACCGGGCCAACTGCTGCAGCAGGAAAGTGTGTCGCTTCTGCCCGGGGGAGCAGCGGGTGCCTTCGTGCATGGCTTGGAGGACGAATTCCTAGGTAAGAAGTGCTGTTTTGCAGCAATAGGCGGCGCTAGAAGCAGCGTGAAACTAGTCCGTAGCGGCCGACGCGGCCCCGGGCCAACTGCTGCAGCAGGAGAGTGTGCGGAACGGCAGAGGCCTTCGTGCACGGCTTGGAGGATGAATTCCTGGGTAAGAGGTGCCATTTTGCAACAATAGACGGCGCTAGAAGCAGCGCACAGCTCGTCCGTAGCAACCTTATTGATAACGACATTATGAGCGGGGCCAGTTGCTGCAGCAGAAGAGCGCCTTCGTGCACAGCTTGTAGGATGAAATCCTCGGGCGCCTTCGTGCACACTAGATGGCGCTAGGTGCGGCGCAGCTGCAAAGTGGTGCTAGATGTGTGTAACAGATGGCGTTAGGCTCACGCGCTGTTCTCTAGGAATTTGAGCATCTGATGGCGTTAAGTACTGAGTTGGCGATGCGCCGGGGCGCCTGGGGAGCGGCGGCGGCCTTTTTGGGGTTCCGTAGCAATAGCACTAGCCGTGAAGGAAAACAGTGTTCACATACCACAGCACTTGAAATTGTCAACACGAAGTGGGCATGCGTGGTGCTTATGCTCTGTGTCTGAGAGAAGGCACAGGCCCAAGGATGTTTTAGCCAAAGGATATGACATGACCGAAACTTTGTAGGAAAACACAGACGACCACTTTTTGGGGGGCGGGAGGTAGCTGTCAATGTCAAATTATGACTTAAGAGCTTGGAAAAGTCGATAAAAATATTATCGATAAGTGATGGATGATTGAACGAAATGAATGAATGAGGGAAACAGAAATTTAATAATTTTATTTCATAAATTTTAAGTAATAAGTAATTTGTAGTCAATAACAAATATCAAATAAGTAGTTATTTATATATGTATTTATTTCTCTAAAACAGTTTGCTTTCCATTATTTCCATTTTATTTTATTAATCTTTGCGGGCCATTTGTCAGTAATTTTCAAATAACAATAGTCAATGGTTTTTAATCGTTATTTTCAATGTTAGGGCTGAGGAGGTATTTTTTTTAAAGATATTTTTTGCAAAATGTTTGTTCTTATTCTCGTAATAATTTTATTAGTGGTTTTTAAAACTGACCACCGAGAACTTAGTAAATCTCATGGAATCCCTGAACTTATTTTTTTACTGAAAACTGGAAAATTGTATGGATAACCTAAATAAATAAAAACGTTTCTTTGGTATAAATAATTGAAGTACTTCAAATAAGCAAAAGCTTAAAAAATGACCGTTCTCACCTAAAGATTGTAGGAATGTATGGTTTATTACCGATACGTACTGAAGAAATAATTTTCAGGTTACCAATTTTTGTCACAGGCTGTATCTGACGAAACTAATGAACTGATTTTGAAGATTTTTTTTTACACACCACATAATGTTTGTCTCTTCCTTTGTAATTTGAATTCAATGCCACTTATGCAATGCGACAGAAATATTAAAATATAATAGTCTTATTATGGTATCCTTGGTCCGTGTACTTCCAGGGGTCTATAACAATACATTAAATTCGAATGCAGCAAATGCTGTATTGGAAAAGAAGAGTTATTGTCAATAAAATGAATACCCGATATACGTCAATAATAGTTTGTCATTTAAAAAAAACATTTGCTCTACGGCTTGATTTTTTTGTACCTACTTTTTTTTATACACACTAGTTGACGCGTATCACTTTTTTTGTTCTCACCTTGACTTTCACCAATAAAAAAAATAAAAAAAAATTATAAGCGCAAATTTAATAAGTGAAATTATGTTAACCCTGACATTTGGTACAATTCAAATCATACAAAAGTTGTTGTAAAACACACACTAATTTCCGTTAAAACGCATTTCCCACTATACAAACTCCGAATAGCCTGCAAAGATTTTTGCGTTTTGTGAATATTCGGTTTGAAATTAATGTTGCTTATGAACTGACACCAACTATTTTTTTTCTTTTCTTGATGGTAATCTATACCATCGTTTTAAATAAAACACCGAACGAATATTTTATAGATATTTAAGTAAGATAATAATGATTTCTACGTCATGTTTAGAAGTAAATTAAAACATCGAAAGATTTTATCGACTGTGTCAAACCCTATCGCAAGGAAAAAAAACCTAAAAAGAACAGAATGAGGCCTGAATGAATAATATTACACCACTAAATACAGCTAATGTGAAAGTGGCATAAATAGCCTTAAGCAGGAACCATTTTTATTTCGGCGTATTATATGTTGTTTACGATGCACGTTTTATTAATTTACCAAAGAAATACCGCTTACAGATGCATAAAATCAAAGTTACGAGTTATAAGAAGCATTAACTGTTTTGTTGCTTTCATTTTTACAGAATAATAGGGCGCATTTCGTATATTTTTTTGCACTTTTCTTCTGATGTTTTCTCTATAATTTCTCATGTCATACTGATAAGACAAAATCAGGACCGTGTTAATTTTTACACGGTAAGTGGCACGCGGGGAAACTAGGAAAACGCCAACTGTGTCGTGCGTGTCCATTGGGTAAAACGTTCTTGCCTGTGCCCTAAAATGGGACGTATAAAGGCTGCATTATTGTTATGTTATATATCATCATCACCATCATCAGCCATTTTCCAAGCTTCCCGGTCTTGTGCCGCCCGCATCCAGCGATGTTATTTATAATATTATGAAAGAAGACGTGGGCACACGAATTACGAAACTTAAATGGAGATGGGTGGCCTACCCCCGATGGGTCGATGACATTAAGAAGGCAGCAGGAAGACAATGGACGAGATTAGCAGGGGACCGGCGAGGCTGGCATGACGGTGAAGAGGCCTATGCCCAACAGTGGGCCTCTTTCATGGGCTGTATAGATAGATAGAGATACTGTTCCGTACCAAAAAAGGAATTTCAGTTTTATTTAACCATTGACGGTAATCACCAATGAATCATAATGTCAAACCTCCTCCTGGTTACCATCGCAGATATTTACGTCTAATGTGGTAACCAACGCAAACCATCCTGGTAATGCTTTTTATTTTCAATAAAAGATTTTGTATTGAATTTGTACTTGATGTTTAATGCAGAGGTCCGCACCGCAGCGGTGGAGGCCGTCTGCCAGTTATCTCTCGAGAACGGCGTGTTCGCGACGACCTCGCTGGACTTCCTCGTCGACATGTTCAACGACGAGATCGAGGAGGTGCGCGTGCGCGCGATCGACAGCCTCACGCGCATCTCGCACCACATCGTGCTGCGGGAGGACCAGCTAGAGACCATTCTGAGCGCGCTCGAGGTATAACACTATCAAACTAATGCACATTGCTGAGTCAGATGCCCTTTGTGGCAACTTTGACACACCACATGACGCTCTGACTTTGCCTTGTCCTATGTTGTATTTATGTGACTTGTTTTTCGTTTGTACTTGTTATGGCTATTTTTTCTTGTGATGTGTTAATTTGTCCCAATAAATGTTTTTCTTTCTTTAAACTTTTAGGGTGTATTTCCCTGTTTGTGATGTCCTTGCCTGGTTACCATAGCACAGGGTATCCTAGTTCGGGACCAAGACAAGTGATTGTGTTGTGTGGAGGTCATTATTATTATTAACCTCCTAAGTCCTTGAAAATATCAATGGTTTTCGATTTTTGATGGAGTTAGAAGGTTAAAGAAAGGGGCTGGATAACTATTTGCTTCTCGTTTTTAGGGTTACTAAAAACAGAATAAAATAAATATTTAAGGGGGGCTCCCATACAACAGACGTGATTTTTTTTTCGATATTAATAAATGCAACAGGTAGACGCTTCAAATATTCAAATGTTGTATAGATAATGGTACGGAACCCTTCGTGCGCGAGTCCGACTCGCACTTGGCCGGTTTTTACAATAAAGCTGCCCACCTTGTGTGAGATAGAGGCAAATTGTTATTAAGTAATATCAATAATAATTAATTTAATAGTTTACCTAATAAATAATCGCGATTAGTTAAATGTGTGACTAAATAGTTATCAGTCCCTTTCTTATACTGAAGACAGTTAGGTACGTGGCGTGTGCGGCTGAAGTTAGTATTATGTAGTGCCGTGACAGTGACAACTCCCACTTTTAGCAGACTTCAAAAAAGGAGGAGGTTATCAAATCGACGCGTATCTATATTTTTTTTGTAAAAGAAAACAGAAATAGAGTTGTACGCGCGATCGAGAGCCTCACGCGCACATCTCGCACCATATCGAACTGCGCGAGTCTGACCAGTCAGAGGCCATTCTGAGCGCGCACTTTCAATTAGAGAAAGGGACTGGACAACTATTTGCTTCTTGATTGAGAGATCGTCAGTTTTTACATAAACGATCTGTAAGAAAAGATATGATTTTTTCCCATTGGTAGCGCTATTGTTACTGCATAGAGCCTCTTAATACATTTTAACAAGAGAAAGTGGCTTTAAAGAATACTCATTATTCTATAATCATAAAAATGTGTGGACGGGAGAAATGCGAGAAGTAACAGCAGCCTTGATTGCTTTTGCAGGACTATTCCATGGATGTGCGCGAGGGTCTACATAGAATGCTGGGCTCTTGTACCGTCGCATCCAAAACGTGCCTCGAGATGTGCATTGACAAGATTCTGGAAAACTTGAAGAGATATCCTCAGGTAAGATTTGTCTCGTGCCTCTGCTCCAAGCACATTGCTTACAAGTGACATACGAAGTGAAGAAGAAAAAAAATTATTTAAAAACAGAAGAAAAACACAGTGTTATTTTCTAAAATGCGCAATTCCTGAAACATTTCGTATAGAGTTCGTCATTTGTACAACTTTTTGATTTTTATTGTTTTTGTGATAAAAAAAAACATTTTTTACTGTTTTTCTGCTTTGAAGTGGCGCTGTTTGATTGATAGACGTTTTACACCCAAGGATTATTTGTTCTTGTTAGAACCATAATGTATTGTACCATTTTCAATCACTGACCTCGTGCAATCGACTCTCGCTCTTGTTCCCCAGGACAAGCGGTCGACGTTCCGCTGCGTGCAGCGCATGGGCAGCAAGCATGCGTCGCTGGTGCTGCCGCTAGCGGCGCGGCTGCTGGCCGTCCATCCCTTCTTCGACATGCCCGAGCCCGACGTCGAAGACCCGGCCTGTATCCTTTTATTGACACCTCAGACTATTGATGGTTATTGTATCTTTTCGGGATCGGATTGACTGCCTAGTTGGTCTAGCGGTATCACGTCTGATTACCATGCCGGAGGTCGTGGTTTCGATTGCCACTGGGGGCCGGCGTACATTTACAAATGGACTCAGTCCGGGTGTATTTTCATGTTTGTGATGTCCTTGCCTGGTTACCCTGCCACAGGGAATCCTAGTTTGGGACCGGGCCAAGTGACTGTGTTGTATGGAAGTAATATATTATTATTTATCTTAAAATTAGCGGTCTTAATTATTAAAAAAAAACACAGTTCCTTAAAACACTCCTCAGATGCAGTTTAATTAGTCTGTGGTACAGTGAAAGTCGTAACGACAGATGATTTAAACTGCCTCTGAGGAGTCTTTTAGAGGAATCGTGTATTTATAAATAAGACCCTAGAACTAGGGGAAATACATTACATATTATATTCTATTGATTATATCTCAAAATTAGGACATTAGGGAAATACATTACATAAACTCACGTCTGTATTCCGGAGGGAAGACAGAGACCAGGGTTTGCCACTTGCCACGATCCTGATAAACCTCTTCTGCTGATAGCTGGTGGTGGTTACATGTCAAAATTAGGGTATTAAAGAAATACAGTATAGATGTCATTAACCTGTTAGATCATGACTGTGAAAAGAACAATTAAAACCATTGTTGTGGTGGCCCGATCGGGTCATTTAGAATTTATATTTGTAATATCTTTCACCTGCTTGTGCAATAAAGTGTTCTCTATCCATCTATCTATCTAAAGATTAAATAAATTCATGTCTGTATCACGGACCATGTACCTATTGTAATAAAACCTCATTGCAGTGGCCTACATAGTTCTATTGACCACCCGTTTTACGTAAATGCTGCATAAACCCTTATTAGCTTAATTCCGGATTCACTTCGTCGGGAGAGTCCGACCAGGTTTCGCTCCAATCAAGTAAGTGAATCCGGCAAATGTGTAGGGCTAACGTAGATGCAAAGGCCACCGATGATTCCCTTGACCGTGGGCCAGACATGTGCACGCTGATTCTGGTGTTGAATGCGGCGCAGCACTGCGGCACGATGCTGCCGCTGTTCGAGCAGCATACTGTCAAGCACTACACTTACCTGCGGGACACCATGCCGCACCTGGTGCCGCATCTGCCGCTAGGTGAGATTTTACAAAGTGAACACGTTTATTTTCGGCAAACTTACATTCAAGGGGCTCCACGAGGTTTACAGGGTACAGCGGGTGATCGTGGGAAACTATGAAGAGAAATTTCCTGCCAGCCGGATCGTATGCCTGGTGATGGCCGGTCCGACTTTTGTTCGTCGGACGTTATATTTATGGTGAGTCGTGTGTAACACTTTGCTCGCACGGTACATGAATGTTGCAGACATGTGCTCGCCACAGGTTCACAAATGTGAAAAAAAGCTGTCTTTCACAGCTCGTTTTTGCAAAAAATATATTTATATTTTTAGGACCCACCACCGAGAACCTAGGATCAAAGACCTGGGTACCCTAGATAGCACTTAGGCCAAAATGCTCTGTGGAATCAAACAACCTTTTTTTGTTATGTAAGTTTTTGCGTGATGAATGAAATCCAATTTATTTATTCATTTATTATTGCAGGTGACAACGCGCACCAGACGAAGGCGGAGGCGGAACGCGAGGCTGCCGACGACAGCGCGGTTCGGCGCTTCTTCGACACCGTACTGCGACACATCGACAACGTTACCCTCTCCACGGCTGTGAGGCTCAAGATGCTGCAGTCCGCTGAAGAGCAGCTGAACAAGTTTGTGCTTTGATTACTTCGAAATTAGGTTTAGGCGCACAAGATGAAGATGGAGGCGGAATGCAAGGCGATGTTTCTTATACATCGTACTGCGAAGCATCGACAATGTTACTCTCTCGCGACTTTGAGGCTCAATATGCTGCAGTCCGTTTAAGAGGAGCTGAACAAGTGGCTGCTTAGATTATTGAAACGGAGGCGGACCGCGAGGTGACGCTTCCTTGTCGACACCGAACTGCGACACATCGACAACGTTACCGTACTTTAAGCACTTTTCCTAACGATTTATTATCATGTTGACAAAATCCGAATGCTGTCCTATCTATACGCAAGCTCATGCGTCGTCCACTTCGCCAACAGACTGTCGGAGATGGAGCCTTCAGTGAGCGGCGCCGCTAATTTCACGGCCCTCTTCGCCCGTTCTGTGCTCTCCCTACACAGCGCTCTGCACTCAACGAATATGATCTCTGCGCACTCGCTGCAGCAGCTCACTAACAACTGTATGAGGTGAGACTCGTAGCTTAGAGGAACATGTACTGACAGGGAGCTACAGAAAAATGCACTGACTATTTCATAGAATTCACGGTTTGCTACGACAATTCGATGTAAATGATCATCATCAGCCACAAGAAGTCTCCTCCATGGGCCTCCTCCATGGATTTCCAAAAAGACCGCGGCTTTCTTGATTGGATGAGGTCATCTGTCCATCTTACGGCTGGTCCTCCTACGCTGCGCTTGCCGATATGTGGTCTCCATTTGAGAACTTTTTGGCCCCATCGGCCATCAGTTCTGCGTGCTATGTGCACCGCCTACTGCCACTTCAACTTATTAATCCGCTGGGCTAAGTCGACGACTTCGTTCGTCTGCGGATCTCATCGTTTCTGATTCGATCTCGTAGAGAAATTCCGAGCATAGCCCTTTCCATTGGCCTGCGATGTAAATAGTTGTACATAATTATGTCCTATCGTACAGTCCGCGTGGCGCCGGATTAAGAATAGCGTCACTCCATTTCCTTCCTTGGATGTCGTAGAAGGCGACTAAGGAAATACATTACCAGGAGATGGGCAGCAGCATCTTCCTGAGATTCCAACCATACTATCCTGCGATCGCCAACCCGCCTGCCAAGCGTGGCGATTATGGCAAAACCCTTCATGGTTTGTAAAACCATGAGGGAGGCCTACACACATCAAAAAAAGTTTGCGATCACTTTGAAAAACTGAAATCTTTTTTGTTACTGTAGATTATATTATGATTTTTTCTTCTTTTTAGATTCTTTATTTAAAAATAAAGAATTAGAACACAAAACAATGACACCGTTCAGTTGTTTTTTCATATTAAAAGGCTTTCAGTCCTAGCTTACGCTCATTCAGAAATCTGATTTAGTCAATTATAACCGATTCAAGATATTTTTTGCGAAAAGTTGTGATTGAAAAAATTCCAAGAGGATTATCAGAGGGACGAGCAAGAATAGTAACTTTGAGGGAAGAAGGATACACCACGAGAGTACTAGCACGCAGACTTGCTATATCCCAATCCTGTGTCGTGGAATGGGATATAGCAAGACTTGTGACTTGCTATATTCCAATCTGTGGCTACGTTGCAGAGGTACCACGGAATGGGGAATTTAGCTGACCGACCCCGCAGCGGTCGCCCAACTGGTTTGACAGCTGCCCAAAAGCGCTATATTAGATTGCTGGCAGCCCGTGATCCAACAATCAACGCCACTAAAATAAAAGCAGAAGTCAGGGCCGCCTCTGGGCTTGAAGTTAGCACGCAGACCGTTCGCAATTGCTTGCACCACGCTGGATTACGAGCACGGAGGTCTTGGCGAGCTCCGCTCAATTCCCGGCAACGTCAACAACGAAGATTGCAGTGGGCTAGACTTCGGCAAAATGAAGAAGGTTAGGAAGAAAACATTTGGCAAAACTGTCTTTTCGTTGACGAATCCCGAATCAGCACTCATCCAGATAACCGACGTGTCCGTGTCTGGAGAAGACCAGGCGACCGTGAAAGACAAAGAACTGCCACTGGAACAGTTCAGCAAGGCGGAAAATCGGTGTCCTTTTGGGGTGGCATTATGATTGGAGCTAGAACGCCTTTGATCCCGTATCGGGGCTACATGACAGCAGACATGTACAAAGCAGTTGTTATTGATGATATCGTCAGACCATTCCGAGTAAACCATGGGCACCAATTTGTACTGGTCGATGATAATGCGCCCGCACATCGAGCTCAACGAGTCAATGCTGCTCTTCAAGAATACGATATCACACGTTTAGACTGGCCTGCCGGCTCGCACGACTTAAACCCAATAGAGCACGCGTGGGATGCTCTTAAACGAGCTGTATGGAACCGTGAGCCACGTCCCCAGACAGTTCCAGAGCTCAGGGAAGCCGCTATTGAAGAATGGGATAGGTTACCCCAGGAAATGCTGGATAACTTGATCCTCAGCATGCCCAGGAGGATCTCCGCATGTGTTCGAGCCAGTGGAGGAGTTATTTTATATTGAATTTAACCTTTTAATAATAAATTGTTGTTTAAGTTTAATTAAACAGTATTTTTCTTTCTATGAAATTTCGATCACAATTACATTATGATTAATGGCTCAATTTTTTTTAAATAAATAATAATAAATAGTTTTATATTTTAATTTCAAACAGGGTATTCCTATTTAAAGAAAGCATACAACATAGGTTTTTTCTTGATAAAGTTAAATTTAAAGAATTATAGGAGCTTATGCTATTGATCACAAACTTTTTTTGATGTGTGTATGTCCTGCAGCGGGCGTCGAATGGCTGGTGATGATGATGATGATGTCCGATCGGCATAGCCGATGAACCCACAGATTAACAAGTAGGAAGACTCGGTTAAGCAATGTACATACATCGAGTTGTCATAATAAACTATGATATACTAGTTCTTACCCGCGGCTTCGCTTGCGCACATTTACTTTAAAACTTGTTTAACCCGTCTTTACGAGTATAGGTACTGTTAATGCGTTTAAGGTTCACTTTGATTTATGGCAGATTTGTAGGAAAGAAACGCGTGCTTGTTATTCAATATTTTATTTGCAACTGACTGGGCTACCTACCAATACATAGCTACAGATAGATAGACCAATATGCATCTAGTTTTAAGCGTTCGAACATAACCGCCCATCAAAAGGGCCTTGAGACCTTTTAAAATAGAAATTCAAATCTTATATTAACCATATAAAAATGAATTAATTGATAACAATAACTTAGCAACTTGTCTACATTATTATGGTAAAATTACATAACAAATGAGATGGTCACTAATCTTACATTTTAGGTATATTGAACAAAGAATTAAATTAAATAGTTACTCATGGATCTCGAAAAAGGATAACCCAGAAAATTAATACTTAACCTTTTAAATTATTGATAAGAGTAATAATAAAATTCCTATAGGTACTTAATACTTCATTAGATTGTAATACATACTTGTTAATTGGATATACAGGTAAGTATTAAGGTTTTCTACTTTTATACACATGCATTAAGATCACACACAATTGACACAATAACCTTTAGATTTTTAACACATTTAGTCTATTGATTGGTTACACATAGGTACTTAGGTATTGTAAATAGGTTCATACATTTTAAGTTCAACCCTACACATGCTATTATACTCAACACAATTACACTTCAATTTCATCATTAGTTTCAATTTCTATAGGCAAGGGACACAATTTACTGACACATCTTTTACTTACACTTTCACCACTTTTTACACTGTACACTCTAGTCAGACCATCAGCGCCGGGGTGCTTCGCGAGGACGCGGCCAAGGCTCCACTTCCCAGGAGGTAAGTTATCGCATTTAATCAATACGATACTTCCGATCTTGAACTCTTTTTCTCTATTCAGCCATTTAGGTCTCTGTTGTAAGCGTGAGAGGTACTCTTGTTGCCATACTTGCCAGAAGTTTCTCAGTAATCTCTGCATGTACTGCCAGCGGGATAGGCGAGACGTCTTTGTGTTCGGTAAGTCGGGGCTAGGGACTGTTATAGGTGCTTCGCCTATGAGAAAATGACCTGGTGTTAGGGTTTCTATGTTATCGATATCCGAGTCATCGATCGGGCACAAAGGCCTCGAGTTGAGGCAAGCCTCAACTTGGCACAAAATAGTACTCATCTCTTCGTATGTGAGGTTTGTTGTCAATATTCGTTTCAGGTGGTATTTTATGGATTTCACACCTGCCTCCCATAAGCCTCCAAAGTTTGGGCTGTATGCGGGTATAAAGTGCCACTGTGTGCCATCCACTGCCAAAGTCTGGGCTATCTCGTTGTTGAATTCCAATTTTGCCTCATTCCACTCAGCTACTAACTCTTTGTTTGCGCCGACAAAGTTTCTGCCCTGGTCGCTCCACATATGTGCACATTTGCCTCTCCGAGCGACAAATCTTCGGAAAGCTGCTATAAACGCCTCAGAAGTCATATCTCCGACTAACTCCAGGTGGATGGCCTTTGTAGACATACATATGAATATACATATGTAAGCCTTTGATGTCTTCGCTCCTCGACCCTTTGAGAACAATACTGTAAACGGTCCCGTAAAGTCCACTCCGCTGTGCAAAAAGGGTCGTGATGGATTCACACGTTCTTTAGGCAGGTCTCCCATGACTTGAGTTCGTGCCGTGGCATTCTGTTTTGCGCATATGAGACATCTTCGGATGTGAGCTTTTACAGTACCCTTCGCTCGTATAATCCAGTATTTTGCTCTTAGGAATGCTAACATAAGCTGTACTCCACCGTGTAGTGTCTGCAGGTGAGCGTCGGCAACGATCAGTGTGGTAAGTTGACATTTATTATTTAAAATAATTGGATGCTTTCTTTCTTCTTTCAGGTCTGCGTGACGCAGCCTGCCGCCCACCCTGAGTATATTGTCATCATCTAGGTATGGGTTGAGTGATTTTATGGTGCTATCTTGTCTAACTTGTCTTTCTTGTTTCAATGCTGTTATCTCTTCGCCGAAAGCTTCACGTTGGGCCAGTTTCACGCAGGATTTCAAGGACTGTGTATATTCTTCTGTAGTTATGTTAGCTTCAGTGTTCTTCTCCATTCTTGATCTTATAAATCTTTTACAGAATGTGATTGTTTTAACCAGTTCTTGGAGTGTTTCAAAGTTTTCAAACTGTCCATATATGTTTGTTTCTTCTTCGTTTATCTTCAAGTTTGATTGTATTGTTATTCTTCTCTCTAAATCCGTCGCTTCAAGATTAGGTTTATTGTATTTTATCTCAGCGTTTTTCAGCCATCTCGGCCCGTTCCACCAAATGTCGCAGTTTTTCAAGTCTTGGACCGATATACCTCGTGATGCCACGTCTGCTGGGTTGTCTTGCGATGATACGTGATACCATTGATTGCTTGTGTTGTCTTGTATTTCTGTCACGCGATTTTTTACAAACACGTTCCAGCGAGTTGGGTCTCCTGATAACCATGATAGTACTATGGTAGAATCAGTCCATGCATGTACATTCTCCTTTGGTATTCTGAGAGCTTCTCGGACTTGTTTTATAAGTCTCGACAGAAGTACAGCTCCACACAGCTCCAAACGTGGAACGGTTAGCGATTTTACTGGTGCTACACGAGTTCTTGCAGCTACTAAGCTTGTCTTTATCTCTCCACCTTTGGTTTCTACTCGTAAATATGCTACTGCAGCATATGCTTTGGTTGAGGCATCAGAGAACCCATGCAGCGTAGCATTATTCAGGTTTGCTTGTGTTGTGTACATCCATCGATGGAGTTGTATTTCATCCAGTTGCTTGAGACTTTCTCTGAGATCTCTCCATTCTTGATGTAACTCGGCGTCAACTTCTTCATCCCACGCTACGCCTTTGAGCCACAATCTTTGTATGAGAATCTTGGCGGGAACTATAGCTGGTGCGAGCCAACCTAATGGGTCAAAGAGTCTTTGAACATCTGCCAACACATTGCGCTTGGTACAGGTATCTGGTTTAGTTGGTAGAGTGATATTGTATTGAAATGCATCTAGACCCATGTTCCAAGATAGTCCAAGGGCCTTTATTGTGCCATCTATCTTCAGATCTATCGAAACATGTGAGCTTCTTTGTGAAGGTTCTATTTGTTGCAAGAACTCTGCACTGTTCGATGACCATTTCTGCAGATTGAAGCCGCCCCTTTGTAGAATACTCATGACATCTTTTGCTGTTTGCATTGCTTCTTCAACAGTGTTGGCTCCGGACATCAGGTCGTCCATATAAAAATCCTCTTTAATTGTCTTAGAAGCAGTAGGATTGTCTTTGCCTTCGTCTTCAGCTATCTGGTGTAAGGTCCTCACAGCCAGATATGGGGCTGAGGCAGTTCCAAACGTGACTCTGGGCAAACGGTAATCTTTGATTTCTCCGTCACTTCTCCACAGAATTCTTTGATAGTCTCTGTCTTCTGCCGCTACTAATACTTGAAGGTACATTTTCTGGACGTCTGCCAGAAATAACCAACATAACCAACTTGTTTAGTTCGCCATCTTAGTATTAGTGCTCTCATGTCTTCTTGAAGTGGTGGTCCGACGAGTAGCTCGTCGTTCAGTGACACGTTGTTAGATCCCTTGCACGACGCATCAAAGACCACTCTCAGTTTTGTAGTTTCTTTGTCATCTCTGATGACCGCATGATGCGGCAGGTACACTGAGGTGTTGTTTATTTCTTTCTCTGGGACTTCTTCTATGTATTTAAACTCTTTGTATTCTTCTATAACCTTGTTGTATTCAATTCTTAAGTTGTCATTCCTCTCAAACCTTTTCTCTAGGTATTGCAGTCTTTTTAGTGCTATGTCTCTTGTTTTGCCTTCTGTGCATTTTAGCTCCTTCGATTTAAATGGTAGTTTGACTGTATATCTTCCTTCATCTGTTCTTGAATGTGTCGTTTGGTATATATCTTCGCATAATCTTTCTTCTGGTGTTCGTATGTGGTTGCTTGATTCTTCTATTTCCCACATACTTTTTAGCATATTATCCAGATTCAGATTGTGGTGCATTACAATGATGCTCTCATCTGGAGATTTGCATTCATCGACCTTCCCGAATAAGATCCAACCCAGGCTGGTACTCTGAGCACATGGAGTGCCTGGTGGACCCTTGATTATCTCACTTTTCCATATTTGGGAGCATACTTCTACACCTAGCAGCATGTCTACTCGCCCTGGTTGATTGTAGCTGGGGTCGGCCAGGACGAGTTTCTGTATGTGAGGCCAAGTGCAAGTTGTGATCGCTTTCGAGGGTAAGGTTGTGGTCAATCTCGTAGACATGATATATGCTTCTATGGGGAGGTTGAGAGTGACGTCGTATCTTGAAGAAACCTCCACCTGTACTACGTGATTGATTATGGTTACTGTGGAACCAACTCCAGTGACTGTGCCGTTAATAGGCCTTTTCTCTATTCTCAAGAGTTGTGCTGCTCTCTCACTCATGAATGTTGCTTGTGATCCAGGATCTACCAGTGCGCGTAGTGTGATAAGCTTGCCCGTTATGTCCTTGACATTCACTAGCGCAGTTGCAAGTAATGCAGTTGACATTCTTGACGTGAAATGAGACGAGACTGTGACGTCATCGTTGCTGTCATTTTTCATTTTATCTTCTAGGTTGCTGTGATGTGCTTGTACGTTTAAATCAGATGCGTTTGTATGGGTGGCATTGTTTGTCTGATGAAGTAGTGAGTGGTGTCTTCTGTTGCAGATGCGGCAGGACATTGATAATCTACATCTTCTGGAAGGATGTCCTGGCAGCAGACAATTAAAACAGAGACTGTGACTTTTTACAAACTCACTCCTTTGTGCTGGATCCATCTTTGAAAATTGTTTGCAGTGACTCATTGTGTGTTCTTCTTTGCACATCGGACATACCTTGGTCGTACTTGATTCATTGATGCTTGTGGTCGTTGCGATATGAAATGAGCGCTCCCTAATAGTTTTATCTCTTCCATGAAATTGTACTAAAGGTGTAATCAGTTCTAAAGTGCGAAACTTTGATTCGAGAAATTTCTTCAGATCTTGAAATGTGGGTAATTCATCGAAATTATCTTTGTACGAGTGTTCTTCCCAACCTTTGTGCGTTTCAGGGTCTAGCTTTTGTACAATAAGGAAAATTATGAGCGGATCCCACGACTTCGTTTGTATTCCCATGTTTTCTAAGCTGTTAAGACACTCGGTTGACGTATCTAGTAGACCTTTGAGGTTATTTGCACTTTGAACATTCAGTTTTCGTTGCGTCACTAACCTTTTCAGCACTGTATTAATTATTAGGCGCTTATTGCAGTAACGTTGTTTCAATGTTTCCCAAGCGTGGTCATAATTTGTTTCAGTGACCTTGATGTTTTTCAGTAAGTTTTCAGCCTCACCGTGTAAACAAGACTTCAATTAGTTGAGTTTTTCTACCTTGTTGATCGACGAGTTGCTATGTATCAACGATGTAAACATGTCCTGGAATGTCAGCCAATCATCGTAATTACCACTGAAGGACGGCACGGATATTTTTGGTAATCTCACTTGCGGTTGAAATTGAGTTTGAAATGAGTTGTCATTAGACGCACTACCTTTACTTGAACTTGTTTCAGTACTCAGTGGTGGTTTTTTGAACATGGCCAACATATCTTTGACATCAGCTTGAATACAAAGATACAAGTCTTCGTAGATATAGTACTCCTCGTTCACGAAGTAAGGAACGTCTGCCCGCTTCTCTTTAGGCGTGCATGTTACGAGTTCTTGATGAGCCTTTCTAAACGTAGCCCAATACTCCTCGACGGATTGTAATCGAACTTCTAGGTATCCCTTTGTAAGTCTTGCTTTAGGACATTTTTTCAGATTTGTTTGTGTTTTTTGCAGTAAATTCGCCGTATCTTCCAACAATCCGAGTGCTTGCACCATTCGTTCAGCCATTTTTCCACTTTAAACCACTTGAAACTTGTTGAAAACGCTGTATTTACAGTTCAAATTGTTGTAAAACTCACGAAACGATTACGTACTTATTCAAAGTCACATAAAACTGCGCTTCTTTCTTCACGTTATCAGTAGGCATTCACGAGTCTTTTGTTCTCGCGAACCCGATCTGCCACCGGTCTTCACAATCTATCCGGCTCTAATTGCGACCATATGTTAATGCGTTTAAGGTTCACTTTGATTTATGGCAGATTTGTAGGAAAGAAACGCGTGCTTGTTATTCAATATTTTATTTGCAACTGACTGGGCTACCTACCAATACATAGCTACAGATAGATAGACCAATATGCATCTAGTTTTAAGCGTTCGAACAGGTACTTTATTAAAAAAATCTCTACTGCCGCTTGTATTGTACAAAAAAATAATAATTACATAATATTTCTTTATCTCCTATAATTTTTGTCATTTTATCAGAAGGTGCCAGTATTACCAGGCTACTGGGTGAGGTAATACGTGAGCATGCCACGTACATTTGGCTTTGAGAGAAACAGTCCTGGCTTAAATCTACACGACTTGTTTGTCCCCTATTTCACCCCCTCGGGGGTTGAATTTTGAAAAATTAAAAGTGGATGCCTACGTCACAAGAGGAATACGTGTGCGAAATTTTAAGTTTCTAGCCCTAAGGGTTCGGCTTGTGCGTTTATTGAAATCTTTCATCCCCTATTTTATCCTCTTAGCGGTTGAGTTTTAACCCTTATTCGACCATAGGGATAACAGTTCCCACTTTAAATTGAACCTTACCACCCTGAGATAAAGTCCAAAACCAATGAAAAATGTATACTAGCTATGGCCGTTTAAGGGTTAAAAACGCTGAAACACTTAACTCGTTATTTTTGCCGTACTCAATTCATACGAAATTTCATGCAAATGTGTCCAAGGAATAAAAAGTTTCACACAAACTTTTACACCCTATTTCACGCCCTTGGTGGTTAAATTTCAAGTAAAAATCCTTCCTTTGTGGATGCCTTCGTCGTACGCAGAATACGTGTGCGAAATTTCAATTTTCTAGCCTTAAGGGTTTGGCCTGTGCGTTGATACATCAGTCAATCACTTTGCCTTTTATCTGCTATATCTAATTGTCTTCTACCTATTTGTTATTATTATTATTATTGTTTATTTGGAAATCTAACAGCGCAAAATAACAAACATATCTGCAATCAGTTATAATGACAATAAAACACAAAATTGATTTCACCTATCAACAACACACATGCAACGTATCAAGCAGGAGGACTTCTCTTGTAACGCAACATGACTGCGTGGGAAGCTAAAGAATCAAAATCGAACTGAAAATTGCAAATATTTTATTCAACGCTGCTTGTCAACATTGACAGTAGAAATATCTTCATTTACACGCCTTTGACCGATAATCGAATGGGTACTGAAAATCGGCGAGGGCACCGACACCACACCATAACTTTCGTTTCAACAAAATGAAAGATATTCATTGTCGGAATTATAACCTCAAAATCTACAAGAGTAGGATATATTATGTAAGATACTCACTGTTGACGTGGTCTTAAAACACCAATTGACATTATCAGTAATGCAATACTTACGTGTTAGATATTAACCACTCAATAACTATTATTTTACCTGAAAATTTTTTTAGGGGTTCAAGCATTTTTGTAAACTGCGTTCGTAGAAGCAGAATATTTATAACACAAACGGTAACACCGTTATATACTAATTGTCGTGTTGTTTATACACAATAGCACGAAAATATCACACTTTTTAGAATATTTGTATTTTTTGTCGACTGTCATTAGCGGAAAATTCGATGCCAATGACAAACAAGATCGCCGTCGCGCGTTCTGAAATCATTACTACGCGGAAGGCATCCTGGTTGGTAGAGTGTCACAGACTAGCAAAGTGCGACGATTAGGGTTCAAGCGGCGTCGACTGGCACGGAAAAGGAGATTACCTATCTCAAACTCAAAGCTTCAAATAACGTACAGGATTTAATAAAGATATTGTCTAAAATATTACGACAAAGTTTTCACCTAATCGCAAAAATGCTTGTAACTCTTCTGAAGTGTACCACACGGAAGAACCGCACCAGACCTTAAGACCACTTTAGTTCCTTCTAATCTAGACACCTTAACTCTCATCATGCAATTAAGAAAATTTCCTCCCCCCAGACTCCAGCACCAGTTCTCCGGCGTAACGGAGGCGGAGAGTGCTCACGTCGCGCAACTAGCCCTCCGCGTGAGTGCGGCCAAGCTGTGCGGTGCCACCGGCGCCTCACTCGCGCCCGCCGCCCACGCCTTGACCCAGCATGCGGAGACGCTGGACAGACTGCTCGCGGCTGCCGGTGAGACTTTATACAGCTAGCAAAGCAAGTTACGGTGCTTCGCTTGCTCATGCCTTGATTCAGCGACGCTGGATAGATTGCACGCGACTGCCAGTGAGTGTCCTGTATAGGTAGTAAGGTAGCAACATCAAGTTATGCGACGCAACAGGTGCCTCGCTTGCTCATGCCTTCACCCAGCATGCGAAGACACAGGATAACTGCTGGCGGCTGCCGGTGAGACTTATACAGCTAGTGAAAGTTTTGCGGCGCTACAGGCTTGCTCATGCCTTGACCAGGCACGCGGCGATGCTGCATATACTGCTCGCGGTTGCCGGTGAATGTCCTAAACAGATAGTAACCGTAAGCTACGTAGTTATGGCGCTCCACTCGCAACCGCTGCCCTCGCTTTGACACAACGCAAGATAATACCTAATTTCTTGCAGAACTAACTGGTCCCTACTTTCTCTTCAGGCGTGGAGCCGGATGCGTTCACGATCCAAGTGTTCCAGCTGCTGTCTCACAGCGCGGACAGCAAGCCGGGCGTGCTGGCGCGCGCCGCGCTGCCGCTGCTGCGCGCCGCGCCGCTGCCGCACGTGCCCAAGCCTAATATGCAGGTGCGCTCACGGTCTAGCTCACGTATGCGGGTGCGCTCACGGTATAGGTTCCGCATGCGGGTGCGCTCACGGTAAAGGTCCCGCATGCAGGTGCCTAAACCGTGAGGTTTAGGTCATTCATGCGGGTACGCTCATGGTGTATCTCACTCATGCGGGTGCTAAAGATCTAGCTCACTCATCCGGGTGCGCTCAAGGCGAAGCTGTCTCGTGTGAGTGCGCTTACAGTCTAGTTCCTGCATACAGGTGCGCTCATGGCATAGCTCCGATATGCGGGTGTGCTCACAGTCTCGCTCACGCGTGCGGCTCTGCTCACGGTCTAGCTCACTCATGTATTCACTCATGCTCAGGGTGTAGCTCGTGCGTGCGCTCACGGTTTATTTCCCAGAACCGGGTGCGATCACGGCCCAATCCACATGCACGTGCGCTTCGCTCACGTTACGGATCTAAAATACGCTCACGGCACAGATATAATATGCCTATGCGCTAATGGTACAGGTTTTACATGCAGGTGCGCTCATGGTCTATCTCCCACATGCGATTTTGCTTTCTTTTATATATACGAATCTTTCACTCACCGATTCTCCCAGATCCGCATGTGCACGGCGACGATAATCGAGCCGGCCAGCGACAACGACACGGTGCTGCGTTTCTGCGCGGGCCTCATCGCCGCCGTCGCCTTCGAGGCGGAAGTCCTTCATGTGCGCGACCCGACGCAGCTTCGCGTGCAGGTGTCGTACCCGGACCGCCGGCAGCACGCGCTGGTGCCGCCGCGCGACCATCTGCGCCCGCTCGACCATCAGACCACAAGTGAGTGATGCGACGCTGCTGCGCGTCCAAATTTCATGCATGTGATGGTGCCGCCGCGCGACCATCTGCGCCCGCTCGACCATCAGACCACAAGTGAGTGATGCGACGCTGCTGCGCGTCCAAATTTCATGCATGTGATGGTGCCGCCGCGCGACCATCTGCGCCCACTCGATCATCAGACCACCACTAAGTGATGCCTTTTGTAGCAACTTTGACGCACCAAAGGATGTGTGCTCTTTGTCCTGTTCTATCTTGTGTTTCTGTGACTTTTTTTTCCTTTTCCTTATAATATTCCCGTCTCATTTTCCAACAGCAATTTTCCGTCATAGGGTTGTCTGGAAGAAATTGCTTTTAGCAGGCCGCCAATTGTACTGTGTATTTTTAAAAATTTTATGTCATGTGCTCTAGTGTACAATAAAGAATATTCTATCTTATCTTACACATATATATGGTTTGAGTTTTCTGTTTTGTGAATTTCTTTCTTCTTCTATAGCATCCATCTTCACTTGTTACACACAACACCACATATTCTGCTGACCAAAGTAATTGTTGAATTATTTTTTTGCGGATTTTTCTTGTTGATGAAATAGGTATATATTTTGATGATAATTTAATTCTCTGACCCTACTTTGTTGTACAAATAGTTTTTAAAAAAACTTTTTCTTAAATTTAATTTCAACATTTTAAATTTATTTTTTGTACCGCCTCCCTGTATGGACATATGGTCCGAAATAAAGTTTTATTATTATTATTAATTCGTTCCACTTGTTTTGTTTTATTTATTTGAAAAAAAAACAGGAAATAGGCTACATTTCAAGAACAATATTGAACCTGAACCCATAACCCATTGTTCTGTGCAGTTTGATTATCAGGCCTTACATGGAACTCATGTTAAAAATCAATTAAAAACATAAAATTGGAATTCTAAAACAACTTGTAAATTTCCCAACAGAGTTTGTCTACTCCAATTGACAGAAACCCCTCTTTCCCCAGACGACGACGGCACCCAGAACGTGCGGCTGCTGACCAAGGTTCTGATTTCGCACGGCGTGTGGACGGAGCCGTGCGGCGTGGACATTACCGTGTGCCTGGCCGTGGAAGACGGCGGCCGCGAGCCCGCCGCCGTCGTTGAGCTCTGTCGACCGGTGCGGGTCACCGTCGCGCCGAAACCGATCAAACGCGGCATCTAGAGGAGTTATCTACAAACCCCCACGCATGGCCCAGAAAGCGAAGTGAACTAGCAAGTGATCGTACCAATCGTGAACTTTACAAAAGACTAGTAATTGAAGCGCGACTTGAGGAATCTAGACGATAAGAGATGTTGATATCGCACGGCACATGGACGGAGCCGTGCGGCGTAGTCATTACCGCCGCTGTCGAGCGAGACTGGTCAAATGCGACATCTAGACATGAATCGAGGAATCTAACCATGACGTATAATCCCTTCAAACGTCATTACCACTGATCGGAGTAGGTATATTGATTTTTCGTACTTGCATGACTTGAGATATCATGACAAGGACATGCTATTTTTCTTAAAGTCTTAAACGTCATCGCCCTTGTCATCATTACCATTTGTTTTTTGTGAATGGTAACGATGGTAAATGTAAACGGTAATGATTTCATGTGTGTTTTACTTATATAAATCGTCGGCTTATTGCAAGAACTCATTAACCGACATATTCACTATTGGGAGAAAAACGACGTTTTTGTTCGTGTTAGTTAATGGTTGTATTTCCTCTTCCTTATTCCCTATAACATCGTTAAAATAATACCTGATATTAAAACACCACTATTGTATCATTGTTCAATACATCTATATGTCCATACCTTAAAAAAAAAGCGGTTAGTGAGTTTTTGCAGTAAATGACTTCTTGCAGTAAGCCGACGAAATTCTGCCTAAATCTGATATTTTCATTTAGTAACAGTGAAATTTACTTTAACACATTATAAGTGTTAGACGACAATAATAATAATATATTTAAACTAAACGGTAATGATGTAACACACATTACATCATTACCGTTTACAAAAAAACAAAATAGTAATGATGACAATGGCAATGACGTTTAAGACCTGAAGAAAAATGGCATGTCCATGTTATGAAAAATCAATATACCTACTCCGATCACTGGTCATTACTATGGCATTACATCCATTCCATGTATCATTGATGGGTAATGGCCATTAGATGATGAAGCTTTGCAAAATCCATGCAGGGGCCTGTTTCGATTAACCCGCAAATTAACAAGTACCTCAAATTGTCATAATAAACTACGAATTGTAGTTTTATGAAACTTGGCCCTGTACCCACTACCCAGGATTTGTCTGCAAAGAGAATGTGATATGAATATTACATCATAAATCATAAAATATATGTCAAATTAATAAGTACATTTTCATAATTTTTAAATGTTGTGTTTAAATTAAAATCCAGAATAAATGTTGTTTGTACTTCATCCACTGTTTAGTAAAAAACTTACAGACACAACTTTACTTAAACTTCCTATTCTTAATTACATTTATAATACATATGTAGATGTTTTCATGTACAACCATATTACACACTTTTAATTACCATATAGCAAATCATAGAACAAATCGCCAGAAGCAGGTTTAAAAATAACTGCTCCAAAGAATCACGATTCCTTATCAATGGACAAGAGTTCCGACCGAGCTATGCAGTGGTGCACAAGTTGCTTGACTCCAGGCATCCAGGTGCTGACTGTGCTAACATGCTCTACCATCAGAGCTCTGTGAATATCATCTGCTGTACTTGGCTGATCATCCCGCAGTGCTGAAAGTAGATAGGGTCTGAGTTAGAACCTCATCAAAACTTTAACAAAGATACATATTTAACAAATACATTGTGAGCTCTGTAGCTATTGTTGAGGAACACCATGTGAGATGATTTCCATAGAAACTTACTTTGGTTTTAATTTACAAATTATTACAAATCAAGGTGGGTGTTGCAGGATCATAAGAATTGCAAATAAACTAGTGAAAAAGAAATTAGAGCCTTGTATCAAGTTTCTATGGGAAGACTTTCATAAGCTCTAATTTCTTTTTTAATAGTTCTCAATTTTAAACAATAAACCTCATTGTGTTCACCTTATATTGGCAATGTGTAATTGCAGTTGAGCATGTCATTCGAAAATTAAACCAAACTATAATTCCATGGGAATCACCTAGTGCTTTGTGCTCTATTACACAAATCTGCAACAAAGGCATGTTAGATAAGTTGGATGGGAAGTCTCACCACAAGCTAACTCTAACATCTTCAACTGTACAGCACCATTAAGTTTGCCACTATTCCACATTTCTTCCATGAGACCTATTCTTTTCTTGATATCATTTGCCTTAGGACCCAGTTCTGCACTGCTATCTATAAAGTCAAGTAAAATTTGCTTGACTTCTCCTAGGGACCTCTCCTTGTCTATTACTTCTTCACTTGTTGCCTCGCTGGCTTTAAGAAGGGCCACTGGTGATATTGTAGGAGGCAAAGAAGCTGCTGGCATAGGTGGGAGGTTAATTGGAGGTACATTTGTAGGGGTTCCAGCTGGTCCAGACAGAGGGAAAGCCACTCGTTTGTTGAGGAAGTTACGTGGCCGGTTCGGCGTCACCTGTTGACTATTGTACGTTAGCGTCGGAGGGTCGTTCCAGCCCGGATCGAAAGGCACTGAAATGCGAAGAGAAAGTAATGTTTTCTAACAGTGACGATAATGATATGATAAGGTGTTTGTAAGACTTTGTTTACCTTTAGAGCCTTGGCTCGGTGTGTTGTCGCAGCTACTCATCGTTATAATCGTTTACGTGGTAGTATGCAGTTGGCAAAATTTTTTTGCACTGCACAATACGGAAAAATAATCATAACATTGAATGACGAATGAATGAATTGTAAAATTGAACGAATGGGAATATATAAACGTCAAAAATGACAATGTTGGGTTGCTAGTGACCAAAAAGAAGTTCACAGAGTAGTTACAATTACAATACAATTTTCGTTCAAATCGGTCATTCGTATCGGTCGTTCTGTTCAGTCGGGACTAGTTAAGTTAGTAGTTCAGTTCAGTCCAGTTGTCAAAAAATTGTGAAAGAGGAGGTGGACTCTGTAAAATAGAAGATGAATTTCTCAACAAGATTGTCCGATTTCTGCGCCGTTTTCCCAATATTTGTATTATTCTCACTATGGAGCACTCAACTCTCTGAAGGTAAGCACTGATATATCACTTCACATTTATTCTGAGTGCCAAATACGCACAGAGTCGCCTGCATGCTTCAGGAGTACGTGGCCTTACGTTATGGGAGGAATCCTGAAAGAAAAACATTTAGTTGCATTCTCTAACAGTAACGCTGACTCTGTGGTTGTTAATTATAGCGTCCAGGGCGGAGTTCGTGACGTGCGGCACGATCTTGAAGCTGATAAACACTGACTTGAAGCTGCGACTGCATTCTCATGACGTGAAGTATGGCTCGGGTTCTGGTCAGCAGTCCGTCACGGCCGTGGACGTCTCCGATGACGCTAACAGCCACTGGCTCGTGCGTCCTGCGTCGGGGGAGACATGCAAGAGAGGGTGAGAAATTCACTTTGTCGTTCGGCATCCAAAATTTTACAAGACACTAAAAATAACTAACTGAAACCATGTTAGTCAAAAAACCATGATTTCGAAATTTTTGTATGTGCACGACAGTATGATTTCTAAAGTTCTTCTGTAAATTTTTATAAAAGTCATGTTTGCAGTGTTGGATGCCGAACGAAGATTTGTTAAATCTAGTTGACAGCTGATCAACCTTTACATTTTTGTTAGCAAAACTCGTAACGTAGGTGACTGATTAGAGTGCACACCAGTAAAGGAGATGTTGCATCAAATCACAAATGTGCTATGCTACCTATAGTGTAGTATCTAACAATAGTAACAGCTCCTATTAGTGATAACGCCTACATATGACTAGCCCCCAAAAGTATCTTCTAAGATACAGGCTTTTTCACCTAGTTTAGGAGATAGGATGCAATGACAAGACTATTGTGCAATAGATTACCACCGAACGATTGTTGACATTTTTAATGTACTTTTTGGTTCAAAACAAAAAAATTATTATTATTTAAAACTCCTGAAGATAGTACATATGTAGGTAGGTACATCATGTTTTATTTTTGTCATGGTTTACAACCACACCTAAAATACATGGATGTATGAAGATGGACACAGTCAAGGAGGATATACGCATTACTTCACCAAAAAAATACATCACCCTTACCACTTGGCATCAAGCCTTTTAACGGCACATCACACCAAGCCTCTTAAGAGACATAAAATACTTGAGCTGGAAGAACTAGTGAAGCTACACTACATATATGTATATCTTATCTTATATGTATATCACTGTTCACTGGAAGCAGAAAAAAATTATAGAGAAAAAAAGTTTTATTTTTTACCAGAGACAGCTAGCACCTGGCCTGTCTCACCTTATGGTACGACAGAGCAAGTAAAAAATATGTCTAAGTGCCTGTCAGAGTCATATAAAATTATTGATTGGCAGCTTTATTTAATTAAATACAATGAAGTGAAATTTTTAATTGCCCACTTTCAGTGCACCAATCAAGTGCAACTCTGTGATAAGGCTGCAGCACACATCAACCAAGAAGAACCTCCACTCGCACTACTTCTCCTCCCCACTGTCGGGCAACCAGGAGGTGTCATGCTATGGGGATGACGATGGAGAGGGTGACAGTGGTGATCACTGGAACGTTGTCTGCAATAACGACTACTGGAGGCGAGACACGCCGGTGAAGCTGCGGCACGTTGATACTGCTGCGTAAGTTTTGAGAAGTTATTACTTTATCCAAATTCGTTTATTCTCTCAAGATCATTTGAATTTCATGCTCTATTGTAATTTAGTTCTCAGGATAAGCTGTAACATGGTGTTAAAACAAGAGCTTTACCCCAATGGGTATTTGTAAGCGAGTTCCCATGTAAATGGATGAGCGTGACGAGGGTGTGTGCTCTGTCAGTATTGTACATCAGCCTTAATATTATGCGAACCAACTACAGGGTCTTTCATTAAGTGTGTCCTATTTTTAAATTTAAATAAAACAAAGTGTGTGTGAGATATTATCAAAATTATTTATTTATTTGTAAGATGTAGTGATGCTATTATGTGTGAAATATGACATCATTCAAGTGTCCACCACGGCTTCTCTGGGTGGAGCGCATGTGAGATATCCAATTATCCATAACTTTTGCACATAAATCAGGCTGAATTTGACCTATGGCATAGGTTATGTTGGCTTTGAGGGCCGCTGTGGTTTGTGGTTTATTCGCATGGACATGCGACTTAAGAAAACCCCACAAGAAAAAGTCCAGTGGGGTTAAGTCACAAGATCTCGGTGGCCAGTTCACATGTTCAATGTGGCATGAGCTGTGTGGCACGTAGCGCCGTCTTGTTGAAACCACATGTCGTTGGTGTTCAGATGATCCAGTTCATGTGTTTCGTTGACGTACGGGTGTTGGTCGATCATTTACCGAACCAGTGGACTCTTTATCAACCACACGACGAATAGTCCTCTCGGTAGTACGATTATGGCGATCGTAAAATGGGCGAAGCGCGCGGTGCGTTGCCCGAACAGAACACTCATTTTGATAAAACAATTTTATCATTTGCACGTTTTGTTGAATGCTATAACTATCCATGATTTGGCAAAATAGAATGAATAAAATGACCAGTGTTGCCAACAACTCAGGACCTGATATCGCCATTTTTCAAAGATTAAGTAGCCTAAAGTAGCCGAATTTTTGCTGAGGTAGCCTAGCTTAGTAGCCTAAACTCAGCGCTTGCTACATACAATGGGCCAACTATGAGGCTAAGTGCGGAAATCTCAGGTCTAACTAACTTTAGGTTAGACCGACATAGACCTATCAATGGGCATCCATTGGCACTTTGGGTAAGGAAAAAACTGAAAAAACATACTGTCCTATTTCCAGATTCCTCGCAGGCTCCGGACGCACTTTCGGCCGTCCCATCAGTGGGCAGGGCGAGATCGTCTGCGTGACGTCACAGTACACAGCCTACACCGACTGGCAAGCCAAGGAAGGCCTGTTTGTGCACCCCAGTGACCCCATCCCTGGCGCACACGCGATACATTCCGAATTATAACATGCAGAATGAACTATTGTGGTACAATTTTTGTAGATATACAGTAACCGTTTTTGTATCTTTCTAAGTGTTCACATGAATCAGCAACAAACCGATTTTTAAGGTTCCGTAGTCCGACAAGGAACCCTTATAGTTTCGCCATGTCCTTCTGTCTGTCTGTCCGTCTGCGGCCTAGCGCAGACCGATGGTGCTAGAAAGCTGTAATTTGGTATGTTTACATATTTATCACGCCGACGAAGTTAATGAATAACAATAATATTAAGTTAGAAAAAAAATTTTTTACTGTACCTCCCCTAACATCAAAAGTGGGGATGATTTTTTTGTTTCTCGCCTACCCCATCATGTAGGACATCGTTGAAAAGTATTGTGGGTGTAGAGGAAGGAAGGATAGGAAAAATTTCGTTTACGAAATATTAAGCGCAAATTTTTGTCAGAGTAGGGCGTCCCCCCCCCCCTCTCCTCTCCTGGCTAAACGGTTGATCGTAGAAACGTGAAAAAATTCTGGGTAGGAGCACATATAATGAACTTAAAAGAAAAATTAGGCTTTACTAGTTAACAAGTAATTGGAAACCAACTTATAAAAGTAACATTTCGTACAAAATCCATTGAAAATTACTTCGATGAAGTTGTTAGGTCTGTAAAGCAGCTAAAACCTCTTTCTAAGGAACCCTACATTGCGCGTGGCCTGACACGCACTTGGCCGGTTTTTTGTGTTACAAATAGCTAACCTATGTGATATTATCTGAGGTTCGGTTTTTCTCTATTAATTAGAAACAGTTATTGTAAATTATTATTTATAAATATTTTGGAGCCAAAGGTAGGTTCTATATCTTTTGAGAGATATCACCAGCACATGAGAAAATAAACTTGTGAAAATAAAACAGAACATTTTCTTTACAACTTTATTGTCAAAAATAGTAAGTTTTTATGTTTTACAAGTGGTAAATCGCGTTGTAACAAACCTGCGCGTGTGCTCGACTATTTTTTTTTAAATATTTGAGTTGCTTCAACAGCATCGAATTTATATGTAATACTGGAAATATCTGTTTCATTTGAAACAAGTACATAAGAATTTACTTGACATTGAAGTTAAACCAAAGCTAAACGAACAAATCAACAATAGAACAAACAACCATCAAACACATATTGGGCGGGAGAATTCGTCCGATGATACTGAAGCACAGAAAGAAGCTTTCAAAAAATATAGTACAAAACTAAATAAATTGTTCCAAATCGCGATATTTGCACCACTACTCCATCAGTCTCGGTGCACATTATAAATATAAACTAATACACGTTAGATAAGATACCCAATTTAGCATTCAAGTTCCCAAATGCTTCTAGAATAATTAGTTTAGTGGTCAATCAACATTACCATAAGGCATCTAAATATACTAGTAATTATTTTATTGTCGACTATTTGTAATACATTCAAATGCATTAACTGGCATCGAACTATGGAATTTCGACCCCACCTTTCGTACGATACCACATAATCGGTGCGCGATAAGAGATGACGTAGAGCTTGAAGTCCCACCGTACAAGAAAATATCAAAATATTTGAAGTTGGTTCAGATTAGAAAACAGCTTGCCAATTTGAAAAATACCAAGTAAAGATCTTTAAATTAAAATAGTGTGAAAAATGTTTTCAAAAGCGTACATATGTAGGTATCCTAAATTTTATAACTCCAATAAAATAAATTCCTAGACGGCAATACAACTATCACAATTGCCGATGCGTGGTAGCCGTAAGTGCTAGAAATTAGGAATAATTAAATAAGTATCATAAAAAAAAGAAGTTGATAACATCTCCAGCGATCCTAGAGACCGGCCGCAGTCCTTCATTATGATAGGACAAGTATCAAAATTCATTTGATTTGTTAGCTACAAACTACAGCGTTTGTGTGTCATTGTTACATTTTATTTGTGAGCACGCTTTTTAGCTTTTCTAGCGCGTAGCACAGGTTCCCGTAGAGCTTGGCGTCGCAGCCGTGCTCCTCTATCGTGGAAAAGCGGAATGTTCTGAAGTTCTTCTCCACGTCGATGTAGGTGACGGCTTGCATTAGCGGACACAGGATTATTTTTGTGTGGTCTTGGAAGTTTATCTGTGAACAAACGTAACATTTAGCTTCCGGGAAAATGCGCGCAATTATTAGTCAGCTCTATTTTTGGCTGGTGGCGGAAAACCTCCCTCTCGTTACCAAGGCGGAAGCTGCTATACAGAACAAAGGTGTAATAATATGCCTGGGCACCTTTATAGACATCGAGGGTGCTTTTGATAATAACAGGTTTAGAAGCATCAACCACGCACTCAGCAGGCACCAAATCGAGACATCGGTGGTGGTGAAATGGATCGAGGCCATGCTACGACAAAGGGTAATAAAAAAATCAAGGAGGAACCTACGAGGGCATTGGTGGCTAGGGGCTCTCACCACTCCTGTAGAATGTCGTAGTAATCGACCTAATCACGACACTCCACAAAAGGAGCTATTACACAGTCTGCTACGCAGGTGATCTGGAAATGATAGTCTGCGACGTCACCCAGACCACTAGATATCGTAGAGGACTGGTGCAAGGAACACAACCTGTTGGTTAGCCATACAAAAACGGAAATGTTAATGTTCACAAACAAACGAGTATTGGGAAACTAGGTTACCCAACCTGTTCGGGACAACACTCCAGTTATCAACAGAAGTCAAGAGTCACACTGAACAGTAAGTCTAACGTGTCTAACAAAAACAGGATGCATGAGGACAACTCCCACTGTGGCCCTGGAAATTATGCTAGATATTGTTCCCCTTCACATATACGTTCAGCAGGAGGCTGCAATCCGCGATCAGTCAGAACGCTGAAGCTATGGAGTGACAGCGGGATCCCGCATACCAGGAGCCTGGACCAGGCTATCGAGGAGGAGCTACTCATGCTAGCGATCAGCGGCAGGATACCGAAGGTACCTATTCAACTTTGACATAAAGCACAAAACACAACTTGACGAACCAGCCTAAGACAACATCAAAGATCTCAGGGTCTTCACAGGTGGCTCCAAGACGATCCAAGGTACGGGTTCAGGAGCTTTTTCAGAAGACCTAATCATCAAAATATCAATGCCACTAGGTGCCTACAACACTGTCTTTTAGGCCGAGTGTGTAGCCCATGAAAGGTACTACTTCAACTCTGGACTCATTCAGGATTGCCACGAATTCCTGATGAAGAAATAAATGATAGATAAATATAAAAAAGTATGACCTCATTCTGCAATGGATCAAAGGACACAGCGGCTCAAGAACTACAGAACTACAAGCTCTGGAACTACAGTGGAGGGTCCTGAGCCTATCTCTGCTGCCCTACTGCCAACTAAAGACATGGCTAAATAAGCATACTAACGAGTTACACAACAATGACTGGACCTGTCGCACGGACTGCAGGAAAGCCAGAGCTGCAATGCCTGTCAAAAACCCTCGCCTCGCGGTGCGTCCTGCGCCTTACATAACATAAGCAGCCTATATACGTCCTACTGTAGGGCACAGGCCTTCTCTCAGGGAGAGAGTATGGGGTTAATCACCACGCGTGCCCACCGCGGATTGGCGATTTCAAGCCCAGAGGTATGTGAATAGCTCAGACACTCAGGTTGCCTCACGATGTTTTCAGTTGAGTTTAAGAAAATGTCAAAGTCGTCCGGAGGGTTTCCTTCACAGTTAGCGAGTGGTATTGCTACTATAACTTCACAAATGCACATAACTTAGAAAACAAAGTCATAGGTACCTGACTTTGTTTTCTAAGTTACGGGCACACCTAAAATAAACATGCCCACACCGGGAATCGAACCTGGGTCTCGCTTCCGAGCCCAATGTTCTACCCACTAGGCTACCACCGCTGTCTTGCGCCTTCCTAAGGTGCAGTTACGCCTGATAGCAGGCGCTCTCACTGGTGACGGTCATTATAATAAACATATTATCTTCAAGATAGGTGTTACAGACAGCCCATCAAGCAGTTTGCATGGACGCGGAAGAAACAGCCGTCCACGCGCTGGTGGACTGCGCGAGGGTGGCAAGACAACGAGTGACTTTCCTCGGAAACCCGGGGACACCTCAGGAGCTCCGCGGTGAAATTCGGATGCTGCTGGCATTCCTGGAGGAATTGGGGTGGCAGGAATAAATGAAACCTTCCAATACGCAAAATAGGCTCACGAGTTGCGGAAACCATAATACCAATAGTGGTTTTTAGGGTTCCGTACCTCAAAAGGAAAAAACGGAACCCTTATAGGATCACTTTGTTGTCCGTCTGTCCGTCCGTCCGTCCGTCTGTCAAGACCCTTTTTCTCAGGAACGCGTGGAGGTATGAAGCTGAAATTTATATCAATTACTCAGGTCTACTGTCCCTTGAAGCTGTGAAAAAATCAAACTTCTAAGCCAACCCAATCAAAAGATACAGCCGTTTATGCCGCAAATTTTCGACACTTGCAAGGGAATCAAAACCTACAGGGTGCTTCCCGTGAACTCAGAATCTTGAAATTTGGTACGAAGCAACGTCTTATAGCATAGATAAAGGAAAAATTACGAAAACCATAAATTTTTAGTTACATCACATAATATATTTTTTTTTAATAATTTTAAACTTACTACCCATTTCCTCATAAACGCGTAGAGGTATTAAATTGAAATTCATACCAAATACTCAGGTCTATAATACCTTTAAGCTGTAACAAAATCTAACTTCTATGTCAACGCAATCAAAAGAAACAGCAATTTAAGCTGCATATTTTGAAACTCGCAAGTACTCGCAAGGGAATCAAAACCTAAAGGGTACTTCCAGTCGACCTAGAATCTTGAAATTTGGCATGAAGCAACGTTTTATAGCACACATAAAGGAAAAATTCCGAAAACCTTAAATTTTTAGTTACATTACAAAATATATATTTTTTAATAAATATAAACTTATTACTTTTTTCCTCATGAACGCGTAGAGCTATCAAGTTGAAATTCATATCAAATACTTAGATCTAATTGCCTTTAACCCGTGAAAAAATGTTGTTGACATTGCAGGTTTGTACGGAACCCTCGGTGCGCGAGTCCGACTCGCACTTGGCCGGTTTTTTTGCTCATTTCAGTTTAGTCTACGAGCTCAGCTGTTGGCTATACTAAATAACTACCTACCTACATAAAAAACCTTGCATGGCAATCAATGGCATTTAATGTTTCGTGTGCAATAAAGTACAATAATAATATTGATTATTATTTTTCTTCTACGGAAAAAAATATTGATCTCTTTGCCTAAGGAAGTAACAAAACCTAACTCCATATACACTTTACATAGGTACTCACGAGTGTATTGCGGAGACCATGCGTCACGTCTATATAATGTTTGCCACTTGTCACTCTCTTAACAAACCTCTAATTTTATCAAAATCCAGATCTTAACTCTAGGTTAACAGTTACAAAATCACAAAGAAATTTAAATTATTCAGTCACTGAATTCGGATGACGACATCATGTTTGTTCTACTTTGATGATGTTATTGAATGGCGTATATGAAATTGCAGTTGATTGCAAATTATATCTGCGACAGCTCACCACAGTGGATAATAACACGTTCCTACTGTTTAGACGATTGCTTTGTCAGCAACGCCAGGCCACACTCGAGACACGTCTCACCTGTAAAGTTCCGTTGGTCAGGTACATGATGACTGCGAGCGACGTCCGGAACCACTGGTGCAGATGCGGCAATCGCGATAGCCCGTCACTGTCGCGCACTTCCACCGACGCTCCTGTGGAGACGTACGTCATAAGATTCCGACACAGACTTCTCGATGTATGAGCTAAGACAATCTGTTGTATCGAAGAAAAAAATGGCAAAGAATCTCGACTGTTGGTGTCAATGATCAATGAGTATCATATGTGACGATCTTAATTTAACAGTAAAGAGCAAATCGAAATTTAGTTTGTAGCCGGTAACTTTACTGGCTAGAATACAGTGTGCAAATGTATATTATGAAACTTATTGATACACTGACATCATAAAGCTAATGCTATGTCGCTACTAAGCATGGAGATCAGAGGCCCGATTGCGTCTGGATTGAACAGAGACAAGAAAATATTGAAATACGCATTTACATCTGAGCTTGAAGGGATGCTACAAGAGCTCAATATGGCCGAGTGTGTACTACAAGACGGAGTCGAGGCCGGCCTAGGAGACGATGGTGAGATGATGTCGACCAACATTGGCCGGTCTGAGGCGGCCCAAGACCGAAAACTCTAGACTGAAGTGGGGGAGGTCATTGCGCAGCAGTGGCAGTGGGCCACACAGAAAGGACGTGGGGCGAGGGCGCGGAAAAGACGCGTCGCGTTCTATAGAGTCACAGACCACAGCCCTTGCTCTGTGGTAGCTCCGTATTCTGTGACTCGATACAACGCGTCACGTCTTTTCCGCGCCCTCGCCCCACGTCCTTTCTGTGTGGCCCACGCCACAGCTTAGGGGCCGTCCATAAATTACGTCATCGATTTTTTCAGATTTTAGACCCCCCCCTATAATCATCCTATCGTCATTTCTTAATGACCCCCCCCTTCTCCCAAAATTGACGTCATTACTAGTTTGACAAAATAAAACATTGCAGATTTGAGAAAAAGAGGGTACTATATGATTAAAACACTTGGTTATAGAATCACCTTTTATTATTTTTACTTTGGCAATAATCATTGATATAATATAACTACTTATTTTTTACTTTTCTTTGGATAACTCCCACGGAGTTTTCACCCATTCTTTTAAATTCTGGATCACGGGTAATATCTCCGTATCCTCCCGATATTCGTTTTGGCTCGATTCATCCACGTCTTCAACCCACTCAACGTCAAGTGCCTGTCCCGTTACGCCGTCATGCAACTGTTGAAGGACTTCTATTCTTCGCCGTTTAAATTATTTAAAAAAACCGCATCAAAATCCGTTGCGTAGTTTTAAAGATCTAAGCATACATAGGGACAGACAGCGAAAGCGACTTTGTTTTATACTATGTATTGATAATAAACACAATACTTAAATAATAACTACAACATTACATAATTAATAAAAGTACATATTAAAGATAGACTGATTCTTAAAGAAGGTTTATATGTATAATACATGTTAGTACCACGGGCGAAGCCGGGGCGGGCAGCTAGTATTTTACTAGGTGTGCTGGAAGAAATTTCTTTTTAGAAATAATCTTTTTGTACGTGAAAAATAAACTATAAATAAATAAGAATGACGTCAATTTCGAAACACCCCCCCCATCTATCATTTACCGTCATCCGCAGACCAACCCCCCCCCCCTAATTTAGAATGACGTAATATATAGACGGCCCCTTAGTAAAGAAAGCATTTGCGTACCAGCTTTCATGAGATGCTCGGTCATGTATCTGCGGAAGTATGTGAGCAGCTTCATTTTCTTGTCGAGCTCGGGCGGGTAGTCGCGCATCGTCATGTACTGCTCCTGACTGTGCCGGTTTATGTAGTGGACGTTCCTGCGACATATGACAATACTCTTTAGCGGTTTATGACTTAGTAGCAGTGGCACTATTAATATGAGACCATCTTTGTGACTGCGAAAAAAACAGATGTTTGTAGCTGATATTTTTTTCACGTTTTCAGAGTAGGTCTGATAATGAATGGTTTATGTTGATGAGTATAATAACCCACTTCAGTTTGACTGGACAATTCTGCAAGAAGCTGTTGGAAAGAGTAAGACTGTTCGGATCGCGGAAATCTAAATCGCCATCATGACCAAATTATATAGAAAGGCTAAAGGAAACTCATAGTATGTTGGCAAACATGATGGGTTTGGTGGTGTTTGAACATGACGCCGACGCTCTAGTAGCCGTAGCCGCATTTGGAACCGAGAGCTTTCCCCTAAAGAGGAAACTCACAGTTCCCTAAAGATCACCTGCTTTTCCCTAAAGAGGAAACTCACAGTTCGTTGGCAAGCATGAGATGAGGCGCTTGGTGGTTTTGTTCGATGTGATCGACGCTCTGTCGCACCGAAGCCATACTTCTCGCAGCAGTGACGCCTTTGCACCCTGCCTTTACACGTTAAGCGAAACTCTTCCGTGTGGCGCCGGATTAAGAATAGCGCCACTCCATTCCTTCCGCGGATGTCGTAGAAGGCGACCAAGGAAATAAATTACCAGGAGACGGGCAGCAGCGTCTTCCTGAGATTCCAACCGCATACTGCGATCGCCAACCCGCCTGCCAAGCGTGGCGATTATGGCAAAACCCTTCATGGTTATGAAAACCACGAAGGAGGCCTATGTCCTGCAGTGGGCGTCAAATGGCTGATGATGAAGCGAAACTCACAGTCCATTAGTTTAGTGGTGTAGTTGAACATGACGCCGACGCTCTCGTCGTAGAGCTGGTAGCCGAGGCCGGATTCGTAGCTGTAGTGAAAGCTATGATTACCGGCTTTCACCTAAATAGCTTGGACAGAATTGTTAAAGGAAACTCACAGTCCATTAGCAAGCATGATGAGCTTAGTGGTGTCGTTGAACATGACGCCGACGCTCTCGTCGCAGAGCTGGTAGCCGAAGCCGTATTTGTCGCTGTAGTCGACCCACTTGCCGACCCAGACGAGCGGTTGCGCCGCCGGGTCGCTCAGCTCGTCGGTTAGGCATTCGAGGCGGGAGCGCGGCTAAGCGGAGGGAAGAAAATGGTGCCATGATGAAATAAAAGTGTGAAAAGTGTATACACCTGTCGATTGTACAATGGATAGGTCATCTTTGTTTTTTAGGGTTGCGTACCCAAAGGGTAAGGAACCCTACTACTAAGACTCCACTGTCCGTCTGTCACCAGGCTGTATCTCATGAACCGTGATAGTTAGACAGTTGAAATTTTCACAGATAATGTATTTCTGTTGCCGCTAAAACAACAAATACTAAACACAGAATAAGATAAATATTTAACCCATACAAAAAACGTGATTTTTTTGCCGTGTTTTGCTCGATATTAATAACGGCAACAAGTATAGACGCCTGATATATTCAAATGTTGTATAGATGCTGGTACGGAACCCTTCGTGCGCGATTCCGACTCGCACTTGGCCAGTTTTTATTTTAGTCGAATCGCCCGTAATGTACACGCGCGCTATACATATAGAATTCAGATGTCCACACAAACACTTTACTGTACGCCTTGAAATCGCACAACGTGTACCTTACCGCGCTATTTAGAATAGCGCGTGTGTGATACGATTCTGGGTGATTCTAGGGCTGGACTAGGGTTCGGCAATGCAGTACATTCGCTAGAAAATAGATTGTAGCTTACGCGTTCCATCTACAACGTAAATAGATAGAATATTCTTTATTGTACACAGAAATTATCAAAATAAATTAACAGAAATTAAAAAGAATCAACGTACAATTGGCGGCCTTATTACTAAAATCAATTTATTCCAGGCAACCAACATACTCGTAGTTAAGAGTATTCAGTCTCAAAAAACTCACTTCTCATATGAAGAATGAACAATTATTATTGGCAGATAAAGGATGAAAAATTGGCAGAAGCGAGCACCTACCTTGTTGGCTAATAACTTGGAGAGCTGGTCGCGTAGTGCGATGAGGTTCTGCCGGTGCGAAGCGGGCTCGACGGCACGCGGCTCGGTTGGGATGCCGCTGCGCTTCAGTGGCGAATCCACCACCATGCCTTGCCCCATCTCTGTTAGAGGTAGAGACGCGTCTACTAGAATCATATTGTTTTTGTCATTTTGCTCTTGAGAGAGCTTTGGTGGTCCATGTCCAATATTATAACAGGTCGGGCTTATTGCTACTCTAATTCATAGGTGACCACGAATGCACCATGTAACAAAAATACTTCTTGACGGACCTCTTTCGCTTCAACATACATTTTTGTCTCTTTGACTGCCTCGTTGGTCTAGCAGTATATTGTCGTGGGTTCGATTCCGTATCACAAAAACATTTGTGCAAATTGTCTCTGACCAGGAGTATTTCCATGTTTGTGATGTCATGCACAGGGTATCCTAGTTTGGGACCAGGGCAAGTGATTGTTTTATGTGGAAGTTAAAAAAACTTGTCGCTCACCGCCATTGAGCTCGTTTAGCGGGCGTCGCTGCAGCGAGACGCCCTCGAGCTGGTCGGTACGCGGAGCCGTGGTCAAGCACGTGACCGGCAATGCGGCCGGCATCATTCCGGAGGTGAAGAACTCGTCCTGCAGGAGCATGTCCACCGTGGGCCGCTGCTTCGGGTTCGAACGCAGCTGCAGCATTATCATGGAGGCCGCGGGCTTCCGGAGCGAGGACGGTATTCTGACAGATTACTAGTTGTATTAAATTTCATAAATTTTTCCCTGGGTGTAAATGCATTTACTGAAGTACTACAAAGTCAAGAAATTGATAAAAGTGGTTGATATATCTTGAATTTATGTGATGAATGAGTTAGGAAGAGGAAAAAGTTTGATTGCCTTCCGTATTTTAACAATTTCTATCCGTCGATAGAAATCACAGTTTCTATATCCTATATGGTTTCTATAACCCCAACGGTTTCTATACGCTTCTGCATAGGTCCCGTACTATACAGTACCACCACGCGTACGGGATTGGCGATTTCAAGCACGATTTGAGAGGTGTGAACATGTTTAATGTTCCTCACGACATTTTCCTTCACGTTAGCGAGAAAATTATTTATTGTGCATAAAAAAGTAGTTTGTAGTGATACGCTTGAATATTGAAATATCGCCAGGAGAAAGATTGGTAGAGTTATTACAGTGAAAGAGAATTGAGTAATCAAGGGACCAAAGAAGAAGGTGGTTTGACCAGAGATACAAGTTATTCTTCACGCAAAGTTAAAAGTAGATTAGTTTCAGAATCTTCGTAACTTTATTCAACTACAAACATAACTGGGCTCGTATTCGCATCGCAGCGCGCAGGCCTATAAAGAGTGACTCTAAACCTGCAAGATTCCTGAAAATCTCAACGGCATGCAATGGGTAGTTTTGTACTGCTTCCCAATACCTGTACTCGCACTGCTTGATCCTCTTGTAGGTATCTTTCAGCGTGGAGGTTTCGAACGGGGGCTTGCCCACCAGCAGAGTGTACATGATGCAGCCCAGACTCCAGATGTCCACCTCAAAGGAATGCCCCTTCTTCGTCAGGATCTCCGGCGCTATGTAGTTGGGGGTGCCGCAAAGGGTCTGCTTTCGTTCTCCTGTTGGTTAGTAGACGGACCTGAGATTTCTGCGCTTGGTCTCTGGACCTTAGACGCCCACCAGCTCACCGGACCGACGATCTGAGGCGGATTGCTGGCACCGGCTGGAGGGGATGGCATGCCTTGGGGGTGGGCAGCAGTGGAGGAATACAGGATGTATTAGTAGCAAGTGCCGAGGTTTCTGTATCCCTAGACACTCAGGTTATCTCAAGATGTTTTCCTTCACAGTGAGCAGTCTTGCTACTACCAATTGATAAATGTACTTATATTTGTATGTAACTCAGAAAACTAAGTCATTGGTACATCAGACTTGAACCAACAACTTCACGCATGTGAGGCACGCGTTCTACCGATGCGTTACTGAGCTCTTGCTCGCCGGTTGGTGAAAGTGCACGCCTGTAGAGCTTTTGCAAACTAATCAGGGAAAACCAAGCTGGTCAGGTCCAAGGCTTGGCCAATTCGTAGTAAAGTACTTAAACAAATAGATCAGATAAATAGAAAGAAAGAAAGAAACCATTTATTTACATTGCCACAGACGGACACATAAAAAATAACAGAATTTGTATACCTAAATAGAATAGAATACTCTTTAATGTACATCATACATTAACTATTGCTGAAGACATTTCAATCATTAGGTATATGAAAGTGTAGGGCTGAATTAGCTCTCTGATTAGTTTTGGTATGCAAAGGCGCGAGATCGAAGCCAGCATCGGCTCAAAGAAAATTCCTCGTGAAAAAAGATGGGAGATTTTTCGTCTCTTTAGAATGTCTCCTGGCGTGGTTCTACCGTTACTGCTGAACTATTTATTGCACATAACTCATGTGAGACTGAACATACCCTAGCAATAAAGCCGAAACACAGACTTGTGCTTGGTTTAGCAGTAGAGGTCGACAATTCGACATTTAAATTACATTGACAGGTTAAGTATAATACACATGTTTTGTCCTATAAATAATATTAATTCAACTAAAATGTAAAGGTTGTGTGCTGTCGACTGTACATGCTTAATTTGTAGAATTCTAAATGACCCGATCGGACCACCATAACAATGGCTCTTAATTGTTTCCAAAGGTTAAGTAATATAATGCCCATAAAACCAATATGATCTTATCATGTCATAAGGATTAGTACAAAGGTTTAGTTAATTCTGGATTAAATTTTCTGTCAACCTTTTCTTCTACATGAAGTGTCACCGCAAGAAGTTCCTAAATCATAGAAACACCATCACCATCATTACATAAGTTCTATTTGATGAATGTTACCTTCGTATTCAATTCTGGCAGCGAGGCCGAAATCCCCGATCTTGACTCTTAAGTCATCATCTAGGAATAAGTTTCCCAGCTTGAGATCGCGGTGGATGATGCGGCGGCTGTGCAAGTACTGCACTCCAAGTAAGATCTGGTGCATGAAGAAGCGTGTCTCTGGCTCCGTGATAGCTTTCCGCCGTTTGTGCAGCTCCATCATTGACTGACAGGGAATTGTTATATCAAAATGGTGCCTGAATCTGGCACAAAATTTTTAATGATTGTATCACTTTACAAGGGAGGTATGCTGTTAACATGTTTTCTGAATAAAGAATATTCCATCTGTATGACACTTTGAGAAATTTGCCAATAAAAATTAAGAACCTGTTAATTATACCATGTTCAATTCCATTCATTTTTATGGCACCCCTATGATTCTGCCAATAGTGCCAATGGCAGGTTTGTGGAGATGGCAAGTTTTTTTATATTATTATTCCCGATGTTCCTTTCGCTATCAAAAACGAAATATGTCTAAAGTGTCTGCAACTTTACTTTCTAGAAATGCCTTTGTCAAAAGTTAATCATTTACAATAATTATTTAAAAATGACAGAATGTGCAAGCGAGTGGGACGTCAGAGGACAGACTACTGTACTAGTTTGAAATGCTGGCAATAGAGTATTTTCAGTTTAGGTTCATAGAAAAAGCACATTAGTTTCCCAAACTCACCCGATTCTTGCAAAGTTCAAGAATAATGTAAATGTTGAGTGAGTCCTCGAAGAAGCTGTGGAAGCCGACCACATGCTTGTGCAGCAGGGACCGGTGGATGGAGATTTCTTGGGCCATCTTCTCCTTCTGTGTGGACTTTACCATCAGCTTCTTGGAGACTATCTTCCCGGCATAGATTTGGTTGTTCGCTATATCCTGTATCTCGTAGCATTTTGCAAAGCCGCCCTAAAATACAAGTAAATACTGAATAAAGGGTAACACATACATAGATTTAGTTAAATTATTATTTTCAGATTTTGTTTGGGAACCAGTTTCTTGGAGGCTTCTTTGATGAATTAAGAGCAATGACCTTTAAATATCAGCAGACGTCGAATGATGACTTTTGGCGGTTTCTATCCCCATGGAGTAGATTTTCAAGTTCACTAATCACACTGGATGTTGAAAAATTTTGGCAAACATGAAATACACAAGGTGAAGAAATCAGTGTATTTTTCATGTGCAGTGTAGAACAAACACTTCACTGTGCATTCGGTAAAGAACGTGCAACGGACGGAACAGGTGTTCCATTGATAATTTATTCGTTAGATTGATTCACAATCTGGCAAGACAATATTATGCACATCTGTGTTCTTTGTTACTTTCAGTAGTTTCATGCTGAAATTATTTGTTAACTGGCAGCGACAGTTAACAAAGTTAAAGTAAAAATACCAGAAAAATCACTTGCCTTTCCGAAAAATCTTAGCCTCTGATATGTGCTGCTAGTTTGAGGATCACGTATGATTTCGGGAATTTCTTTCTTTTCATCTTCTTTGATCGTCGTCATTTTAAACTAGCTTAAAAATATAAACTAAAATCAAATAAATTGCTAAAATTACAGTAAACTTTTGATGATTGTTGACAAATTTCACAAAGGAGATTTCAAACGGATGATCGTTTGAACATTTGAAGTGGTCGAGGTTGATGTTTTACGAACGGTTTTGCTCCATCAGCCAATCACAGAATGTAATTTCTACCGTTATACAAGTGTTGCCAAAATATAAAAAAAAAAATCTACTACAAACGGTTAAGGTAGTAAAAGATAATGTGTTGATACCTCAAAAAATTCATAGCTTCCAGATGAAAAATTTAAATAAACTTGTCTACTAAAACTGTGCTCCGTAGTGTTTGGCAACTGTACATTATAGAATAATTATTATTTTGGGAAATGAGTCCACTGCCGGCGCCGTAATTTAAAATAAGAAGAAATGCATTTATTAAAATGTGGTCCGATTTGTGCTGCGATTTGTATTTCTTGCTCTTGCTGATTGTTTTTGCATTATGAAAACTTGAAAATACTCTATTACGAAGAATTACCAAATGAACCTAGCTCAGTCAGGTACCTAATTATCTTCATAATATGAGTGCATTTGTTCTTTTCATCCCGTTGGCCTTCCTTTTGTCCCAATTCAAAATTTATTGTTCTGAATAATATTGTCCTCCGTCTGATCTCTGGACGAATTTCTTGCTGTTCTCTTTCATCTTCTATTGTCCGTTTTCTTTCTCGATTTTCTTCATACTTCCTCTATCGTTTTCTACTATCAGCTGTCGTATTGTGTGATCCTTTTCTACCTATTTTGTCCTCATTGTCCTCGGTTGTCCTTTGTCATCTTCAGTTGGTCTCTCATTTAATTTTGTCCTGTTTTTCTTCCGTCATCCTGAGCATTGCTCGTTGCTGAGAACGCCATCGCCAGCCCGATGAAACTTGTGGTGAAACTTTATTCTACTCATAATCACAAATAACTTTTATTAAGAGATCAATTCCGAAATACAAAAGTTTCACACATTCACTAGGGCAAATATCAAAATTTATAGCGGAACAATTTGAAAAATATTCAATATTTCGAAGTTGCTCTCTTAATAAAAGTTATTTGTATTGATAAGTAAAATAAACTCCATGAGTAAAATTACCTCAATAAGTTTTGCTGAACCTTTCAGAAAATGTTGTTTTGTTGAGAGGTCCGGTGTAACTTAACAACTTTTACTTGGCGATTTCTGTTAGCCTCATAATAATAGATATTTAAATTGATAAACTGAATAATCCCTTATTTTTCACTGGACCTCTGCAGCAATGTAAATAAGTACCGAAGCCTTTTCGGTTCCATTATTCAAAGTAAATGCTGGTTTCTATTAGCGGCTGCAGCGCCGACAGCCGGCAATTAATTATGCCAGTCAGAAAAGTGTTACATACATTTTTTTAACGCTGGCAACAAAAATTCAATGCCTCTCGAAACCCGACTGCGAAAATAAAGGAGGGTAAAGTTTTTCAAGCGTATGCATGGATGTATGTAAGTGTGAATACATAAGAAAAAAAATGAAACCGTTTATTTCAGGAAAAAAGTATTACAAATTAATCTAGCACATGTAAGTTTATTTAAGTTCAAGCAGAGTCCAAAAGGAAAAAGTGAGGTGTCAAATGAAAGGCATTGATGACGCGTGTTTTGCCCATATGACAACGGAAAAATCCAAGTAGCGGAACGATAGCAGTCATAATGTTAGAAAACAAAGTAATTACAAAGATAAAAACTAAAAAACACAATAATAAAAAACCTGACTGCTAAAGAGTCTTAAAAAACAAATATGCAAAAAGTTTTTTTTTTAATGGCAACTCGAATCAGAAGAAGAAATGTACTTGAATACCTAAAGCGCGGTATACACGGTCCATCCCAGCTGTACGTCAGCTCAAGGCCTATCCAGCACGCATCAATCGTGTCGTGCGTGATCAGAATCGAACGAAGAGGACGTGTTTTGTGTTTAATAAAATGCCTCCTGTTTTATCAAAACGCCAAAAAATGGGAGTTCTTCTGTTATTGTCAGCAGCGGCAGAAGAGAGGAAAAAAAGTAGGAAGAGGTTCTGGATGATTTTTTTTTATCATAAACGTGCAGAGTCTAACTCAAATGAATAACATCATGAATGATTTGAATAACGCTATCAATCGTTGCAGCTTCCCCTAAAATGGGTACCAGATCTTGTAAAGCATTTATTCTTTTTTGTTTGTTCATATAGTCTGGGCTTGAAACATTCCACAGACATGTATGAAATTTATATTTTTCGATAAATTTCGTAAGAGTGTCTCGGTCCATTTTGAGACGTGCAGCCACCTTGCGACGCAAGCTCAGAATGAAATCTGCTGTACAACAAGTACACGATCAAGCACGCACGATACGGGACCGCGCTGACGTACGTCCGCGTTATTCACTGTCTATCTGCACGATGTTCGCGGTGGTGGGGGTACTCGCTGGATGAAAAATCGGTCCGTCAAGTCCAGCAAACAAATAATAATAATTATCGACGTACGTCAAGCATATTCATGGTACTTTTGCATCGTGCATCGTGCATGGCCTTGGCAGGACGTACGGCAAGATGGATCGTGTATACCGCGCTTTAGACGTTGAATTTTTAACGTCCGCAGACAGGACTATCTTTTTTTTTTTTTTTTTAATTTATTTTAACGGCTCTGGGTACAAGCCCTTTTAAGCCTTGCTTCACTTCTATTAATCACTATATTTTTTTTACAGTGTTTGTGATAAATTTATAAAGAGTTTTAAAGTACAGTTTATTAGATAGTAATTCTTGTAAATTATTAGGCACTTCTTTGTCTTTGTTCGAGTCACTCGATTGATTAATTATTTCACTTAATTCACTACACATCACGAGTCTTTCCATACCGAAAGCAGTGCATTTCATAAATAAATGTTCTAGGTTAGAATTTTCAGCTCCACAGTAGGAACAATCCGAATTTTCCACCAGTTTGAGCCTTTTCAGGTGAGTTTTTGTGTGACAATGACCAAATCGCAGTCTATTAATAGTTGTTATGAAGTCTCGGCTGTCTGCTTCTCTATTATCATGGTACCAGGGTTCAGCGGGCAGGGCTTTTTGTATCCCTGCGTACCATCTGCCTTTTTCTTGGCTTGCAGTTGCCCAGTAATCAACCCACAATGCTTTCAGGTTTCCAGCCATGTGAGCATAGAAGTCCGTGAATGGTATTTTCAAGGTTGAAGTGTGATCTTCATCAAAGTTGGATCTTACAGCTTTGTCTGCTTCTTCATTACCAGTAATGCCGCAGTGAGAAGGTACCCAATTAAAACTTACATATTTGTCTCTCAGAGTTAATTCATACAATACTTGCCTAATATTATACACTATATAATTCAAATTGAATTTGAAACTAGAATTTTCTAATGCTGTCAGAATGCTTTGTGAATCAGTGAAAATAATAATATTTTTACAATTTACAAATTCATTAATGTACAATAGTGCTGAGAACACTGCATAGCATTCAGCAGTAAAGATGCTACATTGGTTATCAATCTTAAAACAATAACTTATCTTTCTCTCTGGGTCATAATATGCAGATGACACATTATTCTGGCTCTTAGAACCATCTGTGTATAGCCTGTAATAATGTTCATCGACTGAGGCTAACAACTCATATTGGTTAGTAATTTTAAGTTGAAGATTATTTACATTGTAATTTACAAGTTCATCGAAATCCATGTTGTACAGTGGCCAAGAGCTGCTTTTGTGCATATTTACAGAAATATCATTTACGTGACTTAAAATTCTTAATAAGCGTGGAACACATCCAGATATTACATTAGAAATATTTACATAGGGTCCTGACATGTTAAAGGGCAATGGGTCAAGAGGTAGGATTCTACTGATAATGTGTTTGTTGTCTGAAGCTACTATTTTAAGACAAAATCTTTCAGCAATTTGCAACCTTCTCAAGGTTAGAGGAGGAATGCAAGCTTCACACTGCATTGCATTTATAGGTGTGGAGCACATGGCTCCTGTTATAATTCTTAGAGCCTTATTTTGTAAAACATCTAATTTTCGTAATAAAGTAGGACTACAATTCATGTAGGCTATAGAACTATAATCAAAATGACTACGTACAATACTTTTGTACAACATTGATAAAATTTTAGGGTCTGAACCCCAGTGAACTCCCGCAAGAGACCTAAGCACATTCAAAGCTCTTGAAGCATTCTTAATCAAGTAATTAATATGATTTCCAAAACTCAACTTTTGGTCCAAGTAAACACCTAAAAACTTCATTTCAGAAACCCATGGCAAAGCCATGCTATTAAACATTACAGAAGTATTACAACCCAATACTTTCCTTGAGAAAATCATTGCTGCACTTTTTCCTGGACTTATATTTAACTTTAACTTATTACAATAAAAATTTTTAACTTGTGAAAGACCTCTAGTCAAATTATTTACAGCTATGTTCACATCTCTATTTACACTATATACAACCAAATCATCAGCATATTGAAGATATTTAACATTTTGATCTGTGAGGAACTTATTTAATTGACAAGTGTACAAATTATAAAGCAAAGGCGAAATGGTTGCACCTTGCATTGTTCCTTTATATACATTTCTAGGTCCGTGGATGTTATTATTATATTTAACAAATAACTGTCTCTCATATAGGAAATTGAATATCCATTTACAGACTTGTCCGGGAATTCCTATGTCCTTCAAGATGCCAACTAGGACACTTGGATCGACATTGTCAAAAGCGCCCTGTACATCCAAAAATGCGCACACAGTGGATGAGTGACTAAAAAAAGAACTGTTTATGTCAGCCAGTAGTGAAGTAAAACTTTCTGCAGCACTCCTCCCCTTACGGAAACCAAACTGTTCTGCAGGTAAGATATTTTTTGATTCCACAAACCAATCTAGTCTAACCTTTAGCATGTATTCAAAAATCTTACCTACACAAGATGATAATGATATAGGTCTGTATGAATTATGGCTATTTTCTGGCTTGTCCGGTTTTAATATAGGTATGACACATTGTGTCTTCCATGAAGAAGGAATGGATTGAGTTTTCCAAAGAGTGTTGTACAGTTTGAGCAAAATTTTCTGTGCATCACTGTGCATGTTTCGAATAAGCTTGTAAGGAATATTATCTAAACCAGGTGTTGTATCTTTTCTGGATCGAAGTGCACTTTGAAACTCTGTCCACGTAAAACTTTCAGAAAGAAAAGAACTTTCAGGATCTAATTCATTAAACAAAGAATTTAATTTAGTTGTATCAATATTCTTTTCAGGTGGTGAAATTGGAGCATACTTATCTAGAAAAGCTGGGATCCATTCATCGTTTTTTGAGGTCTTAAATGAAGCTGGTGGAGCGCCTTTTAAATCCTAAAAAATCAATTCGTTCATATTTGGATAACCCGCGTTTTTTCATTGTCGTCGGCATTTGAGTATGGGCTTGCCTGCTTGTCGATGACGCTGCAGATGTTCTCCGAGAATCTCGGGAGATGGCGTTAGCTGTCTTCACCGGCGAAACTAAAAACGCTGGGCATTGGTTGGAAGAAAGAACATCCCACGACGACAAAAATTCGTTATTGGTCAAAAATAATGACATATGAACACTCACTGTCATGGCGTATTCGCAAGCTCTTGGTGTGGAGCCTAAAAGTGCATCTTCTCGCTACAGTTTGATTTATTTATGAATCTGAAGATTCGGACCGCAAAAACTGTGATATCAGTGACCTCATTGCATTGTGCGTGTTTTCAGCGAAAGTACTCGCTGTACTTTTCGCCCACCTACGAACTGAAAGGTTAGGTTGCCGGCCGGCTAAACCCTCGCATTCAAAACCCTGCGGGGCCTGCAGCAGCGTATACCATCAGCCTGCCGCTCTCGGGAGGAAGGAGAACGGACGCGGTCATTTGCAGGTCAGTGCTGGTCCAAAATTACTTTGTTGCCGACGACAATCGAAATTTTCATCCTTTTTTTAAACTTAATTTGTGAGCAATCACCCCCCTGGTGAGGCTATTTACACGCCCCACCATATTTTGGTCCTTCGAGCCGGATTGTCCAGTAGATTGAAGATTTACGTAATTTTTTGGTAAATTCTTGCATGACATTCCATACAGCTTCGCACGTATTCACGTATATTTGGTGAATATCGTTCACAACGCACCTTTTATTAATCAGATCAACGTAATTTTGGTTGATTCTGAACTTACGCCTAGGATTTTACGTATTTTTTGGTAAAATTTCTCATTTACGCCCCTTGATTTTACGTATCTTTTGGTAAAGTCTTGTATCTAACGCCCCAAGTTTATCTACCTACGTAATCAATTTGAATTGGTAGGTAGATAAATCCCGCTAAACAACCCTAGGTAAAATCGTTGTAGTCTTAGAATTCCACGTATTACGCTTTTACCTCCATTATTGTAATAAATGAAATACTGGTTTTTCCGCTCCGCCATTGTATCTACATTCGCCATTTTGCTGCTATTGTCGCACTTACATTGAATTGCCGCCATTAAAATTTATTCTCGTCCGTCACTTTATCATAAGTTTCGTGAACTGAGCCTAACTTCGTGTTTTAACTTCGTGTTAATATCAACACGTCGCGTTCCGATCGTTTGCCTTTTCGTGTTGTCGATTTAATTTTGTAAATATGACGGAAGAACAAACGAATCCAGAAGTTATGCTCACTTTATTGAAGCAAAAGAAGGAAGTATTATTTCAAAGAATTAATCGTTTATATAACTCTTCTAAGACTATTGTTTCCTTTGATTCATCGTCGCGATCAAATGAGAACTTCATGGCTGAATCGGAAACAATAGATGATTTACGCAATAGGTTTGAGTCAGTAGTAGACCAATATAATAAGATTAAATTACAATTAAAACCGGACTCAACTCCGGATTACGCTTGTATCGAGTCATTTGAGGATTTATACACAAGAGTGAAACGCATTCGAAACAGATTGATCGCCGCCGGCGCCACTACCGGGACCGTCGGCGCTGCCGCGAAAACCAGTGTGTGTTCACATCAGGCGAGTAACTTGACTGTGCCTATAGTGAAATTGCAACCTTTGGTAATTCCGAGTTTTGACGGACGCCCTGAAAACTGGAATTTATTCTACCAGTCATTTAAAACAAATATACACTTGAATGAACAACTGTCAGACTCGCAGCGTGTGCAGTACTTGATTTCCAAACTTACTCATGATGCAGTAAAATATACCGCCGGTATTGTTCCCACAGGTGAAACGTATAAGATTTTGTGGGATACTTTAGTAAAGAAGTTTCAAGATGAACGCGCCTTAGGGACTTTTTACCTAAATAATATTCTTGACTTGAAAGCTAGCTCGCACAATGCAAACAGTCTCGATGCATTTATCAGTAAATATTCTGCGTCGATTTCGGCGCTTAAACAATTACAAATCAAAGATTTAAACGATTTTATTTTCGTCCAATGTGCACTTAGGAAGTTAGACACGCAAACTATTCAGTCTTTCGAACTGTCAGTTAGGGACTCGGAAATACCTACTACTAAGCAGCTGATTGATTTCGTTCAAGATCAAGTAAAGATATTAGAACGTTCGCGACCAAGTACTTCGAACAAAGTTCCCGCCAATATATCGCCTCGCGATACGCGTGGGCAACATACCTACAAGTCTTTTGTCTCGACGGAGTCAAACGCTCAGACAGATTTTTCTACCCCACCGTCAGCGACAGCGCCATCTACGCAACGTGGTTCATGCGTTATGTGTGGCAGCAGCGATCACTCACATTTATACAGTTGCAATCAATTCAAAAAACGAGATGCACATAGTAAATACCAATTTATTAAAGCGAAACATGGTTGCGTAAACTGTCTCAGTATGTTGCATAATCTTTCGAAATGCAAATCGACGTCTGTTTGTGAATTCTGCAGTAAGCGTCACCACAGCCAGCTTTGTTTCTCAAAAAATAAAAATGAAAATAACGGAAATAGTTACTCGCACGCCGCCATGGTACATACAGACGAGCCCTTGTCGCCGTCTTCCGCTCACGCTCCTTGCGTTATGTCGGGCACTCGCTCGCCGCCTGACAATGACACCCCGCTCGCTCCGCAATTGCAACCCGATGTACCTACGCATTCTCATATGAGTGCTAACTCATCGTCGCCGCCACCGTCGTCGTCAGTACATAATGCCGCAGTATTACTTTCGTCAGCAACAAAATCGAAGTCAACGATTCTGTTATCTACGGCGCAAGTGTATGCGCGCCCTAAAGGTTGCATGACCTCTTCAATAGTGAGATGCCTTATTGACAACGGCTCACAGAATAACTTGATAACAACAGACTGTTGCCGAAAACTAAATCTAACAATAACGCCACTGCACAATTCCTTCGTAAAGGGAGTTGGTGCAGCTTCACGTCCAATAATTGGATATGTTTACCTTGAGATCAAATCGCGTGTCTATCCAGAGCACCAATATACAATCTACGCACTAGTTGTCGAATGCATTGCGGAACAGTTACCGACTCAGTTCGTTGAATGCGACAAAAGTGTTTTTGCCGAGCTTCCGCTCGCAGACTTAAGTTGGAACATACCTGGAGATATCGACATTGTATTAGGAGCGCAACTTTTTCCATACATATTTTTGGGAACTAAGGTCGAGTGTGGTTTGCAAGCCCCGCCTGCATTGTCTACGACATTTGGGTGGGTTCTAATGGGTGATTACCCACGTACGGATGTCAAGCCTGCTTCTTCTTTCTCCGCGTTGGCACTGAACGATTTGGTACAGAAGTTCTGGGAACTCGAAGAAGTGCCAACTAAACGATTTCTTTCCCCGGAAGAAACAGAATGCGAAAACATCTTTACGTCCAGCGTAACTCGTGATGATGGGGGTCGCTATACAGTAGCATTGCCATTTTGCAGAGACCCTTCTGAGTTAGGTAGCTCGCATGCTGCTGCTTACCGCCGCTTTATGACGCTGGAGCGAAAGTTTCGTGTAACGCCAAAATTGCGCGAAAATTATAATGAAGTGATACAAGATTATATAGACAACGGGTACCTTAGCCCGGTCGACGCATCTCAGTTGCCACCCGATGGTTATTACATACCACATCACGCCGTGGTTCGGCCTGACAAACCGATGCCGCGTATCGTGTTAGACGCAAGTGCAAAAACGCACACTGGGCTTTCACTCAATGATGTACTACACATTGGGCCCAATCTGCAAGCCGATTTATTTTTATTGCTTTTAGGCTTTCGATTGTTTCCCATCGCTATGAACGCTGACATTAAACAACATTATTTACGTATTGGTGTACCGGTTGATCAGCGTAAATACCTACGCATTTTATTTCGGTTCAGTGAATCCGAAGAAGTCCGCACTTTTGCCTTCAATAGGCAACCTTTCGGTCTCAAGTCGAGCCCATACATAGCTATGCGCACTGTGCGACAGCTGGCTACCGACATGAGCCCGCATTATCCTGATGCCGCCAAGGTAGCTGAGAGCAGCCTGTATATGGATGACTTAGTTCATTCAGTACATAATGAGGAAACTGCAACGCGTCTAGCTCAAGATTTGATAAAACTCTTCAAATCAGGTGACTTTGACTTAGTGAAGTGGTCAAGCAATTCATCAACTCTGCTAGAAAGTCTGCCCGACTCACATCGCAAGTCATTGACCTTTGATATAGATAATGATGTCTCGAAGGTTTTAGGCCTTTCATGGGAACCGGGTGAAGACAATTTCTTCTTCACATCCGCCGCTATAACCGAAAAGTGCACAAAGCGGAATATACTCTCGGTAGTTGCACGGTTGTTCGATGTAATCGGACTAGTGGCGCCAGTGATCCTGTACGCCAAACTGCTCATTAAGGAGTTGTGGTTGGGGAATTATGAGTGGGACGCGGTCGCTCCCGAAAGTTTACGCACGCGTTTCACGGCCTTAACGCAAGAATTTCATCTTTTGGACACGTTAAGGATCCCGCGGCATGTAGGTGTGGAGATGGGTTGTGAGCTGCGTCTCGTTGCATTCTGTGATGCCAGCATGAACGGTATGGGTTGTGTCGTGTACACTCATTGTACTTACCCCTCTGGTATTCAAACTCGCCTTCTCTGCGCGAAGTCAAAGGTTTCACCGACTAAAATCACGACTCTTGCTCGCCTTGAGTTATGCGCCGCCTTGCTTATGGCTAAGTTAGTAAAAACTGTGAGAGATACTTACTCAACCCGCATCCCTATCGCCGAGATCTACGCTTTCTCGGACTCGACAATCGCTCTTTCATGGATACATTCTTCGCCACACCGTTGGTCGATCTTCGTGAGCAACCGCATCGCACAGTGTCAGGAAAACTTACCCGCCAAGCACTTTTATCATGTGGCTGGCGCAATAAATCCGAGCGATTGCCTTTCACGAGGTATGCTCCCATCGCAACTTTTATCCCACGATCTGTGGTGGAACGGTCCTCCGTGGATCCGCTGCGCTCCCGAGGAATGGCCCATCAAGCCATTCTCTCCCGCTGATTGCAATGAGCTGCCTGAGCACAAGGCAGTCGCAATGGCTGTTACTGCAGATATAGACCCACCGCTACTATATGAGTTAGCGCAGCGCATCTCTTCTTGGGAGAAATTGCTCCGTATCATCGCGTATGTGCTGAAGTTTGCGCAATTTAAATCGCAGGTTGAACCTAGGTCGATACAAGGATTGGTAAATGCGGAGAAAGCTTTACTGCGTACTGTCCAAGCTGTACATTTCGCTGATGACATTAAACTGATAAAGGCTGGGAAGTTACTGCCTAAGAGACTGCAAAGTCTAGCAGTGTTCTTGGATGGAGACGGCATTTTACGAATTGGAGGTAGACTCTCACAATCAGACCTTCCCTTTGAAGCCAAACATCAAGTTCTTCTTCCAAAACGGGACCACATTGTTGACTTAATCATACAACATCAACATATCATGAATTGTCATACTGGAGCAGGACTTCTAATGTCCATAATAAGACAACGCTACTGGATACTGGATGCCAGAACGGTCATAAGATCGAAATTGCGTAAATGCAACACTTGTTTTAAAGTGAATCCAAAGCATCCAACGCCATTGATGGCAGATCTCCCTTCATATAGAGTCTCTGAATGTAGAGTCTTCGGGCACACCGGAATTGACTATGCAGGCCCAATTAGGGTTACACTTTCGCGACGCAGAGGCCAACACTCCCAAAAGGCTTGGGTGGCATTGTTTGTGTGTATGCAAACACGCGCTCTACACATTGAACTTGTCTCAGATCTGACATCTGAAACATTTTTAGCAGCGTTCAAGCGCTTTATCTCACGCCGAGGTTCAGTCTCATGCCTTTATTCGGACAACGCTACAACGTTCGTTGGAGCGAAGGCACAACTAAATGAGCTGTATGCTCTGTTACAGAGCTCTAGCTTTAAAGCTGTTTTTTCAAATGAGCTGCTGACCCGACGCATTGAGTGGAAAACAATCCCACCAAGATCTCCAAATTTCGGATCGCTCTGGGAGGCTAACATTAAGAGCATGAAGACGCACTTATATAGAGTGATTGGGAATCAACTTCTCACGTATGAAGAGCTCCAAACTGTTCTGACGCAAATAGAGTGCATTCTAAATTCTCGCCCACTGTGCGTGCTGTCTTCAGATCCGCACCCAGAGGTATTGACTCCGGCGCATTTTCTGATGTCTACTCCGTTGCAATACTTACCCGCAGCCGATATGTCTAATCAACGCGTGTCTTTGCTACAGCGCAAAAGGTTGCTAGATAGTATGGTTCAATCCTTTTGGAAGAAATGGCGTTTAGAGTATCTGCATACGCTGCAAGTTAGACAGAAATGGGCTACTCCAGACAAACCGGTAGAGTTAGGTACTGTGGTTCTCGTAGAACAAGAGAATACCGCTCCGTTAAACTGGCCGTTAGGAGTAATCACCGAGGTTTTCAAAGGTGCAAATGACACCGTTCGCGTGGCAATTGTTAAAACCAAAACTGGCTCTTACAAACGCGCTATCACGAAACTATATCCCATTCCCACGCAATAATAACTTACTTAGCATATAATATTAATTAGTAGTTAAGAGGCTACGTACCTTATAATATTAGTTTCATTTCTTATCCTGAATTTACTATGTATTCCGATCAGTCATGAAGCTCGTTTGTTTTGAAAGATCTAGCGACCTTCCAAGGCGGGGTGCATGGTGGAGCGCCTTTTAAATCCTAAAAAATCAATTCGTTCATATTTGGATAACCCGCGTTTTTTCATTGTCGTCGGCATTTGAGTATGGGCTTGCCTGCTTGTCGATGACGCTGCAGATGTTCTCCGAGAATCTCGGGAGATGGCGTTAGCTGTCTTCACCGGCGAAACTAAAAACGCTGGGCATTGGTTGGAAGAAAGAACATCCCACGACGACAAAAATTCGTTATTGGTCAAAAATAATGACATATGAACACTCACTGTCATGGCGTATTCGCAAGCTCTTGGTGTGGAGCCTAAAAGTGCATCTTCTCGCTACAGTTTGATTTATTTATGAATCTGAAGATTCGGACCGCAAAAACTGTGATATCAGTGACCTCATTGCATTGTGCGTGTTTTCAGCGAAAGTACTCGCTGTACTTTTCGCCCACCTACGAACTGAAAGGTTAGGTTGCCGGCCGGCTAAACCCTCGCATTCAAAACCCTGCGGGGCCTGCAGCAGCGTATACCATCAGCCTGCCGCTCTCGGGAGGAAGGAGAACGGACGCGGTCATTTGCAGGTCAGTGCTGGTCCAAAATTACTTTGTTGCCGACGACAATCGAAATTTTCATCCTTTTTTTAAACTTAATTTGTGAGCAATCACCCCCCTGGTGAGGCTATTTACACGCCCCACCAGAAGCTATACGTTTAAATCGGCGAATATGGTTCCAAATAACTGAGACAGGTGTGTATCTATTAAATGAATCACATAACTTTCTCCATCCATTTTTTTTCTTTTCGCTAATAATTCTCTTTTTGAGGGCATCTAGTTTCTTGTAATTTATAAAGCTCTCCAAAGATGAGTTTTCCCTATATATATTTAAGGCTTCAATACTATTTTTAACTGCAATCGCACAATCATCATCCCACCAAGGAACGGATTTCTTGAGAGTCTGTTGTGAGCAGGTTTTAACTTTTGGAATGCATTCATCTTTAATTTTATTAAGCATATCACAAAATAAGTTATAGCTAGCCAATGGGTTTTCAGGATCAATAACAAAGTTCTTAAAAATATTGTTTGTTTCAGATGAAAACTTACTCCAATCAGCTTTGCTGTAAACATATCGCTCCGTGGCTTCACCCATCTCAAACTTTTGGACTGCTGTTTGAATGTCAACTATTGTTGGGTAGTGGTAGCTACCCATGGGATCACTATGAACTCGCCATTCACATAGGGGAGCTATACTTGGACTAACATAAGAGATATCAATGGCTGACTGATTCTGATGAGGCCTGCCTACTGTTGTTGGTAAGCCTGTATTCAATGTACAGAGGTCACACTCATCTAATAAGTTATAGACATCAGAACCTCTAGAATTGATGGATCTGCATCCAAAAGCCACATGATGGGCATTGCAGTCTCCTGCCATAAATAAGGGTTTCGGTAATGTGTTTATTATTTGTTTCAGCTGCCTGCATCTGAAGCGACCCCCTCTCGGAGGACAGTATAAACATAAAATGGACAAATCGCCAACGTCCGTTTTAAGAACTAAAGCAACTGATTGTAAATTATCATTATAACGAGTTTGAATGCATTTGTATTTAAAGGTATTTCTAATAAGTATTCCAACTCCACCGTTACCATTGGGCCCATCCTGTCTAACAAAGTTATAACCGGAAATTCTGAAATCACTTTTCCTCTTTAGCATGGTCTCATTAAACAAACATATATCAATATCGCTCTCAGATAGAAAATCAATTAACAATGGTTTTTTACTGTTTACACTTTCAACATTAAATTGAGCTATACGTAAATACTGCTTATTCATTTTTTTAAATTGCTTATTAGTACATCTTTAATAACTGAGGTGGTGATTTTTTGGCCATCTTTGGAGTTCGCCAAGCAAACCAAAGCAGCAACCAAACCTTTTAACACTACGTCATTTTTTATAATTTGTTCAATAAGTGTTTCCGAGGAAACTACGTCTGGTGACACAATAGGTGTTTTCGTAATAATCGAGATAGGTGTGGAAGAGGTTTTATTGCTGGCGGTTGGTGCTTTTTGTTTTGGTAGCGTGGGGAAATCCGTAGCATAATTCTTTAATAAGTTTTCTCTGTCTGACTTGTTAACAGCACTCGCATAAGTGACTCTATTCTTTTTTTCCTGTATCTTACTTTGTTTAACCGGACAATCCCTCGAGATGGCCACATGAGCCCCACCACAATTGATACATTTCAGTTCCTGCTCATTGGTGCAGTCCGAGTAGCGGTGCTCCCCCGCGCAGAGGGAGCATCGCTGCTTGGAACGGCAGATTCTCGCTCCATGATTAAACTTGAAACACTTAAAACACTGCAACAAAGGTGCAATGTATTCATGAACGCGGTATCTGAATATATCTAAGTAAACCGCGCCTGGCAGCACATTAGATAGGAAAGTCACACTTACAGATTCGTAAGGCTTGATCTCTCCATTGACTTTGCGGGTGAACCTTCTCACCCCGATGATCTCGACGGATGCAGTGAGTTTCTTGAAAAGCTCTTCGTTGCTTATATTTGTAGGAACATACCTGAGGACTCCTATTTTCTCAATTGCTCTGGCCGGAATGTAGGCTTTGAAGCCATGTCTATTTAGGAAATCCTCATTCTGGAGGAAATTGTTAGCATTGTTGTACTACATCTTATTAGTACATCTTTAATAACTGAGGTGGTGATTTTTTGGCCATCTTTGGAGTTCGCCAAGCAAACCAAAGCAGCAACCAAACCTTTTAACACTACGTCATTTTTTATAATTTGTTCAATAAGTGTTTCCGAGGAAACTACGTCTGGTGACACAATAGGTGTTTTCGTAATAATCGAGATAGGTGTGGAAGAGGTTTTATTGCTGGCGGTTGGTGCTTTTTGTTTTGGTAGCGTGGGGAAATCCGTAGCATAATTCTTTAATAAGTTTTCTCTGTCTGACTTGTTAACAGCACTCGCATAAGTGACTCTATTCTTTTTTTCCTGTAGGTATCTTACTTTGTTTAACCGGACAATCCCTCGAGATGGCCACATGAGCCCCACCACAATTGATACATTTCAGTTCCTGCTCATTGGTGCAGTCCGAGTAGCGGTGCTCCCCCGCGCAGAGGGAGCATCGCTGCTTGGAACGGCAGATTCTCGCTCCATGATTAAACTTGAAACACTTAAAACACTGCAACAAAGGTGCAATGTATTCATGAACGCGGTATCTGAATATATCTAAGTAAACCGCGCCTGGCAGCACATTAGATAGGAAAGTCACACTTACAGATTCGTAAGGCTTGATCTCTCCATTGACTTTGCGGGTGAACCTTCTCACCCCGATGATCTCGACGGATGCAGTGAGTTTCTTGAAAAGCTCTTCGTTGCTTATATTTGTAGGAACATACCTGAGGACTCCTATTTTCTCAATTGCTCTGGCCGGAATGTAGGCTTTGAAGCCATGTCTATTTAGGAAATCCTCATTCTGGAGGAAATTGTTAGCATTGTTGTACTGGGCAAAAGTAACCGCAAGTTTCGTAGCTGAAATACGTTTTATATCAGACACGCCTTTGATATCATTCCTGAACAGACTGGCTAGAAAAAGTGGATTTCTGTTGCCGATGTTCTCGCCTTTGCTGCTCTCTACAAAGACCGTCAGCGCAGCAGGGTCTGCGTTCTCCGGGAAAAGCCGAACATACCCGGGCTTGATGTAAGGTAAATAACATTCATCACTTAGTTTTGCACTATTTGATGCGTCCCCTTCACTGGAAGATTCGTTTGAATCTGTCTCTACAATTCTTCTTTTTTTAGGTCCCTGCAGCGTCCCAGGGGGCTCCGCCTACTATACACACGTAATAGTAGTTATTTACAACACAATTAATCACAATTAAACTAATTTCGGAAAAAAGTTTATCAGAGTTTCGAAATTCGCGCCCTCTTCTTTCAAAAGCCCGCCGAGAAGTCGACAGGACTATCGGCGGACCATTGTTGCCAGCAAAATCCAATAATTTCTATAATGGAGAATTTGCACAAAAATGTTTTAATATAATCAGGGAGGCCATGTAAAAAGATAAATAAACATGGTTAATTTTTTCTCTACGCCCAATACTTTTCATAATGTCGAAAAGTAATTCTGGTCACGTGGTACAAAAACGCGCCACACAAATCGGACTAAAACTATGAAGTCACAACTTGAACGTAGCGCCTTAAATTGTATAGAGGAAATTATGTTTTCATGCACGCTACACCCTTTTTTTATAGTTTTATTTTTAAAAAATCTTAAGTTGTCTTCAGTGGTAATAAGGATTGACACGTCAATCTAAGTTTGACGCAAGTTCCCCATTATTCCCGATACTACTCAAATACATACATATATTGACACTTTGGAGTCGTCTAAATGCTTTAAAGGACTTCGTACACGGCAGCTCCATCCCATCATACATTACATCCCAGGATGTATTGCTTTGCTTTACATTATCTTAAAGTACGTGATACGTAATACAAGGGCTAGTCAGTGACATTACAATAATGCCGCCCAGCACTGCGGCAGGCGAAAGTCCGAACCGAAATATGTAATTTGCCTCTAATGCCGCGTCCACACGCCTGCCGACTGCCGAGTCTCTACAAGCCATCACAAATTCAAGCATGTGGATATGACGTCTGTCTTGACTTGTCGCCATCCTTGCTTGTCGCTTGTGAACACTTGCCGCGCCGATCCAAACTGAGTCGGTTCTGAACTGTATTTTGTTTGGGCACAAGTCAAAGGAAGCTTGCGGCAAACTCTTGTGACGGTTTGCAATGTATCCACATGTTTGTGGGTCGTTTAGTATCGATCAATTAAAAACCGTCCAAGTGCGTGTCGGGCGACGCGCAGTGTAGGGTTCCGTAGAAAGAGGGGGGTCTCATCTGCTTTACAGCAGTAACAACTTCATTAAAGTAATTTTCAATGGATTTGGGGAGAATTTTATTCCCGTTTTGTTAGCTTGATCAATATGTACCTACCTATGATTAATTATGTCTATGCCAAATTTTAGCTTTCTAGATTGCGAACAGACAGACAGACAAACGAAACTATAAGGGTTCCTTGTCGGCTACGGAACCCTAAAAAGAATTAAATTTTAAGAATTGACTTTAAAAGCTGACACAAGGAGCAAATCTGTCACGCTTGCTTGTCCACGACATACTCAAAGAGAAGGTAAATTACTGCATACTAACGAACGCCTTCGCAAGCGTGTGAAAGACGAGGTTTGTTTGTCCATAATTTGCCAACTATTTGTAGAGGCTCGCGGCTTGCGTTGCGGCAAACGGTAAGTGTGTGGACGCGGCATTTTAGAAAGGGAATATCCGTACGTCGAACAGTCGCATTATTACAATTTACAATAGAAATACAAACGTAAATAAGAACTCTGTGAGCTCAAGTACGTACATTTTATGATGGCTTTTACCCAGTTTCTTACAATAATCCCCGGAGACATCACTAGTGGGGATTTGTATTTGCGGGATAGTGACATAATATTGCTCTGCGGATACGATGAGGCGTTTCTTTTAGTATGTAAAGCTTTGGTCACATACAACGACTACTCGCTGCGAATAGATTCACACGCGAGTTGAAGGCGCCCGCGACTAGAATTGAGTAGGTACGTTCAATTTTACTCGCTGCGAATGCGCACTGACGGTCGATATTCTCGTGTAGAACTCGCTGTGTGTGGTGTGACAGGCACTCAGCGAATTGTCGCTGCGTGCGACTATTATTCGCGGCGAGTGCACTCGCAAAGATTAGTTGCTGTGTGTGAAAGCTTAATAATAATAAAAATAATTTATTTGCTTCGAACAACAAGATTCATATTTGGTTAGTACATTTTAAACTTATATTTATGTTATTAGCGTCTATAGCTTGAACGATGAAAAGAAAATACAAACATACTTATATATTTACATACATCAAGGCCTGTTGCGTGCAACCTGAAGCCTACAGGCCCAGGGCCGGTTTTAGGGGAGGGCAGGCGGGGCTACTGCCCTGGGGCCTCCACAAGGAAAGGGCCCCCAAAAGGCTAATATCATTGAATTTAAAATTCAATGCTAATATGTACTATCATTAAACGCCAATCTTTTATGAGTACTTATAACGTCTGTTTGTTTTTCAAATTAAAAAAAAATATTCGTCGTATTCATTGTAGTTTTTGTTTCGTATTTTTTATTTGGGAATAATTAGGGGCCTCCGCTCCTTCGTTGCCCTAGGGCCTCCAGACCTCAAAATCCGGCTCCGTAGCTGTAGGCTACAGCTGAGCAGTGGTTGATGTATGCAGAGGCGAACCGTGCCGCGATCATCGCTAGGACGCTGTTGGCGCTGCCCCGTGCCCTGCTCACCAGAATGACGCTTAACGAAATCGATTGGTTTTTACCAATGACCTTCTAGGACATTGGTTTTTACTATCAGAGCCAATGAATATCTCAATTGGTATTTCTTTAATTATTGAGACGAATGAATGACTGAGGACGGGTAAACTACTTGATAAACATTATCAATAACGGTTTTTTGAAATGTAGACAAAAGCCATATGAAATAATTTTTACTTACAAGCAGTGATAACTGACTAATTAATCAAGTAATCACCGACTGTGGGTTGTAGTAGGCCATGTGGTAGGTACCTACCTGGCTCTGCATAAAAATGATATTATAGGTACCATGTCTATATTCTTTTTGTTGCACTAACTCGTGCTGAGGACAATCCCGGCATGGGTGGAGTTTTTAGCCTCTAAATAGGTTTTTAGGGTTTCGTACCCAAAGGGTAAAAACGGGACCCTATTACTAAGACTTCGCTGTCTGTCTGTCCGTCCGTCCGTCAGTCTGTCTGTCACCAGGCTGTATCTCAAGAACCGTGATAGCTAGAGAGTTGAAACAACAAAATACTAACAACAAAATAAAATAATTATTTAAGGTACAACAAACAACAAACTTTATTTTTTTGCTGTTTTTTTATCTTTGTGTCTAATGTTGTATGATAATAGTACGGAACCCTTCGTGCGTGAATCCGAGTCAAACTTGACCGGTTTTTTAAATTATACCATGTCTATTAAGCTAATTAAGTTTTTTGCTTGCCATTTTAGGACATGCGTCCCTTTTATTTCAAGAAATATCAACCGCTTTATCTATTTTTGGCTTTGATAGCAGGATATAATCAAAGATAGCAGGTACCTATTAAAAAAAAAAGTTTGTTTAAACACAGACAAAAGCTGAATTAAAATATAGAATCGATAACAAACAAACATTTACATATAGGCACATACATTGCTTCTGGCCGCGCACTAGGATACCCTGTGTCGTGGGAACCAGAAACAGCGACATCACAAACATGTAAACATCCAAGACTTGGGTTCGAATCCGGGACCTCTCGCATGGTAGGCTGATGCGCTAGATAGTAGGTAAACTTTAACTTCAGAATTCAATGACTGCCTCGTTGGACTAGCCGTTGGCGCTTACTACCAAGATAGAGGTAGTCGGTTCGATTCCCGTACGGGGGCCACCGTACATTTGTACAAATGGCCTCAGTCTGGGTGTATTTCCATGTTTGTGATGTGCTTGTCTGGTTAACGTAGCACAGGGTATCCTAGTTCGGGACCAGCTCAAGTGATCGTGTTGTGTGGAAGTTATTATTATTATTATTAATCACTTCAGAACATTCCTCGTGGTTTCTTCTGGTTTCTATACTTTACTATTGAATAAAGTTTGAGGTTCACATTGCATTCCGTTACCAACCTTTACACGTTTACAGTCGAATGCAGGTCAATAGTAAGCAGTAATTTAGTAAGTAATTTATTTATTTGTGACTTAAAACACTTATACTAGACTAAAACTAGGTGGTGACATGACATGTTTTGATTTATAAATAAGCTCATTTAGCATCCGCTGCTGTGGTAGGTTCATCACCTGTATTACAGCAGACATATTCTTTACATATTTGTTGTAAAGTAGCACTTAACGTAATTGATTAGAGTGCATGGATATTAAGGTGTGTTGTCGAAAGCATTTGTAGAAATCAAGTACCTAACTACGGCTGCTTGTAGTGGGAGTCGAAGCCACGAATTTTGTTTTGGTAGCCAAGGTAACTAAGATCGCTTATATTACCCATGGTCCACCTCCTTAGACCACCGGGGCACGACAGTACCCCCCCCCCCCCCCCCCCCCCGCCCAGTCGAGCAAAAAAGCGGCACGACTGTACCATACTTTTCTCGAAGCAGTTCAGGCGATTTTCGACCCCCCCTATAACTTCGTTGTGGATAAAGTTAGAAGCCTGAATTTTCAGTAATAAGAAATTTCTCGCCAGTGACAGGAAATTTCGAAACTAACAAAGAAAAACGGCCAAGTGCGAGTCGGACTCGCGCACGAAGTCCATTACCATTATTAGTATAATATGTAGTACCATTGTCTATACAACATTAGACACAAAGATCCAGAAAAAACGGCAAAAAATCAGGTTTTTTGTATGGGAGCCCCCCTTAAATACAAAACTGCCTAGCTATCACGGTTCATAAGACACAGCCTGGTGACAGACAGACAGACAGATAGACAGACAAGCAAACAGACGGACAGACAAACAGGCAGACGGACAGTGAAGTTTTAGTAATAGGGTCCCCAAAAAGAACCGTATTTGATCCTAGTAAATTGTCGGGCTCAAGCGCGACGTTGAAGACCCTTCTGAACATATCGCTGCTTCATAATAAGAGCCCAGGAGTTCCTACAGTTTGCGCCATGTTTTTGCGACTTCATCTTAGTCGCTTCTTACCCACGGTACACCTCCTGAGACCACCTGGGTGAACCGTGAGAACAATTTTTTTTACAACGGTTCACCTCTCTGATAAAACTTTAAAGACTCTATTTTTTATTGGTGACAGTCCACCTCAGACTTTAAAAACTTTCGATGTCAACGTATACGGTGGAAAATAATATTTCCCAAGGAACACCCAGGTGAACAAAGGTGGTCCGTTGTAAAAAAAATGGTTCACCTGTGGCGAGCACATGTCAACTCTGCGCGCGCACTAAAGACCCTATAAACTCTTCGATCCTTCCCATCAGAGGTATTGTCCGTATGGTTAGTCAATAGTCCCCGAACTCATTTAGCTGGTTCATCTGGTACGTGGGAGTGCAGTCTTCTTCTTATCGTGTAGGTAACATACTATTAAAATTTTATTGGCTCAAAACTCGACCTTGCGCACACCAGCATGACCAGCATCCGTGGCCTACCGCAAGTCCTCTCGAGTGCAGGGCATGAGAGACATGCTCTGATGAGATAGATGCCTCATAGTCTGTGGGGGGAGTCTCCGAAAAAACAATGGTTGAGCTCCTCTCCTATGTAGCCCTATTTGCATCTAAGGCTTCTTTATCTGCCGAACTGGGTTCTGAGCAGTTGCAGAGTTGCTGGGAGTGCAGTTGGAGAGTGCGTAAGGAGTGTGTTTTGGTGTCAGATGATTCTCTCGCATGAATTTAATTCAAGTGAACGTAATTTTTTCTTACATGCCTCGTTCACACTGCATGGTCGAAATAATGTAAAGGTCAAACATTCGTTACATTTCTTGAATGAAGTGGTGCGCCGAATACCAATCAACTACAAACGTTCTGTGTTTTACTTCACTTGATTTAACAGTTTGACGCACAATGTGTTTAATTTAGACGTTTAATTCCGAGTGAAAGATGCGCAAAGAAAATTAACAAAACAAGAAGAGCTGTCCGATTTGTCATCCAACCATATTCAATGACCCTATTAAGTTTAATTAGCTTTAAAAAGATAACTCGTTATCTGAGTAGGTACCCAGGTGGAGAATCTGCGAAAATTGACTCCATAAAACCTTCGTTTTGGCGCGAGACGGTCAATGCCGACGCCCGTCGCATGGTCAGACGGTCGTGTCCGCGATCAATTTAATTTGCAATAAACATATTGCAGAAAATCTTCGTTGTAAAAATAGCGCGTCGCGATCGAAATAAACCACTTCGATAACGAGTTTCTTAAGTAAAAAAAACATGAGTGCCGGTGTTTATTTATTTCTGTTTATGTTTTGTGTGTATACTTTACACGGAAGTCATTGCTACGAGTACAAAGGCTGGGTGACAACGGATGAGTGTGAGTGCATGTGTTGTTTTATCAATTATCAGTCACGCACGGACAATTTGGGGATGTAAAAGTCCAGTTAAATGATGAATCCTATAAAAAAAAATATTGCGCTTGACTGTACGGGTGTTCCTCATAATATGATAATAATTTCCTCCGTCTTTGATTATTTAAGTAAATGAAAGTAAAAAAATTTGAACTTTAATGTGGATTTGCTGCAATGCACGCAAAAGATTAATGTAGGTAATTTTAAGCTTCAGACATCCCTGTTGGTGTGGATACGAATGAAGAAGGATAAGTTACGTCACTATAATTGTAATAAAAGATTTTATACTGGCTGAAATCTGGGTGGTTTGAAAGCCGCGGTTATGTAATTAGTCATTAAAAATGCCATCTATTTAGATAAAGTACTACTTTTAAATAGACGTAACATAAAAAATAAAATTGAGTTGCTAAATCTTGTTTCAAGTTGAGAAATATTGTTTCAAAAATTCGCAAGATATTAGGAACCCTCTCCGTCTATCAGAACCTTGGGCCTTATTACGCGCACCAAATTTAGTGTGCGTAATATAGGGGCTGATCAGTGGCCTAATTACGCTCACCAAATCCTGAGCGATTCCAATCGTCTAACTGTCAAATTCCATACTAATTTGACAGTTAAACGATTGGAATCGCTCAGGATTTGGTGAGCGTAATATAGGGGCAGAACAATGACCCGCGGACGGCTAATGGTTCTCATAGGTTCGAGTTTGTGTCAAGATATTTTTGGATACTGCCTTTTTAAAATAATAAAAAAAAAAACTAGCGTATTCGACATTGTTAAGGGACGTTCATTTTGCTATGGCATTCAGATAATCCAAAATTCATGGTGTATTTTAATATAATTAATTTTGATAAGACGTTTCGGCAACCTCAGGCGTTAAGGTTATTAAGTTTACCTAATAAACAATCTCGATTAGACCCCTTGTAGTACATTACTGCAGCGGCCAGCAAAAGAGTCATTGATGGACGAACGTGGAAATGTGGGCCGAGGCGAAGACGAGGCACACATACGTGAGTCCATCAATGCCTAGTTGTTGTGGCCAAGGCTTGTATATGATTTTTCTCAAATAATGCGCGGAAATTAAAACTAAGTAGTAGGTACTAAGGCAGAACTTTTTATTTGAAAAATTCAATAAGCTTTCAAAATCAGACGAACCACGAACGAACAACAATAATTTTTGCCGCGTTAAAGTGTTCTTTTTTTTTCAATAGGTAAATCCAGCTTTCTATCGCAAGCCAGTTCGAAATTTAAATAAAACCTGTGATAAGTTACCTCCTTGGTTGTCATTGTACGGAGTAAAAAATCGTTCCATTTTTAAATAACACGACACATAATGAGTTTGGCATGTAGTTTATTTGGCCGCAAAACACGACAGTTATGAATTTTCATAGAACTTTTTCCGGCCGCTGCTCGCGTGTAATTGGCCAGTACAGCAATTTCAATTTATCTCGAAGAAGGTTGTCGAAATAATGCTCAAAGGAGAATGATCAAAAACAGTCTATGTTGTGCTTTAAGCATTTATACCTCAAAATGTTTCTTCTGAAAAATTATTTCATAGTTCTATTTGATAAATTAAAAGAATCAGGGGTTTAAAAGTAATAATTAAAAAATATCTGTATTGATTGTATAACTAAAAACTTCAGTCAGTCAATACAGATTACAAACACAGATTAGATTATATTATTGCAAATCGTGTACATACATAATATGCGAAAGTGCAAACTGCAAACGGGGAGTTTTTGACGGGAATTCCAACGAGCGGTTTTATTACGCTTTTATTTTTGCAAATTGATTTCAGTGGATTTTAAACTGTTTCATTAGCGTAGTTTATTGTTAAAATGACCATGTGTGTGAACAATCCAACCGGCCCTTCTGGAAATCGTTGGGGGAGGCTTTTGTCCAGCAGTGGACGTCCAATGGCTGAAATGATGATGATGATGTATTAACAATATGTGGAATAAATAACTAAAATAAACCGCCATTGTGGGCTTAGGATAGTCTTGTCTCAATTGTGCGCAGGACCTAAGACTGTTTGTGCTTATTTATCAGAAATTATCTGTTTGTCCCGCATTAGGCTCCTTAAACACTGCGACTTTTTGCAGTGATATAGTCATATATTTTGTATTTTATACAGAATTATTACTTAGCACTAACTAACCATACCTACCTGATAATGACCTATGTTTATAATTCAAACTGACTAGGGGCCAATGCCAACCCAAAATAACACCAAACCACCAAAGTTGTCATAACCTCAAAACATGGGCTCAAAATTAAGATTTCTTGAAACTCCCATCTAATATTTTCATAATATTTTTCCTGCATAATCCAGAGCTAATTTCTCATAGTTTACCGTTGGCTTTATCAACGCGCAAAAAGACGCAAAAATAGACTAACTCCTATAGTAAATTGATCATTCTCCTTTCCAAGCATGTTTGAGAAAAATGTATAACTGGGTGTAACTTACGTAAGCAAAAAAAAAAAAATTGATAAAATATAAAGTACTTATTTTATTTTTAGTTTTTACAACTAGCATTTCGTATCCAAAATTATAATACTTAACCGACTTCAATAAAGGAGGAGGTTATCAATTCGACGCGTATGTTTTTTTTTGGCTATGTTCTCGCATAACTCTGTCAAATCTTAACCTATTTCGACAATTATTTTTTGTTCCAATAGATATAACGTACCATTGGTCCCATTTTAATTTGGTGAGGATCTGATGAAGATTTTCAGAGACTGAGAACGGAACTTTTCAATGGACAGCAGTAAATAAGGCATAGGTAATAACTTAATCCTTTAGTAATATCCGTATGTTTCATAAACTAGTGTAAAAGTAGTCACAAGGTAATTTGGTGATGTTCTGATGAAGACTTTCGGAGATGGAAATTGAGAACTTAAAATTTTAAAGCAACGAATAAGCAGTTAGTTGTTTATTTTTCTCCCAAAAGAATCCCTTTAAATTAGAAGTATGTAACACATGTAGGTATTGTAGAAGTATAATTTGTAGTCGGTGCCTAGTTTCCTGACAGCTTAAATACCAATTTATTTTATTCTGTTTTCAGTATTTGTTATTGTAGTGGCAACAGAAATACACAATCTGTGAAAATTTCAACGGCCTAGCTATCACGGTTCATGATCTTTGTGTCTAATTTTGTATAGAACGGTACGGAACCCTTCGTGCGCGAGTCCGACTCGCACTTGCCGGTTTTTTTTTTACGTTAACTTCGAAGTTTTATTTTTTCACAGCTTCAAGGGACTGTAAACCGGTTTTAAATTCAAATCAATACCTCTACGCGCGTTCCCGAGATAAAGGATTGTGTTCTGAGATCTGGACAGACAGACGGACGGACGGATGGATGGACGGATGGACAACAAAGTGATCCTCAGGTTTACAGTCCCTTAAAGCTGTGAAAAATAAAACCAAAGTTAAGTTAACGTAAAAGAAAAACCGGCAAGTGCCATTATCTATACAACATTAGACACAAAAATCGAGAAAATACGGAAAAAATCACGTTTGTTGCAGGAAGACCCCCCCCTTAAATATTTATTTTAATTTAATTATTTATTTTTGAAGCGAATATAGAACTAAATATTCTGCGAATATTTCAAGCGTCTACCTGTCGCCATTATCAATATCGAGCAGAGAACGGCAAAAAAATACGTTTGTTGTATTTTTTTGGGCCTTAAATATTTACTTTATTTTCTTTTTAGTATTTATTGTTATGCCGCTATAATATATCATCTGTGGAAATTTCAACTGCCTAGCTATCACGGTTCTTGAGATTCAGCCTGGTGACAGACAGACAGGCAGTCTTATAGTGGCCGCGTTACCAACTAAGTCTTAGGGCCACAAATCATTTCACTATGTCTACCTCGCTCTCACTTGTGGGTCTTATGGAGCTGCATAGTGATGTGCCTAATAACAAATAACAAAAAAATATTGGCTTTCTGTAAGTCAGTGTTTTGAAGTTCCTCGGCATGCCTCACACACTTGACCCAGTCTTCCTGTGTAACATTATCAATAGCTTTGTGAAGGAGGCTTTCAACATCTGCTATCTTGAATGTATTATTATTATTCGCAGCGACTTCTCCTTTGACCTGAGCCCAGATCAGTTCTATGGGGTTGTATTGGCAGTGATATGGTGGTAGCCTTATCGCTTCGTGACCTCGTTCATTTGCTAGGTTATCATGACATAGATCTTCTGAGGGTTGCTAGCCTTCACTTTCGTTAATAGCTCTTCTTTTATTTCACATTTGTCAAAATTAATATTTTTCTTCTTCAACCATTCTTGGATATCACCTTTCTTGGTATTTGATGTCAGTATCTTTTCAAGTTGCATGGAATGATAGCTTGCATTATCGATAATGATAACTGAAGGCTCTTCGATAACGATTAATAGGTCAGAGAACTAAGCCATATATGTTTCACCGTCCATTTCGGTGTGGTAGTCAGCGTCATTAGACTTAACAGCTTTAAATACCAATTTCGCATCCGGTACAAAACCAGTCTTCCTGCCTCAGGCGACGTACTTGCACTCGGCTGTGACGACCAATGACTAGGTACATGGAAATACACTCAAGGGAATCAAAATTAATGGGGTACTTTCCGTTGACCTAGGACTATAAAATTTGGCAAGTAATATCGTCTTGTTCTACAATGTAGGGAAAAATCTGAAAACTTTACATTTGTAATTAAATCACAAAAAATTTGTCTGAAGTTCGGGAAAAACTCGGAAAAAACTTCCTGAACTATTTATGATATGTAAGTACCTATCTAAAATCTGTACCAAACCGATTAGTACTTGGCCGGTTTTTAGGGTTCCATAGTCTGACAAGGAACCCTTATAGTTTTGCCATGTCGATCCATCTGTCTGCCATGTCTGTCTGGCATGCCATGCCTGTCCTGGTACTAGAAAGCTGTAATTTGGTGAACAAAGTTAAACAATAAAATGTTGGAATCTTTTTTTTACTGTACTCCCCTAACATGAAAAGTGAGAATGATTTTTTTTTCTCGTCTACCCCATCATGTGGGATATCGTTGGATTGGTCATTTAAAAACATTATGGGTGTGAGAAGACCATTTTTCGATTTAGGGTTCCGTTTGCGAAATATTAAGCTTTAAAGCGCAAATTTTTGTCCGAGTAGGGTGTCACCCCCCCCCCCCTCTCCTGGCTAAACAGTTGATTGTAGAAACGTGAAAAAATTTAGGGTAGTAGCACATATAATGAACTTGAAAGGAAAAGTATCACGGCTAAGTAGGCTTTACTAGTTAACGAGTAATAGGCAACCAACATATAAAAGTAAAATTTCGTACAAAATCCATTGAAAATGACATTGCGCGTGGCCCGACACGTACTTGGCTGGTTTTTTTAAATAAGGCCATCGCGTTTTATAATTTGAAGGATTATATTCTTTTGGTTGCATTAACCCGTGCTGAGGACAATTTTTAAAACCTATTTAGAGACTAAAAATTCCACCCATGCCGGGACTTGAATCCGCGACGTGTAATTTTTAGCCCCTAAATAGGTTTTTTATAATTTTAAGGAGTTCTGTTTTCTATGTGTGAATGTTTTGCGCACTGAAACCCCATCGTTTTCTCATTGAATTTAAAATACAATAGTTTTGTGTAGGTAATGTTTTATGAAAAACACGAGTGGAAACCCGACTTTAGGTACAATGATCGGTATACAATGCTCATTGATCACGTTTAATTGCAACCTCCGAGCACGAAATCTTTCGTGCTAAGCTAACTGAACACTAACTTCTCATCTAGTAAATACTCTAATTAGGTAGGTACCTACTTACACAGCCGAGAGAGAAACTAATTAGTATAGATAAAAAAACTGTCTTGCTCAAGTAAGTCAATTAAAAACAGCCCTATCACAGGGTGTTAGAGTACCACGAACTGTTCTGAAGATCTTGAGCAATCTCGGTTTTACTATTCCGATCGCGTGAGGCATCTTATCGCCACATAGGGCGTGCCTACATAGCATACCATGCGACAAAAGGAGTCGCATTTGACTGCAGCACGGTTGGAACCACTCGATGGCTAGCACCGCCTTGTCCCAGGTCGGCAGGCAGGGCACATCTGTAGCGTTGGCCGATTGTTCGGAAAAGTTATGGACAAATACGAATAAAACGCGGATACGTAATAGATTACAGAAGGAATCTAATAATTAACTATTCGAATAAGTCCGCCACATTGCCATTGTATTTTTTACTTATGTGCACATAAGCTTATTAATAATAATAACAATCTAGTGAAATTGTGCGCTGCGCCAATCGCGCATGTTGTGCGCATTCGATGTTGCGATGTCGGCAGTGCACGAGAATTCACGCGATTGAGTTGAACGAGCGGTGTCAATAAATATTGGATACATTATTTTGAAGTTAAAAACATTTTTTTATAGTTATTGTCATTATAATTTACAATACATCTGAATTTGCGATGGAATTCGCGCAATACGTATGAGAAACGCAATGCAAACGATTAATCAAGCGCATCGGACCGGGCGCGGTGGCCCGCTACTATCAATAGTAAATTTTTTATTCGATTCTTATCGAATAAGAAAAATATTCGAACAGTTCAATTATTTAAGTAACTATCGCTCAGCACAGCTGTTGTTGCGTCGCCATGGTTACCGTAAGCCCCGGAAATTAAACGCGGACGAAAATAAGTGCCCCTGCTATCCGGAGGAGGCGGATGTTCAAGCAGGTGAAATAATGGATAAAGAGAAATGTTTATTTTCTGGAAGCAACTCGTGCTCTTATAATCCCCCCTGAATTTAGTCATGCTAACGTTGTACAAGTCACACAACACAACGGCGAAAGAATCACATGATACAGGTGTGGCATAATTTTTTAACAGACCAAAAAAATGAGGTTCTTAGTTCGTGCACATTTTTTTATGTTTATCAATAATTCCTTGCAAAACCCCTCATGGTTATGAAAACCACGAAGGAGGCCTATGTCCTGCAGTGGCCGTCAAATGGCTGATGATGATGAATAATTCCTTACTACGTTTTTCAATTTAATTGATTCTTTATTTGTTAGAAAGGGTACTTACCTCAGAGGTGGTCCATGTAAATTTAGTCAAGGTCTGCTGACGGAATCCATGAGCAAAACATCAAACTCTTCAATTTGCAAAGGCATCTTGACGGCATTATGGACATAGCCATACCGCGATGAAGAATGCTGTCAGCGCCACCTATTGTTAAAATTTGCGAAGTATAGATTCCTTTCTGTGTGTTTTGAAAGAGGATTTTTGTCTTCATCGATTTAAAAACGTATTTAGAGGCTAAAAATTCCACCCATGCCGGGACTTGAACCCGCGACCTCTGGCAAACCGTGCCAGCGCTCTCCCAACTGAGCTAATGGGCATTCTGAGGGCAAGTGCAGGCATCAGTTAGCCATAGCTCAGTTGGAAGAGCGCTATCACGGTTAGCCAGAGGTCGCGGGTTCAAGTCCCGGCATCGGTGGAATTTTTAGCCGCTAAATAGGTTTTTAAAATTGTCCTCAGCAAGGATTAGTGCAACAAAGAATATAATTCATCGATTTATTTGCTAGTTTATCAATGGAACATTTACGAGATATTTACGCCATTGTGAGAAAAGGACTTTGACCTTGTTATTGCGGCCGACATTTATTAAATACCTACTTGTATAATGAATTTTATAATCTAACAGCAATCAAACATAGTTAACCCCGGAAGCGTACAGATTATAGCTGTGATATCTATTTAATAAGTAGCTTGAGGAGCTGAGTCAGCTGCCTTATGTGGTAACTTATACACACCACAGGCTTCATCTATATTTGTTTGTCGTCTATTTAGTTTTCTTTACTTATCTGTTTATTTTGTTTCTGTCATGTGTCTTGTTGGTATAATAAATGTTTTTCTTTCTTTTCTTCATACCCAGACATAATTTAAGCTACCAATAAAGAAAAATTCATACCTTTTTTAGGGTTCCGTAGTCGACAAGCAACCCTTATAGTTTTGCCATGTCGATTCATCTGTCTGCCTATCCGTCCGTCCGTCCGTCTGTCCGTCTGTCCGTCTGTCCGTCTGTCCGTCTGTCCGTCTGTCCGTCTGTCCGTCTGTCCGTCTGTCCGTCTGTCCGTCTGTCCGTCTGTCCGTCTGTCTGTCCATGGCCTAGCTCAGAGACGAGGAATGCTGAAATTTGGCATAGACATACATCACGCCGACAAAACGGTACGAGAAAATCTTTAAAATAATGTTTTTGGTACCCCCCTAAATTAGCGATGGATTCCCTTCTTACCCACACGGTCCAAATCCTGAGACCACCTGGGTGAACCATGGGAATTTTTGTTTTACAACTTTTTCTCGCCCACACCATAGTGTGGGGTATCGTTGGATGGGTTGTTTAAAAATATGGGTGTATGAAGATCATTTTTCGATTTAGAGTTCCGTTTGCGAAATAATAGGGGTTAAAGTATGAAATTGCCGTTTTATTGCAATAGGTTCTTTGAATTGACATAGAATCTTCATGGTTTGAGGTTTTCGAATGAAACTTTTTTCAAATGGTTTCTATGATGTTCTTTTTTTAAAAAATGTGAAACATTTGAATATCGACTTTCAATTGTTTTTGTTATTCAATTTAGACAAGAAAGATGGATACTGCGAAAATTCGAGTGATTTTTGAATACAAGTTCCGACGCGGAACTCACGCGGCAGAAACAGCCCGCAATATCAATGCTGCGTTTGGAGAGGGGTCTACTAATGAACGCACCGTGCGATTTTGGTTTAAACGCTTTCGTGATGGAAATTTCGACTTAAAGAACGAGCCACGAGGAAGACCGCCCACACAGGTGAATAACGATGAATTAAGAGAGATAGTAGAAGCCGACCCTAGTCAAACTACCCAGGAATTAGCGGCATGGTTTAACGTTACCTTACCCACAATATTGACTCACTTGCGTCAAATCAATAAAATAAAAAAATACGAAAAATGGGTGCCTCATAATCACTCGAATTTTCGCAGTATCCATCTTTCTTGTCTAAATTGAATAACAAAAACAATTGAAAGTCGATATTCAAATGTTTCACATTTTTTTAAAAAAAGAACATCACAGAAACCATTTGAAAAAAGTTTCATTCGAAAACCTCAAACCATGAAGATTCTATGTCAATTCAAAGAACCTATTACAATAAAACGGCAATTTCATACTTTAACCCCTAATATTAAGTTTTAAAGCGCAAATTTTTGTCCGAGTAGAGAGACCCCTCCCTCTCCTGGCTTAACGGTTGATTGTAGACACGTGAAAAATTCAGAGTAGTAGCACATATAATGAACTTAAAAGGAAAACTATTACGGCTAAGTAGGCTTTGCAACTTAACATGTAATAGGCGACCAACTTATAAAAGGATAACTTCGTAAAAAATCCATTGAAAATTACGTTGATGAAGTACTTTGTTCTGTAAAGCAGATAAAACCCCCTTTTTCTACGAAACCCTACACTGCGCGTGGCCCGACACGCGCAGTGTAGGGCTAGTATTTCCATTATTTACAATTGGTACTTGTTTTTTGAAAAAAGTGAACTTCTAAAACCTCAACGAAATCTAGGGCCAATAATTTAGGACGCATTCACAAGGAAATTCAAGGATATTTTTTATTCATACGCTATCAACTAGCTTGAGTTCCTACCTGCGGGTCTACTATTTTGCTTCGGTTGAACCGAAAATGAAAAATAAAATAGACCATCGATGCACAGATATATGCATACCGATAAGTAAGATGCACTGTTGGTTTCAACCCTAGATAATAGGCCTCTTCAATTAGCACAAACTGTGAAAATCATATAAATACATAACCTCACGCCTGTATCTCGGAGGCGTAGACCAGGTTTTGCCACTTGCCATAATCCTGACAAACCTGTTTCGCTGCTTTGCAGTGGAGAATCACATCAGCCCCGAGGACCTCGCTGAGCTGAAGAAGAAGATCAGCCCCAACATCACCACACCTCCCCCGACTGGATCGGACGAGGCCATTCTAGACTATGGCTTTGTGGTTCGTATTTCTTAAAATCTATGTCTAAGCATGGTATAGGTATACCTCGCCAGAAGCACAAGCCTGCTCGCCAGAAACACAGGCTACATAATTTATGAGCCTAGATATGGCAGTAGACATTGTTATGTTTTTTCACCAAGAATAACTTGCCCTTTTATAGCCGTCAGTGATAATTTCTTATAATACATGTCTCAAATGTTCTGATTTCTTCTTATTCTTATTTTCTGAATTGACAGCATAGTTTACGTTCAAGGAGCTGTCATGCTTCATCGTCATCAGCCATTTGACGCCCACTGCAGGGCATAGGCCTCCCTCATGGTTACGGTGGCGGGGAGTGGCTGGGTGCGGGCGGCACAAGACCGGGAAGCTTGGAAAACCATGAGGGAGGCATATGTTATGCTTACCCTACCCACGTATTATTATTTAAATACTTTATTGTTAACTATGATTGTCTATGCAGGACTTAGTGACACGGTATGGTGATGGCAGCAGTCCGCCGGAGACAGTGGACTGTTTTGGCCTGGGCGCGGTGATCGGGCAGCTGCAGTGGCTCTTCAACATGCAGCCTGACTCCGTGGATGTGGTCAACACACATTTCTTCTTCAGCTCGAGGAACCGCTCGAAGAGAGTGCAGGTAAGGTTCTGAAAACTTTGAAACTGGATTCTCAAAGCTCACACATAGTTCTTTATTTATCGATTTTCGCAAAACCCTTTATGGTTAGAAAACCATGAGGGCCTATGTCTTGCAGTGGGCTTCGAACGGCTGATGATGATGATTGCACAGCACAAACAACGCTACTCTTTTGAAGTCACTCAGAGCAACACTAAAGAGGTCCGTTTGATCCGAGATGGATGACATTCAAAGTGCAGAGCGCGCGCGTCAGCGGCGCCTGCGCCAACAGGTTTGTGCGCGCGCGCGGCACCAGCAGCAGCGGCGACCGGCGGCGGCCGACGGCGGCACCCCACGTACTCGTCCGACACGCACAGACTCATCGCCCCCAACGCAACTGGATTTCACATCCTACCCATTAGTCCTTACCCTAAGTTCGTTGTACCTGTTCTGCTCACCCATTCAGTAATTAGGTCGACTTAGGATGATTTTCCATTTTAAAGGTACCGAAGCATCCAATTATTGTATGCATTTGATAGTTAGAGTGTCTCTATCACCCAGCGGCGACACAGAAAAATGGCGCTGGAGCTGTTTCATAATGCAGGATGGTGTGGAAGTGCAAGTCAGAATCCAATTTCAGGACTATGAAGTTGTTCATAGACTTGCACTTCCACACAATGACTGTTGAGTCATTGTTCATTTGACGCCCAACTGCAGGACATAGGCCTCCTATGGTTTTCCAAGCTTCCCGGTCTTGTGCCGCCCGTATTCAGCGACTGCCCGCCAACTAACCAGGTCTTCAGACAATCTGGTGGGGGCCCTTCCCACGCTGCGTCGTCCGGTATGATCACGGTAGAGACCATCACACATATCTAAATGTCTCTTCGATTTAGGTTAACAAAATGTTCTTCTTACCCACATTTACTATAGTGTCCATAAAATACTGAGATAAATGGAAACACACAGCAAGAAAATCAGGTCTTTGCTGAATATAAGTGCTTAATAAATTAATTATAATAAACTTGCAGCAAATACTGAACCTATTCTTTTATCTTATCTTTATTCTCGTTTTCCACAGATTCCTTGCCAATGCCAGTATTTGTATATTCTGCATATTTAGTTAAGTGCATAGTGTGACGTTCGTTTGCTTATCTTATAATAGTAGTAACATTCAAGCTATATAAATACACTAATAATTTTCCAGAGCAGTACAACGATAACCTCTTTTGGGTTTTTATAAGTCTTCCTCTTATTTTATCAGGTGTATCCCGGCGATCAATTTGGCTTGGAATGGGTAGACTTTAGGCCTGAGAGGAAGACCATCATGATTGTCCACGGCTTCATGAGTCACAGCAACGCGAGCTGGGTCACCGACATGACCAGAGCCTTCTTGAGCTGGGTGAGTGGCATTTTGAACAAACTATTCTGTCAGCATTGACATGGGTTGACATTGAAAAAATTAAAAGTCGCTTGAGGAGTCAAAAAAAATCACGTGTTTGCAAAATTTTACGAGTTATTGAAATAACGCAAAAATTTAACATATTTTTTTAGTAATCATAATTAAACCACTTCCAAGAAGCAAAACGTTTAAATTCGTAATATTTTTTTAAACAAATTGACCACAATAAGTTTCACGATTGTATGAAAAATAAATAAAATTGATAATTTTAAGCTTTTAGACTAGATGTGGCGCACGCCAAAAAAATGGTTTGGCGCGGGCACCGACTATTTTGAAGTTTTACAAAAGTTGATAAATCAAAGTAGCTGGCGAACAAGCTTAGGCAATGCATCCCGCGGCTTGTAGAAAAACCTGGCCGGTAAAACCAGATCAAGGAAAAACCCTGACTCTTATTGGGTGTTGGGCGGTTGAACGATGCCGAGAGTAGAATTCGATTAAAATAGGTACAGTCAAGTTGGGTAACATTGAATTTCCTTGCAACTTTGAATAAAAATTGTCTTTGGAAAATTGCACACATAAAAACTTCTAAGGTAATAGAAAGACTAACGGTAAAAACCGGCCAAGTGCCAGTTTTTACCGTTAGTCTTTCTATTACCTTAGAAGTTTTTATGTGTGCCAAGTGCCAGTTTTTACCGTTAGTCTTTCTATTACCTTAGAAGTTTTTATGTGTGCAATTTTCCAAAGACAATATTTATTCAAAGTTGCAAGGAAATTCAATGTTACCCAACTTGACTGTAGGTTCGAACTTTAAAATATCCAAATTTTATAGACTGCCACCGATTTTTGGGTAACCATGGAGGTTTTTGAAATCTGAAACTCATTTCAGGCTGACGTCAATGTCATAGCAGTGGACTGGAGCGGAGGCGGGAACACCTGGAAGTATTGGAGGGCGGTGGCCAACACACGTCGAGTCGGGGCCGACACGCTTAGGTGAAGGCACAGAACAGAGAAAATAAGTTAGAATTGCCCTAGCGCGTATTTTATACGGGAACCGCAGCCGCTGTCGCCGCTTCTATTCCTATGTTCTGTGGGTGAAGGGTTATTAAAATGATGCCGATGACAACTTTCTAAAATTCATAGAACGTAACATTCCAAAACTTATAGACAGGTACCTGTATTGTTTATCTATTTTACATTTATACTGATATTTCTATCAACACATTTCTAGTTTTACTTTTGTATGTAATTCATACTTTGATTTTAATTGGAATGAATGAATTTTCAATAAATAAAAATAAAAATAAATGAACTATTGGCATTCGAAAAGTCACTATTATAATATGCCAGAGTGGAAAGCACGCACTTTGAGGAAAAGACGGTGATGCAATACAAAATACAAGTACCTACTACCTACCTAAAAAATCTTCAAATTATATTCTTTGCAGAGTTACGTGAAAAATACCCAATTCATGAAACGCCTCGACTATAGACAGTTTGTACTTTACAACAACACTTGTTTTACGAATTTGTACTTAGATTTATATTTTTTGAAATATCAAAGTATAGGTAGGTAAGTAATTTTATTAAAGTCGCGCTTTTCTACCAATGTCATAGTCTCCGATAAATCATTCCGAGAAGACAATCATCATTGAATCACTGTCCTTTCTGTGTACATATTTTTTATTTTTAGGGTTCCGTACCTCAAAAGAAAAAACGTTACCCTTATAGGATCACTTTGTTTTACATCTATCCGTCCGTCCGTCCGTTCGTCCGTCTGTCTGGCAAGGCCCTTTATCTCGGAAACGCAACGCGTGGAGCTATAGAGTTGAAATGAAAACCATATATATACTCAGGTCTACAGTCCCTTAAAGCTGTGAAAAATCAAATTTCTAAGTTCTAACTAAAAAAAGATACGGCCGTTTATGCCGCAAATAACGTATATTTCGACACTCAAGTGGATCAAAATTTATTGGGTACTTTCCGTTGACCTAGAACTAAAAAATTTGGTAAATAAAATTGTCTTATACTTACTACAAGTACAGGGAAAACTATAAATTTGTAATTATATAACAAGAAAATGGTCTCGGGTTGGGGAAAATCTTGGAAAAACCTGCGAGACTGGATTCCCTAACTATTTACAATATGTACGTAACCTACAAATTTGTACTAAACCCTCGGTGCGCGAGTCCGACTCGCACATAGCCGGTTTTTTTTTATTTGTATTATTTTAGGCGAAAAGCAAGCGCTGTGGCAGGAGTTATCCAGAGGAACTGAAATTCTGATTTCTTTAACAGATTCTTCCGAAGACTCATTAAAGAGACCGGCGCCGATATCAAGGACTTCCACTTCATTGGCCACAGTTTGGGCGCACACATTGTTTCCTACGTCTCCCATCACCTTGGCGGGGTCCGTCGAATTACTGGTAAGTATTGATCCACCGACAACCAAAAACTAAGGAAAACAATTAACTGCACATCAAAAAAGTAAGGCACATCAAATGACTCGTCATCTAGACTGCCAATTGTGACGATGGCGCTTGAAATTGCTTATCCACGGTGAGCTCGCGAGCTTATTAATTTAATACTCTCTCTCTCTCTCTAAAAAAAAGCCGAGGTTGATGTGGAATTAGTATTTTTAATAAAATTTTCAAATAGGAATATTTTGGTGTGCAGTGACTACCCTAAAAATTATTAGAATGGATTCATCGCTCGAGGAACTGTGTTATTTATTACATGGTACCTGTACTATAATTTGCTCACACAGGACTGGATCCAGCTCAGCCGTGCTTCCGAACTCAAGACATTACAGAGCGTTTGGATGAATCTGACGCTGATTTCGTGGATGTAATTCACACCAACGGCAGATTGCTGCAGAAAATCGGCTTCGGCCTGCCGGATCCTGCTGGTAAGTTAGATAGATAGATAGATAGAATATTCTTTATTGTATGTACACCAGGAATTACATATGGGCTAGAAAGTAAAAAAACCGGCCTAGTGCAGGTCGGACCCGCGCCGAGTATTCCGTAGATAATATATACGGGGTGGTGGATAATTAGACCTATTCTTTGGGAGGGGTTTTTACAGCATTTTTTATCGTGCGAAGTTACATTTTTGTACTTTTTTCCTGCGTAGCAGTTTGTTGGCGGAGTGCTCTATCTCTATATTATATTATTTACTTATATTATAGCTATATTATTCTTATACATAAACATTCTTATTCTTATAAATAATGTTAGAACCTTATTTTTTTAAAGCAATTTCTCTTATTTTTAAAATGCATTTTGATGGTGGTTTTTGTATTTAATCAATGTTTTTTCTATCATTCCTCAGGACACGCTGACTTTTATCCCAATGGGGGCATGAAGCAGCCAGGATGTTTTACGCGGGGCAGTTTTTTGTCAAAGATATTCCCCTTCACACCTTCCAGTTAGTATTTTTTTAACCATATTTAATTTTGTGTTATTTATTGATTAGCTGTTGCTTGCGCATTCGTTCGCGTGGAAATTTTGATGCGTATATTCCGGGATAAAAAGTGACCTATGCGCTATTCCTGATATCGATTCTCGGGCTATGTGCAAAATTTCATCTAGATCCGTTCTGTCGTTCTGGCGTGAGTTACAAACAGCCATTCATTTATATATGCCAAACTAAGTTAAGTGGCAGTCTGTTGGCGTTTATTAGAAACATCTCTTAAAGTCAGTGGTTTTCCACTGGGTTTGTGACGTTTATCTTAAGGTTGCTGTTTCATACTATTTTTTTACAATCATAAAACAATATAGAATGTGCGAGCGACATAACAGCAACCTTACGACAAAAAAGGCCCCATGTGTCATGCAGGGGGAAGTCCCACATACTCAACTTTAGGAATATATAAATAACGTTTTTTTTTGTTTCTTTTAGGATTGCAGCAGGCAATTTGCAGTCATGGGAGAGCATATTTGCTTTTCACGGAGTCACTAATAAACTACAACTGTTCATTTACAGGGAAACATTGGAATTTGACCTATGAAGGGTGAGTATACTAAAGATGGAATAAAAACCTTGAATAGTATAAGATGTTGCCCGCGACTTCGTTTGCCTGAAATATTTTTATGTGTATTTTCCGGGTTAAAAAGTACCCTACGTGCTAATCCAGACCAAACTAAGTATAATATCCCAAATTTCATTTGCATTCGTTCAGCGTTCTGACGTGATTGAGTAACTAATATGCTAATATCCATCCATTCAAACTTTCGTATTTATAATAGTAGTAAAATTACGAAAGTATTATTATAATTATGTAGTGTTAAACTTTAATTAGCTTTACATAGGCATAGGTATTTCTTTTTCGTTTCCATTTATTAGCTGCAAATTGATAGGTAAACACGGTCAAATAAGGAAAAGGGAAAAAAGGTCCAAAATAACATCAAATTGAATAGAACGTTTTTTTTATTAAATATTTTTAAATTCCCGAAACCAAAGTTCCCGATATTTTGTATGGAGTCTCTAAGGATGTTATAGAATTAAGTAAATATTCCCAATTAGGTAAAGGATCCCAAGTACTTTAAACTGTCAACCCCTTCGATGCTATTGGTTCCGACAGAAGCATTTTGTGGAGGTGATGGGAGGCGATATTTAGTCTTGGACGCACTAACCTACAATGCAAAAGTCGCTGCTTCTGTCTCGAGCCTTAAGCTGTGAATCATCTCACATGCGATTCTTCGACCTGCTGGTGATAACTATGTTATCTGCATATGCAGCGAGTTGCGAAGTACCACCCCTGCACCTAAATTAGGGGTCTATGATGTCTTACAACCAATTCTTTAGCAAAGTATCATTCCATAAGCAACGTTTGTCAACGTTTAGTTTTACAAACTGTTGTTTCAGGATGACATCCAAATAAAAATATTCATTTGAAAGGCATTCATTTTAAAATGCATCATTTATAATATGTTAATCTGGCGGAATCTGAGCTAGTCTCGCCACGTTTAGGCGGTATAGGAATTCAATATTACAAGTGCGCCAATGGTAAGTCAGCAGCTACCATCAAGAAAACGGGATTGATAGCTAGTGCGGCATTTTTTGAAATGACTCTCGAATCGGCGTCGATTTTTTCGACCGCGATTCGATTAGTCTCGATCAAAAAACAGTGGTTTTCTTGCTTTTTTATGTGGAATCCCTGTGAATTAAACTGAAAAGAACGTTAACAGTACTTTCGTTTCTAAAAAAGCTTAAAGTCATTATTTTATGCGACCGCGGACCGGACGACGCAGCGAGGGCAGGCCCCCCGATGGTCTGACGACCTGGTTACGGTGGCGGGGAGTCGCTGGATGCCGGCGGCACAAGACCGGGAAGCTTGGAAAACCATGAGGGAGGACTATGTCCTGCAGTGGGCGTCAAATGGCTGATGCAGTTTGCGGGGACTCTAACACTGTATCGTTGTTATTTACAACGACATGATTCCACTGAAACACTCCTCAAACGTGGTATAAATAGTCTGTCGTAAAGGGAAAGACTGACTTAAACTGCATTTAAAGAGTTTTAAGGAGTCGTTGTTATACAAATAAGATCGCTTGTGTTCAATGTTTTTAATTTTGAACTTTTGTTGAATGTAGAGGCGCGAGTCAAAAACTCGCTTCGGCCCGGAACTTTTCTTTCTATGTGAAGTTGTTTTATCAACCCTGTATGTTATATATATACGTCCCACTGTAGGGCACAGACCTTCTCTCAAAGAGAGAGTCTGGGCTTTGTTACCACGCGTGCCCACCGCGGATTGGCAATATCAATAAGCGTTGAGGTATGTGAACACCTCAGATACCCAGGTTTCCTCAAGATGTTTTCCTTCACCGTTAGCGACTGGTATTGCTACCATAACCTCACAAATGTTCGTAACTTAGAAAACAAAGTCATTGGTACAGGATCCAAACCCACGACCTCCCGAATGAGAAGCCGGCGTTCTACCGCTCCGCTACCACCGCACCCCTGTATGTTAAATATAGTAATATTTTATTTTTCAGTATCAACGCGACCATGGACGTCACTTGCGACAGAGACGCCTCGTGCTCAGAGATGGGCATCAGAGCGGTGGGCGGCGGGGCGATGCCCAGAGCTAGAGGGTCATACTTCGTCATCACCAGGGACGCGATCCCATATTGTCGTAAGTTTTGCCAAAGGGTTATTTTGCTAAGGTATCGCCTATTTTTTATTGTAAGTATTTTTGGAAATGTTTTAAGCTGAGGAGCCTTTGCTTCCTTGCGTGTTGACGTTTCAGACTACTCAAAAATTACGTGCATTTTTATGGTACAATAGTATATTATGGTACAAGTGTGTAATGTTGGTGATTACCGTTTAGGCGCCATTGAGACCCGAGCCGTTAGGTGAGGGTCTTGAGAGAGCCGAGGACGGTAATCATCAATACACACGTGTATCATACGACGTTTTTCAACACACTTGTGAAGAAAATAATACGAAAAAATAATTTTATTTAGTAGGTAAAAAGTTTATTTAGAGAAACAATTAGTAAATGTGCAGTTAGTAAAATACTAATTAACTGTTTTTGATAGCATAGCGATCTCATCAGATAGATTATTTGTACTATTGAACACGATCTTTTTTGTACCGAAACTTTTTAAGAACAATGCAACTCAACCAATAAAATAAAAAACCCTGTGAATAATAGCAATGAAAAAGTCGCAGTTTGATTAAAGGTGTCATTATGTGCCTGAGTGCCTAATTTTGGTTAATAAATAAATTAGCAGCAACGTAGTCGGCAAATTATTTCATTTATTACAATTATTATTATTAAATTCTATGTTGCACAAAAACGATGTTGGTTGGTACAAACGTATACATAATTATATGTAGCAAATTTAATTAATTAATTAATAATTTTAAATAGGTACTGAAATATGCTAAGGGAGCGTTTCAAAGAAATAGGAATTCTTACACTGGCTTGCCAATATATATTCGATAATATAATGTATGTCCGTAAAAATATAACCATGTTCAAATTAAATAGGGACGTCCATAACGTAAACACTAGAAATAGAAATAAGCTTGCTTATTCTAAATTTCGTTTAGCCAAGGTAAATACATCGTTCGTAGGCTATTGCGTTCGTTTTTACAACAGAATTCCAGAACATGTTCTATCCTTGTCTGAAAATAAATTTAAAACATTCATTAAAAAATCGCTATGTAAAAAAGCCTATTATAGAATAGACGAGTATATGAACGATATAAGCCCTTGGTAGTAAGCCAATTCCACTGCGATTTAATTGTTATTTAATTATTAATATTATAATTTATTTAATTGTAAAAACGTGTACTGACGACGTGATTGCACATTAATAACTATAGCACACATTTTATAGCTGACAAGAACTCAATCTGCAGGTTTGCTAAAGGTCATTCGAATGGTGGCGTGGTGGCCGGGTCACCTATCTCCCTCTAAAATGGTTGAGACTGGTGATGGCTGACCCCTGCGTTATGCTCGTGAACGGGTGCTGTTCGTGTGTCTGGCCGCAGCATTACTGTTTTTCCTACTTTTATAAGAAGTGTTATTTTGGCTTTTAAAGTTATTAGTGGCTATCACGGAATCATATCATATAGGCTTTGATGTATAAGTTTAAGATGATTTGAGAAAAGATGGTCAGAGTGGAGTTTTTTTTCCCGCTGCCTTTTTCTCCACTACAAATACGGCCCGAAGGCAGCGGCTAACATAGTAACATAGTACATTGACATTCAGCAAACAGAATGTAAATTCTTTACGTTGAAATAAATTATTGATTTCTGATTTCTGAATTATTGAAAATTCATTAACAATTAAAAACTTTCTCCACTTTAACTTGGAATTTTCTGCTGCTCAAGAAAGTAGTGCTGACCAAAACCTTATTTTCTTGGTGATAATTTAAACAATACCGATTCATTATCCTCAGCTGCCGCATGGGAGCGATCATCGCTGCGGCTAGACTTACTAAAGGACTTGCTGAGAGGGTTCCGTATCAGCTCGTCCGCCAGAACGCCACCAGAACGAAAACACCACCAGCGAACGACATCAGCGTACGCGGACCCTCTGAAGGACAGGGACTTCGACGACTTCGAGGACAATGAACTGACTGAAACTGCCACGAACAAAGCCACCACCGCCGCACCCACCTCCTGGCTTAAGAGGTGGTTCGGGTAAATAATCAAGGACCACTTTGCTACCAATGAAAGAACGATTGTATCTTTTATCATACGTTTTTAGTCGGTTAAATGTGCAAAATGTATTTTTGCTGGAAATCTAGTTTCGTGCATGTAACACATTCCGCTAAATTGCCACCGTTGAAAAATTACATACTTTGTATAATCCATTTTTTTTAAGTGTTAAAGCTACCTAAGCTGATACCGATTCAGGGCTGATGCAGGGCGGCTGGCAAGAGTTGGATGAGAGTAGCCGAGGACCGTGCTCAGTGGCGTGCTATAGGAGAGGCCTATGTCCAGCAGTGGACAAGCGTAGGCTGATGATGATGATGATGAAGCTGATACCGATACCGATTACGGCTAAAAACGGCCATTTTTAATAAAAACCAATCAAGAAAACTGGCGCTGATAACAGTGAATTGAGTTAATAATTGCGCTTTGAACATTTTTTTAGAATAATATTTTTAGTATATTCATGGAGATATTTCTGAAAATCTTTGTCTCCGAAACACATAATAATCGATATTTGAATCTCGATAAAAAACACCAAAGTTATCCTTTAAAATACCAACATATTATTGTTACCATTTAGAATTAATATCTAAGTTAAATATACATATTTTTTTTGTCTGTATCGTAACTGAGTCGAGTGGATGCCTGTAAAGGTCGATCCAGTGCCAGATATGCACTGTACACTGTAAATTTCGATTACTTGGGGCGCCTACAGTCGACAGCACGTCAACCTTTACATTTTAGTTGCACAATCGCCCGTAACTAGTGATGGGCGGGGGAGTGTTCTCGCATGACGAGAAGTTGAAATTGGAAAAAAGTTAAGTAAAGTAAAAAATTGTGTATTGCTCATAACTTAAAAGTACCTAGGTACATTTTCCAGCGGCACCCACACTAGGAGACCCCGTATCGTGGGTGCCAGTTTTATCATAAGTTGTATTACGGCAATAATACAGAACTTATCATCTAGATACTTAAGCTAAATAAAAAAATAAAGTCCATAGCATGCTATAAAGATCATACATTGAGTGAGATCTCAGTAGATTAGCTTGAAAGAAAGAAAAAGAAAATATATATTATATTATACTTTTATGTGCCTGGTACCTTAAGGAATACAAGTAGGTTTATCTACGTGTTTTTTTCCTTTATCTAGGTAGTTATAGTTAGTAGTGCCTCGGTGTCATCATAGTTTAGGGTGGCCAACCATTTAAAGTACTTTTACATTGTCAAAGTGTTAATTATCTTTATTGATATAATTTACATAATAATCGGTATATTTGTGGTTTTCGTAGAAGCGGTGGTAGCCTAGTGGTAGAAGCGGTGGTAGAACACTGAACTCGGAAGCGAGAGACCCAGGTTCGATTCCCAGTGCGGGCATGCACCTATGACTTTGTTTTCTAAGTTATGTACATTTGTGAAGTTACATTAGCAGTACCATTCGCTAACAGTAAAGGAAAACATCGTGAGGAAACCTGAGTGTCTGAGCTATTCACATACCTCAGCGCTTGAAATCGCCAATCCGCGGTGGGCAAGCGTGGTGATTAAGCCCATACTCTCTCTCTGAGAGAAGGCCTGTGCCCTACAGTGGGACGTACATAAGCTGCTTATGATGTGGGTTTCAGTGAATAGCTGATGCGAATTATTGAAGTGAATGATCTCCGAGAATCATTCCCGGAGAACTGTCTCCACGGCCCAGCTCTATCCGTAACGTAACTGAGTAGAGTGCAAGAGTGTAAAGGTTAATGCGCTGTCGACTGTATACTCCACATATAGTGGATGTAAGTCATGTAAGTTAAATTAAGAACCTCTTACTATGTTGAAGTCGGCTAAAATAGAATTGGCTGACAATCCACAGATTTCTGATGTGAGAATTTCACTAATTTATGTGTCGTCCTGTCTCGTTCACTTTTACAGAAGTCTAAGAATCCTTCCGTAGTAAAATTCTATTTGAATTAGTTTCGCTTGTAAATAGGCATATTTGTTAAATTATTATTATTACTTATGTAATAAAGAAATATTAGATAATTTAAGGCTGTATTTATATGAATTGAAAATAAAGCTCAAAAGTTTAACTATTATGTTATTTTATTACTATGACAGTTTAGACATTTCCTTGAAAATTTAAAAAAATATTTTAGTCATTTCGGCAATTTAAAAAACATAAACATCCGTTTAATTCATTAAGGAAATTGTATTGTATTTCCATGATTTATTGCTTTTTACCCGACTGCGGTGGAACCCAAAAGGAGAGTAATGTATTTAGCTCGTATGTATGTAAGTATGTCCGATTCTATGTTTCCTCATAACTCCTTAACCAATGGTTAGATTTTGACTAAATAAGTAGAGATGGGCCGACTGTGACTTTGGCCGACTGGCCGACAGGCCGACCAGTCGGCTACAAATTAGCCGACATGTCGGCCGGGCCGACATTGTTTTCGGGGGAGTTCGGGTGACCTCGGCAACGCTCGTGATCACGTCGCGACATGATTTTTTGTTTATATATAATGTTTTAGTAGATAAGATCTTTCAGATTCCTAATCGAGACTTATAAATAAGACTGATTAAATTCGTTATGATTAAGCCTGAGAGCATAGAGGCCAGCTTAGATCTAGGGTTTGACTGTTGATTACTTTTATACGTATATAATTTTATGACTGATCTGATCTCGTAAGAAGAGTATCTTAGAAGTGGAATATCTTTAATATGGTACAAACTAATAAACGATTACATAACAGTTAAAATAAATACGTATTTCAGTTACCCTAATCCGTCGGCAGTTTTGGCCGACTGTTCGCCGACCAGTCGCCGACTGCAAATATGGCCGACTAGTCGGCTTAACCGACTGGTCGGCGAACAGTCGGTGCATCCCTATAAATAAGGTCTCAATCGCCATCTCTGCGTCATCCCCGTCATCCCTGCGCGAGTGGCATAGACTATAATAAATTAGCATTAATGGAACAGAAACGTAACAGAAAACCAAAATCGCTATTAAGTAACGTTATAGTACAACCATGAGTCACTAGATCGCGCTGTTATATTTAATTTACTATACTCGGATCTTAATTTTATTTAACTACGCCAATCACGTGTAACGTATGTAAGACATCAGCACCCGGGTGTCATAAGCTATATATAAAGCAGCATTAAAAAACACTAAGAAGACGAAAATAAAAAACTGAAATAAAAAATAACCAACAACCCGACTGCTGAGCATTAACTACTAAGCAGACGGCACCCAAATAGATTGAATTAGATTAGAACACTTTCTTGTACACGTCTAAGTACGGCTTAAAAAAAAGCATCTAGTATCATATACTGATTTTTTTTCTCTCAAAGAAACCATAAATAATTAGCTTTTTAGAAAATGTAACGTAAACAACGCGCCAAAGAAGCATTGTGGTTTTTAGGACCGTATTACTAAAACTCCGACCCGCTAGGTAATCTCCATAGAAAGGCGCGAGCGCAGTCGCACACACACAGCCTCATTCGGTATCGTGTTTGTACACGCGCCGCCAAACGCACACACTGGCGAATAACGACCGGTACAGGAGGTATTCAAATGGGTTGTTCAATGCTGCGTCGGCCACGCCGAGCTCGATTTTATTCGACGTATGGCCTGCACGCACGTCGCTTAAGACTATTGCCAAGATGGGACTAAATATTGTTAATTGTATGGTTGCGTCAATAATAGCGAGAACAAAATAATATTCAAGGTACCCCGAGAAAAATAAATGTTACTTACATTTCGTAGATAGTTGTTTGTAACCCATTTGTAACGTAATCTAAATAGAGGTAGAAATAAATAGGTTAGTTATCACCGGTAAATTATAAATAAAAAAACGGTTCTGACATAAATAATGATACTTCGCACTGTGAAAAATTGTTACACTGCAATACAACATCTTAATTTCCCCTAATAACAACGCATGTTCTGAACTATAAATAAAAAAGTGGCTCTAAAATGTCTGGCTTAATTTGTTCGAAGTGTCATGTCTGGATATTTCAGTGATGTTGTGCCAAGATCCTAATAGAAGTTTCTCAACTATTCATTTTAATGAAGAAGGTTTTTTAAATTAAAATTAAATTTGATGGAAGGGTTTTTTGTCGTTAATATCGGCAAAGTTATGGAGCAAATCATTCTTATAAAGATCATAACTTATAGTTGGAACCCTCTATTTTAAAGTACATTTAAATAAACCGTTTAAAAAGCGAACTTTATTATTAATTTGTGATGTCTTTGCCTGGATACTGTAGCAAATGGTATCCTAGTTTGGGAACAGGACAAGTGATTGTCCTTGCATGAGAGTTATTATCGGCCGGCCCGCGCCGCTCGCTGCACCTTGTGGTGCCTCTGGTGCCCTTGCATTCGCGCGCTCGCCCGGCGTCGCTGAGCCACACAGCCCTCGCCATTTTAGCTAGTGTACGGGTAGACGCTTGAAATATTCAAATGTTGTATGGATAAGGGTACGGAACACTTCGTGCGCGAGTCCGACCTGCACCTGGCCGGTTTTTTGATACACCTCCGTGCATTCATAAGAACGCAGAAAGTTACGCGTTCATTGTTTGCTAACATTTTTGATATTTTGATAAAGGGCCAACCATAAAGTACGTAACACGTTAAGGGGGAGAGAGTAGACAAACTGTGATATTGTGTGACAAGGCGGCAAAAATAAACACAGTAAGGGACATTTTTTTTCAAAACTGAGAAATACCACTATTGGTTACTAGTTGCTCCCAGTTTATCTTTTGGGACAGCCGAAGGGGCGGGACCTAAGTTTAGTGACGTCACATTATCAAGAATATGATTAATAATTTATTGTTTCGTTAATTTTTTTAAATGTTCGATATGATGTTGATTATATTAAACTAATTACAATATTTTTGGCTCCACCGCAATCCGGTAAAAATAATTAAAATAGAATTAAAACTAATTTGGGAATTGCTGTTTCAATAATTTCTACATGTAAAATTGCAAAATATTTGACCAACTGTGACAAGGACGGAGGAGGGGTAAAAAAAATATCACGAAATTAGTGTGACGTAAGATAAGATAAGATAAGAATATTATTTATTGTACACTAGAGCACATGACATAAAAATTTTAAAAATACATAGTACAATTGGCGGCCTTATTGCTAAAAGCAATTATTATTTCTTCCAGACAACCCTATGACGTACTTTATACATGACCCGTAACCCGAAAAAAATATTGGCAGGCATTCGTTTCTAACACCCTGTACGTATCTTTTTTCAGTGAACTTCTATCGTGTCTTGAGGTGTTCTTCTTTTTAGCCTATAATCCGTTTCACGAGTCGAACTCCTAGGGAACAAAATACACGCATCTTGGTCAATGCGCGTGGCTAGAGATAAGCGAAACAATAGGCGATGACGGTCCACTTCATAGGGTAGGGTTCATTCTGGGCGCACATGGACGATTTTCTTTAAGAGCTTGTTTAGTCGTAAAAAAAAAATCAATCAGGGATTTTAAACTTAGTAAGGAAACGGTTTTTAACTTTTGCACGTTGTAATATTATAATAAGTGCTTGATACTCCAGTACGATGTCGCATGACTCAGTAAAATGTTGCAGAAATAAACTGTCACGTTGGAACAACGAGACACTAAAAGAGTTAATTTTCTAACATAATACAGCTTTCACAGTAATTAACTTAAGTGGGTAGGAATTACTAGCTAAGTACTTATTTTGATTAACATAGTAGGCTGGTAACACTATTATTTCACAGTAAGTAAGCACCTCCACTGTAGGAAACCTATTATAGTACTTTGCTAAAGTGAGAAAAACAAAAATGGGCAAGTGTGAGTCGGACTCACCCACCGAGGGTTCCGTACTAATTTGTAGTTACTTACATAGCCTTTAAATAGGTTTTTAAAATCATCCTCAGCACGGGTTAGTGCCACAAAAAGAGTATAATTAGGTACTTACATAACATATTATACATTAGTTCAGGAATCGTATCCCGCAGTTTTTTCCGAGCTTTTCCCGAACTTCAAAGACTATTTTTTATGATTTAATTTCAAACGTATAGTTTTCAGATTTTTTCCTGTACTTGTAGTGTAAGACGATAATTCTTGCCGAATTTTATAGTTCTGGTCAACGGAAAGAACCCTTTAAATTTTGATTCCCTTGAGTGCCGAAATATACGTTTTTTGCGGCATAAACGGCCGTATCTTTTGATTTACAACTTCAAGAGAACCTGAGTATAATATGGCTTTAATTTCAACACGATATCTCCACGCGTAAACCAGATAAAGGTTCTTCTTGACAGATAGACGGACGGACGGACAACAAAGTGATCCTATAAGGGTTCCTTTTTCCCTTTTGAGGTACGGAACCCTAAAAATAATTTAATCGGGGCATCAAACCTTCTTTTAACTACTTACTCCTCTTTCTCGTGCACCAACAATCTGCTGTTAACGGCTGTAAGTTGGGTAAAGTTAACGGACGCTGCCGTATTTTTCTATGTTTGACTACGGAAATAGCAGGTTCCTATTAGAAATAAATACATTTATATTCAAACTGACAGTTTTTAGTTTGAATACTGAAGTCTATAAGTAGGTACTTATATTTCTATATGTACATTTATATTCAAACCGTCAGTTTTCAGTTTGAATATTGAAAACTATAAGTACTTTATTTCAAATAAAGTAATTATATTTATATACTTATATAGAACTTATATTTACATACATTTAAGTTCAAACTGACAGTTTTCAGTATAAGTACCTACTTTATTTCATACAGGTACCTGCTATTTCCGTAGTCAAACACAAGAAAATACGGCTGCGTCCGTTCACTAAAGCGGTGGTAGCATAGTGGGTAGAACGTCGGACTCGAAGCGAGACACCCAGGTTCGATTCCCAGTGCGGGCATGTACCTATTACTTTGTTTTATAATTTATGTACCTACATTTGTGAAGTTATAGTAGTGGTGGTAGTGGTGGTGGTGGTAGTGGCAGTGGTGTTGCTGGTGCCTATTTTGGCCAAAGCTATACAGCGAGGCAATGCCGATGGCCTTCCGGTACTCTGCCGGCCGACAGCGATCTGGCTCAAATATTTTATTCAAATTAGTAAATAGGTTTAGGTTTTGATCAGTTTATTTATTTTTGGTTTTCTAAATGTTGTTGTAAATAAATTTACCCCCAGTGACAATTAGTTAGCATTTATATAGTGAATAATTCGCAAAACATAACAAAATCTTTACTCGAGTAATTTACAAAATTAAATTAAAACCTACCAAGAAAACGACAAGCCAAAATTATTTTTTATAGTGATGTTATCACATGAAGGTTTCAAACCTTCATGTTTATCTAGAAAGAAAGAAAGAAAGAATGAAACCATTTACTTAAACCATCTACAGTAGTTTAACATACTGTAGATGACATTTATAAATAAGACATTTATAAAAACACACGATTCCTTAAAACACTCCTCAGAGTCTTTTTAAATAGTCTGTGGTAAAGGGAAAGACGTAAACACAGATTATTTAATTAAACTGCCTCTGGAGAGTGTTTTAGAGGAATCGTGTTTTTATAAATAAGACCGATAGTGTACGACAAACCGGGGGTTAGAATTGGCGAAATGAAGCGAGTTATATTAGGAAAATCCAAAGCCCTAAAAAGGCGTTTCCAACTTTTCGGGCGCAACAGTAACATCCAGGGTCTGAGGTTCATTGTTGAAGAAAACGGGTCTCTAATAAAAAGGTAAGTAAGTTTTAAGATACTTTAACAACAATTTGTTTTGCACAAAGGTCAATCTTTCTCCAGAGGCAATTCTTGTGGGGCAATACAACTTAGCTCTAGTTCTGGAGGGGCATTGGATTTTACGAATAGTCTCGACATACTTATGGGTATAATGTAAACGCTCACCCTCACCGAAATAAACCTCTCGAATTCTTTGATAAACACAATTTGGCGAGAATTTATGAGTTATTATAGGGCATTTAGACGTTGTAGGGCTTATAAATCAATAAAAAAAATTAATTTCGTAATTTAATTATTTCAATCATTTGCGCTGGAAGCCGCCGTACCTACTGATTTGTACAAATGGCCTCAGTCTGTGTGTGTTTCCGTGTTTGTTATGTCCTTGCAAGGTAATCAAAGCACATGGTAGGTACCTATTCTATTTCGGGACCAGGTGTCAAGCAGACGACAACACAATCAGTGTTGTGTGGAAGTTATCGATATTATTATCATACTCTACAGGGTGTTCTGGGTCCTAGTTTTGCTGGTATCAGCAGGCTGCCTCTACCTCCTGCTACTGCCGCTGACTGAGCGCAGCTCCGTGGTGAGCTTCACGCCGGACACCCTGTACCTCAAGTGGCAGACCACCTTCCCCGCCGTCACTGTCTGCGAGGCGTACTACTATAAGCTGGCGTTGAAGAAATTCACCGATCTTTTTCGTAGGTGTTTAGAGTCCAGGGCCCTTATTATGAAGCAGCGATATGTTCAGAAGGGTCGTCAACGTCGTGCTTGAGTCCGACAATTCACTCTTCTATAATACGGTTCTCTATTCTATAAAATTATATAAACTAGCACATATAATGAACTTGAAAGGAAAAGTATTACGGCTAAGTAGGCTTTACTAGTTAACGAGTAATAGGCAACCAACTTATAAAAATAAAATTTCGTACAAAATCCATTGAAAATGACTTCGATGAAGTTGACGGTTCTGTAAAGCCCGGCCCGACGCACTTGGCCGGTTTTTTTGAATAGTTTCATATTTAATATACACTGACAAGCGATTTCACTCGAATCGAGCGACAAATACGGTTCTTTTTTTGAATAGTTTCATATTTAATACACCGACAAGCGACCACAACGCTACTTCCGATAATGTCGCATTTTTCATAATAAGGGCCCCGGGCCGAGTTTCATAAAGCTACAATTGATGGTTTATTACGACAGTTCGTGGTACATTGCGCAGCAGTCTACTTGTTAATCTGTGGGCTAATACTAATTTACATCGAATTATCATAATAAACCATGAATTGTTGTTCTATGAAACAGGTCCCGTACCCTAGCGTACAGTCGCCGACGCGTCAACCTTTATATATCAGTATTTGTTAATGACTCGCGATGCACATACATAGTTACGTTACACGTTCCATGTGTTATTTCTTTACATGTTAGTTGCAAAGTCACACGTAACGTAACGTAACGCAACTGAGTACACAATGAGGGAGTCTTGAGTAGAGTCCACGGATGTAAAGCTCGATGTTTTATCAACTGTACAGCAATAAGTCTGGCACAAGTTCAATTTTACTGTCACCACGTAAAAATCCAGTTCCATTCCACATTTCATTCAGGCTTTCCCTCGTAGTACCTAGTCAACTTTTTTTTTATATGCACTTCAAAGTGGAGACATTGATTTCCTTGTACGCTCCGGACCATTAGATACAAGGTTTTTATAGATCCAAGTTCATTATTGATCCAATTCCCATTTCAGGGTTTGATGACATATAAAAAAGTCAATCAATTGTAATACTTTTATTATATCTATCTATGGTTGACAATAATATTGTGTGTCTTCATGTAATATTCGTTTCCTCCCATGTAGACTTCATTAAAAATATTAACTAAGTAGGTGCCTTACGATCAAATATTGTAAGATGAATTACCGAGGATTGGAAAATATAGCAAGCCTTCTTCCTATGCATTTCTACTAAGGGGTAGTAAAGGGTTTCAGCTTCCCTATTAAGGGGTAATAAAGGGTTTCAGCTCCCCTATTAAGGGGTAATAAAATAAAGGGTTTCCGCTCCCCATATTCTTCTCTCGCGAAGAGGCACAGGTTTTCGACGCTGGCTACGTCCGTCAATTCCCTGACGTTTCTGAGCCTCTACATCTACATAATATATAAAGCTGTTGTAGTGATGCAATATGACATAGTCTCGATACCAGTGTACCTGGATCGATGACGTAACATATAACAGAGCTTTGGGTACCTAAGGTGTGCAAAATAATTAAACCAAATTATCAAGACGCGTGTCGGCAACGAAGGTGCAACTGTATGGACGCGAACTAGGCGAGCGTGGTGTGTCGAAGGGGAAAGCATGAGAGGCTTACCTTCCAGCCAGGTGCACAGATATTGTGACCATGTCATAATCTGAGGACGGATAACGTAGAGTTTGGAAAGACCCAAAACTTGGGCCACATAAAAAACTGCTTACCTCTTTACAGCCGCATTAATATCATCGCTTGACTTCAGCAAGCGAAAACACTTCACGGACATACTTTACGCCAGAGGCACGTGCACCAAGACCCTGTGCGTGCCCTGCGGCGATCAGGTTCCGTGCGACATCCCCTGGCGATTGTACGCCAATAAAGTGAGTTATTATTATAATTATAAAAAATCTAAAAAAATAATAAATACAAGGCAAACTCATCGCTAAAAGCTTTATTGAGTTCTTATGTCGTCTGAGTTCTTAGGTTGACCATGTGGATTCTAACGCTGTCAAAGTGAGTTCTTACTATTGTGGACTGAGTTCTTATGCCGACGAAGTGAGTTCTTACACGGACCAGTAGTAAGGCTAAAAATAAGGGGTAAAGCTAAAGTAACGCAGAACGAGACACAAGACTTTAGAGGCGTAGACAAAAGTCTAGTCAATGGTTGTCACGTTAACCCTAAAGGTGAGTTTTGAAGCCTGTTGGCTTTTTAAGTTCTCTAAGTTCTTTTACATGACAGAGTGAGTTCTTACGTTGATTCTCTCAGAATAGAATTGAATTCTCTAGAAACACACTCTGTTTTTCTAGAGAATTTGGCGACATGTTTTTCTTTAGATTTTTTTTTATTTGGTTTTAGGCGTAGCCGCAATATGGACCTCATTTGTGTACTCTCTTCCAGGTGCGTAAGGCCTGCGACGAGCTCATCACAGACTGCACTTACAAAGGCCGGCCGTTCGACTGCTGCAAGAAGTTCCGAAAGGTCGACTCTGAGTCCGGACCATGCTATGCTGTTAATAGTTTGCAAAGCAGGTGACCGAACATTTTAATCTTAGCTAGAGTGTGTTACGTCACATGCAAACCCTTTACTTACGTTATCGTAACGTAAAGGTCCCATGGCCCGCTTTCTCACAGGACAGATCGCGCCTAGTCAGGTCACGAGAACATTCGCTTCCGATAAGGCTTGCCGTCCCTCTTCTCTCGGTATCGTAGTAAGACTAACTTATAAAATGAAAATATAGAACGGCAAATATAGAAATTTCCGAGCGGTTCCGTGCTTCGCAAGGCACGTTAAGCTGTTGGTGCCGGCTGCCGTCGATAGATGGCAGTCGTTAAGCCAAGTCAGAGGCCTTAGGGCGGTTTGACAACTTCTGACAGTAGACGAGCCACTAGTCTACAAGCCTCCACCAATCCGGACTTGGCCCCCGTGGTGGAGTATGGCCTATACCTTCCTCAGGGAAGAGACCCGTGCCCCTCGGTGGGGACATAATGGGTTGATGATGATGATGATGAAATATAGAAAATAAGAACGGTATCGTACTAAGACTGACTTATAAAATGAAACTATAATAAATGTTGGCCTTGTATCTATTGCCAATCTCAGGATTGAGAGGAATAGCGGCCATCAAGCCGTACCAGACCGACACACGGCATGGGCCGGGACGGGACAGGCCTGGACTGGTGTGGTAACTTCTAGCGCGGCCCGTCGATAACAGGCCGTGGGACCCTACCTTAACAGAGTATATGGCACGAGTGTAAAGGTTTATAGGGAAGAGCGGGTGATCGTGCTCTTCCACTATAAAGGGAAATTTCCCGCCAGGCAGATCGTATGCCTGGGGACGGCTGGTCCGACTAATGTTCGTCGGACGTTATATTTATAGTATGTCATATGAAGCATTGTGCTTGCGCGATGCAGGAATGTTGGAGTTTATAGTGCGCGCGCAGAGTTGACATGTGCTCGCCACAGGTTGTTATGCTCTTAACTGTACGTGAACTCTATCTGGTTACGTTATGGACGTATTTACAGTAAGAAAATAAAGATTAATCTGGTGCCCGTTTATACAGTCGACAGCAGATGAACTTTTACCTACATTTTTGTTACAAAGTCACCCGTAAGGGCCGTAACGTAGCGTAGTTGATTTGCTGTAGACTGTACAGAACTAAGTGTGAAAGGGCATTTTGGCCTACTGCTGCAGACCAGGATTTACTCGCTTTCTGATTGGCAATAAATGAAATAAAAAATAAAAACCGGCTTTGAAACACTACAGCACTAAAAAGTTAGAAATAATTTTAATAATTAGAAGTATGTATACATGTAGGTATTGTAGAAGTATAATTTGCAGTCGATGCCCAAAATATATGTGCTGGTCATGAAACTGGGCACCGACTACAAATTTATACTTCTACAACACTTACATGTATACACACTTCTAATTATTTAAATTATTTCTAACTTTTTTAGTGATGTAGTGTTTCGAAGTCGGTTTTTATTTTTTATTGATTTTTTTTATTTTTTCTCTTTTAGTGGCGGAGCGGGAGAAAAATGAACAAGACCCTTAACCTCCTCAGTCCTGACCTTGAAAATAACAATGGTCTTCAATTGTTATTTTCAAGGTCAGGACTGGGGAGGTTATAACCATAATTTACCCTACATAATTCGTAGCATTCTCAATTTCCATCTCCGAAAGTCTTCACCAGAACATCAACAAATTACCTTGGGACTACTTTTACGCTATTTTATTTTTATGAAATATACGGATATTACTAAAGGATGGGCCCCATTAGTCCTCATTGTCTGCTGTCCATTGAAGAGTTCCTTTCTCCACCTCTGAATGTCTTCATCAGATCTTCACCAAAATAAAATGGGACCAATGGGACGTTATATCTATTCGAACTAAAAAAAATTGTCGAAATCGGTTAAGATTTGACGGAGTTATGAAGGAACATAGCCAAAATATATATATATTTTGGCTATGTTCCGTCGAATTGATAACCTCCTCCTTTTTTGAAGTCGGTTAAAAATTATCTTCGGAAGGTCAATCAGTAAAATATTTATTTTGTTTCTTGATAGTTTATCTTTGCGACTCCGGTAGCCATTAATAATTTTATTCTTGTTATTGGTTAAAACCTAGATAATACAATAACTTTAGGTCTCTATTAATTTTAATTGAATTGGCTGGTTTTACCGAGCGGGTAATTCCAATTTTCCTTATGGGTAGCATAAAACGTGTTATTTAAATAATGTTTAAAACCTAAGTCCCTGAGAGAAGGCTTGTGCCCTACAGTGGGACGTATTATAGGCTGCTTATGTATTTAAAACCTCCAAACAGGTTCTTCAGTATTGCTTAACCTGTTAGATTATGACATTGAAAATAATAATCCAAAACCATTGTTACGGTGGCCCGATCACACATTTAGAATTCTACAGATTAATTAAACCACATTAAATACGTAGAAAACGCTTTAATACTTATTTTCTCCATTTTTTTCATACAGTTTAAAAAGGGAATTTTAAGCCTAACCCCCGGTTTCTCGTACACTAACAAGCTGTTAATCTACTGTTAATAGCTGTCAGTGGTTTTTTTGTATGCACTTTGGTCAATTGACAGCTGTTAACAGTAGATTAACAGCGTGTTAGTGTACGAGAAACTGGGGGTTAGTCTATTAAACGAACGATACTGAAAAAAAGAACGTTATTTTAATAACTCGATGATAAGGTATCGTGTTGTGAAGTCTGAAACATAGGGTTTTTACCATTCTTGGTTTTTACGCAGGGATTTCTCGAACGAAGAGTTGTTCTCCGTCAACTTGACAACTGGGCCCGGTACCTTGACATTTAGACTAATGGATGACGCACAGGTAATTATGAAACAAAAGTTGGTAGAGTTACTCGGTGGGCCTACGCGGCGAGTTTATTGGGTATTTCCATGGACTTATAAATCCATGGGTGTTTCAGAAAAGTCCTTTAGAAATTAATAAAAAATGCATGTATGAAAACAGTAATGAATGTTGATGAAGCGAAAGAGGTTGGCCGAGATCGTGGCAAGTGGCAAACCTTGGTCTCTGCCTACCCCAACCCGAGGTACAGGCGTGGGTTTATGTATGTATTAAATATTTATCTTTTTAATTTAATAAAAAAATCTTCTCTTTTAAACAGTCTAGAAACTTGGCGCAGACAATTTGTGTGAAAAATGAAGAAATAAAAAAAACTTTGACAATTTCAAACTTTTGCTTTTCGAAGTAGCTTAATTATTCGTTATCGATACCTGCTGAAGAAACGATTTAAGGTTTTGGCGTTAATTAAATATTAATTAGGAACAATAATAAAAATGTTCATTGCATAAAAACATTTCCATTTAAAAATATATTTTTTTTACAAATGTCGCCAAACTGCGGTGCAGTTTGGTGGCGTTGCGCTCTTGTAACATAATGTTTTACTTAGGTATGCGTAGACTCTCTAGATAAGATAAGATAAGCAGTCTATATACGGCTGCAACAGCGGTAGTAGCCTAGTTGGTAGAACATCGGACTCGGCAGCGAGAGACCCAGGTTCGTTCCCCAGTGTCGGCATATACCTATGACTTGGTCTTCTAAGTTATGTACATTTGTGAAGTTATAGTAGCAATACCACTCGCTAACGGTGAAGGAAGACATCGTGAGGAAACCCGAGTGTCTGAGCTATTCACATACCTCAGCGCTTGAAATCGCCAATCCGCGGTGGGCACGCGTGGTGATTAAGCCCTCACTCTCTCCCTGAGAGAAGGCCTGTGCCCTACAGTGGGACTTATATAGGCTGCTTATGTATACGGCTGCAAGTTACAGTTTTTCTCTCAGAGAGAGAGGGAGAGAGAGTCATTACGCGTGTCCACCGTGGATTGCCGATTTCCAGACCGCACTACCACTGCTTAACTGTAGACTCTCTTCATAAACTTTCTGTAACACCAGATTCCGTGGTGATTTTTGAACCAACATTGGTCCCAACAGATTTCCGTCCACTCCAACGAGGAGCTGTCCACCAACATCCTGGACGCCAAGCTTAAGTTCGACGTGAACACCAAGGAGAAGGACTGGGTGGAGTTCCTTTTCTCCGTAGTGGAGATGGACGACGAGCCCATGTTCAGACTGGAGAAGGTCGCGCGCAGACAGTGCCGGTATCTGCACGAGGTGCCGCGGACAGACATACACAACTATCCTGTAAATACTTCTTCGGTCCTTTTAAGCCTTTTAAATGTAAAATGTTGGCGCCAAGGCGCAAACATCGATTGCGCATGCGTATTACGTCGCCGCGGACTCGTTCTTTGAAACCTTTTTTTAAAAGTAGAGGTTCAACCTTCTTGGTCCAGCTGGAGGTTGTATAGGTGTATCGTTATGATTAAAACGTTATATTGTGATACAGGTGTCCATACAAGACCTGTATCGTAATAAAACTTTTTATTTTTATTTTTGGCCTATGCGTAATGTTTGTCATAAGAGTTTTGTTTTCAGTTTTATAATCTTTGTATTATAGTATCAGAGTAGATAAACTACTATTATGTTACTGCATTGAATTTTAAAATTCAATGGTTACTTTACTGTTACCAATAAGCTGATGTGTACGGACACAGATAAGAGGAACCCCTGTTCAGGCTAGAAGAGGTCGTACGCAGACAGTGCCGGTATCTGCACTAGAGGGGGGGGGGGGGGGGGGGCCCTACTCTAACAAAAAGTGCTTTTGCAAACGGATCCAAAAATCTAATTTTTAAACGACCAACCCAACGATGGTGTAGGTATGTCTATGCCAAATTTCAGCTTTCTGGTACTAATCGTCTCTAAGCTAGGCCGCGGACAGACAGACAGACAGACAGACGGACACGGCGAAACTATAAGGGTTCCTTGTCGACTAAGGAACCCTAAAAAGCTGATGTTTACGGGCACAGACAAGGGGTGTGTGCTCGGTTCCGGCGTAGTGTGCGTCGCCTACCCCAACGCGACTTCCTCTCCGGTAGGTCTCGTTCTTTCTAGATATTTTGTGGCTATGAGTATCCCACTAAAATGATGCAGTAGGATCTTTTTTCTCGTTGATCTTCTCTTTCTCCTCTAATTATTTTGGTTTCTGCTCCTGTTCTCTATCTTGCTATCACAAGCCCACAAAAATATGATAATCATCTCGTTATCATATTTTTGTTCTCTGTGAGTTTATCCTGTTCCATTGCTCGCTGATCGAACCAGCAGAGCATTGGCGTACCTAGGGTAATTTTCCAGGGGCCTGGCCTAAAAACGCAAGAGCCTGCCACACCGAATCCCAATGCATACATGCAGTACCCCAACACCCTGTGGGCACCCTACCATTCCGGGGTGGGGACGGCCCACCCCGCTCCAACCTTGCTATTAAAATACTGCATGCTATCCAAGCTGATAGTCGAAACCATATTTTCTGCCATACCATTCTGGGGTGGGGACAGCCCACCCCGCTCCAACCTTGCTATTAAAATACTGCATGCTATCCAAGCTGATAGTCGAAACCATATTTTCTGCCATACCATTCTGGGGTGGGGACAGCCCATCCGGCTCCAACCTTGCTATTAAAATACTGCATGCTATCCAAGCTGATAGTGGAAACCATATTTTCTGCCATACCATTCTGGGGTGGGGACAGCCCACCCCGCTCCAAACTTGCTACTAAAATACTGCATGCTATCCAAGCTGATAGTCGAAACCATATTTTCTGACCGTGAAACCACAGTAAAAGCGGGAAATTGTGTAAACGGTGCTTTGTGAATGGCCAAATTAAACATCTCCAAAAGAGCTAGATTGGCTATCCATAATGGAGTGCTGGTGGAGAATGGAGTACATTTATGTATGCTAGCGAGACTTGGGTATGGCAAAAGAAGCAAGAAAGTAGGTTTAATGCAGTAGAAATGAGGTCTTTGAGAAGTATGTCTGGTGTTACTTTGAATGACAGGATACGCAGTAGTTTGATTAGAGAACGTTGTGAAAGGAATTTTGCGTTGGTTTGGAAATGTGGAGAGGATGAAGGAAGAAAGATTGACGAAACAAATATATCGAGTGAATGTGGGTGGAAGGGCCGGTAAGGGACGACCCAGACGGACATACTTCGACCAAATAGGGGATTTATTAGCAAAGGGCAAGACAAAACCTACCCGAAACCGACGTGCGTGCATGCAACGACTAATGAATGTTGAGGAAGCGGAAGTGATCTGTCAGGATCGTAGCAAGTGGTCCCTGGTCTCTGCCTACCCCTCTGGGATACAGGCGTGAGTTTATGTATGTATGAAACCATTTCTGACGGTAGAGTTACGAAAAGAAACGACCATGAACCTTGAAGTTCGTTTTGCCTAAATAAATTAAACAAACTACCTACTTACGAGCAGTTAAAAAGCAATTAGCAGAACTTACAAGCTTACAAAATCAAGAATTCTTTGTAACGGTGCAAACCTTCTTACACCATTTCTGTTATTTTTTTTCATTCTGTCTATCATCTTAAACTCAAAATTTAAAATAACGTCACCCATTTTTCTATTTCTTTAGGATTTTGATCATTCCTATTTTACCTTTTGACGAAACACCACTGCTGACAACATTACTTGTGAATTATCTACTTTCCTGTTTTTGTCCTGTATTTTATTGAAGTTTTTCTGTTTATCACCGAAATAAAACCACTGCACACAGTACTGAAGTTCTACATATTAGTCTATCATTTACAACAAGAATCCTGCTTTATCTTTATGTCGTCAGGTCTATTCCTATGGAGCCTGTAAGCTTGCCAGTGACACCGAGCTAATCTACCGCCACTGTGGGTGTATCCATCCAGTGAGGGACATTACTTGTACGTATTTTGACTCGACTGTGATATTTATATTATATTTTTATTTATTTATTTGCTCCGCCAAACAAATAATACTTTATACATTAAAATTAACATTTGTAGGAAATAATAATGTGTTGATTCCATTTACAGGCAGATACGCCGTTCGCTGGTAATTAAATTGAGTGTAAATGTGGTAGTTGGCAACTATTTATGTTATAAACAATTCAATCACTTGGACAGATGACCTCATCCAAGTGGCAGGAAGGCGCTGGATGCAGGCCGCTTCCAACCGGTCTTTTTGGAAATCCATGGAGGAGGCCTATGTCCAGCAGTGGACTTCTTGTGGCTGAATGATGATGATGATGATTGACAATTCAACTGTATTTAATTTTTAATTGAGTAATAAAGTGTTAGTTAACATTAAAATGATTATTAAATTTTACAATAGGCATTATAAGCACAAGCATAAAGCCATTTGATATGTTATGTTTTCCGGGCGTATATTTCTTTATGACTCACAGAGAAAGTTTGTAAAGAGGCTCGAAATTTCACTGATGCCTGCACTTGCCCATTAGCTCAGTTGGGAGAGCGCTGGCACGGTTAGCCAGAGGTCACGGGTTCAAGTCCCAGCATAGGTGGAATTTTTAGCCTCTAAAATGGGTTTTTAAAATTGTCCTCAGCACGGGTTAATGCAAAAAAAATAATATATTAAATACTTGTTATAAGATCCCGACTAAAACAAGGCCAAAATAAGTCCATTGAATTGAAAACCTCATTTGGTAGGCTCAAACATCAAACTTACCAACAAGAAATTCAAATGGATTGATTTAAGTCTTGCTTAGGACTTCAGCAGTCGGGTTTTTTGTTTCATAAAAAGTTTTTTTTCATTTATCGTCAATCATCCGGCGGTGGGCACACGTAGTGATAAAGCCTTAACTCTCTCTGAGGAAAGGCCTATACCCTACGTATAATATGCTGCTTATGTTATGTTATAAATTGTTTAGTAAGTAGGTACATTATGCATAATTAATTGTTCAATTTGTTGGTTTTAGATAAGGATAAGTTCTGCAACTACACTGGCTTGAACTGTGTTATAGCTTTCGAAGGTGAGCATTACGCTAAAGGCGGTACAGGCGGTATCACTTCTGATTTCATTCCAGAGGTCGTGGGTTCGACTCCCACTGGGGGCTGCCGTACATTTGTACAAATGGCCTCATGCAGTCTGGGTCTTCATGTTTGTGATGTCCTTGCCTGGTTATAGCACAGGGTATCCTAGTTTGGGACCAGGGCAAGTGATTGTGTTGTGTGGAAATTATTGTTTTCATTATTAATACTTGTTACTGCGTACGGTTCAAAATTTATTGCAACATCGTAACTATCAACTTAAGGCGCTTCATAAGGTTCATCAGCGCCACGAGTACTTAATCAATGACCTGTTAAAAGATAGCATTTATTAAAAAGAATAAAAGATAGCCACTTTTTATAGTAACGATCTGTAAAAGAAGATATGTCTTTTTTCCATTGGATGCTCTAGTGAATGTCATGGTCCCACTTAACAGAATCTAGAGCCCGTGTCTTCTTTCAGGCCAACTAGCCAAGGTGACCGCTGAGAATGAGGCTTTGAAGGACGACTGCCTGCCTTCGTGCGTGGAGAGCGAGCTTTCGGTCATTCATATTACTAAGTAATTCTTTTTTATGTAGCCTATATGCTTCCCACTGCAGGGCATTCAGAGAGAGAGTATATGGGTTTTATTACCACGCGCGTGGTAATTCAACCCATACTTTCTCACCCGTGCACGCGTGCCCACTGCGGATTGGTAATTTCAAGTGCTGAGGTATGTGAACACCTCACATACTCGGGTGTCCTCACGATGTTTTCCTTTACAGTAAGCGAGTACTGCTTTGCAGTTTGGCGAAATTTTATACTAAATATTAAGGTTTTTTTTATTTTTAATAAATAAAAAATATATAAAATAATACAAATATATTGTATGGAATCAGACGTTACTTTGCGGAAATCCATAATAGCATTAAAATGTGAAAATTACTTTGCTAAATTCCGCCAAAATCATAGTATAAATATATAACATAACTTCACAAATGTAATGTACGTAACTTAGAACGTGGAAATCCAATAAATTAAATCCTGTTACGGAAGCGAAAATGGCAACTGCAGGACATACCGTTTAACTTTAATTAGACTTGTAACCAGGAAAATGTTAACTTTGTCCTTATATCTAACGTCTAACACAATAAGGATACTTTACATACACACTTGCTCATTAAAATAATCAGACGATGTCAGCCCGATGCAAAATTAACCATTAGTTCTGTATAAAACGGAAACCAAAATAATGTGATTCATTAACTGTGGACAACATTATTTAAAAAAATCACACACCGTGATTTTGTTGTTGACCGTGTAATTTTTTTCAGGAGATGGACATATAATGGCAGGGGCACACTGGTGAACATCCGAATGGCTTCACTACCCAATCTTCGATATAAGAGGAGCATGCTCCGAAGTGACTTGGACTTAGTTGGTAAGGGCATAAAGGCTATCAGCGATATTTTCAAAAGCACGATTTAAACGAGTATATACATTTAATAAAATCTCCACATACATCCGTATACAGAGGGTTATACTCGCTTATGCATCGTTTGTCTTTTGTGACATCTTTGGTGACAATTACGAAAGCAAAATATAAAAATCTGCCGTTCCGTACAAAAGTATAACCATACAACCTACGACATTAAAATGTATGGAAGAGCATTTTTTTGTAATTTTTTCCCAGTGTTAAAGTTGACGATTGCCCACCCCCCCTTTTCGCATGTATATGGGTTCACCTATTATAAATGCACTTTAAAAAAAATTAGGTTTTAAACTGTAATTTAAGTATGATCTTTAAAATAAATGGTTTGCACTATAACCTCCTCAGTACTGACCTTGAAAATAACAATTGAAAACCATTGTTATTTTCAAGGTCAGGACTGAGGAGGATAACTTTATTAATAGTAAATTATACAGCATACAGAATATCCTAACTATGTAAAATATCCTATCCATAGACAAGCCATGAGTCCCCCGTTAAAAAGCAGTTTACAATGGTGTTTCTCTACAATCTACTTGTGACTGCAGTTTTAGAGTGTAGATTTATTCGTTATGATAGCTACTCAAATTTGGCAGTTTTTTGGATAATAAGAAGTTTTGTTTTTCCTCAGTATCCATTGGAGGGCTGGCTGGACTGTTTTTTGGAGCATCCATTTTGAGCGTGGCCGAAACATTCTATCTTCTGCTGAGAAAACCCATATAAATATCCTGAATTACATTGTACCGTGAAGGCATTAAAAATATACTAAAGTTCCTTTATCAAGCAAGTGTCTCATTAACGAACCCAGCCGGTCTCTGTAGCAACGTGCGTTTTATCGATAAACCTTTGTTTGGATACTTCTCAAATCTCGCTTAGTATTCTGGAAAGTAATGAACTGGAATATAAAGCCTTACATCGTGAAATATTTTACATTACACAAAGGCCAAGAAAAGTTTCATAAAGAATCGTCCTGCCATCTTTCGTATTGATCGCTAGGAGCTTAAAACATGGGTAACACAGAGAGTAATGTTACAAGTGGTGTGAAGAAGCAGGCTGGAACGTCGCTGGCGAAATTGTACAAGCTGCTCGACCTCAAAGGCAAGTCGAGATAATTAAGGTTCAAGCAAGTTGATTAAACAAAGTACATGAATAAAAAAGGTTCAAGAAATGAAGCCCTTTTAAGGTCAGACGGACAGACATACAGACGTCGTAATTCCCGTTTGGCACTCAAAAAATAGAAAAACAAAACCAAGACGATGTATATAAGTTACGCAAATAGTAAAATTCGCCAATTTACAATTGGACTATCACTAAGTACATTATAAGGGCCTTTGTTGACACTAGTTAGTACCATGATTTGTACAATGATGGAACTAATGATAATTTTTATCAACACTAGTTGCACTGAGTGTAATTAGGGAATGTAAATGAGTGCAAGATATTGTGAGTTAGAGAGTGAATTTGTGAGTAGTTAAGCGTGAGTGTGTGAGCATGTGTGAGTATACAGTGAACATTATACTTAGTCATATCATCATCACGAGCTCATTCATGCGTACCAGGTGGCGGTCTCTTGGTAGACATGATGAAAAGAGCAGTGCAGAACAAGCAATTCGCTGAGATAGACCACGCGATCAAGACGAAGGTGGAGCCATTTCTCTACAACAAGGGCCAAGGGCGCTACATACCGATATCGCACCTTGTGTTGATGCGCAACAAGGAAAGGCCACGACACAAGCTGGTATGTTTTGCTACTATATTATTGTCAGGCGTATTGTTATCATCGTTTTGGTATAACAATCAACAGCAGGGCCGAATTTCATAAAAGTACAACCAGTCGCTCGCGACAATTCGAGGTACATTACGTTGCAGTCTACTCGTTAATCTGTCTGTTAACCGACTTTGTTCCAGCGTAGGAGGCAGAATGGCGACGCGAATCGACTCCCTCGATGTGGCTACCAAACAGTGGTCGTGGGTTCGATTCCCATTGGAGGCCGCCGTCCTTGATTTGTACAAATGGCCTCAGTCTGGGTGTATTTACATGTTTGTGATCGATGGTTACCATAGCACAAGGTATCCTAGTTTGGGACCGGGTCAAGTGATTGTGTTGTGTGGAAGTTATTATTATTATTATAGTCTCCTGCCCAAATGTCAAGAGTTACGACTTTCCCTTGTGGGCATATTTAAAAGTACCTATGTACTTTAAAATTGAGGTTTTTAACAAAAAATATTTTCTGTAATTTTACCTTTAGAGTTGCTACTGTCAACTTGTTAACTCATTAAAAAAGGCTCGGATCATCAGGATATTAAGATTTTGACACAAAGCAACTGAACTATCAAAACATGAGGTTATTTTATTATAAGGGGGCTTATATTATTGCAGTGTAATAATTAAGGGTCACTCACATGTCACATGCAAAAAAAACCGGCCAAGTGCAATTCGAACTCGCGCACCGAGGGTTCCGTACTTGCGCTTGGCTTGTTTTTTATTATTTGTCGTTAGAACATATTTTATAATAAGTCCTACAATCACTCCAAGTTTAATGCTTGTATAACTTATCGTTTTTACGATAGAGCATAAACAAAAAAACACGTTTATTGTACGGAGACCCCCTTTTATGTTATTTTTTAAATTTTTATTATTTGTTAGGTAATCCGCCATTGAACTGCCTGTAGCCCCGGCTGCCTGAGTGATCTTAAACGATCACGAAGGTTAAGCAACACAGGGCGCGTTCAGTGCATGGATGGGTCGCCGTCTATGCCTAACGCTAGTGGCATTTTTCCGAGCGGTTCCGTGCTTCGCAAGGCACGTTAAGCTGTTGGTGCCGGCTGCCGTCGATAGATGGCAGTCGTTAAGCCAAGTCAGAGGCCTTAGGGCGGCTTGACAACTTCTGACAGTAGACGAGCCACTAGTCTACAAGCCTCCACCAATCCGGACTTGGCCCCCGTGGTGGAGTATGGCCTATACCTTCCTCAGGGAAGAGACCCGTGCCCCTCGGTGGGGACATAATGGGTTGATGATGATGAATCCGCCATAATAACACATATTCTATGAAAAGTTTAACTGGCTACCTATTACAGTTACAAAGATAGAGCCCTTTAAAGGTCGGACGGACACGGACAGACTGAGACGGACATACAGACAGCGGAGGCAGAGTAATAGGGTCCCGTTTGGCACCCTTCGGGTACGGAACCCTAAAAAACCATTTTTTCGATTGTTTTTTTGCTATTTCGTAGCAATTTAAATAAATGTCTTCTTTCTTTCTTACTCAGCTACCACCCCTACGAGGGTTCGAGAACCCGGATGAAGAGTTTGACATCGAAAAGGACTGGCCTCACGTGACACAAGAGGAGTATGCGGCCAACCCTTCTAAATACAGAGAGATTTGCTGGGACTTGAAGGTAACACTCACGTACCTACTCAGTTCAAAGTTTATTATGACAATTCCACGTAAAATTACTCTTCCTAATTTCGTTTTTAATCTGCGGGTTAATCTGCAATTCAATGTACTCGTAAATCGAATTGTCGTAGTAAACCATAAATTGTAGTTCCATGAAAAGGAGGGTCCCTTTTCATGGAACTACAATTTATTTTATTATTAAAATTATAAATTTAACTACAATTTTGGAGGTCCCTTATAATTATTTCTCCGCATTCGTTATATTAGAACATTCGCCTGTTTTACTATTCGAATGTTTTGGAATTGGTTCGATTTTTTTGAATATTGAATAAAGGGGTTTGTGCATTCTTCTACGGAAGCTGGCAGGTATATCCACCCGCCGCCTGTTTGTGCGCGAAAACTTTGAAAAAAATTAAAAATGGCGGCTGGTAGATATGCCACAGAAGTTCAATCCCCTTAGTGATTTCGAACTATTTCCATCACTACCAGCGAAAAGGACAAAATAAAGATTACTCTCAACAAACTCGTCAATTTCCTAAATTTTGGCACTCTTTTGTCAAAGTCACTTTGATATGGCATTGCTGAAACGATTTGGGAACAGTCCGTGTTTCATTGGAGCTGAAAAGGTTTTCTTAGTCCACAAATACTGCTAGCCACAACGGTGTTATTTGAAAATTTGAAAATTGAGGGTTGGTTTTTTAAGTTATTTTAATGAAGTATAATTCCACTGCTAAGTTTAGCGTGGCCTTCAGAAAACTACTAGATTATAAACTAAGAAGAAAAAAGTATTTTCTTCATAAAGTAGTAAACATTCGAATAATTGGGTTTAATATTATTCGAAATATTCGAATAGTAAAAATGGGCGAATGTTACAAGTCCTAGTTGCAGAGTTGCTCAGCGCTCTTTCGATTCTTTTCCAATGTAAATGTCCTCTGAACACACAGGAGCACGGCGCAGTCGGTGAGACCATCCTCCACTTGTGCCTGCTGAACGCCACGTCCCTGCTGGCGGACTTGGCCAAGCGACTCCTGCGCTTCTATCCGAAGCTCATCAATGAGATCTACATGAGTGATGAGTACTACGGTTAGGACAATCGACAGCGGATCAAGCTTTGGATTGTAGTTGCAACTGTCCCGTAGCGTAGAGGAGTACAGTGGATGCGAGTAAACTTTGATTGCTGTCGGCTTACAGTTGGCAGCTGATCGAACCGGTGCTGATCAAGCTTTGGGGTTCGGCTATGAAGTCGCTCATAACAGTGCACTATCAATCAATCAGCCCCTATTCGCCCACTGCTGGACACAGGCCTCCCCCAGGCCCGCCGCTACTTTCTGTCCTCGGCCATACTCGGCAAATACTTTTAAGTATTAAGCTCGCCTTTGTGCAGTTGTATCTCTTGTGCAATAAAGCATTTTCAAATCAAATCAATCCGCATCCAGTCGCTGCCAGCAATCAGTCTCAGACCGGCGAGCTCGTGGGTGTCGTACGCTGCGTTAGCAAGTTCGTGGTCTCCACTCGAGTACCTTTGCAGCCTTCGGTTCTTCGGCATATGTGACCAGCCCACTGCCCTTCAACTTATAAATCTTATTAGGCTATACCAGTCATTTTAGCTCCTTGGAATAGAATACTATATTCCAAAAAATATATTTTGAATAGTGCTCTATAATATGATTAACGTAACACAAACTCACGCCTGTATCCCGGAGGGCTAGACAGAGACCAGGGTCTGCCACTCGCCACTCAGGTTTCTCTTCAATACGTATAATATTATGAAAGTCTGTCATTTACGTAAAATCTTCACATAGAAAATAAAACCGGCCAAGTGCGTATCGGCCCATGCACAGTGTAGGGTTCCGCAGAAGGAGAGATTGTTTACCTGCCTTGCAAAACTAACAACTTCATCAAAGTAATTTTCAATGGAGTTTGTACGAAGTTTTTCTTTTATAAGTTGGTCGCCTATTACTCGTTCGCTTGTAAAGCTTACTTAGCCGTGAGAGTTTTCCTTTGAAGTTTATTATATGTGCTACTTGTTTATTGTATCTTGTTGGTATAATAAATGTCTTTCTTCTTCTTCTTCTTCTTCTACTGCCCTGAATTTTTTCACGTTTCTACAATCGACCGTTTTACCGAGAGAGGAGGGGAGGGGGGACGGGGGAACGCCCTACTTCGACAAAAATTTGCGCTTAATATTTTAGCTTAATATTTCGCAAACGGATCCCTAAATAAAAAATAGTTTCCCTACACTCGCAATATTTTTAAACGAACAATCCTATGATACCCCACACTATGGCGTAGGCGAGAAAGAAAAATGCCTCCCTAATCGGTACGCGCCGATTTTCTTTCGCCTTAAGAGAAGAAAACGTTCTTCTGACTTTGCGGATAAGGTCCTATTTTATTAATAGACTCTGACACTTAAAAACGCATAAAGAAGTTCGGAATTAATAGTTTGTTGCATAGAAGATTCAATAAAAACATTTGTAAAAAAGGGTCAATTTCGAGAAATTCCAGAAAAGCCTAAAAAAGATGCGTAATAATATGTAAGTAAGGTTCCTTGCTTATACAGGATTTCTTAATGCGAAAAAATTTGTACGACTTTTTCATTTATAAAGCATGTACTTACGAGTATATTACGCCAAACATAATAAATCGATCACCTACGCTCGTAAAAAAATAACGGTAAGTAACTCAATATTTTTGAAAGCCAATATTAATGTTAAAATCTATCCATCATCATTACAATGCAAAATTAAGTAAGTAATTACATACCACTTCACTCAATTTTTATTTTGCCGCATAAATTCCGCTAAGTGCCGTTACGTTAATTTGATAGAGCACTCGATAAATTGCTGAAATACAGGGGTCTGAGAAACGTAAGGGTTCCATTCCACTCATCATCATAAGCGGCCTATATGCGTCCCACTGTAGGGCATATGTCCTGGGTAGGACGACGACGCTAGTCGCGCGTTTTAAATGTCAAAAGTCGCAACTTGCCGATACATTAACTGTCAAATTCTGACATTTTAGCGCCACAAAACGCGTGACTCGTGCCCTACCCATGCAGGCCTTTGAGAGTATATTCCACTCATCAATAAACATTATCTTATACATAATCTAGAGCAAAGTTGAACAGTTGATTCCTATCGCTTAACTGTTAAATTTCGTACTAATTTGACAGTTAGACTATTGGAATCGCTCAGGATTTCGTGTGCGTAATATAGGGGTATATGAGAATTCTTAAGCGATTACAGAGTTGGTCCTACAATAAAAGTTGTTTGTAGTTAAAGTACCGCTTATTGAAAGTATTTAATAATACTAATAAATTTGTATTATTATTATTGTATATAACGGGTCTAATGGCGATTATATTTTATTAAGTAAACTTATTAATTATATTAATTCACGACGCGCTTAATTACAGCTTAATAATCGCGATTAGACTTGTTATATGTATAACTATGTATGAGCATCGCGAATCTGTAAAAAATACTAGAAGATGTTTGTATTGATAAGTGTTAGAATAGATTACTAACCAGTAACTTAAAAGCCCTATCAAACAAGCGATTTAGGAGCGATTTGAAAGCGATGCGAGCTCGCCACGACGACGCTGCGCAATCGCGACGACGTCGCGGTGATCATCATCGTCGACGCCATTTTGTACGCCCCACTTGAGTCATATCAATAAAACGTGTGTAAGCGGCATCGTATAGAAGTACAATAGTAGTTGATACAACAGATATAAAGTTATTTATAACTAAATTTCGAAATCGACCCGTTATATGGGATATAATAGTAGTCGCTCTCTCACAGTCAATTACTTGATAATGCATCCTCCCAGATTCGTCGTTGACTTGTATCTGCTTCCGTTTTCTGCGTCTTCGAAGTAACAAAGCCACCAGTAGTGTTTCTTCGTCAGATCAATCCATTTAGCTACTGAGTGTCCAAAACGTGCTCGCGGCTCGCCGAGTAATCGCGACGCGATCGCATCGCCTTCGAATCGCTTGCAAATCGCTAGGTGGTAGGGCTGTTAGTTCTATCGGACCTTTTTGCAACACCCCGTATAGGTAAATCACATACTTAGTGTGGGATGTATCGGTGTTGTTTGTAAACAAAAAACGATTGCCTTAGAAACCTCCATTGACGCAGTATAAATAGTTTGTGGTATAGTCATTCCCTTACAAAGTCTCTACCACAGACTATTTATGCGGCGTTTATGGAGTGCTTAAGGATGTCTTTATAATTAATACCGTAAGGCTTTAAAGCTTTTCCATGCGGGAGTTCTATCCTCTTTATAGGTAGGTAGGTTTCTATTCGAAGGGGCGGTACATTTATCACGTAGGTAGGTAAAACAACGTTTATCCGAATAATCTTGCCTTTGATATCTAGAGTTCACTTCAATTGGAGTTTGTGTTTTATAACAACTTTTAATTGATAAACTGTTTCTCGGATTTAAGTTTTTCGAAATTTCACATTTATTTTTGGAGGGTTTACTCACATACATAACATAAGCATCCTGTATACGTCCCACTGTAGGGCACAGGCCTTCTCTCAGGGAGAGATTATGGGCTTAATCACCACGCGTGCCCGCCGCAGATTGGCGATTTCAAGCGCTGAGGTATGTGAATAGCTCAGAAACTCAGATTCCCTCACGATGTAATTTTATGAAATTCGCGCTGCTCTACCAACGTCGTAGCTTCAGGCAAATATTCATGGACCTAAATAGACTCCAACACATACTGATTTAAGCGTTATTTATCAAACACCGCCGATAGAAACAAACAAACCGTAAAACAACATATTTAAGTTAATAATGCCTACAAAAAATGCTTACGAAAGTTTTAGTTCCAAAAACAACTTATTTTTTCTTGAAATCAGAGATCCTAGTTGTAATCTTGGCACGCATGGATTTTTACGTTCTTTGGATAGGTCTATCCAGAACAACAGGGTAACATCTATTTATTGGTTATCGCGTTTATCACTCAGGCAGCACACCGTTCGCTGATGTGGTCGTTTACTAATACGAATACGGACACTTTTTCAGAGAACGGATATAAACAATAGTACAGACAGAACTCGGAAAGAACTATTGATCCCGGTGCCTTAGCTAGGCACCGGCACCTTAGCCTTATAGCTGTGTTGGAGTTACCAAGCGTGATAATCATCTCCCCAAAGATAGTTCGCCACACATCTGAAGAAAGCTTTTCATCAGCAGGACGTTTAAAGATTTTGATGTTCTCCCCAAGGCGAGAGCGTCCTCCACATGGCGATCGTAAACGAGGACCCGACAATGGTGAAATTCCTACTGGACGCTGGCGCTGACTACCACGAGCGCTGCTACGGCAGTTTCATGTGCCCCGAGGATCAGAAGGCCTCGCGCACTGACTCTTTCGACCACGAGTGGGTTGACACCGCCAAAGAGACCAACTACGTCGGGTGTGTGTTCCCTTGCTTTCATGTCTTTTTTTCTGTATTCCTTCCTTCGCTATTTAATCAATTAAGCAGCACGAAGTCGTCCACTGCCGTATATTGGCACAAAGGCACGTCACTTATTTCTTCTTCTTCGTCGTGGTCATTTCCATCAACAGTATTTTTGTAAAATCGAGCATTAAGGTAATTAAGTTTACCTTATAAATAATCGCGATTAGACCCGTAAAATGTAACGATCTAATGTAATCTTCTTAATGTTATCTTGTAAGGTTTAGGGATTTAACACTCGTTATTAGAAGAAAAAGAAATGTGTCTGATTCCATTATTATTCTGCAGCTACGTATATTGGGGCGAGTATCCACTAAGTTTTGCTGCATGCCTCGGTCAGGAGGAATGCTACCGGCTCATCCAGGCGCGAGGAGCTGACTCCAACAAACAGGATACTAACGGAAACACAGTCCTGCATATGATGGTCATATACTCCAAGCTGGTGAGCGTTATTCTACTCCAAGTGCATTTGAAACATAATAATTATTCACTTCCTTTATTCAACCAGCGTTATTTAATAAAATTGGGTCACATAATGCGAAGTAATAAAGACGATCTCCTCCAATTGATTCTGCAGTGAAAAATGTAGAAGATCTGGCCGAACACTACTGGCTACAAGATCTGGCTATATGGTTTTAACGATCGATCAATAGATTTATTCCGAGCTGCCACAAAACGAGTCATAGTGGCCACAATGACAGCTTACCTCCGATAAGACATGGCACCACAAGAAGATAAAAAAAGTCCAATCCATTTCAGTTTGTACACGTATCCAAGTGTCTATTTCACACATAGACTTTTAATAGGGAGGTATACAGTGTATTCAAAAGATGGGGGTTGAATGGAAGCAGCTGCTTTGATTCGAGCACTATGTAGGAGGACAGGATGCTAATAGTGAAAGAGGGAAAGTAAGTAGGTACCTATTGTTAGTGTTGCCCAAGGCGATGTCTTTGTGTCAATGCTTCAAAGTCACCCAAGAGCTGTGGGAAAATAATCGGCGATCAATAAACGAGATGCTAAATCGCATACCTCGATAATCCGTCAATGTCAGCTCGATTGTTATGTGACGAATCGCGAAAACATGAATAGTTCGTTATGCGTGGAGATGATCGAATTGCATAATTACATTCAATTGCGACCTTACTGTCTCACGTAATAAGACGGGTTAGAAATCAGCTTTATATGTACGTCGATTATTGTAGTGCTGATGAAGAAATGATTGGTAGTCAAAATTGTTTGTCAATTTGTCCGCTAATTATGTTAAGAATCGACCGTGCAGACGTTTCGTAACGCAATGGTTCAGACGAATTTGGCAACGTGTGATGGGCGGCACCATGATATTTCTTTCTGTTTCCTCTTTGTCTCCTATTGATCGAAGTCTGTATGTGATATCGTGCATGTCATTTTGACTAAGATTTGCAGATTAATTGCGTAATCATTAGCGATTACCACTTCGCTCGCAATAATATTTTGACATAGTTTACAAGCTCAACCAATACTACGAGTAAACAGTTAAAGATCATCTTAGTAACGATGTATGATCACTTGGCATTCACCTATTTATATGTCTACCCACACAGGAAACATTTGACATGGCGTATGAAGTGGGCGCGTCTCTGCATATACGCAATGCTTTGAACCTGACACCGTTGACCCTGGCTGCCAAGCTGGCACGGACAGAGCTCTTCTTCCATATCCTAAAGATTGAGAGGGAGATATATTGGCAGATAGGCGCGACGACCTGCGCTGCCTACCCTCTAGGACAAGTCGATACTATTGACACCGAGACCGGGCTGATTAGCAAGGACTCTGCGCTCAATTTGGTCGTTTTTGGGGTAAAAGTGGTTTATATTTTCTCATTTGATAGCTAAAGTCTTCTGCTGTATTGCATCTTCTTAAGTATAAAATCCTTGCCGATGCAAATGACAATAACTCTCTTTAATTTTTGAGAATCTCTAAGCTCAACAGCAATTTGAATGGCGAATCTGGCTCTTTTTTATACCTATAGTTAAAGCTGGGTTAGCCAAAATATATTTAATGTCTTAAATATATTTTGGCTAACCCAGCTTTAACTATATAAAAAAGAGCCAGATTCGCCATTCAGTTAAAGCTGGGTTAGCCAAAATATATTTAAGACAGGATGGCTCTGTCTGGAAACATATACCGGAACAGCCACTGAAACACGTAATACTAATGTTAATATTACAAATCGTTTTTACAGGAAAAAGACGAACATTTAGAGCTCCTCGAAGGGATGCTGATCGACCTTTTGAAGACGAAATGGAACACCTTTGTCAAGTTCCGCTTCTATCGTCAGTTCATCCTATTTTCATGCTACTTCCTCGTTTCCCTCGTCTGCTTCACCCTTCGACCTGGACCTCCGGATAGGGCAATTAATGGAACGGCCTTGAACACCACGTTTGCACCGACGATTAATGATACGGATATTGAAAATTATAATGGTTAGTAATTATTATTTTTGTAAATTTTTTGTTACTTATCATCAATGGTGAAAGAAAATTAATAATATTGCATAGTTATTAAAATGCATAGGTTAAAGGCACGCCTTAGCTTGAAGGAGAACTTAACAAAATAACACTATTTGTGCCTAATATGGTCTAAAGTCACTTTTCAGTATTGGTTTGCAGAAAACTGCACTTTGGGTGCATTAGTTGGAGCTTTTTATCCTGGAGCTGTAGAAATTCTGAACGGAACTAAAATAGACGGACCACCCTGCGCTCGTTTTAAAAGTCACCCCAAAGATAAGGAAAAAGGTATAGACGTCATCAATAAATTACTTTTGTGACTAGATTTTATTTAAAATTTTAACATTATTCTTATATTATGACTCGTAACAGTCACCACCACCGAGGCACCAGGCGATATGGAAGGATGGTGGGAGGATCTACAAGAGGAATGCAGACTTATGAACTTGGATTCACCGCAAGCAAAGGTTCGTCAATGTACAGTGCAAACTTGATAGTAGAAAAACTAACGAAGATAGAACATGAAATACTAGCAGAAGCACTTTAATTTTCTAGGTCAGAATCACGGCCGAGTTGATTTTATGGCTGGGGGCTTTCGCGTACATTGCAGCGGCATTGCGTGAGGCAAGATTTCTCGGGTTGAAGATGTTCATTGAGAATCTTAGCACTGTACCGTCGAGGTAAATAACGAGGTCGTTTTATCCACATATACGAGAATAAGTTTTTACAGTTATAAAAGTCCACACAGAATATTATTATTTTCGATCTTGTTCTAAACAACGGTTGATAAATGATCAGCCTTTACATTTTCATAGTAGTTCGAAGTAGCCCATGTAAAGCTTTTAGCATTAAGTCGCCGCATTTTTTTTTAATTAAAAAGTATAAAGGTCAGACGCTCTCAAGTAGAGACCGCAAACTGGCAAATGCATCGTAAGACGCCCACCAGTTTACTGGACGGATAATCTGAAGCAGGTTGCTGGTAGCGGCTGGATGAGGACGGTCAAGGGCAGAAAGAGGTGGCGTGCCTTGGGGGAGGCTTATGTACAGCTGTACGGGCTGATTGATTGATTTGTGAAAAGACTGCATATTGAAGTTATGCACCAACATAGTTGAGCGAAGATCGCTTCTGTGTGAATTACCTAGAAAGGAAGTGATTCCATCGTTCAATATATTCTTGTATTTTGTTACAGAGTAATGTTCTTATTCTCATGTCTCCTGATGCTCGTCTTGCCAATGTTGAGGCTGTGGTGCGCCGATGAAGCTGAAGATCACCTGGCCGTCTTTATCATGCTAACAACTGCACCTTACTTCTTATTCTTTTGCAGGTTTGAACTTTAAGTTTTGATTCACAAGGTCCGTTTTCAAATATCATATTTCAAGGAACTTTTCTCTTTTAGAGGCTTCAAAACGGTCGGGCCATTCGTCGTGATGATTTACCGTATGGTGATGGGTGATCTTTTGCGATTCGTTGCTATATATCTGGTGTTCGTCATGGGATTCTCTCAAGGTCTGTATTTTAAATCTGTATTAACTACCAAAATAGAGGTCGTGGGTATTATTCCCACTGGAGGCCGTCGCAATTGATTTATACAAATGGCCTACCTGGTTACCATAGCACGGCGTGTCCTAGTTTGGGTCTAAGACAAGTGGAGGTTATGCATTATGTAATATATAAAAATCTCGCCTAATACATAAAAATCTCGTGTAATATATATAAATTTCGTATTGCGAACCGAACTCCTCCGAAACGGTTTCACCGATTTTTATGAATTTTTTTGTGTTAATATGGCGAAACAACGTTTGTCAGGTCAGCTAGTAGACTATAGTTTCAGATTGCAACTCTCAAGGCTTTGCCACGATTGCTCGTTCTATGGGAGGATAGTGCGAGTAGAGTTTGAGATTCAAACTGTACAGGAAGCACCAGAACTTCTTAATGATAAACCGCTTGAGATTGCGGTGTGTTATTAAATGTTTTCTTCAAGGTGTAGCAAAATCCCATATTGGAAAATAGGGGTTCTATTCAAGGTCAATATCAAGAACTGAAGCCAATCCGCGGCGATTAAGCCTATACTCTCTCTCTCTTTCTCTCTCCCTCTCTATCTCTCTCTGAGAAAAGCCTGTGCCATGCAGTGGGAGTGGGACGTAAGTATGTAGGCTACTTATAAGTGGGACGTAGGTTTATAGTAAGAACTCTTATTATGAGAAAAATTTTGAAATCGCAAAAACATATATGTTTTTGCGATTTCAAAGTTTTTCTATATAAGCTGTTCATCCATCCATTTTAATGGTGCACATAACTTTACAAAGGAACAAACAGCTGATATTTTTTTCGCGTTTTCAAAGTTTTCCCCGTAATAAAAGTTGTTCGTATTGACCGACAGAAGCTTTTACGATTTAAAATTGGGATTTTGTCACACCCTAAATGTCTATCCCTTCCTTTACAGCATACTACGTAATCTTTCTATCTTTCGACAACCCAAATACACCCGAAGGCGTGGACGACTCGGTGTCCAACCCTATGCCGTCACCTACAGAGAGTGTAATGGCCATGTTCCTGATGTCTCTCACCTCTTTCTCGGACTACTATGGGGCTTTCGACCGGACTGACCATGAGATTGAGGCAAAGGTATCTCTTTTTACATACATACATAAACTCACGCCTGTATCCCAGAGGGGTAGGTAGAGACCAGGGACTGCCACTTGCCACGATCCTGACAGATCACTTTCGCTTCCTCAACATGCATTAGCCGTTGCATACACGCACCCCGGTTTCGGGTACTTTTTATCTTGCCCTTTGGTAATACAGACGTCTCTTACCGGCCCCCTTATCTCTTTTTAATGCTCGACAAATAAGTTAACCAAGTGAGTTTGATGTCCTGTGGACCTATTTCAGAATGATATATAATAATCACGACAATAGCTGTTATTCGCCTCTAGTTGGTAGTCTACTAAGCAATAGCAAAACAATGTCATTTCAATGATATAACCGCGCAAATTAAAAAAGCGCTATCTCTCCCGAACAAGATCAAATTATGAAGTAATAAAAAAAACGTTGTTGGACCTAGTTATAGCCGAAAACAATCGGCTGAAACTAGTATAGGGAAGAGCGGGTTATCGTGCTCTTCCACTTTAAAGGAAAATTTCCCGCCAGGCAGATCGTATGCCTGGGGACGGCCGGTCCGACTGATGTTCGTCGGACGTTATATTTATGGTATGTCATGTGAAACATTTTGCTTGCGCGATGCAGGAATGTTGGAGTTTATAGTGCGCGCGCAGAGTTGACATGTGCTCGCCACACTAGAATATTTAACCAAAAGTAAGTGGCTACACCTAGTTCTTACTGGCTAAAACTAGGCGTAGCCACACTTCGGGTTGTAGCCGTAACATATCATCATCATCATCAGCCATTTGATGCCCACTGCAGGACACAGGCCTCCCTCATGGTTTTCATAACCATGAGGGGTTTTGCCATAATCGCCACGCTTGGCAGGCGGGTTGGCGATCGCAGTATGCGGTTGGAATCTCAGGAAGACGCTGCTGTCCGTCTCCTGGTAATTTATATAATAACTTTATTAATTAGGTTAGGTCTTCTAAAAAACTTTTTCTCTCTCTACAAGGGACTACCTATAGTTCCCCTCAAATTCCAACCCTGTATAATACGGTCACCCTGCATATTTTCGTCATTTTGCATTTTTCCCGTTACGTACTTAATAAAAAGCCTTTTCACACCTCCTGCTCGACAATGCCTTATTACGTACCGTCAAATATCATCGTAAAGCATGGCCTTGTCTCTCGAGGGCAATAATAATGAAGAATTTCCCTAGGGAATAAAGTGATTTGAATTTAGAATGTCAAAATTCGCATGAAAACTATGGAGAAGCCCCGCATTGCAATTCGAAATTCGAATTGTTGTTCGAAACTCACCTCTTTTTTTCTTTTTTTTCTGAAATACTGTGTCCTGTGACCGCGCGAAACACCAACAAAAAAAAGAAAAAAAGGCGCGAATTGCAAATACGAATTTAAAAGTTATATTCAATTTAAGTTGCTAAGCCGTAAAAGAGTGTGGACTTTATATTTAATTTCAGGTTTTAATACATATTTTCAACTTATGCAGCCCTGTCTTTTTATTGTCTCCCAGATGGTGTGAAAAGTAGAGTATTCACCTCTGGAATAAAACATGTCTTAGTCTCGGGCGGTATGAACCCCTCGCTTCACTCAGGACTCTACATAACTCCCTCGCTTCGCTCAGGAGTTAAAATTTAACTCCCTCGCTGCGCTCGCGAGTTAACTCGGAGTCCTTCGCTCCGCTCAGGGTTCAATATGCCGTCCATGACATAATACATGGTTTTATTCCCTTAGTACATAAACTACTATTGATTTATTCGGACGAACGACCGAGACCCTAGGATCGCGGTCTGGGACTAGATAGGTAGCTAGTGAAGGTGTCGTGGCCATATCGTAGATTTGCTCACTTCATGAAATGCTTGATCATTGCATGAAATGGTCGCGTTTCATGAAATGTTTCACTGTCTGTTATGACGGCCACATTATGATGTGGTTTGGGCAGATCAATGATAAGAAATCGTTTCTCGATATGGGCAACCAAATGCGCGATTTTTTCATGAAATGGTCAAGATTATTTGATCGTATCGTAAAGTAGTTACATTACTCAACGGTAGAGGCGCTGCAAGCGCTTTGTTAATGTGGGAAGATGGCGGCCTCTGGCGACAATATGTTTCTCGCAATAATTCGTTATTAAATGTGGAAGAAAATGAAGTGAAACGAGTTTACGACGAAAAGGTGCTTAAATACTATAAAAGTCACGCAAAAACTGATCTAAATTTCATATTAAATATTCTATGGAGACCCTATTTATACGATCCGGCCAAATATGGTTGACAAAATCGTAAAATGTTGACGATTTAATGATCTGGTCAAATTAAGTTGCCCACATCATGAAATGTGACCACTTCATGAAATGATCAAGCATTTCATGAAGTGGGCAAATCTACCATATGGCCACGATAGAGGCATAATATGTTCAGCAGTGGACGAATGGGCTGATTGATTGGTTATTAGGAGTGGTGCATTTTCATCAATATTGAAGATACGGTTTCAAGTTTTAACACGTTGTAGAGCAGGCAATGAGGTTGAGGTAACTAGAAGATTCGCCGACGAGTGCGATTTTGGTAACTTTGCATGTTAAGTGGCTCGGTAAATTGTGACCATTGTATTAAATACTGGTGTAAACAGTTATAGAGACATTGACCCAATCATCGGCGAATGTGAATGCAATGTGCAGTTATCAATGAAATCAACCGGTGACACTGTCATTTGAAAGGTCAGCGCGATCTTTAGGTATGAAACAGGCTAATGTTTTGATACATATTGGGAATAAACAGATCAAAGAGAGAGAGAGACAGATAAGCTAAGAAATAATATCTATGAAATTCTATGCGGATAACTGATGGCGGTCTAAAAGGTGAACATACATGAACAAAGATAGATGAACAGAACATACGGTATGTGGAGTAGCTTGCCTGTAGACATTCGCCGAGCTGTCTTCAAGTCTATTTTATTTGACTGCTTTGAACAGGGGTTTAACTTTTTTCTCAATTTACAGAACGGTAATCGTACCTATTTGTGCAAGCACTACTATTAGAGTAATTTTTAAAACACCAAGATCAACTAGAAGATAATGATCTTAGCACTTGGGTTAACCTAGACACCTAAACTTCTTACATACCAATCTCGATCAATTCGATGACCATTATTAAGTGTTTAGTTTTAAATAGGTTTTTTTTTGTTTTGGTACCTTTATTACCCTGAGATTTCAGGTAAATGCATGTCTTAAAGAAAATAACTTGTTATTTATTTTTCTTTCTGTTTAAAATGGCACGCGTTTCTACAGATCAAAACCGACATTCTTAACAAAATTTAATTAAACACAAATTTAAAAGTAGTTGTTCATTTTAAGGGCAAGCTTACTGAATACATTCGAAAATACTTTTTTATTTTTTACGCCAATTCAGTACAAAAATCAGTTTTATGGTCACCACATTTTGATATATTGTACGTATTTTTGTAAAATTTCGAAAAAATAGTGCTTGGCTGCCGGAATTTATTGCCTCTCGCCAAGCCGTGAAAGTGAAAGTGAACTATATTTACTGCCATAAACACACTTTAAACATAAATATAGACATAGGCTTACAATTTTTTTTAATATCTTATAAAAAATTACAATATAAAGGTGCTGTTTTCTGGTGCGTACAACAAAAAATATTTTTAGGCTATAGTCTTAAAGTTTTTGGTATAACTAAAGGGTTTAAATACCGTGTGACTTGCTTGCTAAACGCTTTTTTGTGTATGTTTATTTTTTTTCCATGTTTTTGTTCAGAAGTTTTATATTTGTAATCACTATACCATTAAACACGTCTGAACAAAACATAAAAAACAAACAATATTATACATAGAACGCGTTTTTCTCGAAAGTTTCTTGTTTAAGGTTGGAATGTTTCTGCGTACCGCTGTCCAATTACAATTTCAACCAACTTTTTCAGCTCCTGTTCGTAATCTACATGATAATCGTGGCGATCCTCCTCGTGAACATGCTGATCGCTATGATGGGCAACACCTACCAGAAGATTGCCGAGACCCGCAACGAGTGGCAGCGGCAATGGGCCCGGATCGTGCTGGTCGTCGAGAGGGGGGTTCCTCCAGCACAGAGGTTGAAGCAGCTGTTGGCGTACAGCCAACCCATGGCTAATGGAAAGAGGGCGCTCGTACTGAGGATCAATCAGAAGGTGAGAGAAAATTTAAAGTCAGAAACTAAAATGAAGCACACGTAGCCTCAGTCTGGATGTATTTCCATGTTTGTGATGTCCTGTGACAAGGACGAGTGATTGTTTTGTGTGGAAGTTTTTATTATTAAAATATACATCAGTAAGTGTTCCTCACTCTACGCTAATAAAGATGATAGTGACGATATAAAAATTGGATGAAATAAGCCACATACGTTACATTTTAAAAATCCACGCCTGTACCCCGGAGGGGTAGGCAGTGACCAGGGTTAAGCGGGTAAAAAATGTGACCTCTTTGTTTGAATTATAATTTGAATAATTTCACTACGATGGCGAATTTTGCTATCGATACGCTAAGAAGAAGAATAATTTCTTTGTGACAGCCTAAGATGTTAATAAGAGCAGAAATATGACAATTATTACACGTAGTAATAGTAGAAAATAAGGTTCTTCCTCCTGTGCCTCTCCACTAATGGAGGTTGGCCGTCAGCTCACCATATTCATCTTTATTTCTTGTTCCTGACATCTTTATTTCTGAGCCACGAATTCCTTCACGAAAATAAGCTGGTATAATTTTAATATATCCTCCATTTATGGACCTCATTATAGAACCCATTATCAAAGTAAAAACTGGCAAGTGCGAGTCGGACTTGTGCACTGACGGTTTCGTGCAAAATATATTTTCTTTTATATTTCGTCACATAAAACTGGCAAAGTGTGAGTCGAACTCCCTACTCACACTTGGGAGATTTTTATTATTAGTTGTTATACTTTTTGTTTGAGCTATATTCACACCAAGTTTCACATTTGTTTACTATGTATTATTGTATACAATGTATTACCGTTTTTCCAGCAGAGCGTGAAAAGACGTAAGCAATACTTTTTTGTAGGCAAGGAGCTTATTTTTTACTTTTCCTATTTTTTATTGTTTGGTGGTCAATCCGCCATCATAATAAAAACGCTCTGAAAACCTCAACTAGCTATTCACTACAGTTCTTGAGAAAAAGATAGGTCAGACGGGCAGACAGATATCGTAGAGACAGTAACAGGATCCCTTTGGCACCCTTCGTGTACGGAACCCTAAAATGGTCTGCCGTACTGTGATGGATGACCCAACTGAACAAATTAGAGACGACAAGATAATTTGACTGAATTATGTATGTACCTAAAACATTTCTTAAACGATGTTAAATTTGGGATCAATAGAAATTTTGACACTTTTACAATCCACAAATCATTGAGTCGTGAACATTATTTACATAAAATTACGATCAAACCTCATTAAAATTTAAAAATAACTACTTTGCTCTTAAGTGTTATCAAATAGCACTTAAAATAAGTGTATTACCTAAGCTTAGAATCTAACTGCATTTTAAAAGGCTTAATGCACTTCTCTGTAATAAATGATACCAGTGTCATTTATAAAACAAGATTTTTTTTAAATCACTCTTCAAGTGCAGTTTAAATTGTCTTACTACAGACCATTTCAACTGCTTTTGAGGAGAATCATAATAAATATTGTTGTTATGAATAAGCCTGTTACGGTCCTATTTATAAAGGTACGATTCGTTAAAACACTCCTCAGAGGCAGTTTAAATAGTCTGTGGCAAAGGGAAAGATGTAAACCCAGATCTTACAAACTGCCTCTGAGGAGTGTTTTAGACGAACCGTGTTTTTATAAATAAGACCGTTACTGTAAAAACAGAGTATAAGTAAAAGTTTTTCTTTTTGTAGGTATTTATTAATATAAAAAATGTTACATTTGTCACCATAAGGCCCTACAAACCCAATTGCTTGTTTGACTGTGGGAGCAGTCTCGTTTACAATACCTAGTCTTACTCCAGATTTACATAGCAATTTTACATAAGAATTGCACACTAGCATTTTCTGTTAATTAAGATAACTAAATTCTTGAATTTTTTAACAGTTCCAAGCATTACTTATTATTAGTACTTATTACATAGTTATTACTTTGCACAGATTCCTAAATACGTTTTAGACTGCATCAAACAATGCCTTTTTGCCAGTCTAAAGAGTGCATAATTGTCTTGTCTTCGAATGCTCCCCGGCATTTCGTTGAAACTCAACTCTACGGGTAGCGCGAAGACAGTGAAAAATAAAATTAATAGTCGGTACGACTGGCTCTCTAGAACAACAAGTACGTAGGACATCGTAAGGTCTACTGGAAATAATTATTGAACTATCCGTCAAGCTAAGTAGCTTAATCGATTTCATGTCAACCCTTAGATTGTAATTTTTTTACAGAGCGAGGACAAGGAAGAAATGAAAGAGATTCTCGAGATGAAAAGGACTCACGAGCGAATTGTCGCAAAGAGGGCAGAGAGGGAGGCTTTGCAGAAAGCCAATAATGGGAAACCGCTGCCGCCTGTCACAAGAGATTATCCGACCACAAAACCTCCGAAGTAGAAGTACTATTATGCAGTATTTCTACTTCGCAGTATACATTATGTATACCTACATAAAATCAACATCCGCACTGCACCTAGTCAATCCAACCCAGACTAATTAGTTGGTCCCTACAAATAAAAAAACCGGCCAAGTGCGAGGCGGACTCGCGCACGAAGGGTTCCGTATCATTATCTATACGACGGACAGTGAAGTCTTAGTAATAGGGTCCCGGGTTTACAGGGTAAAAATAGGGTTTGGCACCCTTCGGGTACGGAACCCTAAAAACAAAACTAGCAGGGAGGTATTAAATAATTTTTGGCAGGCGCAAACAGATTCTGTTTTATTTTATTAGGGGCTTAATGACCCTATTGGATCATTTCAGTTTTGAGTAAGTTTTTCGACCTTGTACTACACTCATATGAAAATAGAGCTTTCTGCGAATTCAGACACAAATTTATTTATTTAGTTTTTGGGCGACTATCTTGTCTTTTTTATTGAAGTAGATTGTAAACTATTTACTTACCCAATAATGAAGTATTATTAATTATAGAACTTGCATTTCATCTTTCAGTTATTTACACGAGTAGCTTTTAAATATAAACTTATAGCAATAAGCATCTCATCATCATAGACAGTTCTTTTAGTTACGGAAAATTTAAGCAGTGCCTAATACATTACAGGTTGGAAAGACTAAAATACTAAAATCTCATCGTTGTATCATTTTAGTCATTCCAAAATGTCCAAGACCAAATCGGGAGCGGCGTACCCTACTGCATTTGGGATACACAAAGGAAGACTCCGGAGTCAGGTCGGTACGGAAGAAGCATGTACATTGTACAACGCACAATAAAATCTGAAAAAACTATCAAGTGGTTTGGTATCTCTCCCTACTTATAGCATCTTGTTTTATTTACATACAGGTACTAATAATGTCTTTGTTTTCGTAATATGATCTTTGTTGCAAGGCGAGGACTAGAGAATAAAATATTGTAATATACAATATTATCTAACCGAATTATCTATTGTCAGTTGCGACACGCCTACCCGCGGTAACATAATATTATGTTGTCAGAGAGAATCAAAGGTGCGAATTGTAGTTGAGTCTGTCAGAACAGCTAGTTTTCACTTTTTACCTAATTGTTTACGCATCCTCCTAATAAGTGTGTCGGTTTACTTAGTAGGTATACTCGTACCTCTTCTTCCCAATCCTCAGTGATCTAGGCCAGTGCAAGGGCAATGAAATGCCATCGTATTTCGTGGACGTGTTTGCTTTACGCATCTTTTAATTTACACTCGGCTATTGCGTGTGCACAACCTATTCTTTTCGTCACCGCACCATTGTGACTTCGCGGCGTGCGTTGCTCACAATTATCGGGTTTGAGATAGCGCTCGCTGACAATGTGTTTGGTCAGCCAGCGAGACGGTGCCAATATTTGGTTAGGTGAAATTAAAGATGATGCTGCTTGGACAGACATTATTATTTCCAGTACAATAATTTTCCAATTCTGATACTTTAACATCACAAAACGCGTGACTCGCTCCGTCGAGCAACAACCACTGGTTCTGGTCCCATACTAGGATACCCTGCTGAGATATGGTAAACAGACGGACATCACAAACATGGAAATAAATCCAGAGTGAGGCCATTTGTACAAATGTACGGCGCCCCAAGTGCGAATCGAATAATGGTACGGAATCAGACGTGATACCGCTAGACCAACGGGAAGTCAAAAAGAAATCAATAAATTATGCGTAGTATTACAGGGGCAGCGGAGTTGTCGACTGTACTAAGTAGGTAAATTTTACTTAATACTTTGCCACATACAGTCGACTGCAGGGCAACCTTTAAATTTTTGTCGCAAAGCCGTCCTTGACGTAACTGATTAGAGTGCACGTATGTAAAGGTTTATGTGCTGTCAACTGTACTACGAACTCATCGACATTGCACATGTCAAGAGCAAACAATCATAGGCACTCGGATTTTTGAGAGCCGATCCGCGGAATGAGTTGACACACTGACGCAATCTTCGACTTATTTCAAACAAGTCACTTCAGGAGTAAATCAGAACAGAAAGACGGCTTCAATTTATTTCTAAGTATTTAATTGATTTTCGGACTAAAACTTTCATAGGCCCTACATATTACTTAATTAATTGGGGATAAACCTACTGGTAATGTGTCGGAAGTAAGCTAATTCCGTATTAAATTAATTGAATTCACAACATATTTATAGTCGTGCTCTCAGCCTAGGTATTGTTTCTTAAGTAACTCCTTATTCAATAAAATTACACGACTGTGACTGTACTTTGGAACAGAGTAGAGATTTTGTTAATGAATTACTTCACTATAGGAGATTTAATAGGTATAGCAGAAATCCGCTACGCCACCTCCTATGGTATATGGCGAATCCGTGACCCATTTTTGTTTAAATCTCCTAACAATTTCAAGTAAGACTTGATACGTTCTTCCACAGTTTTTGGTTTGGGCTACAGTTAAGCCATTCCATTTCGAGAATCTCTTACACTATGATTAATGAATGACAGGGCAAAGCCTCTTCTTTAGGAGCCTTGTAGGTAAATAAGATGCGGTTCCTTTGTCACTTTGGTTTTGGATAATTGGTGACCTAGTTGCTTCAACTGTTCAAGTGCACGCATTATAGATTAGTGCAGAACTGCATCTTAATTGCTATTAAGAGAGAGCTACGTTATTATTTCAATTATCTGCTGTTGATCACAAGTTGAAGTTCGGGAGCACAACAATCGCGCTCTGCATTTGAAATGCTACACTCCAACTTGTAATACATAACCCAAGGTTAGCTGGAAGAAAATACTTACTAGTATTAAGCTCGCCTTTGTACAAACACCCCGTGTGCAATAAAGTATTTTGAATTTTGAATTAATAACAGCGGTTAATTTAAATGGTAAGCCTAAACACATGTGAAGTTAACAGCAACCTCGGGAAGTAGGTACTATAATCTCATATGGAAGATTTAACTTCCTGAGCTAGAATTAATTTGTATTTTCTTGAAATAAACAGGGGTTCCGTACCCGATGGGTGCCAAACGGACCCTATTACTAAGACTTCACTGTCCGTCTGTCTGTCTGTCTGTCTGTCAACAGGCTGGATCTCATGAACCGTAATAGCTAGGCAGTTGAAATTTTCACAGTTATTTCTGTTGTCGCTAGAACAAGAAATACTAAAAACAGAATAAAACGTAATTTTTTTGGGGTTTTTCGCTCGATATTAATAATGGCAACAGGTAGACGCTTGAAATATTCACAGAATATTTAATTCTATATTCCCTTCAAAAATAAATAAATAAAATAAACATGTGGTCTCCATTCGATTCCAACCGGTCTTTTTTGAAGTCCATGAGGAGGCCTATGTCCAGCAGTGGACTTTTTGTGCCTGAATGATGATGATGATGATGAAAATAAATATCTATCAACAAACGTGATTTTTTGCCGTTTTTTCTCGATCTTGCCGTTGTTGCATAGATAAAATCACGTTTCTTGTATGGGACCCTACATAAATGTTTATTTCATTCTATTTCTAGTATTTGTTGTTATAGCGGCAACAGAAATACATCATCTGTTCAACTGTCTAGCTATCACGGTTCATGAGATACAGCCTGGTGACAGACGGACGGACGGACGAATGGACGGACGGACAGACGGACAGCGGAGTCTTAGTAATAGGCTCCCTTACCCAGTACCAATATGACTCTATTGAACAATTATGCATTTTAGACACTCGCCTCCTTGGTCCCAAACTAGGATACCCGGTGCTATGGTAACCAGGCAAAGACATTACGAACATGGAGATATACCCAGACTGAGGCCATGTGTACAAATGTACTACGAGGCCATAATTCGACCGCCTTGAAGCAGAATGATAGCTCGGGATACTTGGTTATCAGTCAGATCTGGCATAATGACTGGTAAACCAAATTAACACTCTTTTCAATCAATAACAACACTCAAAAGACTTGAAAGGTCACATAAAATGAGAGAATTTATCTGTAGGTAAATAAAAATTAAGAAAGTTCAACGACGTCACTTAGTTTTTAAGTGTAAATAGACTCCTGACCACCAATTAAGAACTGCTAACAAAAGCGCTGATGTTCTTTTGTTTTTCTTTTATTTTCATGAACAATGTCACTTTAATATCTGGTGGGCAGTTATAATTAAAAACCAAACAACTTTTATTCTATTCCAGTTTCAAATATTATTCCACTAATTGTTTTGAACAGTATGTATCTACTTATGTATGGTTAAGTTTATAGGCCATTGCCTGTGAAACACTAACCCGCCTGAAAACCCCAGACAAGACTGAATCTACAGCCATGCATCAGTTAGAGCCTTTGTGCAATCGCGGCGTTTAACAGCGTTGATCGTTTACCATCCTCGCGCAAGCGCACGGGAGGACCTCCGGAGAGGTGGTTCTTATAAGAGGAGCCGCGGCCCAACAAGCGTCACACACCAACTAGCGCACGCGCCGCCATGAGAACCGCGGTAAGTGCCCAAAAGTGAAATTGTGTGCAGTTCTTGCAGTATTCTTGTCAAGATGCGAGCTTTGAGGCTTTCTGTGTACACAATAAGTATAAACAAAGTGGAAAAGTCATCATTCAGAAAGAGAGAGCGAAGGGGAGAGTTTGTGCCCTTAAAACTAGGTTCGTAAGGGTCGGTAGTATTCGTGGCTGTCGATAGCCCTCGCCTTTCAGATGTGACTTATGTGAAATAAGAGCTTATCGTATTAGACAACGTGTGTTAACGTCAAATCTATCGAGTGATCTTCTCAGTTGTAAAGCTCACCTCTCGACAAAAGGCTCTATGTGTCAATGTCAACCGCGCCTCCGTTTGCCTAAAGCATTTTCACCCTAAAGTTCAAACAGTGTTTAATTTATTTATTTTCTAATGAGATGCTTGTGATTGTGTAACGGTTTTTGGTTGGTGAGAGAACACGAAACGAGGATAATTTTCATGCTATCATGGTACTTGTGGCTTAAGATTCTTAGTTACTTAAGTACAGTAAAGAGTTCTATATCTATCTTAAGTAGGTAAACTAAAAGTCAAATACACAAATAAAATTCGCTTTATAAGCAGCCTCTGTACGTCCCACTGTAGGGCATAGGCCTTCTCTCAGAGAGAGAGTATTGGCTTAATTACCGCGGATTGGTGATTTCAAGCGCTGAGGTAGGTATATGAATTGCTGAGACACTCAGGTTTCCGCACGATGTTTTCCTTCACAGTTAGCGAGTGGTATTGCTACTAAACTTCACAAAAAATTCACTTACGGATTCCATAACCATGAGGGGTTTTGCCATAATCGCCACGCTTGGCAGGCGGGTTGGCCACATACTGCAAACCAATGCATAATTTATTCTATCAGTGCAAAGAGTACTTTTGGAAGCGGTGGTAGCCTAGTGAGTAGAACATTGGACTTGGAAGCGGGAGACCCAGGTTCGATTCACAGTGCGGGCACGTACCTATGACTTTGTTTTCTAAGTTACGTATGTAAGTGAAGTCACATTTGTGAAGTTCTAGTAGCAATAAGTACCACTCGCTAACGGTGAAGGAAAACATCGTGAGGAAATCTGGGTCTCTGAAATATTCACATACCTCAGCGTTTGAAATCGCCAATCCGCGGTGGGCACGGGTGGTGATTAAGCCCATGCTCTCTCTCTGAGAGAAGGCCTGTACCGTATAGTGCTTATGATGATGATGAAACAGTACTTTTCACACCTGTGCCATTCTAAGTGTATCTTTTTCAATGAATAATTTTTCGTCTCTTATCTTTATCTTTTAAGTGTAAAGGTTAATTTATTTGTTGCAGGTAGTGATATTGTCGCTGGTGGCTGCCGCCGTGGCGGAGGCGCCTTACTTCTTGCCCCGGCCTGCACCCCACCAGCAACCCTTCCACTACCCTAGCCCGCCGGCCCAGCCACGCCCACCCCCACCGGCCCCCCAGCCCAACTACATCCCCTACCCCCCTGCTCCTCTACCACCTCAAATCCCCCGCCCGCAGCCACAACCGCAGCCGAACAGTGGATATAACTATCAGCCGCCAGCGGCGATCCCCAACCTGCAGCCGCGTCCCCAGCCCCAGCAATACCCACAACCTGCCCCCCAACCTCAGTACCAACCAGCTCCTCAACCTCAGCCTGCCCCCCAACAGTACTACCAACCTGCCCCCCAACCACAGCCAGTCCCGCAGCCGCAACCAGCGCCTCAACAATCATACCAGCCTGCACCTATTCCTATTTCTTACTATCAGCCACAACCCCAGCCACAGCCACAGCCCCAGCCACAACCCCAGCCAAACTTTTCATACGGCCCCCCTGTACAACCCCGGTTACCTGCACCAGCGCCTGCTCCGGTAGCACCCGCACCACAGCCTCAGTTTAACTCTTACTTGCCTCCACTGCCCCAACCCGCCCCACAGTCTCAACAATATTACCAACCCACTCCTCAACCACAACAATCCTACCAGCCCGCTCCTCAGCCTCAACAATCTTACCAGCCCGCTCCACAGCCTCAACAATCTTACCAGCCAGCCCCTCAGCCGCAACCACAAATATCCTACCAGCCTGCCCCTCAGCCCCAACCAACTCCCCAACCCCAGCCAGATCCTCAATTCCAGGCTCAACAATACCAGCAGCAGAGCTTCTCGTCTCAGGACGGGTACTCCTACCAGCAGCCTCAGCTTTACAGCACCTCCCAGTTGCCACTACAGTCGCAGCAGTTGAACAGTGGAAGCTCAGCCCAGTCCAGTTACCAGGCTGATTCAAACCTCTACAGTGGGGTGCAGTCTCAGTCCTCTCAAAGTGGTTCGTCAGTGAATAGTGACGCCCTGGATTCGACTGTAGTGCAACAAGTCCAGAATATTCTCAAAGAGAACGAGCACAGCTCAGCGCGCAACGCAGGATACCAGTCTCTAGTCTCCGGTGTGTCACTGGAAAACGCCAGGCCGAGTATTGAGCTAGGCTCCTTCGTCCAGAACTCCCTTCTGAGTTCCTCTAGTGGAAGTTCTAGCTCTACGGCATTAGCTGCCTCGTCGGCTTCGAGCGCGTCTGCGAGAGCCCCCTCATCAGACTACGGCGTGCCACAAGTAGTTGATAACTAAATGCTAATAAGAGCCAAAAGTTTATGAAGAAATTGTTAAGTAAATGTAAATAGCTTTACTTAGACTGCTTAAGACGAAGTTTTGCGAAACGACCTTTGTAAATACATACTTTTTGTACACAGGCATTGTTTTTGTTTCCTTCATAACTTAGCGATCACATAACTCACTTATCTCAATGACATAACTTTTCTTTTCTTTGAATAATTTATTGTTAAGGAAATGTGTAAGAACATCACACGACTCGCGCACGCGAGAATTTATCGGCGCATAAAATTTTCATGAACAATGGGTACTCACGCACCGCGTCCTGAAACAAACAGAATTCTATCAGCTTGCATTGTGAGTAAACTAAGTGAAGGTGTGTACCCGATAGGAGCATTGGCTCGGTTTTCGAATATTCCATCCGTAGACACCTTAATCAACTTAAGGGTGTGCCTCAATTGGCAACTCTCATACAAAAGTAGTTAGGTTATAATTAAAAAACCACAAGCCGCAATGAAACTTTACCAAGATGTTTAGAGTATACAAATCAAGGTTCAAGCTATTTGAGCCTTTGGGCCGAGACACACAGAAGGGGACGTGGGGCGAGGGCGGGGAAAAGACGCGTCGTATTTCCAATTCACTTTCATACAAAATGTACTGAAGGGAACGGGACGAAGCCCACATAGAAGAGACGGGGCGAGGGCGCGAACTCCGCTCCCCTCGCTCCACGTCCCTTGTTTGTGGCTAGGGCATGTGATAAGCGTCTATGAAAAGGCTTACGAGGCTCCAACTTATTCTCAATTCTAAGCAGGATCCAACCTCGATTTGTGTATTCTTAACATATTGGTAAAATTTGATTGCTTTTTGGAAAATGGTTTGTATTTTTTTTATTTACAAACTACGTGAGGCGCCCCCTTAACCGCTACTGTGACAGTAGATGTTACCAGTTAGTAAATACCTGTTGTTTAATAAAATTACTCGATAAATGATAATGATAACCTAGACGGAAAGTACTTTTACGTAAAAGTATTTACTGTATGGCACCGAAAATATATAATATACCACAGGAAATAAAAAACGCGACACTGAGAAAACTTAAAAGGCTCCTTTTCAAATACCTTGTCGAGAAATCCTATTACTCTGTTAATGAATTCATGAAGGATAAAAATTAATTAATAAGTATTTTTATGTTATTTTGCTTTGGATTGGTCTTTATATCTACTTTAAAGTCGAATTGACATGTACCTTAATAATTTTAATTATGTTACATTATGTTTCACAGTTATAACTATATCGAAGTAGGTATTACAGATGTAACTTAATGCTTCTTCAACTTATTTTATAATTTGACATACTTAAAAAAAATACCTATTTGACATGTAGGGGAAAGTGGTTACCCTTCGTACGCTTTTTAGATTTTATTTTTTTAATTTATGATTAATAATCGCATTTATCTAGTTTATAGACCTAAGTATAACAAATATATTGTAGTTTGTTACCAAAAAGTCCGACACTATTATGTCAAAAGGTTATAGAGTTATAGTCATTTTTCTACGATAAGATATTTGTACGAACTTGCCCCACGTACGGGGTACGTTCGTACAGTAGGTGGGGTACTTTCATACGCATGGGGTAGATTCATACAGGGTAATTAAAAAGCCTATTAAAGTCGTTAATTTTTAGGGTTCCGTACCTCAAAAGGAAAAAACGGAACCCTTATAGGATCACTTTGTTGTCCGTCTGTCCGTCCGTCCGTCCGTCTGTCAAGACCCTTTTTCTCAGGAACGCGTGGAGGTATGAAGCTGAAATTTATATCAATTACTCAGGTCTACTGTCCCTTGAAGCTGTGAAAAAATCAAACTTCTAAGCCAACGCAATCAAAAGATACAGCCGTTTATGCCGCAAATTTTCGACACTTGCAAGGGAATCAAAACCTACAGGGTGCTTCCCGTGAACTCAGAATCTTGAAATTTGGTACGAAGCAACGTCTTATAGCATAGATAAAGGAAAAATTACGAAAACCATAAATTTTTAGTTACATCACATAATATATTTTTTTTTAATAATTTTAAACTTACTACCCATTTCCTCATAAACGCGTAGAGGTATTAAATTGAAATTCATACCAAATACTCAGGTCTATAATACCTTTAAGCTGTAACAAAATCTAACTTCTATGTCAACGCAATCAAAAGAAACAGCAATTTAAGCTGCATATTTTGAAACTCGCAAGTACTCGCAAGGGAATCAAAACCTAAAGGGTACTTCCAGTCGACCTAGAATCTTGAAATTTGGCATGAAGCAACGTTTTATAGCACACATAAAGGAAAAATTCCGAAAACCTTAAATTTTTAGTTACATTACAAAATATATATTTTTTAATAAATATAAACTTATTACTTTTTTCCTCATGTTTTGCAATAAAAATACCATAGTTATGACTCGATTGTCGTAATGAACGAACTTTGTAAACCTTGCAGGTTTGTACGGAACCCTCGGTGCGCGAGTCCGACTCGCACTTGGCCGGTTTTTTATTAATTATTATAAAAATATGTATTTCTCAAAGAACTAACTTAATAATATTTGACTTGACTCATAGTCGATAAATCTTTCTTTAGAAAAATAACAAAACATTAAATCATTCATCCTTAGTTTACTTATTGATAATTCTAAGTTTACAATCAGTCTAAATGAGATCTTTACAATCACTTTCTATGAGATTGTTGTACAGTCTTTGACAATTAAAACTTAAAATAGGTAATAATCATACATTTTGATTGTTACTTTTGAAGTTATTGCACATTATAATTATTAAAATTAACTGCAAAAGTAAAAAGTCTAGCCATTCTAGCTGTACAGCCCGCTCTTGGTTCTGGATCAGGGAGGATCATGGCGACATCACTGATATACAGAGTGTGTATGTCTTCTATAACAGGGAAAAAGAATGACCATGATGATCATGATCACCATGATCATGATCATGACCATGATCGCGGGATATTTTAAATTTAAAGCTTTCGCGGATTCGTAGACAAGTTTGCGAATTTGTACTGTTGTTAGCCCATAATGCATTTTGCAGCAATTAATAATGTAGTCATTTAAGCGTGTCTCTTCTTCCAAGGAGAAGACTTGTAGACTCGTGAACTTAGAATGAAATGTTCGTGAGGGTCCATCGCTGTTAGAGCCTTCTTTGAATTTCTTGACTCTGCTTTCCAACGTCGAGGTCTTGATGTTATATTTCAACGCGGCTTTCCTATACGACAAGCGTCCATGAATTACGTCGTCAACTGCTAATTTTATGGACTCCTCATCCACGTCTTGAGTACGCGTGCCCTTTTTTTATATTTTCGCACCATGATTCTGCAATAAAATATTAATTGTAAGGCTTATTTAATAAACATATTTGATTTTGTTAGAAGAACAATACTTTATAAAAGGAAAGACATGTTATTGTGCTTTTTGCCTGGTATTTTAAAAGTTTACTATATTTTATTTCATAAAAATCTAATTATGATATTGTGGTGGTTAATAAAATCTAAAGGGGAGCGTTCGTACGCGTACGAATGTGCCCCCTGTTTGGCTGTACGAAAGCACCCCATACCTTGCACAAAATTAAAGTACAACTTTATACAAATTCTAATTTAGTTTGAGAAATATAACAATTAAAGCTCAAAATAAACAACATTAACATTAATTAATCATCACCATATTGTCAAAAACATAACAATTCTACTTACAATTGCGAATTACACCTAAGGAAAAAATTTACTCACCGCGCGCGAAAACACGTTACGTCTTGTCAGCCGATACACCGTGGTGCGACTGCCGCGCCACTCCGCTAACAATATGGCGGCCGGTATGTCTATGCACACAAGCAAAGGCGTGTTTGTGTGCCGTTTAGTTTTTCTGCTATACTAACTGCACGAATGTGCCCCACGTACGAATGGTGACCACTTTCCCCTACTTATTATTTTGCTTAATTTTAATTTCAAGATTTATATACCTACATTTTGACATTTTTTTATTTCCAAATGAATTAAATGCATGTGACATTGATTGGGTATAGGTTTTTTTTATCTACTCTGACAAAAAATATATTTGTACGCCTTTAAGGCAGGACATAGCGATCCGAAAACTGACTGAACACCAAATGTAAATGTACCTATGGTCCACAAATAAATGCTTTATGATTATGATTATGATTAAAGTAAAGACACAAATAAAAGGTAAAGGTACGTACCAGGTTGACGGGGAAGACTCGTGTCTGACATTCTCCGTGTGCCAACGCTATTGTCTCTGGGTCTTGGATGAAGGTAGTGTGTTGCGGTTCCTACGTAAAACAAGACGTTATGTTACCCAATGCTCAATGTACCTATAGGTACTTTTCGGGAAGTAGTTTAAGACCAGTCCTGACTGCCTCTTTCATGATAGCCTTTCGCCGGATTTGACCACTTTAGATAAAGGAATGTCTTAAGAAGACATCTACTAAGATGTCTAACTAGATTTAATCAAGATAAGCCGGCGATTGTTTGGTCTCAGAGATCACTCCAAATGGAGACGGCAAACTTTCACTATTGTTTATGTACATACCTACGAGTATAATATCCCAAGCATAGTAACCAACACGTGTCCGTGTCCGTGTCTGTGTGGCACCGGTTTAAGAATAGCGTCACTCCATTTCCTCCTGTGGATGTCGTAGAAGGCGACTAAGGAAATAAATTACCAGGAGACGGGCAGCAGCGTCTTCCTGAGATTCCAACTGCATACTGCGATCGCCAACCCGCCTGCCAAGCGTGGCGATTATGGCAAAACCCCTCATGGTTATGAAAAACATGAGGGAGGCCTATGTCCTGTCCTGCAGTGGGCGTCAAATGGCTGATGATGATGATGATGATGATGAGTAACCAACACAGGCATCCCTGAAATGAAAAAAAAGTTAAACTTACAAGCTCAATGCATGGGAAAATCATTGGCTCAGTGGGGCAGGTCATCTGGATTTCAGTCTGGCATGATTTGTCGAACATAAGTTTGTTCACGTCCAGACTGTTCACGCTGGGCGCGTCTGTCAGTTCCCGCTCCGTTTGACACTCTTCGTCTGTTTTTGTCTCATTTGTCGTGTTGGATTTGTGGTAGCAAGTGCATTGATTGCTGAAAACGGAATGGTTTCAATGATAAGATAACCTTACCCGTGGTGCAACCTGCAGATTACAGAGCTTATAATACCTAATGGGCAAATAATAATAACTTTTTCTGGCCCCAAACCAGGATATTCTGTAACATGGCAACCAAGCATCATCGGACAAATGAAAAATGTTTGTACCCTAAATATAGGTAGTTCGCCTGCACCTAAAAGTGATCACGTGTCCCACACTGGGAATAAATAATAAGTTAGCCTTTGGAACTATATTTATGAACTTATTTTATAATAGTTATTTACACAACAAGGGTCGTAAAATAAAGAAAGGCCGAGCCGCAGAAAAACCCGCTTTTTGGCCAGGTGTGGCATAAAGAATTTGATTATAAGGTGTCACCCAAATCAAATTTTGAGGCAAGTTTCCCCATTCTAAAGATCTAGATATGGCGGACTCACCAAATCGAACAATGCCGCTAGACCAACTCGGCAATTCTAAAAGTAATATTTAGTCCTACTTACGCGAAACACTCCCGCTCTTTTGGCTGTAAGATGAATTCGAAGCTCTCTCTGGAAGCAATTTAAAATCTAAGACCAAGCAATTACCACTAATAGGTATTAACAATCAGGCTTAGAAGACTTTCGTCTTTTACAAATACCATTTCCTGGATTTACACATTACACCTAAGGTGGAAAATATACTGCGACGCTCAACGATCACCGTGATGCGGTGCTGCTGCGGTAGAGAAGTAAAAATATCTAGAAATAAAACCCAGGGCCTCAGTTTATTATGATAGTATGTTGTACATTGCGTACCCGAATGAGTCTCTCTACTATCTGTGGGTTAATAAGCTATGCAATAATAATTTGTAATAGTAAATTATGAATTAGTTCTATGGCACTGAGACAGAAGTGGAAAGTGTTTTCCGCCTAACTAATACACTATTTCTCCATATCCATATTATAAAGAAGCCCCTACCCCTTTAAGAAAAGTGGTTCGTTTGTATGAGTAGAACCTTCCATTATCGGATAGATGAGAATTTTACTACACCCCGGAAAACTAAAGCAGATAAAGGTCTCACCTTACGCTACCACCAGCTTCAGAGGAATTCCCTGCGGTGTGTCGTACTGTACATTTGGAACTGCAATATGACAAATTATATTAGAAGAATGTTCTTTATTGTACTATAGAAAACAGTAAGTAGTATTTTGTTTTCTGGTGTGTACAACAGTGTTCTAATCTAATCTAATCTAATCTAATCTAATCTAATCTAATCTAATCTAATCTAATAAATTAAATCATAAGAAGGAACATTGGTAGCTCCTTGGCCTCACCTTTTGCTTCTGTTCAAACGTTTTGGCTTGCGGCAATCACTGAAATAAGAATTGTTGCTATTTATCTTGTACAGGCGTTTGTATTTTCTCAGAGATAGTTCGTTGCTACCCATATCAATTATAACATAACATAGTCTCAAGGACTAAAGTCAAAATAATGCTGCTAAATGTTCAACTGCTGGACAGAACAGGCAACTGATGCTCTAGGACTAAGCTATAAAGTCATACAAGTCAAGAAAGTCCCAACGCGATCAAGCCGGGCTTTTACGATCTTAGTGCACTCCGACCGAGTGGGCTAAAATGGCTACTAGAATACTACTCGTATCGTGAAAACTCTGATGAAAACAGCCAATTTTTTGTACTCCGAGTACACTAAGACTGTTTTTTTGTACTCTGAGTGCACTAAGACTCGGCATAAGTATGTCACCTTTGTCATTTACTCACTTTAGAGGCACAGTGTATTGAGCAGTCTTGGTCTTTGCCATCTTGATATTATAGTAGTCGGGTTCGTCGCCATTGTCCCTCACAAATTCTGCGTATTTGGAGTCGAGCCATGAGGCGAAGCCAACGACCTGGTCAGGCGTTTCTGATCTGTTCTCGGAATTTGTCGAACGTCCACACATAAATTTTTGACCGCGCTCCTAGGAAAATATTTTACGATCCTAAAGTAAATATGAGATTTAGAGCCCAGACCTATTTATTTATTTTTTGGCGTCTGATTACCATGACATAAGTCGTGGATTCGATTCCCACTGGGGGCCGCCGTACATTTGTACTAATGGCCCCAGCCTGGACGTTTTTCCATGTTTGTGATGTCCTTGCCTGGTTACCATGACACAGGGTATCCTAGTTTGGGACCAGAGCAAGTGATTGTGTTGTGTAGAAGTTATTAATTTTTTTTATTGATTTAGTACCGCGATTTATGGAGATTAACGACTACGAAGACTAATTTAGTAAGAGAAAATAGAGTTTACCTTAGTGTACCATGTGAAAGCTTTACTAAAGCAATTAGGTCTCTTTTCAGGAGTTCCACCATTCCCTTCATTTTGGTTTCGTGGCTAAAATATAAAAGGGAGGCAAATATCTATTTATTTGAGTGTTAGGCTTTAGTCAGGGACATAACGATTCTCGGCCTTATGATTTTGTTCTCCGAGCTAGTAACTCGGCAACTAATTGACCAACTTACAACTTTTGCGTAGTAGACAAGCTGGGGTTGTCCCAGGATAGAATAAATGGGATAGTCCCGGGGTAGCGGCTGATGATCCCTGACACTGTCGTACTCCGCCCCATCACACTCGCTGTCGCTTGAACCAGTCGACAAACCCATCATGAGAGCAGTGGTAGAAACAGTTTTCTTTTTCATATGCGTTGGTGTGGAAGTATTATAAAAGTGTGTACAAAACAATTGGGTAAAAGGTCACGTAAATAATTTTAGGCAGAAGATCATGATTTCATGACTGATCATCACATGGATGTTCATATTAGTATCCACAGATTAAAAAGAAAAAAGACAAGTTAGTATCTCTTTTTAGTCTGTGGTTCATATGTTCACGTCAAAATCTCTAACTTGCGGTTCGTATTTTTAATCTGTGGTTCATGTCAAAATTATTCATTATCTGTGGTCAAAACTGCCTAGATCTTGTTCCCTTTATTCTGAAACACTGTTGACCTCAGCTTTTGAAAATCAGCGTGAAATTTTGAACATGTCACGTCAACGATTTTTAAGTTATAATATTCAGAAACTTTTATCTTACGTAGAATTATATGTACCTATCTTTGAATTCATTTCATTATCCGCAAAGGATATTTAATCTAAAGTCGTTTCTTGCATTTTAGCTATACTCTCTAATTTTAGTTTAGGTTAATTCTAGATTAGTTTCATAATGTGTTATTGGGTGAAATAGTATAAGTTAGGACTTAAGTATCGTACATGATCCTGTAAAAATAAAGATATTACTTAAAGAAAATCAGCATGACACATTAGAGGTTTTTAGGCCTTAACTGTGCGCGAAATACACGCATGCGCACGCGGCACGACACACTCATACATACCTAATGATGGTTGACAGAAAGTTAAGATTTTTTTTTAGGAAAATAATTAAAACTTAATTCCGTTGCTGACGGGAAGAAGTTGATAAGCAAGTCGATTTAAACAAACTGTTAGTAGAAGTAGAAAATAATTTTCGGGAATTTACAATTTTCCTAAATCTTTTAAATAATTTTAAAGACGCGATAAAATACCTATGGATACAATTTAAAGTAGTAAGTATAGTCCGCACAAATCTTTTTGGCGGTAACGTGTGTATAGTCACAGATCTTTTGCACGTCGCTTACTGTCTTTACAGTATATGTGTGAGTAATTGACTACTTTAGTAATTGACTAATAGTAATTTACTACGCATCACACTACGTCAATTACTCACACGAACACTGTAAAGACAGACGTAAAGGCAAACGATCTGTGACTATGTTCATTTTTCCGCCAAAAAGATTTTTGCGGACTATATAACACTTTAAAATCGACACCCACAGATTAAATCTGTAAATCCCTCAATACTCTGAAAAGTTATAATTTTTGACATATCCACTTCCAACCAGCCACGTGATTTGCTGCCGAGGTATTGGTATTGGAAAACGGTCATCTCAGTAACATAGAGACAAAACAGTTTTGTATTTACAACACTCTGCTCAAATCGTATGTGTTCGTCAATAAATAAATTCAACTTTAGTACTAATACTCTCTCTACTAAGCCGCGGACAGACAGACTAAAGACAAACATATAAAGCTACAATGCGGTATACTCACTCACTGATTCATCCATACGTTTTCTCCGAAACGACAATAGCTAGAGGAAAATTATGTATTGTATGACGATTGAAAATGAGAAAATTTTGTATGGAGAATTTGTACTGAAAATGGACTTTTAGTACAAATATTAAACAAAAATGAACAATTTTTCAAAAAAAACATTTTTCGAGGCCAAAGCCGGGATGAGGAACCTCGCCGCGGTAAGGCCGAAGGCCGAGCTCCGTTCAGGCCGAGGCCGAAGGCCGAGACTATACATTTTCGGCGAACAAGCAACAACGCAAAAGCCAGATGGGACAAACTTGCGAGGCCGAAGGCCGAGCTTCGCGAAGTGGGCCTCAGGAACACTGCCGCGGCGAGGCCGAAGGCCGAGCTCCATTTAGGCCGAGGCCGAAGGCCGAGACTATACATTTTCGGCGAACAATCAACAACGCAAAAGCCAGATGGGAGAAACTAGTGACGCCGAAGGCCGATCTCAACGAAGCGGGCCCCAGGAACACCACCGCGGCGAGGCCGAAGGCCGAGCTCTGTTCAGGCCGAGGCCGAAGGCCGAGACCATACATGTTCCCACTTATCAAATCCCTACCCCAAGTGTCTAGCGAGGCCATAGGCCGAGCGCCGCGGAGAGCGAAGCTCGGAGTGGCTGGGGGTTGGCATGGATGGACATGGTGAAACTATAAGGGTCCCTTATTGACTACAGAACCCTAAAAATAGCTCTACTGAGGAACCGTGGAAGAAATAGTAAATACTTCCACTCCAATCAAATCAGCCCGTATTCGTTTACTTGACAGTTAGACATAAGCCACTTCTTCCTGTACTTGTCCTTCTTCATCCAGCCATTACCAGCAATCTTCTTCAAGTCCAGCGAGCTGGTGGGCGTCCAAAGTAGCCTCAGTGTATGTCTTAGTTGTCTGAAAATAAGTGCCCATAACTATATTTTTCAAGTACCTATAAGTCCGCACGGATCTTTTTGGCGGTAACGTGAACATAGTCACGGATCGTTTGCACATTGCACATCGCTCACTGTTTTTACAAAGTAGGTACGTGTCAGTAATTGACGTAGTGTGATGCGTAGTAAATTACTAAAGTAGTCAATTACTGTGTGAGTACACTGTAAAGACAATAAGCGATGTGCAAACGATCTGTGACTATGTTCACGTTACCGCCAAAAAGATTTGTGCGGACTGTAGTTGACACTATAGCTGGACAGTCTATTTGTCAGGTACAAAGCTAGGCAGGCATTAGTGTCCGAGAACGGATTAAAAAAGTTACAATTCAACGGTCCAACCTCAGAACGCAATGTTCTGGGGGTCCAACCCTCTGTGGGCGTAAAAGAATTGAAATCCGTAGCAATCTTAGATTAGCGGACGCGGCCAGGGCCGGGTTTCATAAAACTACAGTTCATACTTTATTATGACAATTCGAAATACATTGTGTAACAGTCTTTCTACTCGTTAATCTGTTGGTTGATCAGCTAAGCAATGTATACCGAATTTTCATAGTAAACCATGATTTATAGTTCTACGAAACAGGCATTTATTTTGCTAACCATAACCATTGAATTTTATTTGCTGCTCATTTATTTATTCTGACGACGAACATAATTATTGACTGATCAAATGATTTTTTGCAAATACTTGTTACTGATTCAATTCAATTCAATTCAAATATTTTTATTCATTGTAAAAACAGAATGTTTACTTAATGAACGTCAAAGTTGTTAGTTTCACAATTAATGGATTATGTGGAGAAGAAGCTAACAAAGAAACTCCACATTTATTCTTTTCAAAACACGTTTTAACTTAATTAACAGAGTTTTCAACTTAAAATATTAGTCATAAATGTGTTGAACACTAGTCACAATCGTCCTTTAAATAATATTAATCTACTGTTTAATGCCAAACATCTTTGTCTTCTAAATAATCCTTGATGTTATAGTAAGCATTTTTGCACAGAATGTGCTTAACACATTTTTTAAATCGCGTTGGAGGTAACTCTAATATATCTTGAGGAATTTTGTTGTAGAACCTTATACAGTGCCCCAAAAAGGATGTGTTAACTTTTGCAAGTCTAAATAGTGGAAATGACAATTTATGTTTTGGTGGATATTGTAGCTCTATGATTGGACTATTTAAATCCAGTACTTGTAACATCGTGTTCCTATCCCTTTTCTCCTTCCCACACGCACGCACACACGTAGCGCCGTCTCTTTCTGACGGCCGATTTTCTACGATTATCTCACCGAACCAAAAGACAGACGTTTTCCTACCGTGCGTGAGGTCAGATTGTATCTGCTGCGTGTGATTCAATCAAGGATGAAATCCATGTAATCCTACATTAATTAACCGCTATTTTGTATAAGAAACCTATATGTGTGACGATACTAGTGAATTAAGTGTATTTTAGTGCCGTTTTCGAACTTCTGCGTTGCAACGTGGTGCGCCCAGGTCAGAACTGGACCTAGGCGCTGATTCCTCAACTCCTGAACTTCAGAAGACACCAGGTACGTGCGTGCTCCTTTCCTATAAGGCTGCTGTATCATAATCCTGTGTCTCTCCACAAGCAGCAGTCGTTCGTCCTACTCATTAGAACGTTGTTACAAGTGCTATTGGTTTACCACAGCTAGGCCTAAGTAATATCATTCTAATTAGCCGCAAAAATACAGTCCACTCTAGCCCTCAACTTGAGCAATCGTTGAATTTATAAGAACCCGCACCCCCCACTGTGGTGAGAAAGGTCTGAACCAGCCCGTAATTTCCACCATAAGTTTTGTTCCTACGAGCACGGATATCTTGGGTAGTTTGTATAAAACCATCTGCCCAATATCCGTTTGTTTCTACGTAAATTGCATCTACCGCTGGATCTGTGTTGTATCTCAGTGTCCATATTCTATATAACGTCACTACTGTATCTACTTAATGTCACACGTAGGTATTCATTTCCCCGCTAATTAATTTGTACGTCAAATCCTACTGATAAATTCAATAAGTTGTTCCATTTCCGCCCCGCATCCGCTTTTATTCCGCACGGTCAACTTATTCAATTCATGTTATTATCCGCTAAAATCAGTCTAGGAACTTTGTACCTACACGTTATAACTTTATTTTGTAACCCCGCTTTGTATCGCACGTAAGGCCTATTCTGCATACATAAATACATGTCTACCCGCATCGCTAGTATCAATTAATTTCTGTAGAATATTCGAGTGCTAGTTGTGAAGTTATTCACCTTATATCTACCCGCTATTTCTCGTTATTTGTACGTTCTCCGCTAGCTCCTGCGCGCTCGGCTTTACTACAATAGATACTCGCTATACTCAGTACGTAGGTATAGCAGTCCGCTGCGCCTGCGACTGCGCTATCGGTTTGTTTTGGTTCTAAGTACCGCGTCTCATTTTATCTGTACGCTTTAGAGGTTTGTTCCCTTTGTTTTCGCGTCTATTTCACAATTAATTACGATGAGTAAGAAAAATAAGAAGGAAGGTTCCGATGATGAGAGTTATGATGAGGATCAAGGTCAGCGAGTTATACTCCAATCTAAACGTGAAATTCTATTTGCTCGCATGCAAGGAATTTACGATCTCGCTAAAAAGGTCGAGGACGATCCTTCCAACATTAAGGCTTTGCTAAACAGCGCGTTTAATGTTGATCAATTGCATAAAGACTTTGAAAGGGTTTTAGATTCATATAACGCTATATCGTTGAAGATTGACCCCAAGCACGCTATTAGGTACCAGGAATGGAGTAATTTCGACATCATGTACTGTCTTATTAAGCAGGTCATCGCGACTCATTTGCCGTCTAATAATTGTGAAGCGCCTTCCCAGGTACAAAAATCAAAACCTAGACTTCCTCCTATGGAGTTAATGTCTTTTAATGGTGATGCCAGCTTGTGGCCATTGTTTTACCAACAGTTCAAATGCACCGTCCACGAAAATACTTCGTTGTCAAATAGTGACAAGGTGTATTATTTGATAGGTAAACTGTCTGGACCCGCTGCGTCGGTTTGCGCCCGGTTACCCCCTACCGCTGAGAATTACCCCATAATTTGGCAGGCACTTATAGAAAAATACGACGATCCCAGACTTCTCGCTAGTTCGTACCTTAATCAGTTGTTAAGTTTTAAACCACTGACCACTAACTCCGCTACGGGACTTGAATCGTTTCTCGATAATTTTGACACGTCTGTAGAAGCCCTTAGACAACTGAGTCTTGGCGACTTGACCGATTTTATGCTACTGCACCTCGCTCTTCAAAGGCTGGACTCGGAGACTGTCAAGTTATTTGAAATAACGCATCGCAAGGATAAGATCCCCACTTATTCTAATCTGATTACCTTTGTAAAGGAACAGAGTAAGGTTTTATCGCGCTCAGCGGTTCCGTCTATAAAGGCTCAAGCGCAGCACAAAACCCGCGGCCCGCACGTCCCGATGCCTAGCACTAAGCAGCCACAAACCAAGTCGTTCGTAAACACTGACCGAGCGTGTGGCGCAAGTGATGAGAATAAGTGCACCTTGTGTCAGCGCGACCAACATGCTCATTTGTACCGCTGTTATGCTTTCATGAAATTGACGCCTCATGATAGGTATAAATTTATAAAAGGTAATTCGTTCTGCAACAATTGTTTAAGTATAAAACACAAAACGATGGCTTGTGATTCCAAGCACACTTGCTCTCATTGCTCGGCCAAGCACCATTCGCTATTGCATTTTAATCCGCCCGCTAATAATAGTACAATTGTGAAAACAAAACCCGCTAATAAAAATCCGCCCGCTAATTCGCCCGCTATCGCTCATGTCTCTAGCCACTCAGCGTTGAAACATGTTTCGTCCGAGTCTAATACTCGTGCTCCCGCTAAGGACTCTGCGCCCCATGCGCATAAGGTCGATTTTCCCACTCCCGCTAACGATCATAACACGTCAGTTTGTACTGTTTCTTATGATCAGGATTCACATACAATAACAACTGCGTTATTGGCCACCGCTAAACTAAAGGTTTTCGATAGCCTAAACCGCCCTCACGTTTTGAGATGTCTGATTGACCCCGGCTCTCAAAGTGAATATATTTCCGCTGCATGTAGCAAGCGCTTATCGCTTCCTATCTCCACGCAAAGCCGCTTCTCTAAGGTCCAAGGCATAGGAGGTGCCTCTCAGAAAATTTTGGGAGTTACATCACTCAGGTTTACTTCACGTTTCGACGACAGTCACGTATATCATATCCAGCCTCTGGTTATAGACAACATTACGTCACAGCTTCCCGACTCGTGCGTCGACGTCGGCGCTCTCGGCTACCTGCGTAATCTACCTTTGGCGGATGATGACTTTTCCGAGCCTGGTCCCATTGACCTACTTCTTGGAGTGAATTTGTATTGTGAAATCCTCCTATTCAATAAAATTACCGCAAATAATAATAACTTGCCTGTCGCCTTAGAAACGACTTTGGGCTACATAGTTATGGGGAACGCACCCGTTGTAAGCCCGCGCTCGTCTCTGCACGCATTTTGTGCTTTTACCGCAGACCCGCTACATCAACTTGTGGAGAGGTTCTGGTCTACTGAGGAACCGCCCTCCCAGTTGTTTTTAAGTCCCGATGACCAACGTTGCGAAGAGATTTATACCTCGACCACCACGCGAAATGAAGATGGCAGTTATGTAGTACAGCTTCCGTTCAAGGATGATCCGCAGGCGTTAGGTAACTCTTTCATAACCGCGAAGAAGAGATTTTTTAACCTCGAGAAGAAGTTTTCACGGTCACCGGACTTACATAAAAAATATAATGATATTATATCTGATTATCTCGACAAGGGTATATTAACACGCGTTTCTCCCGATGAATGTACCTCTCCAGGTTATTATTTACCGCACCACCCTGTCGTTCGTGACGATAAGGCCACGACGAAGGTCCGCATCGTTTTAGATGGCAGTGCAACGACTGACTCAGGGCTGTCTCTAAACGACCTATTATATAAAGGCTACAATCTGCAAGCCGACATATTTAACATCTTACTGAACGTCCGCATACATCGCATAGCGTTCTTCGCCGATGTTAGGCAAATGTATCTTTGCATATATACGCATCCTGCTCACCGTTGTTATCAACGGATTCTATATCGCTTCTCATCAGACGAGCCACTGGAAACTTATCAGTTTGAGCGTGTCACCTTCGGTCTCAGGTCTTCCCCAATGTTGGCGCTGCGTACCTTACGCCAGTTGGCGCAAGATGAAAGACACAGGTGGCCTATTGCTGCTGATGTCGTCGAACGAGACGTCTATATGGACGATCTAGCTTCTTCTGCTTGTTCTGTCGAACAGGCGGTCAAGACTGCGCAGGAATTGATTCAGATGTTTAAAGCTGGTGGGTTCGACTTAGTTAAATGGACTAGTAACTCGCCTGAGTTTCTAAAACATATACCCGTGTCACATAGACAATCTGAGTCAATTTCTTTCGATGACGATGACGCGTTCAAGATTTTAGGGCTGCGCTGGCTCCCTGCTTCTGATAATTTCACATTTTTGACGTCTGTTCCGCCATTTGCTCTAACTAAACGGGCAATCTTGTCCATGACCGCACGTCTGTACGACGTCCTAGGTCTAGTCGGACCTGTAATTCTTTACGCAAAATTGATAATCCGGGAACTCTGGCTTTTAAACATTAACTGGGATGACAAGCTACCCTGTGACATCACCGATTTATGGCAAAGATATTTATCTGAGCTACCGCTAATTTCAAAACTCAAGTTTCCTCGTTATGTAGGAATTAAGGAAAACAATTCTAAAATATCACTAATAGCATTTTCGGACGCAAGCGAAAGGGCTTACGGCGCTGTGATCTACCTCTACGTCTACAATGGTGACCACCAGCCACCGTCGATTTCGTTGTTGTGCTCCAAGTCCCGCGTCGCTTCAACCAAGCCTACAATTACGTTGGCTCGGCTTGAATTAAATGGCCTAGTGCTTCTCGCAAAGTTACTACGGGCTGTTTATGATTCGCTTTCCGCTCGTTGTCATATTGATAACGTTTTTATATTCTCAGACTCGACCGTCGCCCTTTGTTGGGTTACCTCATCTCCGCATAAGTTCCATACTTATGTCGCAAACCGCATATCAGAATTTCAGTGCACCTCGCCATCACAAAATGTTCATCACGTCGCTGGTATTGAGAACCCGGCTGATTGCGTTTCTCGTGGCTTGTTGCCTTCACAGATTTTAAACAATGACCTGTGGCTTCAAGGTCCTCCTTGGATGTCTTCGCCACTTGAAGATTGGCGCATAGAGAAATTTACTCCCGCTCAAATCCAGTTGCCCGAAGAGAAAACTATTTCTCACGTCACTGTGTCAGATGAAGAGAATATTCTCATCTCGCTAGGATCCAAGTTTTCTTCTTGGCTGAAGTTCCTCAGATCCACAGTCATCGTGCTTCGCTTCTTAAAGGTTCTTCCTCGTGGTGCATCAATCACTGCCGAAGACTTGAGCACTGCTGAAAACAAAATTATTCAGGCTGTCCAGAAGAGCTATTTCGCTAGTGATATACGAAACATTGAAAAGAACAAGCCTTGTTCGACCGCTCTCAGGAAGTTATCTCCATTCATCGCTGATGGTGTGGTGCGAGTCGGAGGTCGCCTCTCATATTCAAGTCTAGAATATAATCAGAAACACCCCGCTCTTATGCCTAAAAATGGGCACATCGCTGAACTTATTGTGGATTGGTACCACCGTGAAAATAGTCACGCTGGTCCGCAACTATTAATTTCAATATTGCGTCAAAAATATTGGTTTTTATCCGCTAGGCGCTTAGTGCGCTCCCGCATTCATAAATGTATTCGTTGTTTCAGGCTTAATCCTAAGCCTACTTTTCCCGCTATGTCAGATTTGCCCAGTTGTCGCGTAGAATCGTGTAAAGCTTTTACCCACACGGGGATAGATTTTGCAGGTCCTCTGTATGTAACGACGTCTAGGAAAAGGGGTGTGCGTAGCCAAAAGGCTTATATCTGCGTGTTTGTGTGCCTCGTCACCAAAGCGGTGCATATAGAGCTAGCTTCTGACCTTAGTTCAGCTACCTTTCTTAACGCGTTAAAACGCTTTTTGTCGAGACGTGGTCCTTGTAGTTTTATATATAGCGACAACGGAACAAATTTTATCGCATCACAATCCTATCTAAAGGAACTATTTGACTTCTTAAAGTCTAACGAATACTACACGCTTTTTAACAACGAACTCTCTAAACATCAAATAATTTGGAAAAGGTCACCGCCCTTAGGAAGTCATTTCGGTGGAATCTGGGAAGCCAATATAAAGAGTATTAAGTCTCTTCTCTTTCGCGTTATTGGCAAACAAATTCTCACTTACGAGGAAATGCTTACAGTCCTTAATCAGATTGAGGCTGTACTTAACAGTCGACCTCTGTACGTCCTGAGCCCCGACCCTTCGGAGCCAACCGCCTTAACGCCGGCGCACTTTTTTTCAACAAAACCGCTAGCTTTTTTACCCGCTGCTGATGTTAGTGGGGAACGGGCAAATCTTTTATCGCGTCATTCATTAATGGACTCGCTTGTCCAAACGTTCTGGAAGCGATTCAAGAATGAATATCTTCATAACTTGCAAATGCGCGAGAAGTGGAATACAGTTAGTAATCCAATAGCTGTAGGTACTATAGTTCTTTTAAATAATGAAAACGCGCCTCCTCTGTCTTGGAAAATCGGTAGAATTTCCGAGGTTTTCCCAGGCAAGGATGGCGTCGTTCGCTGTGCGAGAGTAGAAACGGGTGCTGGCTCGTCATACGTTCGCCCGACAACAAAGTTGTCTCCGCTTCCAATACAGTAGGGTGTCCATAAGATGTAGAAGTTTAGGATATTATTATCCAACCGCTATTTAATACTTTATTTTCCGCTGTTATATAGAATACATTCCGCTTTATATTGAAGTTCGCTATCCATTATGTTTATCCGCTAAACTCTTTTTATATTAATTTCGCTTTGAAGGATTCCTTCAAGGAGGGGGAGATGGTGGATATTGTAGCTCTATGATTGGACTATTTAAATCCAGTACTTGTAACATCGTGTTCCTATCCCTTTTCTCCTTCCCACACGCACGCACACACGTAGCGCCGTCTCTTTCTGACGGCCGATTTTCTACGATTATCTCACCGAACCAAAAGACAGACGTTTTCCTACCGTGCGTGAGGTCAGATTGTATCTGCTGCGTGTGATTCAATCAAGGATGAAATCCATGTAATCCTACATTAATTAACCGCTATTTTGTATAAGAAACCTATATGTGTGACGATACTAGTGAATTAAGTGTATTTTAGTGCCGTTTTCGAACTTCTGCGTTGCAACGTGGTGCGCCCAGGTCAGAACTGGACCTAGGCGCTGATTCCTCAACTCCTGAACTTCAGAAGACACCAGGTACGTGCGTGCTCCTTTCCTATAAGGCTGCTGTATCATAATCCTGTGTCTCTCCACAAGCAGCAGTCGTTCGTCCTACTCATTAGAACGTTGTTACAAGTGCTATTGGTTTACCACAGCTAGGCCTAAGTAATATCATTCTAATTAGCCGCAAAAATACAGTCCACTCTAGCCCTCAACTTGAGCAATCGTTGAATTTATAAGAACCCGCACCCCCCACTGTGGTGAGAAAGGTCTGAACCAGCCCGTAATTTCCACCATGTTTATTTCTAGTATTAACATTATGGTGGCCACCAACATTTTCGAAGTCTTTGATATTTTTTCTAACGTACATAATATTTTCATAAATGTATTGACATGCAACTGTTAAGATGTTGGTTTCTTTGAAGAAATCTCTTAGCGAATCCCTACTACCTAACTTGTAAACAAATCGGATGGCTCTCTTCTGCAAGATGAAGATAGTCTCAATGTCTGTTGCCCGGCCCCATAGTAGTATACCGTAGGACATAATACTATTGAAGTAACTAAAATAAACAAGCCTAGCAGTTGCAACGTCAGTGAGTTCCCTAATTCTTTTCACTGCGTATGCTGCAGAGCTAAGTCTGTGTGCTAATTTTACAATATGTGGACCCCATTGTAGTTTTGCATCGATTGTGATGCCCAGAAATACAGTATCATCTACAAATTCTAATTTTTCATGTCCAATTACTATGTTGTTCTCAACTACTCGTACGTTAGGTAAGGAAAACTTTATACATTTTGTCTTTTTAGAATTTAGCAGCAGATTATTAGCTGTGAACCAATCTAGTACTTGCGAGAGAGCATTATTTGCATCGTCAAGATTATTTTCTTGTCTCCTTATTTTAAAAATAAGTGACGTGTCATCAGCAAATAACACTATCACAGACATTTTTTGTACCATAAACGGTAAATCATTTATATAGACTAGGAAAAGGAGCGGCCCTAAGATAGATAGCTGCGGGACTCCTATTTTTACAAGTGAACCCGAGGATTTAATACGATTTACGTCTGCTTTTTGGACCCTTCCTTCTAAATACGATCTTAAAAGATCTAAACCTGCACCCTTTATTCCGTAGTGTTTTAACTTTAGGAGTAGCGTTTCGTGGTCTACACAATCAAATGCTTTTGATAAATCACAAAATATGCCTACTGCATCCTTGCGATCCTCCCACGCGCTGAAAATATGTTTAAGTAACATAACTCCGGCGTCTGTTGTATTCCGCCCTTTAGTAAAACCAAATTGCTGGCTATGAAAGAGTTGGTAATTATTGAAATGCGTAAGTAATTGATCTAAGATGATCTTCTCAAATATTTTACTTAATACTGGTAGTACTGAGACGGGCCTAAAATTGGTTGGATCGTGTTTATCACCGCTTTTAAATAAGGGTACTAGTCTACTATATTTCATGAGGTCCGGAAATACTCCCTCATCTACACATTTATTGAAAATTTTTGCTAACGGTAAAGCTAGGACATGGATCACTGAACTAACAATTTTTACCGACATACCCCACAAGTCCTCGGTTTTTTTAAGATTCAATAATTAAAATTTTTTAAGAACGTTATGGGGCTCAATGTAATTAAATGAGAAATCGTGTTCGCACGATTTCTCATTTAATTACATTGATCACTTCATAGTTCATAGATAAAATTAACATACTTAGTTTATCTAGAAAGTACCTTAGACGTGAAACACACAGATGGGACGTGGGGCGAGGGCGCGGTAATATGTATATAATATAGAGTCACAGACCACAGTCCACAGTCCTTACTCTGCGGTCATCTTGGTCTGTGACTCCCATCCGTGTGTTTGCACCTTATATACCTACTTTTTGTTGCGTTCGGTCGGTCGGGTCATGCATGGCTCACCTGATTCCATTTGAATTGAATAATCATAAGATAACATTATTAATTCCGTACGAGTTTTCTACATGTTTGTGATTAATAATGTTAAGAATTGGGATAGCTTTCATCATCACAACTAGCACAGTGGTTGTAAAAGCGTACACGAACTTTTACACCCTTCCAGACCTCAATAATGCCGAAAATGGTAATGCCAAGACTGTTTTCAAGTTATACCGCAGTTACATTATAAATACACTCGTAAAATAGTAAATTATGTAGTTGTATCTTTGTAAGAACCTGTATTTTGTGACACCTCTTACTCTGCAATTTTATTTTACCCTGCTCTTAGCCAGTAAAGATTTGATTGATGTTGACCGGTGAACTGTCGAGAATGTCTGTATTCGGCAGTCAAACATTGCCATTTGGGTTTATAAAATTATCGTGACGAATGGCCCTTAAGACTTCCAATCAGTCTCCATTAATCAAATTGCATTTTACACTTTTCTGTCGTCCACGACCTCGCGCACAATTACAATCTGGACTCTGTTTCATAAATTAACAACTAGTACATAGTAAAATTACAATTTTTCAGTAATTTTCGCCCAACCTAACCTAGCCTCAAGATTGGTCGGTTGGGTGAAAATTATGACAATACACTATTAAAAGTATGTTTATGTCCTATATTTATAAAAGAAAAGTCAATCTTTTTTAGCATTTGTACCCGAAGGGTATTACTATTACTATGTTTATAATGCATGTCTGTCCTTTAAAAGGGTTTATCTCTTAAATGGAAATAGGTAGCCAAATAAAAAAAATACAGAACATGTGTTATCTTGGGGGATTGCCCAATAACTAAAAGAAGCCAATTCAGCTCCGTGCACTTTTTAGATGATTACTGCCAATTTTTGGATGGCAAAACTTCAACGAAGCCATATCCTACGCCACTTGATAATGCCACGGCGCTTCACTCGGAAATTAATATTGGTAAGTCAACTGGGAATTCATTGCATTACGAAGCTCAGACATTTTGTTCGGAACAAGTCTTACTTTTTACTAGAACAGAGAAAAATATGCGTTGGCTTGGATATATGGAAAAGATCAAGAAATATACTGACCGAATTTGGGCGTCCCAAATCAAAACTAAACACAATCTGATAAGTAGCGAACGATACCTACCGTATCTGTATAACCAAACAAAAGCAAGCAGAGTGTGTAAAATTAAATAGTTACAGAAGAGATTAATGTTGCCAATGCATTTACAGATCCGATAGTGATTTATGATAAAAGAATTCATCGGTTACTCTACGGTAATAAAGTGGATGGTAAGTAAAGACACAAGCGGACCTCTTACGTAAAAACATTAATATAGAACTAATATATATGTTTCCCAGGTTATGCGAGAAATGGCGCTGTCGCACTGTGGACCGGATTGTGGCTTTCATAGACATCTGATTCATCATCATCATTCAGCCACAAGAAGTCCACTGCTGGACATAGGCCTCCTCCATGGATTTCCAAAAAGACCGGTTGGAAGCGGCCTGCATCCAGCGTCTTCCTGCCACTTGGATGAGGTCATCTGTCCATCTTGTGGCTGGTCGTCCTACGCTGCGCTTGCCGATATGTGGTCTCCATTCGAGAACTTTTCGGCCCCATCGGCCATCAGTTCTGCGTGCTATGTGCCCCGCCCACTGCCACTTCAACTTACTAATCCGCTGGGCTATGTCGACGACTTTCGTTCGTCTACGAATCTCATCATTTCTGAATCGATCTCGTAGAGAAATTCCGAGCATAGCCCTTTCCATAGCTCGTTGCGTGACCTTGAGCTTTCTTATGAGGCCCATAGTTAGAGACCACGTTTCAGTGCCATAAGTCATCACTGGTAACACACACTGGTTGTATAATTTTGTCTTGAGCGATTGAGGTATGTTAGACGAAAAGACTTTTCTAAGTTTCCCGAATGCTGCCCAGCCGAGTTGGATTCGACGATTGACCTCTTTCACGAAGTTGGACCGGCCTAGTTGGACTGTTTGTCCTAAGTAGACGTATTCGTCTACAACTTCGAGAGTCGTGTTCCCCAATGTTATTGGGGTGGGCACAACACGGGCGTTCGACATGACCTTCGTTTTGTCCATGTTCATTTTAAGGCCCACACGTTGGGAAACTCGACTGAGGTCTTCGAGCATTATGCCGAGGTCTTCCATCGTTTCTGCCATGACTACTATATCGTCGGCAAATCGAAGGTGCGTGATGTACTCGCCATTGATATTGATGCCGCGTCCCTGCCATTCCAGAAGCTTGAAGGCATCTTCCAGTGCGTTCGTGAACAGTTTCGGAGAGATAACGTCTCGACATCTCGACATCTCGATAACGAGAGACATCTGATTAGTAATCTCGAAATGTGTATTGTGTGTTTTGTTTTTATTTTTTTGTAAATGATGCCACTTTAATATTTAGTGGCGAGTTATAATTAAAAACCTAAACAAAAAGTTTAATCCACTTTGAATTTTTAGTCCCATAATGGTTTTAAGCAGTATATTTATATTTACAGCAGAACGCAACCGGCATACGACTGATGATCCATCTCCAGTTACATCTCCTTGGATAGACTGTTTGGTTATGTACCCATCAGGCTCTATACATCGGTATGTGATCGTTAGTACAAAGATGTACCACCGTCGTAAACCAATATTTTTAAATATTTTTCCATTTATATTTTTCAAATCTGGGAACATAGGATCATTCTATAACAGACGGAAGAGGACTTCAGCCGCACCAGAGTTCACTTGCAGACTGCCGTCAATGCTTTCTCTGTCATTATCTTCCCGTTCATCCGGGTTGGCGAGAACTTGTATCGGATTCATGCGATAACCCTGCAAACGTATTCCAGAGCCGACCGGTTTAACAACCGTGGGAGCGTGCACATGCCCCCATTGGAGCAAATGCACCGGGGGCATTGCCGCCTTAACCGCACCAGGGACTACCTGCAGACTGCCGTCAACGCGTTCTTCATCCTGCTTTACGGGAATCTGCAGGACGTGCTGAGGCTGCCGCCCGACTACGTCCTCAAATCCGTACGGTTTCTTTCTCCTCATCTTTCTTGCATGAGGTTGATAACTGGGACTTCATAAGAATAGAAGTGATGGCTTGACTTGATGTTACCGAACTGTGGGGTAACGCTAGTAGATTGATTTGAAATAGTTGATCGATTTTTGAGACAAAACTCTCGGCCACAAACATAAGTCTGTAGGAATACCAGCTGAGTCATGAATCTTGCATGCTAGAGTTGACACCAACTTGTTTGTGTGTCTTTTTCTTGAGAAATAAATAAGTAATAGAGGTTTTAAGTAATTATTTTATGGGCTTGTACCTCAGAACACAAAAAGAAGGCTTGTACAATGCTTCTTCGATGTGACAATATGGCTGAATAGAAATGCACACATGTCAGGCTTAGGTAACCATAGATGGATTGGTTCCAAGTCGACACCAAAAAAATAGTTTTTAATTTGATTAAAATGATTCACGCTTTTCCTTTCTTTTAAAATACTATGTTACTTAAGAAGATTTATAGTTTTTGGCCATTCTTTCGATTGGCATCATAAAAGTAGGGGTTTTTTTTTACATTTAAGTCGGTTCGATTCCCAGACGAAGCAAGTAATTTTTAGAAAATATTTGAATGCAGAATTACTAGCTTTTAAAAATAACATAGTCTTCTTCCAGCAAAATACCCTATCTACGATATTTAAGGTCCCTTCATGTGCCATAACTTGGACGCCCTGTATATATGTGTGGCTTAGGCCAATTTCAGTCTGCTTTTCCCTTTAACAGTAAAATACTCATATCGATCAAACTCAAAATGAAAGAACACACTAAACAGAACGCAGTGTTTTAAATCAAGATACCTTTTTTAGTTACTTGCATGTTCTAACTGTTCATTCCGTGTGGCGTCGGAATAAGAATAGCGTCACTCCATTTCCTTCCGTGGACGTCGTAGAAGGCGACTAAGGAAATACATTACCAGGAGACGGGCAGCAGCGTATTCCTGAGATTCCAACAGCATACTGCGATCGCCAACCCGCCTGCCAAGCGTGGCGATTATGGTAAAACCCTTCATGGTTAGGAAAACCATGAAGGAGGCCTATGTCCTGCAGTGGGCGTCAAATGGCTGATGATGATGATGTTCTAATGTATTTTACGATACAATTTGCGAATTCTAAGTGAGAATTTCCATAATAGCTAACTTGTAATTTGTCAGCGCAGGCTCGCACTATAGCAATGATGAAGCTATCTCGTGAGAAACTGGCTGCTACGTGGACTTTAGTAAAGGCGGGCAAGAAACCTGTGTCTGTAACGTATGAGCAGCTAGAGCAGTACCGCCCGCTGTTTAAGTACGTGAGTGCGAAGGAGATGGCGCGCCTCAACATGAGCGACCATCGCATTCTGTCGTACCTCGGCACCCACCCGGACCTGAACAGGCATCATGTAAGATTTGATCAAGGGCACAAGTTCGCAATTAGCACAGATAGCAATAGAGATTGTAAGAGGAAAAAGAAATAAGTTAGGGTGAGAGAAAATAAGACCGAAGAGTTTTATAAAGCGGCAATTAGTATTAAACTTTCAATAAGTTGTCAATAATGTTTACCCAACCTAGCCTCACGATTGGTCATGAAGAAAGGGCGAAAATTACTGACTATTATTGTAGCCACATTATTGTGACAATTATTGGGACCACTACGGTTGACGGTTTCCATTCTCAGGTTGGCGTAATAGCAAGCAAGTACACAGCGATGAATCCTAACTGGATGGAGCCACTGTACTTGAACCTGATGAACAATTTACTCTGTGGTATACCGATTAAAAATATGAGGAAAGTCGCACAGGCCTCCTACTTACAACTCGCTAATCAGGTAAAGTTATAGTTCACTTTGTTATTTAAGAAAGAGGGACTATAGTTACAGTAGATAATCCTTTATAAAGCCACAACTAATATGTATACAGCCTACAATTATCAGTAATTTTCTCTCAACTAGTTTGTCACGATTGTTCGGTCGGTTGAGCGAAAATGACTGACAATTTTTAAACATAAACATTTACATACAGGTACATACATTGGTTCTGGCACCACACTAGGATACCCTGTGTCATGGTAACCAGAAACAACGACATCACAAACATGTAAACATCCAAGACCTGGGGTTTTTTTTTGTCCCCAGCCGGGATTCGAACCCGGGACCTCTCGCATAGGTTTAAGTTTTATACTATATGTCGCTTCACATCGTAGGGATGTTGTAGGTGTTTTTTGTGACCTGTCAAAGGCATTTGATTGCGTGGACCACGAGACACTTTTATTAAAACTAGAACATTACGGTGGTAAGGGGAAAGGCTTAGAACTGATGAGATCGTATTTAAAAGGAAAGGTTCAAAAAGCGGACATTAATCATATAAAATCCGCAGGTTCGCAAATAAAAATGAGAGTACTCTCAGTACGAGTGATCAACTTTGGGGCCGTTCCTTTTCCATGTTTATGTAAATGATTTGCCATTTATGGTACAAGACATGTCCGAGATAGTATTATTTGCAGATGACACGTCACTCATTTTTTAAATTAAGAGACAAGAAAATAATCTTGATGATGCAAACAATGCTCTCTCGCATGTATCATATTGGTTCACGGCAAATAATCTGCTTCTAAATTCCAAGAAGACAAAATGTGTAAAGTTTACCGTACCAAACGTAAGATTAGTTGAAACCAACATTGTAGGTACTTGAAAAAGAAAAACTAGAACTTGTAGAAGATACCGTATTTCTAGGCATCACAATCGATTCAAAATTACAATGGGGTCTTCATATCGTAAAACTAGCACACCGGCTTAGCTCTGCGGCATATGCAGTTGCTGACGTTGCAGCTGCTAGGCTTGTTTATTTTAGTTACCTACTTCCATAGTGTTATGTCCTACGGCATACTACTGTGGGGTCGAGCAGCAGACATTGAAACGATCTTCATGTTACAGAAGAGAGCGATCCGATTTATTTACAACTTGGACTCGTTAAGGGATTTCTTTAAAGAAACTAACATCTCAAATTATCCCTCATGGTTTTCATAACCATAAGGGGTTTTGCCATAATCGCCACGCTTGGCAGGCGGGTTGGCGATCGCAGTATGCGGTTGGAATCTCACGAAGACGCTGCTGCCCATCTCCTGGTACCTAATTTATTTCCTTAGTCGCCTTCCACGGGAGGAAATGGAGTGATGCTATTCAGTGCAGTCTTAAGCCTATTCGGCGCCGGGGTGCGGGGCTCAGCCTCCGCCCTCGTTTTCTTTTACACTGCAGCGTGGCACGCGACCGACGACACACTGCAGTATGAAAGGGGTCCTAGTCAACTAAGAAAACACAATACACGTAATTTTGATTATTTATTTATTATTAGGGCCTGTCCAAGACCTAGGAAAACAACAAGTGAGATAAGCGCTTCGACTTTTCGCGTTTCTTCGGAAATTTCTGCGGACATTGTGGGTACATCGAGATCTCTCTTATCGAATCTACCCTCATGCAGGTGGAGCGTTTGATTCTAATAAAACTGAAACGCGAGACTGTTCTCGTCCAATTGGTGTTTCGACTTCATCGTGTTCACTTCGAAAAGATGGGAAGGCCCCGAACCTTCGATACGGACGAATCTGATGACGACGAGCGCGACTGCAATGGAGACACCCCACCGTGCAAGATACCGTGGCTTGACGACCCCACAGCCAGCTGCCCTGGTAGGCGAGGCTTGCCGGTCACCGATTCACCGCAGCCTGGCACTTCGCGAGACTGGATGGAGCCCCCGGGTTCTCCAGCGTATTCCGTCGGTCTCCGCCAGTGACCGCAACACAGCCACGTGCCGAAAAATCGCGTGCCAACCAAACTGTACCTGTACCACGTGTCGATGTGGAACGACAGCTGGCTCAGCTTTCACGTGAGTTTTTAGCTTTTCGTGAATTATTTCAATCCCGCCTTGCCCCTGTGTCACCTGCTTTGAGCTGCCAGGCGCCTGGGCTTCCACCCACGGAGCCGGACGATGTAGACATTAATGTTCTGGGTGACCTTATGCCTCCCGTCCTGCCGCCGGCGCCTGAGCTCGATGTGGTAGACACTGATATTGCAGAAGCGACGCGACGGGCGGTTCCAGATCGAGTGACCGCATTCATACGTCTGCAGCATTTCAATGAAGCAGATTGGGCCGGGGTGCGTTATGCTGATGTTCAGAAAAAGTATTTAGCCTTTCCGGCTTTTACCCATTTGGAGCTAAATGAAGAACTCATGCCTTTTGAGAACAAGCCATTTTTCCTACGTTCTCTAGATCAAACCTTTGGCGCTCTTACAAATATGCTATTGGCTCAAAGAGAGGCTATTCAGACGGCCATTAGGGAAATCATGGCGGTTCCTGGTGTGCCTGATACGCTTAATACTAAGATTGCAGAATGTTTTGCGTCTGGCAGTGTGTTCGCAGGAATTTCAAAGGATTTACTGCAGGTCGTTTGTGGAAGAAGAGCGAGCCTAGTCGAGCAGCGACGCGACGCGGCCCTCAGTGGCGTTCGTGACAAATATACACGGGCATCGCTCCGCCGCATCCCACCCAGCTGCGAGCATCTGTTTGAAAAGGCTACCTTCTCCGATACTGTAAGCAAACTAGGAGGTGGCTCCAAGGTATTCCGAAAGCCTTTTCAACCCGCTGAGGGTAGAAGATCTTCACCACCGCGACAACCTAGCACTGTTTATCGCGCCCCCGCTGTCGCCTCCACCGTGCGACGCGCCCCCGCGTCTGCTCCCAAGACGAAAGCCCCACCCACTGGCAAGCAGACCCAACAACGTGCGCGACCCAACTCTCATCGACGGCGTGATGACGGCCGGTCCCGCCGACATTTCTGACTTTCAAGCGGGCCAGCTACATTTACATGCGGCCACGTGGCTGGCTCTCGGTGCACCGCCACATATCCTGCGGATCATTCAGGGGTATCGTATCCCGTTCGTGAGAAAACCTCCGCTGAGGAGGTCCACTTACCCCTTATTTCGTTTGGACACTTCGCAAGCCATGACGAACGAGATCAACAAGATGATTGCCCAGGGAGTTATCGAGAGAGCACCGAGCGACGCAGGTTTCGAGTCACACCTTTTCTTAGTAGAGAAGCAGGACGGTTCGTTTCGTCCAGTGCTAAATTTGAAAGGCCTGAACCGGTACCTAGACCACGGCAAATTTCGCCTAGTAAGTATGCACAAGGTTCCCAATTTTCTACAGCCTCGCGACTGGCTCATGAAAATCGACCTCAGCCAGGCGTACTTCCACATACCTATCCAGAGGTCACATCGTCGGTTCCTGCGCTTTGCTGCCAGGGACAGGGTCGGCCAACACCAGTTCTGGCAGATGACCTGCCTACCGTTCGGCCTTGCCACTGCACCAATAACCTTCGCTACACTTACGAACTGGGTGGCTTTCCAGCTTCGTCAGCGAGGTGTCCGGCTGATTGTCTACCTAGACGACTTCCTTTTGGTGAGTCAAAGCCCACACCATCTTCGAGAGCATGTAAGCTACGCTACGGCCCTGCTCCGCAAGCTGGGGTGGGTGATAAACAAGGACAAATCGTCTACCCGGCCGTCACAAGTGCTCGAGTTCTTGGGCATCTTGTGGGACACCAGAGCCAACTACAAGGCTTTGCCACTCAAGAAACTTCTCTCACTGGACAGTTGTCTCTTGAAAATGAGTTCCTCCAATATTTGGACTCCTCTGGATCTTCAAAGGTTGGTGGGTCGTCTGAATTTCGCCAGTTTTGTAGTTCCTATGGGCAGGCTCAACTATCGCAACCTTCTGTCCCTAATGCGACTAGCAGTTCGTCAAGACTGCTCGGTGAAGGCTACCGCCCAAGCGCAAGCAGATCTAGCTTGGTGGCGACTTCATTACAACAAGGTGAGCGAGATATGGCGTCCTCCGGCATCTCATTTCTTGGTAACCGACGCATCGGACTTGGGCTGGGGAGCCTACGTAGACGGAGCTCATATACACGGAACCTGGTCGGAGCAACAGGCGATTCTACACTCAAATCTCAAAGAGATGTTGGCAATATGGTTCGTACTGCACGAGAAAGCTCGAGTATTTGCAGGAAGGACAGTTCTAGTGCAGAGCGACAACCGAACAGCATTATCATACCTGCGCAACCAAGGCGGCACCCGATCAGCCAATCTCATGGACCTCACGAAAATAGTCTACAAACTCCTCGAGAAATATTGCATAAATCTAGTGGTGAGTTACATACCCGGACCTCTCAACACTGTAGCAGACAGTCTGTCTCGCTTCAAAACTCAACCAGAGTGGCACCTACTCCCCGAGGCATGCGAGGTAATTTTTCGAAAATGGGGAAGACCAGTCATAGACCTTTTTGCCTCTGCAACAGCACATGTAGTCCCTCGGTATGTGAGCTGGGATGTCAGGGACCAGAGAGCAGACCTGTGCGATGCATTCAGCGTACGATGGTCCTACAAGCTCGCATGGATCTTTCCGCCGCCGTGCCTCATACCACGAGTGCTGACCGCGCTCAACTTAGCAGCAGGCAAGTACATTGTCGTGAGTCCCCGCTGGACAAATGTGCCCTGGAGAGCAGACCTCAAAGCACGGGCGCTGAGCCCGCCGTTTACCATTCACCGGCTGGAGAGCGTGCTGGTGGACACGTCCACAGGCCGAGCACCTCCGCAGATAGAGACCCTTGCATTGGAGGCCTGGTTGATTCGGGGTGGAGTAACTTGCTCAGTAAGTGGCCACGCTCTCTCGCTACAATTGTTGAGTCCAGTTGGAGAAAGTCCACGCTCAACACGTACAAATACGCCTGGGGAAAATGGACGTCCTGGTGTAATGAAAATGCTGTAAACTACAAAAACCCTGACGCTGATACTGTTGCTAGATACCTTGCTTATCTATATAGATCGTTGGGGTTAAGTTACTCTACAATCTTAGTCCACAAATCAGTTGTTACAAATTTTGCAAACCCACTTGACGCAGAATGTTTAGCTTCACACCCACTGATCCGGCAAGTCCTAAAAGGCATTGGAAATGAAACAAACTTTAAATCTAAAAAAGTCAAGCCCCCTGTATGGAACCCACAAATAGTTGTGGACTGGCTCCTGCGAAATAGTCCCAGAGTGGACAGCCTTTTTGATGTTTCCAGGAGGTGTGCTGTATTACTGCTATTGGCGTCGGGCCGGCGCGTACATGATTTGACTCTGCTGTCGATCAGCTCAGGTCATATGGAGAACAAGGAACACAGCATCACGTTTTGGCCTGAATACGGTTCGAAAACAGACTCGTTGCGACACAGACAGTCTGGCTGGCTACTCTCCACGGGCCCTCATCCGAATTTAGATCCAGTGCGCTGGCTCAAAGCGCTGTTGGACCTGTCAGCCTCGCGGCGCTCGTCGGGTTCCATAAACAGCCTATTCGTGGCCACGCGGGGCGCGTCACGACCCGCTTCACGCACTGTTATTGGCGGTTGGGTGCGCTCACTGCTCGTCGACGCAGGCGTGCACGACACGCCGGGTTCTACTCGCGCTGCCGTGGCCTCTCTCAACTGGCTCGAGCATCATCCGCTTGACGACATACTTGCCAGAGGCAATTGGACTTCGGAAAATACGCTGGCCAGATTTTACAGACGACCTGTAGCTCAACCATCTGCAAGCACTCCGTCAGTAGCCTGTACCTTCAGGCCCGTATAGCGTGTAACTAAAGCAATTAAATATGATTCTGACTTAACAATCAAATCAACTATTTTTGTTTAAGTTTTATTTACTACGTGCAACATGTCATGTTTATTTATTTTCTTCTATAATTAAATGATTTCTGGATCATATGGTTGTTTTACCTTGTCAGCTTTGTAGCCAGGTACACATACTTACCCTTCCTGGTGGCTAAAACACATTGAACACATAGGTACGCATACAGGCTGAATTAGGTGCCTGCAGTGCATTGACACCAGCTACAACTTTCTTGTTAGATAAGTACCTACATTTCCACTGCATTAACAAAGTGGAGTAGCTGGCGGTCTTAGATGCACTGAAAGTTCCTGTTTCCTGTAGTGGGTATTGTCGATAGATCTCTCTTTTCTCACCATGCGATAATAAACACATCTCACTTGTTGTTTTCCTAGGTCTTGGACAGGCCCTAACTACATAATATGCGCATTTTTCCTGAAATAAAAATGACTTATTATGTATTAGGCCTGTCCAAGACCTAGGAAAAAATTCCTGCATGGTAATAGTAAACACAATTGAACGAGAACAGTCTCGCGTTTCAGTTTTATTAGAATCAAACGCTCCACCTGCATGAGGGTAGATTCGATAAGAGAGATCTCGATGTACCCACAATGTCCGCAGAAATTTCCGAAGAAACGCGAAAAGTCGAAGCGCTTATCTCACTTGTTGTTTTCCTAGGTCTTGGACAGGCCTAATACATAATAAGTCATTTTTATTTCAGGAAAAATGCGCATATTTCTCTAAAATACGAAACTAAAATGAAACTTAAATTATACAAATAAAAAACAAAACTATTCACCATTCGAGATATTATGTCCATTTTTTGGAATTAACACTCTATAAAGGTACCTACTTCTTCAAAAAAGTGAAGATTTTTTGATGGACCTTCTAAAAATTTTACTTTTATTTCAACATGAAAAAGAACATGATGCAAAAACAAAGAAAAGAAGAAACCTATTATAGTTGAAAAATCAATAGAATTATGAGTCGTAATTTTGATAATTAACTCATTTATTAAATCAAACTCAATTTTTCTCGCTTTTGAGTTGGCAAAGATTTTAATTAAATAATTTATTTTTATACCAATTTTGGATTCTATACTTATAATAGCTAAGTTTGTCAGTCGGTCTTGGTCATCATGGTTGACCGAAGATAATTTTTTATTAATTTTTATTTTGAAAAGGATCGCTCCCCTTCAGCTACTGTAACAGGCAGTGTTAAATATATACGTAGAGATGTTGAGATATTAGGGAATGAGGAGATTAAATTATTAGAATGTATATAGCTTAAAATATCAGTGGGAGTACTTGTTGATGCATTGGGAAAAAATATTGGCAACAATTCTAATTCATTATATAAATCCTCCCCGTCAATAATTATCAAATCTAATTTTAAATGTTATTTTTTCTTGGAGCTGAGAACATTGAGATTTTTTTTCATGCATCTCTAATTTCCTCCAGCATTCAATGTTTTGGAAGAGTGAAAGAACTGAATTGTGTTCGGTCCGCAAATCGAATCTCTCATTTAATTTCGAGATAGCAGTGTCCAGTAAAAATAAAAATAAAAACATACTTAAATTTGTTGGTTGGGTCTAAAATAGGCTGCAGCCTCGTAATCAAAATGTCTTTTTTGGGGACGTGGACGAGCAGTTTCTTGAAATTCTGTTTCGCATTCTAATTCTTCAGCAATTAATTTTGCATCAGATAACAAGTATAACAACTGTTCAAACGCACTGTGTCGGTGCGGTTTTGCGCCAAATCTTTTTAAACCAGATTAATCATTTTGGTAGCCTCTGAAACAATTACCTACGTCTGATTTTTGCAAATGTTTGCTTACAATATTAATCTTTAGTAAAATATTGTACCATATAACTACTGAACATATGAATCTATAAGACTTTAATTTGGCTATTAACGAACTCGCTAAGGTTTTTGTCGCTATCATACTTGTTATTTGTAAAATAAAAATAAAGTATAATGCATCGTAAACTTTATCCATGTTAAAACATAGTGCTCTAAGAGCATCAAATCTACTTTCCTAACGCGTATTTGAAAGAGGTTTTAATGTCAAAGTAGGTATCTGTTTCATAATTTACATCCCAGCGTGATATGTGGATGTCAGCAAATAAATAAATTTCTTGGACAATACAGAAAAAGTTAGTAATTTCCAAGGAGCTTTTAGCGGCGTCATTTACTACTAAATCAAGGGAGTGAGCAGCACACGGTACATAAAAAGCACGAGAATTCATGTCTAATATATTTTTTTCTTGGAGGCCTATATTTTTCTCCCTCATATTGGCCAAATTATCATATCCTTGGCCTCGCAAATCATCTAATTCAATTTTGCATGATTTTAAGAAATCTAACAAATAAGTCCCTTCGCCGCTCCGGTAGTATCAGTTACAGGTAAAAAACCTAAAAATATGTGCGTTTTGTCGGTGGATTCAAATAAATAACAGTACGTTGTTCTTGGTGTGAAATATCAGGTGTGCAATCTAGAATTACAGAGTAATATTTACATTGCTTCAAAAGACTAATTATAGTCGTTTAAATTTTTTCAGCAATTACTAATCAGTTCATTTTGAATGTTATGACCAAGATAATGTGGCATGCGATGCTGAGCTCTTTGAATTCGAGCAATGTGTTCTGATAGTGTACTATCAAAATTAGATAATTATACTCTCCACCAACTTTAAAAAATTACCATTATTTGGGTCATACAACTTCTCAGTTGCGCTCCTAAATGCTATATTTTGACCTGCCAAAAATTTTATAGTTTCGATTATCTATTCCAAAGCTGCCGTCCACCTCTTTTTCTCGCGGTCTATTTCAGTTTGATTTACCGAGTCTACTGTTTGCCCTTTCAATAAGTAATTTTTGAAATACAAATATTTTTTAAAAGAACATAATTATGTTACCTGAACTTTTCTCATGTCGTTCTATATTTCTCGACAAATGCCCCCAGTCTTTATAACCAGTGGGGCCATTAAATGCAGTGACATTAATATTAAAAAGCTTACAGTGAAAACAAAATACAGAATCAGTAGATGTGGAATATACAAGCCAATCTCGACGAATAATTTCGTTGTTTTGTAACTTTTTACTCTAATATGTATCTGAAAACGACCTCATTGTACTATCTGAAGGATAGTTGGTTTTTTAATCTAAGTTGGTCCACGTTCTGTCAAAAATAATCTTAAATTATCGGGTATTACGTGCGGCCAGAGAGCAGGATCATTCGCGACATTTTCACAAAATCGTACATCTGGTTCTGTTGCTGGTTGGTTAACAATTGGTTCACTTGGAGTAGGCGAGGCACTGTTACTAGTGTGAGCTAGAACTTGTGAAATACTCGTAGAAGTTCTCTTTTCCAAGTTGACTGTCTCGTCTAACTGTCGGACTGATGTTGACGAAGATGTACCTAAAAAACATAATAAGATAGAGAATAAGATAGTCAACAATTTGTGTAACCAAGTGTGGTAACAGGGCCACGCAATAATGTTTTAGGACAATAAAAACAGCGCCTGAAAGTTAAGGGGGGCATAGTCTAATCCGTTAGTCCGGCCGAGCGCGCTCAGTGTGGAATTGCCGAGGCGCTTGCGCACGCTCTGGGGCCTAATTATGCGCACCAAATCCTGAGCGATTCCAATCGTCTGTCAAATGCCATACTAATTTGACAGTTAGATGATAGGGGCTGAGCGCAAACAGTAAGAAATTACTTTAGTTGCGATTGGTGGATCTCGCCTGCGGTTATTTCATGAAAAAACATAATCCCCAAAAAACAAATCACAAACACACAAGCCATATACAGACAGTCTAGTCCACTGTTAGACATGAGCCTCCAAAACTGTAGGGTTATTTATTGCCATAAGCTCAACGATTGGAACGAGTGTTGGAGATATCACACAACACAAAAATTTAACATACAAGGGATTCGAACCCGAGACCTTCGGCACGAGAGTCAGTGTTACTAACCATTGCGCCTTCCGGTGCGCAATCCACAAAAGTACAATTAATTAGAATTTAGATATTGTCATTAGGTAAACAGTTACAGGTAACTTATACAAAAAATAAGAAGTGTAATAATATGTAATAAGTAGGTAGGAACTTAGTTAGGGATCGAGCCCAGGCAGGATACACCAGCGACTTCTGTCACTGATTTGCGCCACTTTAGCCATACCTTGCCATACCATAACTAACTGAACTTACCAGGTCGAAAGAAAGAGTCAATCGGAGAAGTTAGCTTCTTAATTTTTTCTTCTTTCTCCAGTTTCCTTTTTCTGTTTTGAGCACCCGATGGTTTCTTTTTTAACCGACTTCAAAAAAGGAGGATTTTGCCGCGCGCGTGTTGTATTAAATAAAATTGTTATTTCTGTAGTAATAAGAGTCATTTTGGCTTGCACAACATGAGCGTTATGACAAGCGCCGAAAGCGTAGTAAAAGTAAAACAATGATTATTGTTGATGACTATTTTTTATATTTAATTTTGCGCATACGTAGGTATTTGTCGTAATAAGTATATGAAATTATGCAATGGCGTTAAGTTCAATAAATATCTAAATATTCTTCAGCGCTCGGTAGGCGCTCCCGGGTGCACCGCACCCCTTGCACCCCCGGGTAAAGACGGCCCGGCCCTGATGCTAAATATTCTTTATCCGGCGCCACACGGCCACACGTCTTGTCACATAGTGTAACTTTAAGTTGAAAACTCTGTTAATGAAGCACACCTGTCTTGAAAAGAATAAATATGGAGTTTTTTTTTTTGTTAGCTTCTTCTCCGCATAATCTATTAATTGTGAAACTAACCGCTTTGAGGAAACATTTTGTTTTTATAATGAATAAAATTTTTGACTTACAATGATTAAAATAAGATTTTTTTCAGCTGTTTTTTCATATCCACGCATGTGACCCTTTGCAGCGACGTTTTTATCTAGCAATGATGATGCGCACTCAGGTTTGTTGAAGAATACTTTGCTTTACGATAATAATTTTTTCTTGTGATTTTGCTATGTGTAATTTTGCAGGCGTTGGGAAAATCATATAGCTGGAGTTCCCGTGATGTAACTAGGCTTGGTCTGCTTCTTTCCGAGCTCAAAGGCGATTATCTGGCCGCCATAAATCCCGAGGCTATGTCTGGGATATCAGCAGAGGTACGCATAACTATATTACATTACTGCAGCGGCCAGCAAGAGTTGTAGCTAAGGCTTGAATAGTAGGTACTTTTCTCAAATAATGCGCGGAAATTAAAACTAAGTATGTAGTACATACCTAGGCAGAACCTTTTATTTGAAAATACAATTAATTTTCAAAATCAATGACGAACAACGAACAAGAATAATTTTTCCCGCGATAAAGTGTCAACTTTTTTTTTTCAGAAATAGGTTTCTATTTGCAAGCCAGTTCGAAATTTAAATAAAACCTTTGATAAGTTATCTCCTTGGTTGCCACGTTTGAAAGTAAAGGATCGTTCCATTTTTAAATTACACGACAGATAATCTAATTTATTTGGCCGCTAAAACACGACAGATATGGATTTTTCATACAACTTTTGCCGGCCACTACTCGCATGTGTTTGGCCAGTAAATCAAATTCGATTTATCTCGAAGAAGGTTGTCAAAATAATGCTCAAATTTCCAAGCATGTATGAGAAAATTATTATTTCTCAAATAATGCGCGGAAATTAAAACTAAGTTTAAACGGCAGAACTTTTTATTTGAAAAATTCAATAAACTTTCAAAATCAGACGAACCACGAACGAACAACAATAATTTATACAATAATATACAAGCCTTGGCCACAACTAGGCATTGATGGACTCACGTACTTCACGTTCGTCCATCAATGCCTCTTTTGCTGGCCCCTGGAGTAATGTGCTATTATCGTTACTTATTTATTTCAGACCATTTCTTATTCAAAATGCCTCCGTCTTCGCACCCAAATTATACTCAATAGCCATCATGACTGTCCACTGTATAGGGTTATCCATTGCCTCGATTCCGGGTGTCAAAATATGTAATCGAGTGACAAACAAACTCGTTCTAGACATGAAATGATGTGAAAAAACGATTCGATTCCCACTGTCTGTCCCACTTTTGCTCGTGGTCCCACTAATCCTGAAAAACATTGACTCGTGGTCCCACTGCTAGGTCCCACGAGTCACCAGTCATAGCTATAGAGTGTGGCTCGTATACCCAGGGCGCACGGCCAATGGCCATGCACAAAGGTTAGAAGATAGGTACTGGCCACTTATGATAACAATAATTTATCCTCGTCGATTTTAATGACAAGATCGGGTTGTCAACGTCATCTTAATTCTTACAAATTGTTTTGCTTGTGGCTTCGGATGGAATATCTGTGATTCATATTAAATAAAAAAACAGATAAAATTTTTAAAATCATAGGAAGAAAAGGCGGAATGCCGACTTTTAAAATTTTGGTGGCATCTGATAAAAATCTGTGAAAATAATAGAAAATAATGAAAGAATAGTTTTGATATCTGTAAAAAATCTATGAAAAATTTAATTAATAGAATAATTCTTCCTTAGAGATCTATTTAGTGGGACCACGACTCCATGACGCAGTTGTAGCTATCAGTGGGAATAAGTGATAGGACCACGAGCCTTAAACTGGTAGGACAGCGAGTACGGTGGGACAGAATGGGTGGGACCACGAGTCATGAATCGAAAAAACATGTCCTATGAAAAACACGATTATTTGAAACACTCCTCAAATGCAGTTTAAATAATAATAATAACTTCCACACAACACAATCACTCGTCCGTCCTAAACTCCGATACCCTGTTATGGTTATCAATCAGACATACATAAATAATTATATACATCCATCCAATACATCCAGACTTTAGTCATTTCAAATGTTGTACAATTGAATAGTGGCCTCCAGTGGGGATCGAACCCACGACCTCCGGCATGGTAATCAGACGTGATACCGCTTGGCCGACCAGGCAGTAAAATAGTTTGCGGTAAAGGGGTGTTTGAGGAGTGTTTTAGAGGAATCTTGTTTCTTAAACAACATCTTAAAACTTTACAGTACAGCTAACCGCAGATGTTATTTAAGGTACGTTACGTATTACGTACGTACTAGTTATTCCGATATTCTTTTAAGGTTGTATTGGAGATGCACCCGGAAAACTTGAAGCATATAACAGACATTCAGCGACGGCACATGGAGCATAAGCCACTGAACATTTTAGCACGAAAGTTGGAACATTACCAGGATCAGCTAAGCGCTTCTGCGACCAAGCCTCATCATCGGCTATCAAGACTTCTCATACTTCACGTCACGCTATTAATGCAAGTGGTTCTATATAAGTGAAGGAATAAAATGCTGTTATCAAAGTTTGTAATATCGTAACTTCTCAAGTGATGGCAGATAAAACGAATAACGGCCGTCGTCTTCCACTTTTGCTTCCAGCTGTAAAAGAAGTTGTGATGTTATGATTATGAATTGAAATAAATCAATTATAAATAACTTTTTCACAATACAATCACTCTTTTCCTGGCCCAAAACTAGGATATCTGTGCTATCGTAACCAGACAAGGACACCACAAACATGGAAATAAACCCAGACTAAAACGATTACGTTTACGGATTGTTCTGCAATCATGTAACGATCCTTAATCGTTATTCAAATGTCATATAATCGTGAATCGACCATGGATTGTAATGTTATATGATCGATATGACATATCGATGTCATATGTTTTTGTTATTACTGTTATGTTAAGTTATAAATAAATAATAAATAAAAATCGTTTATTGAACAGAAGACAGTTACATAAATGTATACAGTAGTACCCACACTAGGCATAACCTGTGTCGTGGGTACTAATACTCTTATTGTAGTTGTACATAGGTGTCTTAGCTTTTAGTTACTATAATAAGGAATAAAATAAACTTAGTTAAATAGTCCATAGTTCAACGGTACTAGGTGTGTCTCAGTTTGTATGTATGTGTGTGTGATAGTGAGTGTGTTTGTGTGTGTGTGTGTGTGTGTGTGTGTGTGTGTGTGTGTGTGTGTGTGTGTGTGTGTGTATGTGTGTGTGTGTGTGTGTTTGTATAAGAGTCATTATATTATTACTTCCGTTTTCAACACAGTTCTACTTGGTAATGATCAGTAAACCTTCGGTTTCAGCGTACGTTAAGGAGAGAAGCCAATTAGTGACGATAACTTTACAATGATAGTTATTCAATGAAGCAATTTTAATTTTCTTGTTTATTTTATTGTACAGATATTTACCAAGGAAACAAAAGAAGATTTGAGCAAAAGAATTTTGAATGGGTAATTGGTAAATATTATATCTGTTCTGCGTTTTATAGAAATTGTTAATAAGTTAATCTTTGCGTAATCGTAAAAGTAAAAGTTCTTACAATAGTGTTACACCAATCAGTCAGTACACTGGCATCTGCTTTATCTTCTAGGCTGAGTTCCTTTTTTATGATAACTTCTCTTTCCTCACTAAATTTTACAGAAGATGTAGATGTATGTTCTTTTCTCATTGGTGCAGGTGTTTGTTGCTTTCGAGAGTCGATTCTTAGCAACTCTATCTCCTCGTTTTCAAATCTATCGTAGCCTAAGGTCTTCACCCGTTCACTGCACGGTATTTGAGGCGGTGCTACACTCAAATAAGAAGTTGAATAGCTGTGTTTATTACGTTCCTCTTCGGTCTCTTCCTCTGTTTCCAGATGTTGACCACCTTTGAGTCTGTAAAGGATAATAAGGAAGGGTTAATGCCATCAATCACACCATCATCAGTAAAAATACTATCTCACTGAGCTTTTTTTTTGTAAAGATCGTACTTTTCAGCAACTCCAGAGCCGTTAGTTGTATTTAAGGGCATCACTATTATAAGTTTTTGACCATCTTTCGTTTTCAAAGGCACAGAATTTGTCTTATTTACAGTGTACTGGTGGCCACAGTATGGACACTTTAATATAATTACTTTTGGACATCCGCATTGATTGCCAAAACAAATATCGCTGATAATAGCTTGTAGTGAAATTTTCCGTCTGTCACTATGTTCTTGTAATGTTCTATTACTGATATTGATTTTCGAAATTGTTTGTGAACCTCTCTGCAGAGGTTTTTGGAGAGGAGTTGTGTCTGTTGAATCTGATACTTTTTCTTTATTTTCATGTATTACAGTGGTCACACCCTCAGCGTTTTTGACTTCCATTTGTAACTTCAAACTTACGCTCTCACCTTTGATAGTGAGTGTCATACGATTTTCCGAAACCATACTCGGTCGTTTTAGATTACTATTTTTCGGTGAAATTGACAGAAAAGCTCTCTCTATGACATGGTTAATTATATTTCTGAATTCTTCTATGTCATCATTTTTGTCCTCTTTTTTAACGCCTGTCATTTCATTTGGATCTACTGGAACGCGTAGTGATATAGTATCTATTTCAGGATTTGCGTAAATTGATGGCATGGTCGCAGAAGAAGGAGCCGGGTCCAATTCTATGCTGGGTTTGTCTAATATTATTGTTTTATAAGAATCTTCAGTTAAGATCTCTACTTCATCACCATCCGTTTTAATTTGCTCTGTTTTATCTTTAACTTTACTGTTCAAATTTTTATTAGCTATAACTTCACCAGTTTTCGTTTTTGTTCCACCAGTTTTCGACATTTTCTTAACACTGTTCTTGGTTCTAATTGAACTTTTCCTTGGAACTGAAGTGAGAGCATATCTCCTTGATATGTTAGGTTTTGCATTGGTGATCGTTCGACCTTTCCCTTCAAATGCTTTACTTCCCGTTATTCGGACTTTTTCATTTGACGCGCTTTCTGGTTTAGTTTTAATATTGTTTTTTGTTTCTTTAGTGACCTGTAAATATATGGTTCAATAATTTTTGTCACAGTTTACCTCAGTAGCTCTCATACCAATTCTCATACCTACCAAACATACACAAAAAAAGTCATAAGAATCAGTGAATCAGTTTCGGAGGAGTTCGATAACAAACCATGTGACACGAGGTTTTTATATATTCGAAGATATCACTTTTATATAAAAATATCAATAAAGACTAGACGGACTGAGCCGTAGTACTCTGCGAGACATAGGTATCTACAGCTACATACCTCAATTAGATTTTCTTGCTTGTCTTCAGTTATTGTTTCTGTGATTCCAGCATCTGTTTACAATTGGCCAATACATTTCCGTATCAATTATTTTTCCGTTCATGACTAATACTGTTTCAGAACATTTACCTGGTTTTTTGACATCCAATAAGGCTGACTGCAACCGTTGACGCCTTTCCAAAGACCTGAAAAAATACGTCCCTAACTTACTTATTAGGTAACGTAGACAACACGGAACTGTATAGTTTCACCAAGTCCGTTTGTCTGTTTAACTGTCAGCTCAGAGACTAGAAAGCTGAAAATTGGCATACATGTACTACCTATATGTTAAATTTTTTAGATTTTTTTTTTCAAATTGAAATTTTTTTTTTGAAAAAAATTATTTTTTTAGCTGTCCACTCTCTCACATTAGCGACGTTTTTTTTTGTTTATCCCATAGTGTGGTGTATCGCTGGATTAGTCGTTATTTTTGTAGGTGTAGAAAAATCATTTGTCGATTCAGAGAGCTCTAGATTCCTGAAATATTTTTGTTACAGTAGAGTGTCTCCTCATCTCTCTCGGCTAATTGGCTCTTTGTAATAATGCGAAAAAGTCAAGCCGCAGTACATATAATTAAGTTAAAAGCAAAACTATCACGGCTAAGTAGAGTTTACAAGTTAACGAGTAAGTAATAGTCGACGAACTTATGAAATGAAAATTTCGTACAAGTTCCATAGAAAATGTCTTTGACGTTAGTTGTGTAAAGCAATCAAGAAACCCCTCCTTCTACGGAACCCTACACTGCGCGTGGCCCAACACGCACTGTCAAATCTTGGATATAGGGCAGGGAAACAGACAGTAACTGATAAACCCAAAGGATCGTGTCCTTTTCAGGCTCCTTGAAGAGGATAAGATTGGTTTACGTTAAAAGATAAGAATATTCTTTATTGCACACAAGAAGCGAGACATAAAATATGAAAGTATACTTTGTGCGCTCTATTTACGGGCTGAATGTTAAGTGAAAACTGACCCAGCGAAGTAAGTAATGTAGATAGGTTCCCGAACCTGGATGCTTTTAGGAGGTATTTCTCGTAGCCAGTGTCTATGAATGGGTCAGGTGGTATAACGGCCACGTATGTTCCACCGTTTGATAGCTCCATTGGACTGCAGACTTTCCTGCCGGTGGTGGTATACAGCTCTGTAGTTTTGTACCTGAAGTATTTCAATTGATTAACGACTTTGAATAGAATGATTTTCACAATCCATAAGACTCTTAATGCGTAGATTATTTTGACGAAGTTCAACGACATCGGTGAAAAAATCTCGAGATTAAAGTGGAAATGAGCAAGACACCCGGCGGGGCGGGAAAGCGGCATGTTGACCAGGGTAAAACAGTGGCGGCCGATAAGATCGTATTTAGAAGGAAGGGTCCAAAAAGCAGACGTAAATCGTATTAAATCCTCGGGTTCACTTGTAAAAATAGGAGTCCCGCAGGGATCTATCTTAGGGCCGCTCCTTTTCCTAGTCTATATAAATGATTTACCGTTTATGGTACAAAAAATGTCTGAGATAGTGTTATTTGCTGATGACACGTCACTTATTTTTAAAATAAGGAGACAAGAAAATAATCTTGACGATGCAAATAATGCTCTCTCGCAAGTACTAGATTGGTTCACAGCAAATAATCTGCTGCTAAATTCTAAAAAGACAAAATGTATAAAGTTTTCCTTACCTAACGTACGAGTAGTTGAGAACAACATAGTAATTGGACATGAAAAATTAGAATTTGTAGATGATACTGTATTTCTGGGCATCACAATCGATGCAAAACTACAATGGGGTCCACATATTGTAAAATTAGCACACAGACTTAGCTCTGCAGCATATGCAGTGAAAAGAATTAGGGAACTCACTGACGTTGCAACTGCTAGGCTTGTTTATTTTACTTACTTCCATAGTATTATGTCCTACGGTATACTACTATGGGGCCGGGCAGCAGACATTGAGACTATCTTCATCTTGCAGAAGAGAGCCATCCGATTTATTTACAAGTTAGGTAGTAGGGATTCGCTAAGAGATTTCTTCAAAGAAACCAACATCTTAAAAGTTGCATGTCAATACATTTATGAAAATATTATGTACGTTAGAAAAAATATCAAAGACTTCGAAAATGTTGGTGGCCACCATAATGTTAATACTAGAAATAAACATAAATTGTCATTTCCACTATTTAGACTTGCAAAAGTTAACACATCCTTTATGGGGCACTGTGTAAGGTTCTACAACAAAATTCCTCAAGATATATTAGAGTTACCTCCAACGCGATTTAAAAAATGTGTTAAACACATTCTGTGCAAAAAGGCTTACTATAACATCAAGGATCATTTAGAAGACAAAGATGTTTGGCATTAAACAGTAGATTAATATTATTTAAAGGACGATTGTGACTAGTGTTCAACACATTAATGACTAATATTTTAAGTTGAAAACTCTGTTAATTAAGTTAAAACGTGTTTTGAAAAGAATAAATGTGGAGTTTCTTTGTTAGTTTCTTCTCCACATAATCCATTAATTGTGAAACTAACAACTTTGACGTTCATTAAATAAACATTCTGTTTTTACAATGAATAAAAATATCTGAATTGAATTGAATTGAATTGAACAGGACGATGGTTGATCAATATTACGGAGTAGGTGGAAGGTCCATGGATGCTGAGGGCGTGGGACCATAAGAGATGGCGTCCGGGAGAAAAGGCCCATATCCAGCAGCAAAATAATGATACATTAATTTTGTCTAACCTAGGCCCATAATGCGCTCTGGCTAGGTAGCTGAGGGTATTCTCCCAAAACTCAAGTTCGTCAGCCTGAAGATGATATTTCCGCGGCGGGGAGTACTGCTGGCCGTTGGCGAAAACAAATATGTCTATTGCCAGCCAGCTCACACTGTCACGGGGACCTCTAGCCGGGTCTAACATGCTGGTAGACTAGAGCGAGCAAGAAAGTAGATTGTCCGCGTTTGATTGCTTCAAATACTTTATTGTTCAGTCGTTGGATCTGATGAACTTGTCGCTTCAGAATCTTTAGGCACAAGTCGGAGTATACACAGTTAGTTTCAGTTTTGGAGCCGTCGGGTGTCTATTCTAGTGAAGTTTGAACTTAGTTCCCTTGAATACTTCTCTGTAGAAATAAGTCTCCCGCATTCCAGGTTTTGAACATTCACGTGTAGTTTTGCTAAAAACAGTTACACATTCGTTTATTCACACTCACTATCTGAATAAAGCGTACCATTTACTAAAATAAACGAAAAATACCAGAGTAGTTCAAGATTTGGATGAAGAATATATTGCAATACTAGGACTTCTCAATTTTATAGAGAGCATTTATATTTGTCTTTTTATCAATAGAAAATATAAAACTTTGTAGAATTGCCTTACATTATCTGACAAAATAAAAGATGACAGCATATACTAAAAAGAGATACTACGAGTTGACAGCATCAAAATACCACAGGTTAGGTCTAGATAATTGGCTGTTTTTCTTTGGAACAAGCACTGACCTCCATAGTGCCTATCTACCGGTGTAGTGACCATGGAGGTCAGGGAACATGATAATGACACGGTCATTATGTTTATGTTTTATGTTTATTGGGTTCGGGCGTAATAGAAAGTGTCTGAATAATTATTGGTCTCTCGCTCACACAACATAGACGACCATATTGAGGAAAGGACAGGCAAACAGTTGTTCAGTCCCTTTCTTTAATTAATAGTGATCTTTTTTTTTTCAGCATTGAGTTTTGTTGAGCTACCCTAGAATGAAATGCCGAATATCGATAAAAATACTTTTGCTCTACAAATAAGGAGTACAAAGGACAGAAGTTCAAGCTTTATTTTTGTTTCAAAGGCACTAGTAACGTAACGGAGTAGACTAGGTGCACAGATGTTAAGGTTAATGTGCTGTCGACTCTTCAAGCAATCAAAATCACCATGATTGCAATCATGGTGATTTTACGAAAATCTCAACAAAATCTTCTTTCGCTTTCGCCACTTTTGTCTACTACAGAGTTACTACAAAAATAAACAATAGCCGAAACTGATGTAAGTACTAACAAAAAGAATGTTCGAGGACTATGTATTAGCAAAGTACAAGATAAAAAGTACCCGAAACCGGAGTGCGTGTCTGCAACGACTAATTAATGTTGATGAAGCAAAAGTCTGTCAGGATTGTGGCAAGCGATACAGGCGTGAGTTTATGTAATGTAATGTCAATTAATTTTTCATTGTGTGTTTACAGTTTTTCTGGTCTGTAGTGGTGTTGTCACTGTTGTCTGTCTCATAGACAAGGATACTCTACTCATAGATGGAACTGACATATTTCTGTGTCAGGAATTGTGAAATATAACCCGGTATAGATAATTTCCTAAATTCGTAATGCCTGTTTAAAAGGTGTCATTCTTTATTCCCCTTTGGGGGTCATCGATCGCCGCACCCCTTAGGGTGAAGGAGGGTGTTCCTCGTCGACGCAAAATGTGTGGTATAATCTAGGTATAATGGGCCACTTTTAGTTTACATGAGTACTCTGTATTCACAATATGTTATGACAAGCCATTGTTGTCGCCGAGTACCTACAAAGGCTTTAACTTTCTATGAAGAGTGTTGTCGAGCATATTTTTCTGTTCCAGATTTTAGAACTAGGAGCGTGAAGACAGTGTCGCTACACTGAACGTTAAAGTGAAAATCTGAATATATTACAATGCTATTTTATTATGCAGTGGTTTTTGTTTATTGATGATTCTGAACGTTGAGTTCGCAATTTTTCATACGTACTAAAAACAACTAACAAATTGTGGACAAAGAGAGAAAGTACTGACCAACCTTTGCAATGTTGTTGCAAAGGTGCCAGTAACGTAACGGAGTGGTGTGTAAAGGTTAAATTGGTGTCGCCATTACCAAAGCTTAGTCGGCAACCGAGAAAAGCATCATCATCATCATCATCAACCCATTATGTCCCCACCGAGGGGCACGGGTCTCTTCCCTGAGGAAGGTATAGGCCATACTCCACCACGGGGGCCAAGTCCGGATTGGTGGAGGCTTGTAGACTAGTGGCTCGTCTACTGTCAGAAGTTGTCAAGCCGCCCTAAGGCCTCTGACTTGGCTTAACGACTGCCATCTATCGACGGCAGCCGGCACCAACAGCTGAAAAAAGCATATTAATGACTTATTAGTCGTATATTGAATACACACACGAAGAACTTTACTTCAGAGAGTGTCAAATAAACATTTTTTTCGGCGCCTAGACTGCATTCGCGCATCGTTTGAGCTCTCGTTCATTTACATTCTTGTTTTCACTTTTCTCTTGCCGTTTTAGCTGCTGTCTGCTTTCCATTTCAAGTGCTGCCTCATTACCATGGCAACGGCAGTCATCTCAAGCAGCAGTAATCCTAACGGTAACTGAAGTCCTAGCGCAAGCGGACATCCTATCGGCAGCCGCAACCTAGCGGTAGCAGTTATCCTAGCTTCAGCGGTGATTCCAGCGGCAGCGGTAATTCTAGCAGCAGAGCAGCAGTTCCAGCTGAAGCGGTAACCCTAGCTGCAGCGGTAATCAAAGCGGCAGCAGTTATCTTACTGACAGCAGCAATCCTAGAGGTAGCAGTAATCCTAGCAGCAGAGCAGCAGTCCCAGCGGAAGCGGAAATCCTAGTATAGCGGTAACCCTACCGGTAGAGTTTATCCGAGCGGCATCGGTAATCCTAGCAGCAGCAGCAAAGCATGACGGCATTGGGCTGCACGTGTAGCATGAATATTCGTAGCATTTGTGTCAGTGTGCTAGAGAGGGTAACCCCTGAATTGTTATTAAGTAATAATTAGCGTGAGCGGATATTCGGTTCACCGGCTCCATAACAGTGGTCCCGAACAATTGTTTCTGGTTCCCTACTCGTTGAACGTTTTCATCGAAGTTGGAGTTCACCAGAGTGTCTACCAATAGGGGCGGATACCCAGAATAGTTATGCCGACGTAAATCATGGGCCATATCGATTACCGGTTACTATGAAACGTGTTGTTTGTCGGTAGAAACACTACGGGAGATCAATCTGTATTTTAAGGTAAACCTAGCACCTGCCTACTTCGTTTCTTTTTTCAGGATATGAATAACGATAAAAAAGAAAGAAATAAAGTAGCGAGAAAGGTAATAAAAAAAACCTCACTATGTTCTACTATTTTGTAGTCGGTCAACTTACCTGTATGCCTTTTTTAACATAGAATGGTCCAAAGCTTTTAAAGCTTGATAACTTTACGATCGCTTGTCGACCTTTACATGCATGAACTCTAATCAGTTACGTTAAGGGTGACTTTGCAAAAAAAAAAATAATTAAAGGTTGACCCGCTGTCGACTGTGCGATCAGAAAATCGACCGTGCATGCACTGTACTCAGTTACGTCACTGTCGAATGTACAACAAAAAAAAAAATCAAGCGCTGTCGAGTCTGTTTTTATTTTGGAGTTAGTTTAGTTTGATGGTGTTTCCGCACTTAGGGCCAGTTTCGGTATTGAGGATTTCGCTAAGTAAATATACTTAAGTTAACGTTCTGTCTCGCTCTTTTCGGAGAAATTCGAAGAGACAGCACTATAGTTAACCATTTACTCATCGAAATTCTCAGTTCAGAAACTGGCCTCATATTTGGGCCATTATACGTAGCAGGGCTGTGAGATCTGGTGAGATCACTCCAGCCAGCCAATCTCTTTCCAGAAATCCAGCAGTGCATCAATGTTACTGCTGACCTTCCGAAGGGATCCCAGCTTTCCGATGGTGGATGTCCTTTGCACTTCCATGCTCTCACAGTGAATAGTCACGTGGGAGGGTGTGCTGTCTTCCTTGAGGCATACTCGGCGGTTTGATAGCACGCCTTATAGTGTAGGCTCTATGATGAATTTCCCACTGTCTATACAGAAGTGACCACTCATACACTCATACCCATACGATTCAAAAGTGAAAACAGTTTCTTCAGTGCCGATAACTAAACTACGTCCCATATGTGAGCAAAAGTAAAGTACAAGACTAAAATTTTTCATACAATCTAATTTTGAAATTTGACGAGGTCAAATTGTATAACAAAAGTACTGACCAAAATTTTACAAGAGAACTTTGTTAAATTGGAAGTGGAGTTGTAATTTATCGATACTGAGGAAACTGCTTTAAATCTTGCTTTTTAAGTTATTCTCTAAGCTTAGTCGGCCCAATTCACACGAAAGATGTCATGTAAGACCACCTATAACGCGGGTTTCCTCACGATACATTCCTTCACTTGACCGATTCCCAGTCTACGCGATTTCAAAACGCAACACGGTCAGTAGCAAGTAGTAACACAGTGACTGTAGACCTCACATTATTTAACACGACACTTTTTTCCTTAACCTGAGCTGTAGACTGCAGCACATGTCATTGTAGCGTCGGCCGCCGCGTGCTATTTGCGGCGCGAGACGCGCGGCGACGCGCATGCGCGACGCGCCACAGACCAGACAAGTGGAAACAGATGCGGAGTTTACTTTTTATCCGTCTGCTCCCGAAGAAGGGTTATATTTCTCGAGTGTATGTATGTATACAATGTATGAATCTATGTATGTATGTATGTCTCTATGGTTGTCTGGAAGAAATTACTTTTAGTATTAAGACCGCCAATTGTACTGTCATCTATTATTTTTTAAGTTGTTTGTAATACCTGGTGTGCAATAAAGAATAACCCTCCATATGTCTATATATATATACATCTATCTATATTCACGCCAAAATTTGGGTGGTTTGAAAGTCAAGGTTGTATATATAGTAATTAAAATGCCATCCATTTAGACCATTATTTAATAGTATAGACGTAAATTAAAAAAAAACATATTGAGTGGAGAAATCTTGTTTCGAGTTCACAAATATTGTATTATAAATTCGCGAACAATTAGTACCGCCTCTCCACCTATCAGAGACCCACGGACGGCTGGCAACTAATGGTTCTCATAGATTCGAGTTTGAGTCAAGATATTCAAGATAGAGTCAAGTATTCGGTAGCTATTGTTAAGGGCATTTTGCTTTGGCTTTTAAACCACCTAAATTCATGATGTATATGAATATTTATGTGGCACCTTCTGTAGTCTAAACGGCTCCATGGATTTTAGCTTGAGAGGTGTCGTTAGATTCATTCATCTTTATTGTAACAGTGACACCGGCTATATCAAAATTATAAATAAAAACGATTTTTGGCGCCATATCATATGTATTCAACATTATTTTTCTGTAAAACCTATCTAGTAGGATATCAAAATACTTCATTTTAATTCAAAATAATAAGTGTCATAAAATTTTCAAACTTTGAATAAATGAGATGAACCGAGCCAGACTAGTTAAAAACTTTTCTTTGTTTTGTATGACCAGGGTTAAAATTTTTCCCAAAAATAATTAAACGCAGTCGGAGGCATGGATTTGATAACAAAACAGTCACAAATCTGTGATGAATCTCATTTAATGTATTTGATGCCTCCAATTGCGTTTAATTTGTGGCCACTGTTAACTATAATAATTTACAACAAAAAAAGACATTTTTTTCTACTCGTAAATTTGTTTACATCTTTTCGGTTCAATAAACGAAGTAAATTATGTTAGTTTGAAGAAATTATGCTAAATTATTCACGCAGTCGGGTTTTCTGTTTTTTTTTTTTCAATATGTTTCATAAAAGTTATGGAAAATTTATCGTATCCTGAAAATTTTACAGAATGTTTCCATAGAAACATCTTTTATAAGTCGAATCACATTTTCTTTCTTTTTTCCACTCCCGCTAAAAAACTGCGGCTGCCCAAAAAGCCCGAGATACGTTTTTTCTTATGTGGCATATTTTCGTCCCACTACAGGGCACAGGCCTTCTCTCAGAGAAAGAGAGAGTCGTTAAGTACTTAGTGAAGTTCTAGTAGCAATACCACTCGCAAACTGTGAAGGAAAACATCGTGAGGAAACCTGAATGTCTGAGGTGTTTACATACCCCAGCGCTTGAAATTGCCAATCCGCGGTGGGCAGATACATTAAGCCTGAGATACTTATTAGTTTTTTTTAATAAAGAGGTACCAAATCTAAAACGGCGTGGCGAGTAATCAATGAAACTAAGACAAACTTACCAAATGACTCTATCTCTAAAATTAGAACTGACATAACTATTTTAACGGACCCACAAAGTATACCCAACTCATTAAAAAAAATTTTATTGAAAAAATAAAACCTTAATCTCACACCCAAGCTATAATAGAGTCACATAAAAAAAACAGAGTAACTCCATGTTCATGTCAGCTAGTGTGCCATATGACATATGGAGGATTATTAAATCTTCGAAGACTACTAGTAGCGTTGGCTATGATGGTATCTCCACAAAAATTATTAAACTTGTAGCTGACGTAATCTGCCGTCATTTAAGCTATATCTTAGCATTACTGAAGGGAAATATCCAAATAGTTTAAAAAAGGCTGTAATAAACCTTTTTCAGAACGAAGACCGGGAATTTTTAAATTCTTATAGGTGAATTGCACTTATCCCTATATTTGCAAAAATATTTGAGAAATATATTTATGTATTAAGAAAAAATAATTATATATTTTTGAGAGAATATTAGAGAGCAAAAAGCATTCGGGCGAAACAAGACCATTAACATGGCAATTTTTTATTTCTTAAGCACTTATAAGCTGTGTAGATTCAAACATTTCTGTCTGCACACTCATATGGACATGACTCAAGCATTTGATTATTCAGTATTCTATTGAATAAGCTGAAGCCTATGGCGTGCGAGGGAAAGTAAGGCAACTGTTAGAGTCGTATTTGCATCATAGGTCTTAATTCACGGAAATAAAAAGAGTCAACCCAAAGTTTAAAAAGGTCACGTTTCTCTGTTCTGTGGTCACATAAGCGAAAAGTCTCTACCGGTGTGCCGCAGCAGCGTTCTTGGCCCATTATTATTTATTTTGTACATAAATGACTAACCTAAATGTACGAAAATCCCATGTCTCTTTTTGCAGATGACAGTACGGTCACTATACAGTACAGACAAGAACACGGTAATAAAACTCTACATTCAATTATCGAGTAGCTAAGTAATAATAACCTACAGGTCAACCTGAAAAAAACATATATCATGCAATTTACCCAAAGAAAGTCCACAATATCAGACCTAAATATACATTACAACAATAAACGCATTGCAGAAGTAGTCTCTACGAAGTTTCTAGGGTTAACAGTGGACCAAAATCTTAATTGGAAAGAACGTGTCACAGAACTTTGCAAAAAGCTTAGTTAGTCTGCCTACTTACTATACAGGTTATATCCTGTCACTAAAAATTAATTATAAAACCTAAGACAACTTTATGGCGCTCTCTCTTAACAAAATTTGTATGTCTATAATGGCAAAGCATGCATGACAAATATTCGACTATGTACCAACTTCTTCAAAAGTCATGTTTAAGAAATAAATATCTTTATTCTTTATTGTTATATTTTTAAATTTCTCTTGAGTTTTCTATGTCTTCTATGGTATAAAAGCAATGCCACTTGAATCTAAATTTGACGCAGGTTCCCCATTCGCAGAAATGTAGAGCCACTAGCAGGTGATTGGATTGGCTAGCAATAATAGTGTTGAATTAAGCTTCATGTTTGCTGAAGTCTTGTCTTATCGGTCTCTGCTCTTTGAGTTCTACTTACTCTTTGACTCACTCTCCTCTGTCATCGCCTTGCATTCTCTCCGCCCAAAATGCACGCATTCCGCCCAGCAGAACCAAGGTCGACGTTAATGTCTGTCACATTCGCATTTGCAAATCTTATTGCTGTATTATTTCGTACACCTATGCTTTTGTTTATTTGTTTAGAAGACTTTGAAACAACACATAGACTATTATTTAGTTGAATCAAGAATCCCTTTGTCTTTTGAAAAGGGTTTTATAACGACATACGTGAGCATAGGTATATGGTATTGTTACCTGGCGGTGCAGGTTAATTTGTCTGCGGGATCCGAGATTGTGGGCAGATGCATGGTGTGGGGAGGCGGGTAGCGGCGCGGCGGGGCGCGCGGCGAGGCCCGCAGTCCGCGCCAGGCGCCGCCGCTGCTCGCTGTCTGCTGCCGCGCCGCTCGCGACCGTACGCCCCTTTGTTTATTGTCAGACGCGACCTCGCCCGCAACAGCTGTTCCGAGCAGACCGCAGTGAGATTGTTCTGTGCTCAACGTCCAGTGAGTGCGACGCGGTAGTGAGTGATTTCCGTCAGGTGTTAGTGTTGATGTGTCTCGGAAGCCGGTGAGCCCCCGGCCCGGCCATGGCGGCCACCGCACGCAGGGAGATCGACACCGGCGAGGAGGACATCGCCGCCATCGCCAAGCAGATCTCCGACCATGCCGAGGCCATCTACCAGACGTGGAAGGCGAGGGGGCTGGCCCCCACGGAGATTCTCTCGTGCCGGCCCACACCGGGGCTCAAACTTACAGAGAGTATTAGACCGAAGTCTAAATCAGATACAAAGCCAGAAATCAAACAGAGGCCGGACTTTAGAGGGCAGAGAGTAGAGACAGTGCTGCAAGAGCCTAGGTCGGAGTCTCGCCGCGAGCAGAGACCGGAGCCTCGCCGCGAGCCGCAACAGAGGCCTGCGGAACCGGAGGGGGAGACCATAGAAGTGATGCTGCCGCCGGACCTGGTGCCGGAAAGGAATGGCGGCGGGGCCGCGGCGAGCGCGGCGCGGCGCTGTGACCCCGCCGCTATGCGGCTGGAGGTGGCGCGCGAGGAGGAGCGCCTGCTGCGCGCGCTGCGGACCGGCGCTGTGGTAGCCGAGCGCAACGGATCAGACCGTCCTGATGTTGTCCCGCCGGTCTCCCTCGTGGACTATGCCAAGAGCCGGTACCAGGACCGGCTGGATGGCGGAGCGCGCAAACCGGCAGCGGGCGCCGGTGGCGACCGACGATCCTCCCTCGGCTCTCACGTCACGGAGGCTAGGACGAAGTTCGAGGCCAGGGCTCGCCGCGCCTCCAGTGCAGGAACGGGCGAGCCAGCAGCGACCGTGGCCGCAGCAGGCGTGACGCCCGTGCGCCCGTTCCTGACCCGAGGGTCGGTGGCTGAACGGGTGCTCATGTTCGAGAAGTGCCCCAGCGAGGCTACGCTCGAACTCGCCAAGAGGAAAGTGCCGGCTGCGACCACGTGGCGAGGGCCACACGATGTCATCAATAGGGCACAGGTAAACAAACAGTTTTTTAAGTACTTAGGATATGTACCTTAGAGACAGGGTTCTCTTTCTAAATGGAAAATTAGGCCTTGCCAAAGTAGGCCTTACGTAAGCACAAGGAACGGAAAAGTTTGTAATACTCCTAATATGTTGGTCAAGAAACATTACTCTCGTATAATCTCGCTAGTCCGTGATGTAGGTAGAGTCTAAGTCCTCGATGTAACTGGTTTTCATTGTCATTTTCTAGTAAACTGGGCACTTTGAGATATCTCGAGCTCATTGCAAGAAATTAAAAACCAGCCAAGAACGTGTCTTGTACTGGCTATATGTGCTTATGTAGATAAAATATGATTTTCTAACGATAAAGAAATTCGGAAATGTTTTTTATCTGTCGTTCTACCTACATCGTCAGCGCTAGCTAGAGATAGATCTCTGTGATAGTCCAAGAACCCAACAGTCAAAATAAAAAAGTCCTGGACCATTGAAAAATTCAATGCCTTATATATAATGAAAGTTATAACAATAAACGTGCGATGCAATAAATGAAGGTTATCTCTACTTGTAACATAATATTATGTATTATTAAACAAAACGTATACAGTAGAAGACGTAATGTTTATCTGAGCAACAGTTATCTTATTCAAAACTAAAGTTCAACGTTGGGACCGGGTTGTTATCAAAATGTTTGTATAATATTACGTAATGTTTAATTGAGGATCCATGCTAATTAGGCGTATATTTTGCAAAGCGGATTTAAGGAAAATCTTATACCTAACTGCGAGTCAGTATTACAACCTCAAGGTTGAGCAATTATAAAACTAATTGAATCTACTTTATTTGTGTCTTTGCAGTGGTGTATAATAAGAAATTTGATAAGCAATAGATCGGTCATTGATCATATTCATCGATCAATCAATATTTATTTTCAGCTTTACATTTCTGTCCCATCTTAATTAAGTATGGACTTGTCCACAATTTTTGTTTCTAGTTCAAGCGTCTCAATTCGAGTATTGCCTCAAAGGCTAATTTATCAACTCACAGTGAGTTCATGAATGACATGCAATGTGCACTTCACTGCATTGGACAGGAGTTCTGAAACAAAGTAGAAGTTAGGAAGAATATTAGATTTTGATGATGTAGATGAAATTAAGATAAGATAAGAATATTCTTTATTGTACCAGAAAAAACACAAACATAAAATATTTAAAAAATACGGTACGTTTCGCGGTCTTATTTCTTCCAGGCAACCGACGATGGAGAGTTGCTGAAGGAAAAGTGAAATAATTTAAAATTATTTAATTTTAAATAATAAATCTTTTTTTTTTAATCTATTAAATATTTAACTATTTAATAGACCATACGACCGACCGACCTGATGAGTCGTTTTGGCTTTTGAAAGTTGTTGTTGTTTGTTGTGCTGTTGATTATTAAATAAGTAAACTCTTGGGATGTCAGTTGTTAGAGTTCTCATATGTATTCGATTTTTGTTATCATTTATTATATGGCCCACTTCTTTGTCCTTATCAGTGAGATCATCACTAATCGGAAACTTATTGGAGTCAGCAAACCGATGTTATCTATTGCACTGATTCCGTCTAATATATTCACAATCTTGGTCTATTATATTCTTTATTGCAAATCATAAATTATAAAATGAATTACATAGCATTGTTATAAAGGCGAACTTATCTCTAAAAGAGATCTCTTCCAGCCAACCTTAGCATAGGGTGTTTAAACTGAGATAACAGGAAAACCGGAGAAATATTTATAACTACATGAATAAGTAATAATACAATATACTTACTGGTCTAGTTCCAGAATAAGCAACGACTTTCTTACTGACTAGATTAACGCTGAGCAAGTTTATGTGTGGCCTTACGCTCTTTTTTTCTCTCGCGAAGAAAGTAGCAAGCAGAATGGGTTACTTACAATGCTATGATAATGTCCTCAGCGCCCTCTTAACTGTTTATTTCACGCATCGCGCATAACAATAAGTAAGCCCTAAAAGCAGTATACAATTTCCATGTATTCAATACGTGTACGAGTTCACGACGCACAATGACTGTATCAGATGGTCAAGAACCCGAAAAAAAAGGTCCCTGTCCTTATAACGAAGATAGTAAATAGAGTTGCTTCACTAAACCAGACCATCTTTGTGCAACGCTGAGTGACATCAACCATTGCACTCCTAAGCTAAACCGAAAGATTGTTCACCTCTCCCAACGAAACCACTATGGACGCATATAAAAAAACATGTACCTATGTTCCAAATATAACCGAATGGAGAGCGGCGGGAATCGCTTGGCTCGCGCCCAGGAACACGAACAAGTCCGATCACTCACCGACACGGCCCGAAGACGAATGAGGAAAGAGAGCAAAGACCGTAGGCATATCTTGGTGCTTACAGGCTGCATCATTTTGGCAAGGAAATTAGAACACCTAATTATCTTGGTCCGCGTCGAGGGAAAGCATCAGTCTCGGTATGATAATAAACTAATGATAGCTCCGAGCGAGATCAAAAAGGCCATTCTAATTGAAAAGAAAAAGACGTTAAAGATAATTCCGTAGACGGAAGCACTATCACATTTGTTCGTAACGAGAAAGATACGTCAATTTGAGGAAATAATCGCTCATGGCTCAAGCCGTAAGCCAATTAACATTTTATTGGGTCACGTAAATGTGCAACAAGAATCAAAAAACTATTACACCCAACTCCAAATTGTATGCCATAACTTTATGCAACAGTTTCTGTGTCACAGAAATAGGAGCAACAGTCAGACATGCACTGTGCGCAACGAAATTCAACTTCCGTCTTGCGAATATGTGTGTTAGAAGAGTTATTAGCCTCGTAACTGCTCTACACGGCATCATACCTACTAGTTCCACAAAACTTTTGGAAAATTGTTTTCTCTTAGTAACTGATCGAATCATCGCTCATAATGTAGAGCTACCCAAAGTTTTAATGATGTCCTTGACAGTAGTGTAACGATAAGAGGAGCCGTAAGGGGTAATAAAAGTTCCGACTCGCAAGGACGCCGGGTCGATGGTCTTTTCGCATGTTGGCACGCGAGCCTCCGGCCTCCGGAAACAATAAAATCAAACTGCTGCTCTGCCAAATTCAAATGACCAGATTTGTTATGTGACGACGCCTTTAGAGAGAGCCTTTGCATTTAGTCGGATCTGTATTTGACTGTGATATAGACGAGAGGTGAAAGTTTAAATGTTGTTTCTGTCTGAACCTGATTCTAATCGCAGTTTGTTATGTGGACGGGGGGCCTGATTAAAACGAGTAGGCTATATTACGCTACGACGTATATTTAATATCTTTGATGATTCAAGAAGCAATAGCTTTTATTATTGCTTTTTTTGACTTGCGCCAAATAACTCGCAGATAGTTTTATATGGAGACGCAGCGTTCGCCCAATCATTCTACAAATAGCTCATCGTGCTATTGACCATTTCGAGATTGACATTAGGAGATCATTACTTTCAATGAAAGGCCGACAATTTGTCGTTACAACCAATTACAACGTAGGTAATGGCACATAACACTAAGTTAACGTTTACATTGCGTAAGAAGTGAAAGAAGCCTTTAAACTATAATTTCCGTTACTTTTACACCATGTTCGTAATGGTCCACGGTAAAAAAATATCAAGATAAACCTTTGAATTCAATGGGAGCCCACAAAACCACTTTTACTTTCCCACGAAGCGATTGTAAGCTGGTTTTAAATCACCTTATGAGTTCAGATAATTAAAAGCTGCACTTCCATTAATCTGACTAGTTGGAGTCTCCAGCGGCTTTGCTTAACGCTTAACGAGCTTGATAAATTTATTAAATACAGTTCAAATGCAAATAGGAAGAGGCCACATCTCTGATGGCAGTTAAGTTTCTCTTATCTTCTTGAGATATTTGAGACGGGTTATTAATAATAGAAATATTATTCTTTAGGACTTTGTTTGATTCACACAATGTATAAAGCTCGATAGTTAGCGGCCGTGACTGTGGTGATATTAGTGAATGAACAGCTGCAATGCAACGCAACGAGGCATTTCACCTTCAATAGCAATTTCACGCTGTCACTGAATGACATTTAACTTTGGTCGCAGCACGCTTCTCCCGTGAACCATATCGTTTAATTATTTCTTAACATCCGTAGGAACACTATGGCCTTTTGCTTTCAGTTACGAAACATCAACTTTAGCCGCGCCATATTTCTCTTAGAATATTTCGTTCCTACTAACAGAGACATGTTCCTAAATAGTAACAAAAGGCGATGTGGTAGAGCTATGCAGTTCGGAGGTTTTGTTATTCATTGGAACATTATACTTCTAGCCGACCCGGCAAACGTTATTTTGCCAATTTTGCCATATTAATTAGCCTACGATCCATTCTCAGACCTACCAAATACACACAATTTTTTTTATAAAAATCGGTGAAGCCGTTTCTGAGGAGTTCGATATCAAACACTGTGACACGAGATTCTTGTATATTAGATTAGGCGAACGTTAATAGCGAGGGAAAACATCGACGGACTCTCGGTATGTAGGTTTTGTTCGGACTTAAATATTATTATCTTGAGACGCAGCTCGACCTCCAGCAAGGCCATGCAAATATGTATTTAAAGAGACAACGTGAAATACCCGTTTGACAAGACCATTTAACTTGTTTGCACTATTATGTATATGCAGCGGTGGTAGCGGAGCGGTAGAATGCCGGCTTCTCATTCGGGAGGTCGTGGGTTCGAATCCCGGCATGTACCAATGACTTTGTTTCCTAAGTTACGTACATTTGTGAAGTTGTAGTAGCAATACCACTCGGTTACTGTGAAGTAAAACATCGTGACGAAACATGAGTGTCTGAGGTGTTCGCACACCTCAGCGCTTTAAATTGCCAATCCGCGGTGGGCCCACGTGGTGATTAAGCCCATATTCTCTCTATCTGAGAGAAGGCCTGTGCCTTACAGTGGGACGTATTTACTCGTAGGCTATTAGGCTACATAAAAAAAATTATCATGAATATAGATCTTCGTTATCATGATATGGCTTAAATAATACAAGAAAATTAAATTAGTACCTACTTTTCGTACTATTAGTTCCACAGAACACAAAAAGAAGATTAGTTCAGAAGCGGGAGCTATCTTACCTCCAGATTCGTTAACAAGTGCTGTAGAAATGACTTGTACAACTTCATTTTCTGTTTTCGTTGTCGCTTCTAGTCACGAAGTAGCAATTTCTTTCACCAAATGGCGACATTAGCGTGATGAATTAAGTCATTGTTTCGCCGACTGTGTGTTTACGTTGTCAATCACTGGTCTGTACGCAAACGTTTAATTTTACGCTGGAGACTTTAATTCCATACGCGTACTTACAATCGTTTCGAAAGCGCCCCCTGTCACGATATTAGCCACAGAAACTAGAAATTGTACTCGGCACGCCACATCCATATGCATGCGTGGATCCTCTGCCATTCTACGCATCTAATTTAATAGCATACACCACACTACCACTTGTTTATTTTGCCTCATGAATATTAAGGCGTTCACATGTTGCGCGAATATGTGAGTTACGGGTTAGATTTCGGAACCGTAGGTTTAATATCAGTCTTTCTTGTCAATTGCAGCATATTGGCGGTGATTTACGCTATTCTATTCTATTGCAAGACCAACTGTGTCAGGTGTTGACCATTATCCAATTATTCATCTATCTTCGTCGGGTGACCGCCATGTTGTGCGCAACGTCCGCGTATTTTATTCATTGTTTTAGCAGGTAAATAGGTGTTCTTTGAACGACGATTCTAATTCTGAATCACCATCATCTTGAGTAAGTACCTACTTAGGTACATTTTCCTCTGTGGTACTCTGAAATTTGAGTAAATTGGAACATGTAAGAGCAGCTGTCTAAACACTTTGCTGACGACACAAGACTGAGGATTCTCAAGACATAGGTCTGACGTATCTGGATCTTTTTATTATCGAGTGTAGGACAGGGTACTGACATAAATCATCAGGAAAGTAAACGTTACTTAGACGAAATTAGTTATTGAAATAAGATGTCAGGCACAGGAGGGAAATCGATTCTCATTCAAATTGTAAAAAGCGTCGGTGCGGCATGTATTAGACATTGTTTAATTTCCTGAAAAGACCACAAGAATAAGTAATCGGGCGAGCAATTCTGTGCAAAAAGGTAATTAACTGCCATTCTGCCAACACTAAGCTACAATGGTGAGTGCGACAAAAAAACTCTTGTTCCGTGCGACAATTTACTCTAAGACATGCGCCATTCAAGCGGCAACTCGACAAATAGTAAGTAATAGGAGCGTATTTGCAAACAATAACGTGCGCTTTTCGCGCTTTCCTACGCGTAATTATATATGGAGCGTGCGAAATTGTGTCACGGACACGGATACTTGAGCGCCGCCATTCAGCGAGCCTTATGACGGGTGGACACTCTTCGAAGGAAATCTTGCGGAGGCTTTAGTTCATTGGTGTACCGTGCCCAGCAATATTCCAAATCCAAATCAACATCAGTAATGATGCTGGAGTAATACGCCCAGGTTACGTTACGTACGCATATTGGCAACATATCTAGGCATGGAACAGTCAAGTTGGGTATCCCGGTCTCTTCCTACCCTTCCGGGGTGCAGTCGTGAGTGTATGTAAGTGTGTATGTGGTTCAGACGACTGCTGATCATTATTTGCATTTTTTATGTAGCCTATTGCGTCCATCTATGTGCTATCTAGTGGGCACAGGCCTTCTCTTAGAGAGAGAGAGCCCACCGCGGATTGGTAATTTCATGGGCTGAGGTGTGTGGACACCTCAGACACTCAGGTTTCCTCATGATGTTTTCCTTCACAGTTAATGAGTAGTATTGCTACTATAACTTCACAAATGTACGTAACTTAGAAAACAAAGTCATTGGTGCATTGACGTGATTTGAACCTCCCGCCCGACATACATTTTATTTGTATGTAAATAAGTTAGGCGTAACGTAATAAGGTGTACACGTGTAAAATTTGATGTGCTGTCGACTGTTTATCAATAATCCCATGTCATGTATAATGTCTTTGAATGACTGGTTACGCAATAGTTTGATTAGGTAACCTGGTGGACTGAAAGAGGCTGTAGTGACTAGAATTGGGAAAGGAATGATGCGTTGGCTTAGGCATATGGAGAGGAAGAAAGAAGAAAGATTGATGAAAGAAATATATCTAGCGAATGTGGGTAGCAGGGCTGGTAAGGGATGTCCCAGGCGGGCAACGACCAAATAGGTGATGCATTAGCAAAGGGCAAGATAAAAAGTACCCGAAACCGGCGTGCGTGCATGCAACGACTATGAATGTTAGTGAAACGAAAGACGTCTGTGAGGATCGCTGGTCTCTGCCTGCCCCTCCGGGATAAAGGCGTGAGTTAATATTGTGTAATGTGACACGGGTTTCTAGAGCAGGGAGCGTGAGCAATATAACGACGGGATTAGCGTCATTGTTTCTCTCGTGTCGTTTCACGGAGAGTGTGGAGGCAGCGTTGTAAGTTGTCTGGCCCGCTGGTTGCGTTTTTATTACTATTACTGTTGACAAAGAAAGTCTCGTAACATTTGCTTAACTTATACCTACCGCGATCAAGCTCGTTTATACGATAATCTTTTATCGGTGTCGTTTCTCATACCGTTCGTATTTTTTTTATTTTAGTATTTATTTAATGATAGGGAAATCTACAGCAAAATCAATAACAAAATACTTATCATTTAACATGGCGAATTACAGATTTCCACGTAATTACCTACTTTTAAATTTTCTTGATCTTAGGGCAGAAAGTGTTTGACTGCCCCGTTGGTCTAGCCGTTAAGGCGCTTTGCTACCCAAACAGAGGTTGTGGGTTCGATTCCCACCGGTTGGACCAAATGGACTCAGTCTGAGTGTATTTTTATGTTTGTAATGTCCTTGCCTGGTTACCCTAGTTTGGGACCAGGTTAAGTGACTGTATTGTGTGGAAGTTATTATTATTATCATGTTATGGCTGGGTTCTCCGAGCGTACCGATTTGTATGGCACTTATTGCGCTGCGTGAGCGAATAGTTGAGGAACAAGTAGGCATTTTTTTAATTACAGAAATACAAATCCTATTAATATAATTTTGGCGACCGACGACATCTAACACATATTATTCAAAACTCAGTACAGCAGAAATAAAACCATATCTAGTGATAATTTAGACTCATGTTCGCGATATTTTTTCGATGCTGTAAAGTTTACTAAGTCATAAAATTACCTCTTGTATGAGTAGTTCGGTTATGTCCGGCAGATAAGACATTGAAAAGTTTTTTTTTTCAGATTTTAAATACTAACCATTAGATAGTAAGATGTATTTTAAAACACCTGATTTAGGGGTAATGTCGGAAAACCCAACCTTATTGCTTTTTACTGCGTTGGGCGCACGTGGTTATTAAGCCCATACTCTCTCTGAGAGAAGGCCTTTGCCCTGCAGTGGGAAGTAGGCATATAGGGTACATAAAAAATGGTTTTACATTATTACCACAAACAAAACAAAAGTTACAAATAAATGACTTTCACTGATCCAAAATCAGAAAAAAAAATGGCGGCCTTATTGCTAGTAGGAATTTCTTCCAGGCAACCTCAATTGATCTTCATCTATGGTAAACGATTCAGTAACTTCACGTTCACTAACGCGAAAGGTTTATGTAGGTATTTTCGACAGTTCTTTGTGGTTCATTTTGCCTGTCTGATAAGTTCACCTAGTTTACCTATAATTTATGGCAGCAGAAACCAATGTACAGAGAGAAATAAAATCCTCATAATACCTACATCCAGGATTATTATTTATTACACATGTTATACTTAGTTATACTTCTCTGTCGACTTTATCGTCATTAACTATTTTAAACTATGATCCTTTGTGTAGGCATGCACTGCACATAATTATTATGAAAGCTAACATACGTCTGCCCACTCGCACCGGGCGCGGGCGCACGGCATCTGAGTCAAGGTCCCGCGCGACATCAGCGAAAATGCAATAAAAACTCAGACCACGTTCACTGAGAAACAGAAATAAAAACTTGCAGGCTTTTGTGGTACAAATGGCGGCGGATATGTTGAGTAAAAAAAGCTGCGCAAAGTGGGAAAGAAAGTGTAGCGCGAGGCGTAAAGCCTGACGTATCAACTAATCGCGTGGTCGAAACTATTCTCTCCCGCCCCGCGCCTCCTTCATTCCGCGAAAGTGTCCCAAATATCAACTAGTGGGCATTGTTCAAGATGTTTGCCGGTATTTATGCCAGTGTGGAGTGTTCCACCATTCCAACCAAATCTTGTTTTTCATTGGCCGGAGGTCAAAGCTGGATTTGGATATTTTATTGGTTGAAATTGTGACTAAGTAACTTAACTTCTTATATGTATCATAAGCAGCATATATACGTCCCACTGTAGGATACGGCACAGGTCTTCTCTCAGAGAGAGAGAGAGAGTATGGGCTTAATCACCACGCGTGCCCACCGCGGATTGGCGATTTCAAGCGCTGAGATTGAATAGCTCAGACACCCAGGTTTCCTCACGATGTTTTCCTTCACAGTTAGCGAGTGGTATTGCTACTAGAACTTCACAATGTACATAACTTAGAAAACAAAGTCATAGGTACACGCCCGCACTGGGAATCGAACCTGGGTCTCCCGCTTCCGAGTCCAATGTTCTACCCACTAGGCTACCACCGCGTATATGTATGTGATGTAACAAAGTGTTATTGTAATAACGCAAAATCTGAAAACTGTTTCTGAAGAAACGAGACATTGCACTACTTCACACTAACAAAAGTTAATAACATAGTTTTCTCAAAGGAGAAAGTTTTTAGTGCTGTAGTGTTTTAAAGTTGGTTTTATTTTTTATTAATTTTTCTTTATTTTGAAATTTTTTGTTTGGGAGCGGGAGAAAAATAATCGAGTCCCTTAAAGTTGAACGAGTTAAACGAGTGTTTTAAAGTTGGTTTTATTTTTTATTAATTTTTCTTTATTTATAACTTATAACCATAATTCATTCTACTTAATTAGTTGCCTTAAAATTTGAAGTACTCAATTTCCATCTCCGAGTCTTCACTAGAACATCACCAAATTACCTTGGGACTACTTTTACGCTATTTTATGAAACTTAAGAATATTACTAAAGGATGGGCCCCATTAGGCCTTATTTACTGCTGGCCATTGAAGAGTTCCGTTTTCTATCTCTGAAAGTCTTCAGATCAGATCTTCACCAAATTGAAATGGGACCAAAGGGACGTTATATCTATTCGAACAAAAAAAGAATTTCCGAAATCGGTTAAGATTTGACGGAATTATGCGAGAACATAGCCAAAAAAGAATAAAAAAACATACGCGTCGAATTGATAACGTCCTCCTTCTTTGAAGTCGCTTAAAAAGAAACAAAGAAGATTTTGGGTTCATCCATTTATTACTATTATGAACGCCGATGCGAATCAATTCGCAAGTTCTTGCGATGCGTCGCGTGAGCTTGCAGATTTTTACGATGCGACGTCGCATCGCAGTTTTGTGTACGGGCCCTACATGTTCAGTGAATGTCACCCAGAGATAATTTAACATTTTTTGTTCGAAGCCCGCACTTATGATGGTTGTGATAAGGACTACCGAGAACAGAGCCACACTTGCTGAATGTACAAATGTTGCGTGAGAGCGTCCCAAACGAAGCACTTCACATGCAGTGGGTGCTCAGAGATAACAAATACAGAGGATGTTTACAAATCAATTGAGCTAGATATCTTTGTTGCGTTAAATTTTCCAATCCCATCTAGCTCAATTGATTTATATAATTTATGTATATCTAAGTAGGTATGTATTTTTATTCTGATATCTAGTTTATGTAGTTTTTGTTTTTTATTTTGTGCACAGTTTGTTTTGGCTTTTTGTAGTTTATTTTGTGCACATATATAGACCCGTTTTTCTACTGCTTCTCCTATACCCGAAGGTTTGCTGGAAGAAATCTCTTACAGAGATAAGCTCGCCTTTGTACATGTAATTTCTTATGTAATGTCCTGTTAAATGTCTTGTGTGCAATAAAGTATAATAATGATGTTCAGATTCATCAATAGAGCAAAACCTCTCCTGGATGTGAACGGCCACGGAAAAGATCTTAAGGAAGAGGTCTCAAGTATCGCCAATACCCGATAGGCACGCACACTTTATCTCTGAGAGAAGCCGAGTTCGCTTAGCACGCACTCGAGAACTCTTTTCTCTGGATTCGCCTCATCCTTCTGCGTTCATGCCTTTTTGCCTGTGAAGACCACTCCTTTTCGTCTCCACTAGCCCTAAAGGTGACGCCCATTAAGTGAAGCGATTTTGGCTTTTCGACCCCTCTCCCGCTTAGTGAGATATCGTGAAGTTTGGCTCGACTCCCCCCTTATCTCATCTCTGATGTGAGATAAAATGCATATTTTTCGGGTTTTGGCTGGCTGGCCAGCTCGACCCCCATCCGCCACTAAACGCCTCAATGGTTCTTGGACGCCCCAAAGAAACAAGTGAGGATCCCTACCAATGGGGTTTCTATAGCAGAGTGTAACTTAGGTACATGCACGTGACCGGGTGAGTCGCGGTGGCCATGAGACCCACGCTGCAGGCGTTCATTCATGTGACTGAATGCCACGACACGTCCGCGCAAAGGCAACGGTAGGTGTGCAACGCTGTTCTGACCTTTATCCTTTCGAGGTTGGGCTCGCGAATCCGTGTTATTTATCCGCGCCCACGTTTCAATGAAATCCGGCAATTTGCAAAACGTTTGTCGGGGATTTGGACTCGTTGACAAAACGAAGGCTCAAGTAAATGGCAGTAAAAAGTACACTGGCCAAGTGCAAGTGGAACTCGTGCACCGAGGGTTCCGTACTTCCATTAATACAGGTAGATTTCTAAAATGCGCAATTCTTGAATCTCAATTAGAGTTCATGTTTTACAATAACTTTCTAACTATGAGGTTTTTCTCAGATTTTTCGAAATATGAAGTTTTACATAATTTTATTTAACTCCACTTTAGGCGCTCTACAAATATCGGAGCTTTCAGTAAATCATTGCCCTACGTAGAATAATGTCTATTGTATGTAACACATGGTATTAAGCATTATTCATCAAACAGCGCCACTACAAAGCAGAAAAACCTCAAATTTAGGGTTCCGTACCTCAAAAGGGAAAAGGAAATCCTTATATGATCACTTTCGTCCGTCACTTCGATCACTTTCGTCCGTCCGTCTGTCCGTCCGTCCGTCCGTCCTTCCGTCCGTCCGTCTGTCTGTCAAGACCTTTTATCTCCGGAACGCGTGGAAGTATCGAGTTGAATTTAAAACCATATAACTACTCAGGTCTACATTGCAGTTCTTCGAAGTTGTGAAAAAATTTAACTTCTATGTTAACGTAAAAAAAGTCACAGCCGTTTATGCCACAAAAAAACATTTATATTTCGACACTCGAGGGAATCATTTATAGGGTTCTTTCCGTTGAACTATGAAATTTGGCAAGTAATATCGTTTTATGCTACAAATACAGGGAAAAATCTGAAAACTATAGGTACATTTGTAATAATATAGTAAATAAAATAGTCTGTGAAGTTCGGGAAAAGCTCGGAAAAACTGCGAGACTAGATTCCTGAACTATTTATAATATGTAAGTACCTACCTAAAAATTTGTACGGAACGCTCGGTGCGCGAGTCCGACTCGCACTTGGCCGGTTTTTATATTAAAAATTATCTATAATTCACAAAGACGTAGCACATAAGTTGTTGTAAAAGAAAAATTCTAACCGACTCAGGAATTGAAGAAGAAGAAAGACATTTATTGGGACAAATTAACACATCACAAGAAAAAATTGCGCATTTTATAAATAACCCTATACGTATAATATTACGTAAAAAAAATGTGTTACCTATCTTTCATTCAGTTCGCGAGTCCATCTATTGTTTATGCCTACTACGTGGGTATGTCAGACAGATCTCGTAGGCATAATAACAAGGTCATGTTGGCACCCGTCGGAAACGGAACCCTAAAAATGAACATTGTGGGTCGACTGGCAATAAGCGACCTCCGCAGCGCTTTCCTCTCGGCAGTTCCGATGGAACAGTGAGTTGTTTGCAAAACGCAAAGCAAATACCGAACAAGAGGCTAGCAGTAAAGCTGGCCTATCATAAACCAAAAGTAACGATGACAATTCGAAAACTGAATAAAGACTAACGGTGTTAATTATAAAACAAGGATTCCTTAAAACATTCCTCAAATGCAGTTTAAATAGTGAAGCGCAAAGGGTAAGTAAGACTATGTAAATTCCGTTTGAGGAGCTTTTTAAAGAATCTTTTTTTTTTTTATAAATAAGGCTTATAATTTTTTATGTAGCCTATATACGTCCCACTGCAGGGCGCAGGACTCTCTCAGAGAGAGTATGGGCATAAATTACCGCGCGTGCCACCGTGGATTGGCATTTTCAAGCGCTGAGGTATGTGAACAGTTCAGACAGGTTTCCATCAAAGTTAGCGAGTGGTATTGCTACAAATTCAACTACAACTTCACAAATGTACGTAATTTAGAAAACAAAATCATTGGCGCCAGCCACTGAACGGTTCAAACAATAATTGGGGCCACATCCTTCAAACTCCTGAATAACTGAAAGACAACACTACTCACATTTTCCTATTGTCATCGTGGTGGACGGTCTGCCATATGCCTACTAGCGAATGCGGCAAGTGGTGATGCCGTAAGCCGTAAGGCTGCCGGTGCATTGTGCAAGCGACCTCGCGCCCACGGCTGCCCACGCGCCGCTCGCCCAGCGTTCACGGATCTACCGGCGGCGGTGCAACGTTGGTGTGCCTACACTGGCCTTCTCCCAGAGAGAGAAAAGATAAAAACCGGCCAAGTGCGAGTCGGACTTGCGCACAAAGGGTACCATACCATTTTCTATACAACATTTCAACATTTCAAGCGTCTACCTGTTGCCGTTATTAATATCGGGCAAAAAACGGCAAAAATATCACGTTTTTTGTATGGGTACCCCCCTCAAATATTTATTTTATTCTGTTTTTAGTATCTCTTGTTATAGCGGCAACAGAAATACATCATCTGTGAAAATTTCAACTATTTAACTATCACGGTTCATGACATACAGCCTGGTGACAGACGGACGGACGGATAGCGGAGTCTTGGAAATAGGGTCCATTACCCTTTGGGTACGGAAGCCTAAAAAGGATTACCTTAAAAGTACTGACTGCCTTGTTGGTCTAGCGGTTAGCGCGCGGTACACGCTTAGCTATAAAAACAGAGGTCGTAGGTTCCATGTTCGTAGGTTTCCGTGTGGCGCCGGATTAAGAATAGCGTCACTCCATTTCGGCGATCGCCAACCCGCCTGCCAAGTGTGGCGATTATGGCAAAACCCCTCATGGTTAAGAAAACCACGAGAGAGGCCTATGTCCTGCAGTGGACGTCAAATGGCTGATGATGATGATGAATTTCGATACCCAATGGAGGCCGCTGATCCGGATTTGTAAGAATGACCACAGTCTGGGTGTATTTCCATGTTTGTTATGTCCTTGCCTGCCCAGAAGGTTCAGGTTCTATTATATGTATCTATATTATTACATTACATAAACTTACGCCTGTATCCCTGAAGGTTAAGCAGAGACCAGAGTCAGTAACTTACCACGATCCTGACAGATCTATTTCGCTTCATCAACATTCAGTAGTCGCTGCATGCACGCACGCCGATTTCGGGTACATTTATCTTGCTCTTCACTTATACATCCTCTATTTGGTTGAAGTACATCTTGAGACGTCCCTGCCCTTCCATTCACATTAGCTCGATATGGTTTCTTTTGGCCATCTTTGTTCTTTCATCCCATATCCTCCATCTATCTACTGACATATTTTGCCTTCCACCGATTTCACTGAAAGGCTCTATACAAGGGCGGCAATGAAGTAGAAGTCAATTTCGTTGCCATAATCAGACTTTGAATTAGACCTCACACGTAGGAAATTTCGCTGTCATTGTATTTTGTGCTCAGCGGAGGAAACAACCGAGCTGAATTTGCAATTACCGCGTGGTTTACGAGATTAATGAATGGCCGGACGGGCTGTTGCGCAATGCAGACGCGCTGTCAGCCTGTCGCAAAACGGTCGCATTGTGTTTAACCCGGGCCTTCGTATTATCCAATTTGAACTGGGATTAAAGTTGATTCCTGCTGAAAATTCATGAAACTGACCGAATTAATTTAGTCACATAATGAGTAAGTATCGTGCATTGCAGATCTGCTCTACAAATGGCCGCACTCTCGCAACCAATATTATGTGCTGCAAGTTTTTGTACAAACTTGATGCCATTATGCCGATGCCGAACACTTCTTAAAAGTCACTTAAGTAGCCATAAGTAAAACATCGTGAGGAAACCTGAGTGTCTGAAGTATTCACACGTAGCGCTGGAAATTACTAAGCCGCTGTGGGCACGCGTGCTGATTAAGCCCGTAGTCTCTCTCAGAGAGAAGGCCTGTGCCCTACCAGTCAGATGAATATAGGCAGTATTCTATGACTCAGCATATCCTCAGCAATATGCTGAGTCAGCTGCCTTTTCCAGCAGCAGAGATACGCCGTGACATTGTTTGTAAGGGTTTTATTAAGTACTAGCTGTTGCCCGCGACTTCGTTCGCGTGGTAATTTTGATGTGTATTTTTCCGGGATAAAAAACGATGTGCTAATCCAGACTATAATCTATCTCTGTGCAAAATTTCATCCGGATCCGTTCAGCCGTTTTTGCGTGAAAGAGTAACAAACATCCATCAAACAAACTTTCGCGTTTATAATGTTAGTAAGGATTCTGTTGTAGTGTCTCAATATATTAAGTTGTGAGTATGTTTAATGTTTTCAGTAACTGTTGCTGTAAATCTGTTTTCTTCTTTATTAGCTACTAAATTATGCCCAATTTAGGAAAAGTGGTGCAAGTCGGCCTTAACGTGGGTTAGTTCGATCGATACAGCATTCAATTCCATAAAGAGGAATTCTGAGATCGTCAACAAATAATCTTTCAAAACAATCGCTTATTTATACCAAACGAAAATCGTCTGTGGCAGCTATAATGATGCGTAGGCGCGCCAAGATTCCGAGATCGCAATTCGCAATGTGGCGTCGCCGTCATAGATAGTGCCTTCGCCAAAAGCCATTCTAACAAACAGCTGCTTCTACTACGCGCACCAAATCCTGAAAGATTCCAATTGTCTAACTGTCAAATTCCGTAAAAAATGGCTTTCGCAAACATCAGCTTTCCGGCCGGATTTGGTGCGCATTAAATTTTACCACAGTTTTAAGTTTTATCACTGGTAAAACTAATCTTTATCGCTTTATCTGTTAATAAAAAAATGCTGATAAACACTCAATAATATGAGATCAATAGGAATAATTTATTTTCCTGCTGTTTGTACATAAGTTGTGGTTTTATTTGGTTTATTGTATAAACTAGTCTAATAATGGTTATAGATTTAAATATCACCGTGTCTTTTCTTATACCCAGACTGATAAACCCAAGCCGCATTCATCATCATCATCATCAGCCTATGCTTGTCCACTGCTGGACATAGGCCTCTCCTATAGCACGCCAATGAGCACGGTCCTTGGCTACTCTCATCCAGCTCTTGCCGCCCTGCGAAGATCATCGCTCCACCGAGTCTGAGGACGTCCCACACTGCATCACGTCCCAGCCGCATTAACATGATATTATTTGCGAGGGTGACCTTGCCTGGTGAACCGACTCACAGTCCACAGGCATAAAGAGACCGAAACGAAACTAAGATCTTCACATCAGACGGCTGACAAACGTGGATGTGACCGTTTGATCGAGTACATATCAAAAGCCCGGTACGGGAACATTTTCTCATTTGACCTAAATAGAAGTTCTATTCGATGGATACATAGTAAAGCTAATACTAAATGCGCTAGGCGATTTGAGAAAAGATAATCTGTCAAACGATCTCACAAAATAAGAAAGAAAGAAACTCTTTATTTACATTGCTACAGAGGCACTGGCATTATACTGGCTAAATAATGAGTGTCTTGTCTGTACGTACTGGTAAATCTCCAAAGAAGGCGACGAGAAGCGTTTAAAACATAATATGATATGATATAACATAAAAAAGTAGATATATTATGTGCACATTGCTTTTAATTTTCTTTTATTTATGTAAAAAAGTGGCTAAGAGGTTTGGCTTCGAAAAAATTGCCAGCTAACTGGATCTGAAAAGTTCCTAGGTCCAGTAAAATCGGCTAAAATGCCAACACTGTGGAGCAGTAATGTGGTGTTGTGGGGGTGTTCTACTTACATGCATCTGTCGATTTGCGTTCTCCATCATGAGTGACCTTATTCAAATCGAAATTTTGGCAGCGACTGATTGGAAACGGGTCCAAATGTCACGCGCCTCGTGTGTTGCGCTTGCGCTTGCGCCTTGCGACAACATTGTAATCTTCTTAGCATTAGATTTGTGGAGTGCTCGTTTGACAGCGCATTGCCCTATAACACAAGCTAAAATAGGGTATAATTTAAAGATCATGAAAAAATACCAATAAAATCACTTTTGTCGGCAATATCATACAAGTATTTTGAGCAGTTACTGGTGGCCGGCAGGAAATATAACATTGGACCGAAATCCGCTTAGCAAACAAAACCACAGCTCTACAGGGGAGACCAAAAACTTTTTAATATCGTAAAGTGTTTACGAAATTCTTTTGGTGATTTATAGAAAAAATATTTGCTGGTATTACAATTTTTTGAATAAAGGCCGTTGATTAGCCTGAATTCTTGAGTATTACAAGTAGATCGATTCGCGCTTAAAATCTGCACCCAATGGCAAATGTCAAAACCGTCAACTTTAGCAGCGTTGTTTTCTAGCGACGAAATTGATTAGCAAAAAATTTGAAGTTGTCAGCAGAATATTTGAAATTGATCAGCAGAAAATTCCTAATTTAGAAGGAAGTGTTTTTTTATTTATTCTGCTATATTATTGAGTCGACCAAAATAAATTTATTTGCTGACCGTAGCTGATTTATTCACTGACCACGGATTTCATGTTTATTAATTTCGCTGATCAAAATAAGTTTTGGCTAATCGAATAAAATTTTCGCAAATTTTTGTGGCTTATCAAATATTTAGTACCTTGGCTTTTTTGTAAAATACCTACGAGTACGAATGTCGTGTAGTGCCATATTATGTCGGATAACTTTCGGACTACGAAAGAATAAAGAAATAATCGGAGGTTTTATTTGAGTATACAGAAGGTAACCAAATCTTAGTGATTTTAAGATAAGGATCATATCAAAAGGAAGGGGGTGGGTTTTCCTCGTGATATACCAACCACTTGTACTTACTATTGGGACAACTACGAAAACGCAAAAAAAATCACTTGTTCCATATTTTTTATGCTTGTTAGTAGTACCTACCTACCTAACGTAGAGGCTCGAAATTTCATCGATGCTTGCACTTGCCCATTAGCTCAGTTGGGAGAGCACTGGCACGGTGAGCCAGAGGTCGCGGGTTCAAGTCCCGTAAAAATTGTCCTCAGCACGCGTTAGTGCAACAAAAAGAAAATAATCATCGTTTTTGTCATAAAAACACAAAAGCCTCTTTAAAATGCGCACCAAATCCTGTCAAATTCTTCATTTTTGACTGTTAAAGAATAACACGATCTTGCGACGGTGTCGCGCCGGGATATGCCAGGAAAGAGTTATTGAGAAAAATTACATAGACCATAGTAATATAATAAAATTCATCGTTATGCAACTTTGTTAAATATTATAATGAATACAACTACTATTAAATTTTATTATATACATTTATAAGAAACTGGACTTAACTAATTTAAAAATGATAAAAATATACTATATATCGTTATACTATAATTATCAACATAAATACCTAGAATACATACTATCTAATATATAAAAATCTCGTGTCACAGTGTTTGTTCTCCGAAACGGATTCACCGATTTTTATGTTTGTTTTTTTTTGTATATTTGGTAGGTCTGAGAATAGGTGGTCGGTTAATTAATATGGCGAAACAACGCTTGCCGAGTCAGCTAGTAAATAAATAAAAATAAAGCCATCGTCCATAAAATCGATTGCTAGTGAAATATGTATCAGTATTAATTAACATCGCCTTTTAAATCCGACATGGCAATTAAAAGCTTGACTTATAGCAACAGAGAACATGACTTTAAGACAGTATTTTACAATATGATCGAGGAAATTGACGTGATTTATTTTAAGACTTTTACTTGCCATTTGAATCGTCTCGATGAAGTCACCAAACAGGTTGTAGAAATATTAGGAGCACTAGAGATACAAACACCATTAACGGAATCTTCTGTTTTTTATTGTAAGCAAATAGAGCAATAATAAATATTTACCTATGTGGTTTTTTAATCATAACTTTGCATATTAACGCTCGAGTCATTGTACCTATACTCAATTTCATTATTCGATGTATAATTGTCATTTAAGTTATTGGTCAAGAATTTTTGTAAGTGTTAAAAAAATCATTCATTCATACACGCTCGACTACAAAAATCCTTAAATGAACTACGGGAACTTCTGAGTTTTCGAATATTTCATTCAATAAAGAATTTATACCGCAGGTACCTATTATTCGTGAATAATTCGTTGTTGTTTTATTCAATGAACTTGCTTAAGCTAAATAAAACTGACCGAATGAATTGGTGGAGTCAATTCTCACTCTATCAGGTTCTCTATACAATTCGACGCCCTCAACGTAAATCATCGTATATGCAAAAAATAATTTTTCCAGTTATCGCATCGGCTACGTAATTAATCTGATTAATTTCTGTGTAGTAAAAACGTATCTAATCTACGCTCATAGAATAACGAACATCATTATACACTGTCTTTGTGCAATAAAGAATTAATAATAATAATAATAATAATAACATCACCAAAATAAGTGGTATATATTTGGTATAATACTCGACAGACAATTCAAGGCCTTTTTAGGAGTGACAGAGAAAACTATCGAAATTAGTATAAGGATGTTATATTTCACTAAATAGCTACTTAGTTTTTATCTACACTACCAATACCGATAGTATTCAAAGCTTATAATCTTAAATAGAGCCTAAAATGGCATCAAATTTACCATATTCGGTGAAATTATGACAATGAAAACTATGAGAAAGAAAGAAAAATATCTCAAAAAATACAAGATATTTTGAAGATATTACATTTGATTTAAAAATATATATAGACTCAATGCTACTTATTAGAAAGAAAAGTGTAAACTTTCGGTGTTATGTATCTTAAAGAGCTGTCAAAAAATATTATCAACATTTTTTAACAAATATTCTCTTTATTTTGGATGCAGGCCGCTTCCAACCGGTCATTTTGGAAATCCACGGAGGAGGCCTATGTCCAGCAGTGGACTTCTTGTGGCTGAATGATGATGATGATGATGATGATGATGATGATGATTCTCTTTATTGACAAGATATAACTCCGAATTGCACTCCTGTAAGGTTTAACTTTGCACTTACGATGATTTTTACCTTGGGGCGGTCGGTTGCACTCTACTGAATTACGTTCCTGTGAATATGCAAAAAAAAGTGATAAGCAAAAAAAAATACTACGAATAAATAGTTCGGTCAACATATTATTATCTTGAACAAATTTATATGGGACCAACCTTGAGGTACCTACTCCCTTTCTAACAAAAGAATGAAATCGGACAACGTGGCGTGGTAAAGAATTGTCACTAAACATACATAAAAACATCTACAGACGAACTGAGAACCTCCTCCGTTGGTTAAACATAAAAATTGCAAAGCAAGTCAATAATAATTAAATACAAAATATCAGTTAAATAGACCATCTCGAGACATCTCCGAGACAAAGGTCCCAATAACGCTGGCAGCGTTACCGCGCTGCATTGCAAGGAAGATCCTCTGCATCAGAAATAAAAGAAAGTAAAGATAAAATCATACAGATTGTAGCAGCTGTCAACTGTACTATTGGATAACTTTTGTGCTGTAAGTACTCACTATTCTAATTGATGTCCAGGCCATAAAAGTTGACCGGTCTGCCTTGTCCGAGCTAGCGGCCGAGCGAACTAACTTGTAGATTTGAGGCGACACTAATCTGTAGTTGTCCAGCGAAAGGTGCGTACACCAACAGACTTGATTGTTAATCAGCAGCGGGAGTAGTTTGAGGGATAACGTTACATTACATAAACTCACGCCTATATCCCCGGGGAAGCAGAGACCAGTGACTCAATTATGCGCACCAAGTCCTGAGCGATTCCAATTGCTTAACTGTCAAATTCCATACCAATTTGACAGTTAGACGACTGGAATCGCTCAGGATTTGGTGTGCGTAATATAGGGGCAGGACCGCGTTTCATAAAAATACAATTCATAGTTTATTATGACAATTCGACGCGTACATTGCGTAGCCGTCTTTCTACCTGTTAACCTGTTAGATTATGACCTTGAAAATAGCAATTAAAAACCATTGTTATGTTGGCCCGATCGGATTTCTGTGGGTAAATCGGCTATGCAATGTAATAGATGAAATAGAGTGATTCTGCCAAAACCTCTTTCAAACAACTTTGAAGGTTAATGAAGTATATAATGCAGGTAGGTATTGAAAAAAGTTGGGGCCTTTGCTAAATAAAATAACCTGCGTTAGAATTTCAAACTTCCTCCTTGCTGTCAAGTAGGCAAACTTTACATTCACTCCAGTCCTTCATATTTTATGTTACTTATCTACTGTAACGATTAGAGCGTAGAGCGTTACATTTGGTGGAGGCGCCGGGTATAAAAAAATAAAGATATTACATTTGGTGGAGGCGCCTAAAGTCTCCACTGAAAAATTTAGTTACAATAAGTTAGTATCTACAGTAAGACACATAAACCCTTTAAACGACGAAACGATCTTACCAAATATGCTGTAAAACGAAATGAACAAGTTTCTTGCCGGCAACTACAAGCTTGCTCCATTTTAGTAAAACATCCGTCTGTCTTTTTACCCGACTACTTGCGAAGCCCAAAAGAGTAGTGTGTTTGGTTCGTATGTATGTAAGTATGTCCGATTCTATGTTCCCTTATAACGCCTTAACCAATGATTAGATTTTGACAAATAAGATCTCAACCGAATCGTCATTCAGCATGAATCTAACAAATAAAATTAAAAATCACTATAAAGACAAAAGAAGTTAATACTCTCCAGTCAGGTTGTTGTTTATTTTTTTTTCACGGGTCTTACCTTTCTAAAAAAGTCCGGCCGCAAGCTCTCACCACATCGTCCCCATCGACAATTTATAGGCAATAAAGGGGCCAGCTATTCGGATATTCGTTTAAAAGAGGGCGATTAGTTGCTGTTACGCTAGACGAAGGTTACCCTTGGACTATTACTCAATTTTATGGAACCACTCTTATTTATTTAAAGTTCTGACCTGGCGACCGGGGACCAGACGACGCCCCTAAGGATGTGACATTGTACATAAAAAATCGATTTTTTTAATAATCGATTAATACTCTTGCTGTAAAAATCGATTTAAAAAGAATCGTTTTTTCAGAGCATATAATCGATTTTTGAAAAATATTGTTTTTTTTTGTAAATATCTATGTTTGGAGCAATAGAGTCCCTTACCCTTTGGGTACGGAACCCTAAAAATTAATAGAATCTATGTTTTTAAGTATTATGCATTTTGCGAGTAATCCAGGAAAAGTTTGAATACCTGGGCTGCTCTAGGATACTGTCAAAGAATTCCGATGTCAGCTTTAGAAAAAAATCAAACGTAATTAAAAATGAAACTCAAAAGTTTTGATCACATTGTTTATTTATTTTACGTGTATACTTACTTAAATAATACATTTATCGTTTTATTTTTGCAGTTAATTTACAATTTTTAATGAATTATTTTAATTAAAATTAAACGTCAGCGGCATTCTTAGGATGACTTAACTATAAAAAACAGAGAGTAATAAATATAGGTAAAGCAAATCCTCTTTTTTTGCAAATAAATGTGCAAAAAAACACTGCGAAAATTCTAACATATTGTAAGAGTTGGCTATAAAAAAATCGAAAAGTCGCTTGTAACCGAAACAAAAATATTTTTTTCTTAAATCGATTTTCCCTAGGATCAAGTCGTCCATAACCAATCAATTTCGTTTTAAAAATTATCGATTTTCGTAAAAATCCTTTTTCTTTTCACATCCTTACCAGATGACCATCTGGTTACGATGGCAGGAAGTCGCTGGATGCGGACGATACAAGACCGGTGGGCTTGGAAAACCTTAATGGCCGGAAGGCCTATGTCTTGCAGTGGGCGTCAAATGGCTGATGATGATGATGATGAATCTTATTTTATAAAAACCCGATTCTTTAAGACACTTCAAATGCAGATGCATTAAGTTGGTATTTCGCTTTGCCACGGACTCGAACTGCCTGACCTGCCTTTGACTGCCTTTGAGGAGTGTTTTAGAGAAGTCGTGTTTTTATTAATAACACCGCTAATGTTTAAAATAGTTGCGTATGTTGCAATGTTGGGAGCTACAATGCTGCCGAAACATGAACTAAATGTATGACTATTGAGTAGGTATATTAAATGGTTTAATTAGTTCCAATTTAGGACGATTCATTACTCAGAACAACGTTGTAAAATTTAATAAGAACTTAGCATAACACAATACAAGGAAATCAAGGGTGACGAAGGAAGATCTCCATTGAAAATAACGATTGCAGTAGCATATTGGGTTCATAACAATTATTTTATGACTTTCCTCCAGTCTAAGCTTTCAATCTGAAAGCACTAATCAAACTGTAACGCCCACCCCCTGACTACTTGCTACTACTTATTTACACTGATCCCTAAGTCCTCTTACTACTTGCTCCAGCCACTGATGACCGCTGGATGAAGAAGAAGTCCTCTGGAGTTTTTTGTACATTTTGTAATGTAAAAGTATTGGACATTATTGCCCGAAATAACAAATATATATTATTATTTATTGCAGAAAAGCGCCATTTAGCGAACCTCTAATACTGAGGCAAAACTTTGTTTAATTTTATTGATTATTCTACAACACAAAGGATTATTATTAGAGATGGGCCGACTGTGACTTTGGCCGACTGGCCGACAGGCCGACCAGTCGGCTACAAATTAGCCGACATGTCGGCCGACATGTCGGCCGGGCCGACATTGTTTTCTGGGGAATTCGGGTGACCTCGGCAACGCTCGTGATCACGTCGCGACATGATTTTTTGTTTATATATAATGTTTTAGTAGATAAGATCTTTCAGATTCCTAATCGAGACTTATAAATAAGACTGATTAAATTCGTTATGATTAAGCCTGAGAGCATAGAGGCCAGCTTAGATCTAGGGTTTGACTGTTGATTACTTTTATCCGTATATAATTTTATGAAGAAGAAGAAGAAAGACATTTATTATACCAACAAGATACATCACAGAAACAAAATAAGCACATAAGTAACATAATATGCACAACACAGAAGGAAAACTAAATACACAACAGACAAAACGAATAAATAAAACAGGACTATAGATGTAGCCTGTGGTGTATCTACATTGCCACAAAAGGCAGCTGACTCAGCGTTGTGCTGAGGAAGTGATCCCTCAGCGCTGATTTTCAGTCAGTGCCTACGGTAACCCATAATTGTACTACGGAGTGCGTGCCGTGGTGCAGTTAAAGAATTAAGTCAAATTCAATAACATACATACAATAAAGTAAAAAAAATAAATAAAATATCGTCATAAAATACTTACATATATTATTAGTTTTAAATTAATATGACTGATCTGATCTCGTAAGAAGAGTATCTTAGAAGTGGAATATCTTTAATATGGTACAAACTAATAAACGATTACATAACAGTTAAAATAAATACGTATTTCAGTTACCCTAATCCGTCGGCAGTTTTGGCCGACTGTTCGCCGACCAGTCGCCGACTGCAAATATGGCCGACTAGTCGGCTTAACCGACTGGTCGGCGAACAGTCGGTGCATCCCTAATTATTATGTTCCCCTACATTTGTGAATAAGTGGCGGGCGAATTGCGAAGGCAGTGCGGTCCGTCTCAAAACCAAGGAGTTCGTTTCACATTACTGATTTTATATTCACGATCTAAAAAATACACGAAAGTGGCACCGCACCATTCACAACCACTTTAGTGTGGCCAGCCACAGAGAAGCTTATTATTACTATTCCACAATCATAATAAATTACAGTTATTAATGGGGGTGGCAACTGTCAAAAAATTCAAAACGGAGCATGTCTCGATTGTTTGCCGTGTCTGATTTAATTTTTTTTTGTTAGAAAGGGGTTACTTCCAGGGTGGGCCATATTTTGACTATGATCTGTTGATGATTTCCACGAGTAAGTCATCGAACTCTTTCTTATAACGCGTGTTTTTTTCCCTTTAAGTCTGTTATTTGTAGGAATAACTAAGGGCCGGTATCTGAATTGAGAATTTCACTAAGTAAATACTTAAGTAATGTTCTGTCACGCTCTTTCCTGAGAAATTCGAAGAGACACCACTACAGTTAACCTTAGCGAATTTCTCAATTCAGAAACTGGCCATTAGTATGGAATTTGACAGATAGACGATTGGAATCGTTCAGGATTTGTTGCGCGTAATATAGGAGCAGAGCAAATCCATCAAACAATGGGGATCACATATATTAATGATTGTCGATTATACACTACATCCGTGTTTACCTTCTTCCGCTTGATCAGCAACCCTTGAAGGTCAGCCGATTCTCCTGTTATTGTCAAACAAAGCCGATCATCGGATGACTGGAGCTGATAGACTTCGCAAATATATTTGGCTGCTCCCTAGGCCGACCTCATTACTTTCTGAAGTGGGGCTTAATTAGCATTGAATGAAAATTCAAAATTGCCACTTAAGTTGGCTTCTCGGTTTCTCGTACACTATGAATCTTAATCTATTGTTGACAGCCGTCAGTTGGCTAAAGAGCATTAATTAAAAAAAGCATCTGGCAGCTGATATTAACCGTAGATTAACAAATTGTTGACGTACGAGACACAGGGGGTGAGTGATAGCTTTTAAGAAGTGATTCAAGCGGCCGTAGTTACCTGAGAATATTTTGTCTGGGGTTCTAGGTACTCATCTGTACGAACAACTTTTACTTTAAGAAAAACTTCTAAATCGCGAAACAAAATGTCAGCTATTCCATCTATGGCATAAATAATAGGGGTTAAAGTATGAAATTGCCGTTTTATTGCAATAGGTTCTTTGAATTGACATAGAATCTTCATGGTTTGAGGTTTTCGAATGAAACTTTTTTCAAATGGTTTCTATGATGTTCTTTTTTTAAAAAATGTGAAACATTTGAATATCGACTTTCAATTGTTTTTGTTATTCAATTTAGACAAGAAAGATGGATACTGCGAAAATTCGAGTGATTATGAGGCACCCATTTTTCGTATTTTTTTATTTTATTGATTTGACGCAAGTGAGTCAATATTGTGGGTAAGGTAACGTTAAACCATGCCGCTAATTCCTGGGTAGTTTGACTAGGGTCGGCTTCCACTATCTCTCTTAATTCATCGTTATTCACCTGTGTGGGCGGTCTTCCTCGTGGCTCGTTCTTTAAGTCTAAATTTCCATCACGAAAGCATTTAAACCAAAATCGCACGGTGCGTTCATTAGTAGACCCCTCTCCAAACGCAGCATTGATATTGCGGGCTTTTTCTGCCGCGTTAGTTCCGCGTCGGAACTCGTATTCAAAAATCACTCGAATTTTCGCAGTATCCATCTTTCTTGTCTAAATTGAATAACAAAAACAATTGAAAGTCGATATTCAAATGTTTCACATTTTTTAAAAAAAGAACATCATAGAAACCATTTGAAAAAAGTTTCATTCGAAAACCTCAAACCATGAAGATTCTATGTCAATTCAAGGAACCTATTGCAATAAAACGGCAATTTCATACTTTAACCCCTAATATGTGTAGAACAATTTAGTTCGTATTGTTGAGTATGTTGATATGGGGGTTTTGTTACAGTGTGGTACGGAACCAACAATACGCGAGTCCTACTCCGACTTGACCGGTTTTTTCGTAATTTCCTCCGCTAGTGGCCAAATAGACCCGCGAGGGCTATAGATTAGATTCTATGCTGCGCTTCTAAATTATATGGAGGCGGCTTGGCGACTTCCGTTCGTCGCGTCGGCTCTTAATTTAGCTATTTGTGGATGTTGTTGGGGATATCAGCAGGAGGGAGGTACTATATTTAAACGAAAGAAGCTGGAACTTACGGAGGAATCTGCTTTGGTGGAATACAGTTTGAGGAAATCATTTGGGGTTTTTCCATTCAGTTCAGTTTCCATTGAAGGTAGGAACCTGAACTTGATGAACGCAGATTTGGAAAAAAATTGATAAACTCTTGATAAGTATGTGGAGAGAGTGCAGAATAGAGGGACTATGAATTAAAACCTCAAATTAATGCGGTAGATACAGCTAACGATACTATGACAAAACAGCGTAAAAATTCGTGGAGGAAATCAAACTAAAGAGAAATTAAATAGAAAATTTGACAATCTACGAGATTCCATTTTCTATTACAGAACAGAGCAAAGAGGTTTTTCTCTACTAAACAAAACAACGGAGCAATGAGATTTGGTTGTGTAGGTATAGAGTTTTATTATCGTTGTATTTTTTGTGTGCTGAAAGCCTTGGCTTTTCTGTTCCAATATTTTTTATTGTTTCGATGTAGGTACCTGTGACCTACCTGTGAACAAATTGATTTCGACAGTAGCATGTAAACGTAATTCATATGGTGCTCCGCTACGTGAGTTCACAAGCAACCTAACATAACCTAACTGCAGGTTTTGGGACGAGTTTTTTTTATGGAGCGCCCCCCTGTTTGTTTCAGAACCATAGGGTTTTTTCTGTTTAGTTTTTTTTTTACATAATGGAGGGAATCTTTGTATTAAAAAACCACTCTGGCAGTTATTGCGGAAAAAGTTGTATTTTTAATCTGTGTGAAAAAACCTAAATAGCCGTCCAAAACAGGACCGATTCGAGTTGCCATAAAAAAAAAGTGTGAAACCTATTTTAATTATTTTTTTTGCGAATACAATTTTCCTACAGGAAATTTTATTTTTATTGGTTAGCATATCAAGAGGTGTGTTTGTGGTATTAATTTCAGATTTCAATCCAGCGTCTTAATATTCTGCATAATACCCAAGTACCACGTTTTGCTAATATACAAAATAAATAAAATAAGTGGCTTTTCTGTAAAATGTAGGTACTGAGTACTGGGTTGGTGGGTAAAGTTGGTTACTGAGCTTACTGGGCTTACCAATATTGTTGCGTAGAATTAAAGATTAGATATTTTTTGCCTACAACTCTACCCTCATATTAATGAATACTCTACCAGTCTTCTGATCATAAATTCCAAAGCATGTCTAATTCTGACGAGAACTGTCAATATTTTTCTTACGTGATATGCACAGATTACTTTTTAGTAAATAATTTTGATAAAATTAAATAGAGACCATTTTAATTCTTTTTCTACCCATGAAACATAGTCACCGGTGTAGGCAAAAATCGCCACAATGCAAAAAAACACTTTCGTATCCACCATGACACACAAAGAAGGCCACCACAACACGGACTTGACCTAGCGTGGTAATCACTGTGGTCACTACGCTAGGTCAAGTCTGTGACAAAGGATTCTGCGTGTAACCCGTTTATTTATAAAAACCTTACTAGTCTTATAGTACTAATTTATTTTTATGTTTTCGAACTTACAAACCAGTTAACTTATAATAATCTGAACAGGAGCAATGCAGGAGCTTCTAGAACATGGCTGTATATATTTTGTTGCTTTGCCTCTGAGGTATACTGATCTTTGGAAAAAAACTCGTATTTTTTTGTCCTCTGGGAGTTAATGACAGATTCTAAGGCCCAGAGGATTTGGACGGAGACGGGGTGTTCTTTTAATTCACTATCATACAAAATGTAGGTACTGAAGCGACATAGCCCACACAGATAAGACGGGACGAGGATTCGAACTCTATACAACGCGGTCGTCTTCGCCCCGTCCCCGCACCACGTCCCGTCTGTGTGTTCCGCGGGTAATGACTTCAATTTTTTGTTACAGTAGGGCATCCCCCCCCTCTCTTCCGGCTAAACGGTTGATTGTAGAGACGTGAAAAAAATCAGGTTAGTAGCACAATATAATGAACTTCATAGGAAAATTATCACGGCTAAGGAGGCTTTACTAGTTAACGAGTAATAAGCGACTAACTTATAAAAGGAAAACTTCTTACAAACACCATTCAAATTTGCTTCGATGAAGTTGTTTAAAAACCTTCTTCTACGGAACCCTACCTTGCGCGTGAGCCAACACGCACTTGGCCAGTTTTTATATGGTATCAGTATGGGTCACAGAACGAGTAGGTCAGTTTGTAGTTGAATAAAAGAGCGAGGACATCGGTGACCTCAGAGCTCAAAGTGCAAGAGTCAGGCTACATTTATTTCTGGAAATACTCGTATTTAGCATGCAATTTTATGTTAATTATTATTATCGTAATAGCTGTATTTGTGGTATATTAATTTCAGTGTAACTTAGCGGCCCAATATCGTACAGTCTCTCTCGATTATATTCCTTTGCCTACCAGTAAACGCGCAGGAAAGGATTTTTTTTGTAGTATTTTTTTTTATTGAAGCTAATGAAGCTAATGTAGAAAAGCAGCCCTGAATTTCTTAATTCGTAATTTCTGGCCAAGTACCTATAATAACATACCTCATCCTATGTATCCAAAAAAGAGACGACACCACACTATTGAGGCTCAATTTGGTAAAAGGATAGGTCTAGATCTGCAGATTCTGCCGATCGTCCTCAAAGCTTAACGAAGCTATCAATATTGTCACCACTGAGTGTAGTTAAATAAAATAATATTCCTGCCATCAGTTTGGAGATCAAAATGGACAATGGCATCATCAGTGCGGAAGCGTGACGCAGGGCGTGCGCGGACGCACCCATGTCAATAGCTTCTGTTGCCCGTTGATCATTGTCACGTTTTGCAAGATTTGGACAGACGTTTAGTGGACTTCGTAATAAGTATTATAATAATATGCTTGTTATAATAGTGTGATGATGTAGAATAAATGTAAAGATCTTTGAATTCATTTATTAATTGTCACTGGCTCAGCGACCCAAAATAGATCTTGGCCTCCGCTGCTAAAAGACATCATCTTTCCTTGTCCTGCACTGCCTCTGTCCCTATAATAGTCTACCTGGAGCTTGCTTAGGTCCCCCTGGAGAGGGACAGGACAGTGGGAGTGGTCTTTGGACATTGGACATTGGACAGTGGGCAATGGACAGCGAAATCGTTACATACTTAGTTTGTAATATTTGGTGTGCTCGTACTTACTCTCTCATATCCACCACCACAAAGTTTTAAATAGTCTTACAAGGGAAGCCTTCTTTACTTTGACCACCCTATTGCTATTAATAATTAACTCATTAAAGTTCGAACAGTATTCCTGTACCTACTGTGTTAGTGTACCTATCCATCTCAGGTAGAACAACAGAACAGCTTTAAGCGGTGCTGTCTCCAAAACCTTGAATCGATGCAAAACCCATTATTGCAACTGCATAAAATAAAACTGGTTGCAGGACAATCCATCTACAATTATGATGTAATCCGGCGACAAGGTCGCGTCTTTAATTGCACTCGGAGTCGACCTGTTCTTGGTTACGTCTATTGATGCGCCGTGCCCGGGTACCTATATTGCCAATACGTGCATATATTCATTATTGACGCGAATGTAATATGATAACTAACAAGAACAAAACTCTTCTAGTGCTATTTTTAGGTACCTACTAACAATACGTTGGAGGCATCGCTAGCGCTCTTGGCTAGGGGCACATCAGTAGCTGCGGCGACGGCTTTTTGTTATGAGACGTGCGTGTCCGTATGTTCACTGGACAGAGGATTGAGAAAAAAATGTCATTTACTGTTTTTAACCGACTTCAAAAAAAGAGGAGAATTCGACTCGTTTATTAGGGTTCCGTACCTCAAAAGGAAAAAACGGAACCCTTATAGGATCACTTTGTTGTCCGTCTGTCCGTCCGTCCGTCCGTCTGTCAAGACCCTTTTTCTCAGGAACGCGTGGAGGTATGAAGCTGAAATTTATATCAATTACTCAGGTCTACTGTCCCTTGAAGCTGTGAAAAAACCAAACTTCTAAGCCAACGCAATCAAAAGATACAGCCGTTTATGCCGCAAATTTTCGACACTTGCAAGGGAATCAAAACCTACAGGGTGCTTCCCGTGAACTCAGAATCTTGAAATTTGGTACGAAGCAACGTCTTATAGCATAGATAAAGGAAAAATTACGAAAACCATAAATTTTTAGTTACATCACATAATATATTTTTTTTTAATAATTTTAAACTTACTACCCATTTCCTCATAAACGCGTAGAGGTATTAAATTGAAATTCATACCAAATACTCAGGTCTATAATACCCGTAACAAAATCTAACTTCTATGTCAACGCAATCAAAAGAAACAGCAATTTAAGCTGCATATTTTGAAACTCGCAAGTACTCGCAAAGGAATCAAAACCTAAAGGGTACTTCCAGTCGACCTAGAATCTTGAAATTTGGCATGAAGCAACGTTTTATAGCACACATAAAGGAAAAATTCCGAACACCTTAAATTTTTAGTTACATTACAAAATATATATTTTTTAATAAATATAAACTTATTACTTTTTTCCTCATGAGCGCGTAGAGCTATCAAGTTGAAATTCATATCAAATACTTAGATCTAATTGCCTTTAACCCGTGAAAAAATGTTGTTGACATTGCAGGTTTGTACGGAAGCCTCGGTGCGCGAGTCCGACTCGCACTTGGCCGGTTTTTATTTTTTATTTTTTTTGTCTATGTTTTCGCATAACTCCGTCAAATCTTAACTATACAATAGATATAACGTCCCATTCGTCCCCTTTTAATTTGGTGAAAATCTGATGAAGACTTTCAGAGATGGAGAACGGAACTCTTCAATAAGGCCTAATAGGGCCCATCCTTTAGAAGTATCAGTATGTTTCATAAAATAGCGTAAAAGTAGTCCCAAGTTAGTTTGGTGATGTTCTGGTTAAGACTTGAGGAGGGTAAATTATGGTTATATGGGACTTGTTTACTTTTTCCAGATCCCCCACTAAAATCGAAAAATAAAAATTTCTAAATAAAAAATAAGAAGCGAATTAAAAATAATTTAAATAATTAGTTTCATTAATTAATTAGCCCAGTTTCATGACCAGTACATATATTTTGGGCACCGACACCAAATTATACTTCTACAATACCTACATGTATTCATAAATCTAATTATTAAATTATTTCTAACTTTTTAGTGCTGTAGTGTTTCGAAGTCGGTTTTTATTTTTTAGTAAAATTTTTAAGTCACAGTTTATGTCCAGTTGACAGCAGCTTACAACTCTTTTACATTTTGGTTGCAAAGTCGCCCGGTAACATAATTGAGTAGAGTTTACAAATATACCTAAAGATCTGTGAGGGATTGTGTGTTTCCTCAGCAATAACACGACCAGAAGATAGGTATGTATTTAAAGGATTTATTTCGGCACTCCAGGAAAATTGTAGAAAGAGCGAATGCAAAAATTTAATAAGAACATGTTAAATAATGCACCAGAAATCACGTGTTAAAATTTTAGCCGAAGTTTGACCCCCACTCCCTTTTCGATTTCTGGACCTGGGCCGCGTGTCATGAAGCTACAATTCACAGTGTATTACATTTCGATGTACAGCGCGCAGCCGTAGTCTTCCTACTGATGTACTTACATCGAATTGTCAAGTAAATCACGGTCTACGGGCAGGCAGTTTTAGTAAATGGCAGTTCTATTAAATAGAGCCCTGTGGATCGAGTGCGTGTAGGAGTCGTGTTGAGAGGAAATTAAGAAGAGTTCAAAATATGTGGGTAAAAGGTATCTGCTACATATTCCGTTTTCGATGGAAATTTAAAAATTAGATTAGGATTTTCTTTTAGATTTTCGTGAAAAATGTAGTGGTAGTGTAAACTAGCACTTAATGTCCCGGCGAGAGTAACAAAATTATTTATAATTTTACCCGACTACGGCGGATAATGAGTTTGGCTCATTAGTAGGTATGTCCGAATCTATGTTCCCTCATAACTTCTTAACCAATGCTCAGATTTTCACAAATAAGATTCAATCGATTCGTCGTGTTTGCGCGAGTATCATAGGTCATTATATGAAGTCATCATAAACCGAATAAAATAATTAAAAACACCAAAATAAATAAAACAAAATAAAAAAAAATTAAAACAAAAAATAACCCTCAACCCGGTTGCTGAGTGAGCATTAACTACCTAATCAGGCGGCGGGACCTGAATTCAATGATGTCACTTATACCGAGGTACCTAGGTTGGTTCCACCTGCTTAGTAGTTCATGCTTAGCAGTCGGGTTGTTGATTAGGTTTTATTTCGTTTTTAAATTTTTGTCTTTTTAGTGATATTTTAATATTTTTATCTGAAGTTCAAGTTAGCAGCATTTTGTACTAGCCAAAAAATTAAGTGACCTTAGTGCCACTAAATTAATTCGTAAAATATCATAATCTAAGCTCGAATTTAATGTCATAGTGTGACTAGTGGAAGCCTTAGGAACGCGTCGTACATACGTAATACCAAGACGATACTGCCCTCACTAAGCACAGCTTAACACTGCTGCTTCGTGCATTCGCAGTTAATAGCCTTAGCGCTTGGACGCTATTGGATTATTGTATTACCTAACTTAGTATTCAGTGTCTTTGTTAATTGAGGCTTTATGTTTTATACTTCGTACCAAATAATCGTTCCCTCGCATTTTTCATTTATTTGAAACGGCACACCAACGGTTATCCTAGATAATATTCAAATTACGGTGCAGAATTCGCATTACGCGTTATAAAAATTATACATTTTGAAAATTACACAAATTGAATTGTTCTATAAAATTGATTACGATATGAATTATTATGTTGTGGTAGCCTAGTGGGCAGAACCTCGGACTCGGAAGTGGGAGACCCAGGTTTGATCCCCGGTGCGGACATGTACCTTACCTATGACTTGGTTTTCTAAGTTATGTACATTTGTGAAGTTATAGTAGCCACTCGCTAACGGTGAAGGAAAACATCGTGAGGAAACCTGAGTGTCTGAGCTATTCACATACCTCAGCGCTTGAAATCGCCAATCCGCGGTGGGCACGCGTGGTGATTAAGCCCATACTCTCTCCCTGAGAGAAGGCCTGTGCCCTACAGTGGGACGTATATAGGCTGCTTATGCATGAATTATTGTGTGTATATTTATATTGTTTTTTGGCCGCTGAAAATCAGCGTCATGGTCTTCACCGATAATGATTAAAATGCTGATCGGCGGCCATTTTAGGTGCCATTTCATACTTTTTATGGTTGTAAGTAAGCGAAATTAGGTATACAATGAATAACCTAATTTACACGATAAAGTTTGATTGTGTTGGTACCAAATAAACGTTTTCTATTCTATTCTTGAATTGAATAAATTATGCTCCTTAATAAATTAACTGACTAAACACATTGGATAAAAATATAAAATTACTAGCTGACTCGGGAAATGTTCTTTTGCCATAAACCTATTTTCAGACCCACCAAATATACATTAAAAAATCTGAAAAATCGGTGAAGCCGTTTCGGAAGAGCTCGATAACAAATACTGTGACACGAGATTTATATATATATATTAGATTTTACTCTTTCATAAATCAATGACATTAATGAATGATCGAGGGCCAGCAAATAACTTCCTAGATATATATTACGAATTTTGTCAACGGTTTGTGTACATCCGGCGAAAATGGATCTGGTAACGAGTGTTACGCTGGCTGGTTTTACGACGAGCTTTTATTTAGCGTATTAAAAAGAAAGCAAGTGGTCTTTGTTTCCTTTTATGACTTGCTTAATACGATAAGTAATACGTCATCAGTTTCCATTACGTCAGCTAGTTATATTATTGCGGACGGAATAAGGCAGATTATCGCACAAATGACTATATTTCTTCCGAAGAATCCAATTTTATAGAGGACCATGACCTTTTAAAGGCTTGAAAATAACGCATATTAATTAGATCAGTGTTTTTCAATCTTTTTTAAGACGCGACCCCTTTTACACGTTATAAATTCTAGCGACCCCGCTTGATGGACTTTAGCTTGAGAAGGTGTCGCTAGCTTTTTAGGCTGCAGAGGGCGTACCAAAAAATATACAAACATACAAACAAACACTCGAAAATCATAACCCTCCTTCTGACGCAGTCGGGTAAAAAATCTTCAACGAAGTATTCACGTATTTGACGTATTTGACACACTTGACTTTATTGTGGGAAGACCCTTTGTTCTCAGCCGAACTTTACTCTCATCGATCAGGCAATCTTTCTTCATATATTATTATGATTTACCTGTTTTACTATCGTATTAAATCTTTCATACCATAGGTCTAGTAGGTACTTTACCTGGAATTGAATATCCCAAAGGTGAGTTTAGTTTTAGCTTTAAGGGTCAGATTGGGTGACCTACAGAACTTAGCTAAAATAAGTTGTGCTTTGAAAGAGCATAGTTTTCTCGTAAGGCTTGGCAGTAAGGCATCTTCTATACCAAGTATGGGTGACAAAACATAATAAACAAGGTCGAATATTTTAAGGTATATTTACACATCTTTAAAAAAATATATTACGATTTACCTAAATAAATGAGAAGACAGAATTGCTATGAGTTATCGCTAATAATGAATAAATTAACTTAAGACTAATTAGATTTTAAAACTAAGTCATAAACAGATTGGTTATTTTGAAAACAAAATTCACCACTGGAATATGTTATAAGATGATAATAAATTAAACGGGTAAACTAAATCTTAGGCACCTCGCCTAAGGAAACCCTTTCAATGAATTGAAGTACCTTTCTTATTAGGTAAATTGAGATTCGTTCTAAACTGTAGGTTCTTCCTGAAACAGTTCATAGAGTAAATTCAGCTGACGGTTGAGCTGATGCAATAAGGTTAGTGTTGAATTTTTGCAGGCGGTTTTTTGTGATTTATCCTCCGAGGTATTTTGTGGTTGAGTAGAAGATGGCGGTGGTTGAGTTGATGATGTTGGCGATTCAGTTGGGGATGTGGGCGGTGAAGTTTGTGAGCGTTGTGATTCAGTCGAAGACAGAGGCGTTGAGGTGATAGTGTCTGGTGTGAATTCTGTTGTACTCTGTGTTTGGTTTGTTGTAGGTGTTGTGGTTGCAGCTGATGATCTAATATTCGTAGTAGGTGATTTGGTTGTTAATGACTCGATCGATGGGGTTGATACTGAATTAGATGTTTCTTCTACTGTTGCGAACGATGATTGACTTGTAGTAGAGAGTGATTGAGTGGGCGGTTCAGATGATGACGAGGTTGTGTTTGGTGATTCAATTGTTGAATCAGACTGCGGCTGAACTACTGGTGTTGTAGATTCAGTAGTCGGTTGACTAGACGTCGTTGTTGGTAACTGTGTCGATCCAGTTACCATGGATGGCGATTGTGTTATTGTTGTGGGTGAATCAGTTGCCGTGCCTTGTAATTGAGCAGTAGTAGTGGGCGTTTCATTCTCCGAAGCATTTGATTGATTCATAGCAGTGGGTGAATCTGGTGTTATGGCTGGCGATTGAGTCGTCATAGGAAGTTCAATGGTTGTTGCTGTGGATTGAGTCGGAGTTCGAGATTCAGTAGACGCGATTGGTGATTGAATCTTAGTAGTGGATGAGTCTGTGGTCGTGAATGGCGATTGAGTTGTTGTAGTGGATGAATCCGATTTCATATCTGGTGACTGATTCGTAGTGGCTTGTGGTTGAGTAGTAGTAGTGGGCGTTTCATTCTCCGAAGCTTTTGATTGATTCATAGCAGTGGGTGAATCTGGTGTTATGGCTGGCGATTGAGTCGTCATAGGAAGTTCAATGGTTGTTGCTGTGGATTGAGTCGGAGTTCGAGATTCAGTAGACGCTATTGGTGATTGAATCTTAGTAGTGGATGAGTCTGTGGTCGTGAATGGCGATTGAGTTGTTGTAGTGGATGAATCCGATTTCATATCTGGTGACTGATTCGTAGTGGCTTGTGGTTGAGTAGTAGTAGTGGGCGTTTCATTCTCCGAAGCTTTTGATTGATTCATAGCAGTGGGTGAATCTGGTGTTATGGCTGGCGATTGAGTCGTCATAGGAAGTTCAATGGTTGTTGCTGTGGATTGAGTCGGAGTTCGAGATTCAGTAGACGCTATTGGTGATTGAATCTTAGTAGTGGATGAGTCTGTGGTCGTGAATGGCGATTGAGTTGTTGTAGTGGATGAATCCGATTTCATATCTGGTGACTGATTCGTAGTGGCTTGTGGTTGAGTAGTAGTGGTGGTTAAGTCAGTTATCACAGCTGGTGACTGGGTCGTAGTTGAGGATTCAGTGGCTGTACTTGGTGATTGAGTTGTGATGGACGATTTATTTAGTGTAGATGGTAGTTGGGTTGTAGTAGTAAAATATTCAATGGTCGTTACTGGCGATTGAGTCGGATTAGTTGCTGAGTTAGGTGTCGTAACTGATAGTAGAGCTGTTGAAATGGTCGATTCAGTTTGTGTTGTTGTTGTTTGAGTCGTAGTAGATGAGTGAAACGTCGAGGTTGGAGACTCTGTTGCCGTAAGTAGTGATTGGGTCATGCTAGTGGGAAACACTGTTGATATGGTTGGTGATTGAGTCATAGGGAGTTCAGTGGCCGTTGATTGCGATTGAAACATAGTTGAGGAGTCAGTGGAAATGTCTGATGATGGAGTTGTACTAGTGGGCGAGTCAGTTGCTTTGACTGGTGCTTGAGTCGTGAAAGTTGGTGAATCAGCTGTAGTGACTGGTTGAGAAGTAGTGGAGTAAATTGGAGTCAATGATGTAAGTGAATCGAGTGAATCACGTGTTGTTTTATCTGATTTAGAGTATTCGTTTGGGTCCTCTATGTCGGAAGGTGTGGTATCATCAAAAGCATCTAGGAAACTGACAAACAAGTTGCCAATCTGATATGTAGAGTCATCACAACCTGGTACTTTAAATCCTTGAAGGGATTGCTCCAATGAAGAAGTCTCGTCTCCATTTCTAACTATTTCTATCATATAGTTTTTTTCAAGTATCTTTTTCTGGACCATGTCACATGAACTAGGTACAGTTGTAGGTAATTGTAGTGATTGAGTAATTGTTGTTGGTGTTTGGGTAGTTATAGTCCGTGGTTGAGTGGTTGTAGCGGGTGATTGAATTATTGTAGTTGGTGAGATGGTTGTTAAAGTTTGTAGTTGAGTGGTTCTCGCGGGTGATTGAGTTATTGTAGTTGGTGACATGGTTGTTAAAGTTTGTGGTTGGGTCGTTATAGTTGATGATTGTGTGGTCAGTGGTTGAGGAATTATAGTAGGTGCTTGCGTTTCTGTAGTGGTTGTAGTTAATGGTTGAGTAGTTGTACTGGGTATTTGAGGTGTTGTAGTTGGTGATAGAGTTGTTAGAGTTGGTGGTTGTGTAATTGTAGTTGGTGGCGGTGTAGTTGTAGTCGGGGGATGAGTGGTTGCAGTAGGCAATTGAGTTTCTGTTGTTGTTAATTGAGGGGATGTAGTGGGTGACTGAGTAATTGTAGTCGATGATTGGGTCGTTGTAGTGGGTTGTTGTGTTGTTGCAGTTGGTGGTACAGTTGAAATCGGTGGTTGAGTAGTTATAGAGGGTGAGAGTGTTGTTGTAGTTGCTGTTTGAGTGGCTGTATTTGGTGGTTGAGAGGTTGTAGTTGACGGTTGAGTTATTGTAAAAGGTGATGGACTTGGATCTGGTTGTGTATTAATAATCTGCGGATGCGTAGTGGAAATAAAAGTTGTTGAAATCTGTTCTGTGGAAGATGCACTACTCATTGTAGGTGACTGCTCTGGAATAGCTGTAGTGGATGTAAATGTTTGCTTTGTGGTAGGTGGAATAGGTGTCATGGATTCGGCTAGCTCTGTAGAAGGAGCTGTGGAGGTTGGAACGGTCGTGATGATCTGAGCTAGTTTTGTGGTAGGAGCAGAAGTTGTAGAAGTACCTTGTTGATCTCTCGTTACTAGTATTTCTTCCGTGGTAGCGGCGGTAGTAGCAATTTCTGATTGGCGGATAGTTTGTGCATTTTCTTCAGTTGTTTGTGGGCCCATAGTTGTCTGTGGCGGTTCATTATTGTTTGGTTGTGTTGGCTGCGACGGTTCCGTGGCAAAAGATTCGGATGTGAACGTTTGTTTCTGTTCTGATTCTGTAATTGACGTTGTTTTTGAAGCTCTTCTGTTTTTTTTTCTTCCAGGTGAGACCGTAGACGATTTGTTTTTGGGTTTGGAATTGGTTGATGGTAGAGTGTTTTTCCGTAAAGGTTTATCCTGCGGTTTAGTAGTAGTATTCGTACAATTATTGTCATTTTGTGCCGATGCCAAATTTGTATCCCCTTGTGTAGTTTTTCTACTGACCCGATTCCCATTGAGAGATGATTTCTTTTTCGAACCATTGCGTATGTAGTCACTTATTATAGGATTGATTTTACTCCGTCTGTACGTATCATATTTAGGTGTTGTAGTAACTATTGTAGGATTAGCTTTCGGAAACCACAAATCTTCCACTACCAATGGGTATTCTATCTCTGGAAAAACAATGTCATCGCCAATGTTGTAAGGATCAGTTGGTATCTTGTAAGCTGGGTACTCCAGTGCGGTAAAACTATCTGGTTTGTAAGTATTTGGCATTAGTAAGCCATTTGCGTCTGAATTAGATTGACTCTCCAAGTATGCGTCGAGAGTTTTCGACAGTAGTTTGGGCGGTTTCAGGTTCTTCCACATGTCTGAAGTCGACACTGGATAGTCAATATCTGGAAATTCCACTTCATCTGGACTGGCTTCATCTTCTTTTGGTTGGTTGCGAAGTATTTTCTTTATGAATTGGCTGTTCACAGTATTGCTATTGGCCGGTCGTCTCGATTGACGTGGAGATTTAATTTGACAGTGAGACTTCTTGTTTGAGCACATACAGTTTTTCAAAAGTTCCTTTTTTAGATTTCGGGGCATGCATTTTATCAAAACTACCTGAAATACCAATTAAAAATTTAAATTAAACTTAGGCCTTTGCATCTACGTAATGAGATGATTTATGCAGCGTCCAGTGGCACCTTCACTCACACTAGATGGGTGAAGGGACCACTCGGACGCTGCAGTGCCTGGGAAATTGTATTTTAGATGGGGTAGGCTCGCCCAGCACCTATACCATCCTGACAGCTTAGTCGGCCTAGCGCACAGGAAAGACAAGTCAAAATGTGCGGAGTCAACCAAGGAGCGGGTTTCCTCACGATTTACATTTAAATGTTACTTAATATACTCGTACCTACTTACCTGTATAAAGAGCACCAAGATAAACAACGCTACCTTTTCACGTAGCCCCATTATGATTTCTACGAATTACTTTGACAGATCAATGTTATATAACTATGCACTATGGAGCAACGCACCCATTGCATCTTATAGGAAACGTGACAATGACTGATTACAATTGAATGTTTATCTATGTTTACTGTTAGATAATTATTGTAGGTCTATAATGTAATCGTACACCTACGTTTGGGGTAGTTAGGTACCTACTGTCACTTAAGTAAAGTTGTATGTTAACACTCTGTGTTTAACGCACAGGTAGGTACTTACAAAAGTACCAATGTAAATAACGAATTGTATTTTCTTTTTCAGGTAAAGAATCGTCATACATCGTCAAATGTTCTATCTTCTTTGCCGTAGTAATCAAGAAAAAAGGGCCACGTAGGTATTTTAATCAATGTTTATTATTAAATCAATTAAATAAGTTACTTGCTTACAATATACAATAACTATTTACTTACACACTGAAACGACTAGATACCTTTACATATTTCTTGTGCTTCTGGTTAACTTGGCATTATATTTCTGAATTACATCTGAATCTGATTTGCCCAAAGCCGACGTTTCATTGACAGCCATCTGTTCAAGTGTTCCCAATATATTCTTTAGACTATCTAGTCTGGACATAATAGCTTTTGTTTCTTCAGGTTTACTTTCAGTAGAGTTAGCGTTGGGCAAAGCAGTTTTTAAAATTAATTCAATTGTACCGATAGCTTCATCCACTATGTGAATGGTTGGAGAACTATATACAGCTACAGTTTCATTATCTGAAGCTTTATTCAACTCTTTCGAGTTACTAGTCGTATTATTTATATCTTCTTTAGAAAACTCGATGTACTCGGACACAATGTTCGCACTGAGAAAATCGAGTATATCTAGAACTTGCTTCAACTTGTCCACTATCCCTAAAATTTCTCTTGCTTCTTTGTATGGTACTAGGATGAAATCGCCATAGTTTTCGTACACGTAAGCAACGATGCCATTAAAAATGTGTTCGCAAATAGCTATTAGATCGTCCACAATTCCCATTAGATTGGAGTATTTTCTGAAATGCTCTTGTCTTCTCGCCTCCGGAGAAATGTAAGGCTTCTTATTTATGAATTTGTTTATTATGATTTGGTTTTGTAGTTTACTTTTGGCTGGAGTTTCTAGTTCATAGTTAATGTCATACTCACAAAAGTTATAAGGTTTTTTATTTATATACTTGCTAATTATTAGGTCATCTTGAACTTTGATCATCTTCTTGGGAATATTTTGAGATCCATTAATCGGCATCTCGTAATCGTCGAAAGCCAATGTTTTGTTAAAAATTTTTTTCATCGATAAGCTCATATTTCGTAGTCTTTGTTTCCTTTTGTAGTTTTCTAAGATATCTTCACATGTTGAGCGCTGTGTCTTGTTGTTTTTACTAGTTTCGATCTCGGCGACACTGTAGCCAGTATTGTGATAATATTGTAGTGATTTGTTGACATCATGTATAGAGCTCGGATACTGTACCGTAGGGAAACCATCATTTTCCTTGAACACTAGGTTGGGGACTGGTTTCGTGTTCAATAATTCTTTGGTTAACGTTAGCTTGTCGAATGGTTCTTTTGTGACACTTTGCAGTGTACGACTAGCATCAAACCCTGTAAGACACTGTAAAATGGAAAAATTAACATAAACTCAGGAGTGGTAGACATAGACTAGACTTTTAGAGTTTGCCACATGCCACGATTCTGACATAACTCTTTCGTGCCATCAACTTTCATCAGTTGCTGCATGCACGCTCGCCGGTTTTAGGTAATTTTTTATCTTCGGTAATACATCCACTTTAAGGTCGATGTAGGTCCACCTGGGGCCTCACTAACCAAACGTTCCACCTACAATCGTTCTATAAACATGGTGTAACAAAATCGCCCTATTCATGAAAATGGGAGGTTTTACTCATCAATACTAAAAAAAAATTACTGTGGGGCACTCTACATGTGTCAGAGCCAAAGAACATTCCTTTTCAATTCTCGGCACTAAATTCTCCTTCAGTATACGTTCTCTAATCTCATTATTGCGTACGGAAATTAACAAAGTACTTCTGTATCTAAGTAATACATTACATAAGTATTGCGACGTCTTTTGATTTATTCACCTGTATAATCACAATTATTGCCGTTGTAGACGAAAACGACATGTTGAGTTTTAACCTCTTGCTTGAGAGTGCTTGTTTTTTTATAACATACCTTATTTATACCACAAAATAATTCAATAATCGTTGAAGTGTGTAAGTAAGTGTCAATAGATTGAAATTTGAATTTCATCGAAAAAGTGTTTCGAAAGAATACACTGATACTCAATGCATTTCTTATCAATAACCTATTGCAAGGGTAGCTGTAATCTTTATTTAACAAGAAAGAAATCTATACGTATTTATCATGGCTTCGAAAAAAATAGGCATTTAAAATTTTGGTAGTAACATACCTTCATGAAAATAAAACGTAAACATGGGTTAAGCGATGTATTCAGCAAACGTTCTGTTAGACATTGTTACGAACAAAACGTCGTATTCGGTCCGATTTGCAATCTGGGGTCGTTTAGCAGCAGTAGTTGCACCCGCCGCATCCGCAGTTGCCTGAGTAGCCGCCGCAGCCCCCGCCGCAGCCCCCGCCGCAACCCCCACCGCAGCCCCCACCGCAGCCCCCACCGCAACCCCCAAAGAAGTTACCGCCCCCATAGCCACCGTCACAGTTACCGAAACCGCCTAGGGAGGCAAGCAGCAGGATAGGCAAAAGATCGTCGCCACCGTACCCACGGCCGTACCCACCGCCGAACCCACCGCCAAATCCACCACCGAATCCACCTCCGTTGTTGGACAGCTCGGTGAGAGCCAAGAGGCCAGTGATGTCACCCAGGCCCCCGTTGCCGTAGAACTGCGCGCTGGCGGACTGGCACTAAAAACAGCAAAGAGGATCTTGTTGAAACTACAATTCTCCGGGCAGGGCACATGTGTTTTCTTAGAGAGTTTTTTTAGAGTTCCGTACCCGAAGGGTGCCAAACGGGACCCTATTACTAAGACTTCACTGTCCGTCTGTCTGTATGTCTGTCACTAGGCTGTATCTCATGAACCGTGATGGCTAAGCAGTTGATTTTTACAGATGATGTATTTCTGTTGCCGCTATAACAACAAATACTAAGAACAGAATACAAAAAGAATAAGAAGAAATAACAAACGTTATTTTTTACCGTTTTTTGCTCGATATTAATAGCGGCAAGAGGTAGACGCTTGAAATATTCACAGAATATTTAGTTCTGTATTCACTTCAAAAATAAATAATTAAATTAAAATAAAATACATATTTAAGGGGGGGCTCCCATACAACAAACGTGATTTTTTGCCGTTTTTCTCGATCTTTGTGTCTAATATAGACAATGGCACGGAACCGTGTCCGACTCGCACTTGGGCAGTTTATTTTCTCGATCAATGAGTCGGTGGGTTGACGACCCTACTCTTTACATTGACAACTAATGACTGAAACTATTGCCAGGGACTTATTCGTTTTGGCAGGACGTTTTATTTTAATTGCTACTCGTTGGTCTGGCCATAGTATGAACAGGATGATAAAAGAAAGATTGACGAGAGAAATATATCGAGTGAATGTCACTGGAAGGGCCGATGAGACGCCCTAGGCGGATATTCTTCGACCAAATAGGGGATGCAATAGGCAAGATAAAAAGTACCCAAAACCGGCGTGCGTGCATGCATCGACTAATGGATGATGATAAAGCGAAAGAGATCTGGTCTCACCGGAATGGAATGCACCGTTGCAGAGAAATTGTTGTACCACTAGGAGATGCTGATGGCATATGCCGATCTTATGACTTAACCGGATGACAGTTACTTTACTTTACTTTATACTTTATTGCACACATAAAATTACATGAATAAAACAAAACATTTACAGAATTAAAAAGTGTACATGGCTTGCATATTTTCGAAATATAATTTAATTCAACGACTGACCGCCAGGGCTACTAAAACAGCAGAGAAGAGGATGTAACTGAACGAAGACATTTTGAAAGTATTGATGATTTCCTCACGATGCACTGCGTTTATATACAAGCTGATGACAGACTGACAAATAAATTTTCGTAATTAGGTAACAATGTCAATAAAAAGCACGTTTTCCGTACGATAAATGGGTCATAGGATGGGTGTTACCTTAAAATTTTCATACCTACCCATGTTTTGGGAAATAGTAGTGTTCACATGGACGTCGTACTTTGGTATGTTGTAAAAAGATAATGGTCACGTGTACGCATATCGCATAATAAAATATTAGCTATTCCACGCATTTTAATGAACATTAGTGGGACAGATCATAATGTTTCTGCTTTTTTTAACCGACTTTAAAAAAGGAGGAGGTTATCAATATTCGACGCGTATAGGTATATATATTTTTTTGGTTACATACCCTCCGTCCAATCTATAGCTGTAACGTCCCATTGGTACCATTTTAATTTGGTGAAGATCTGATGTAGACTTTCAGAGATGGACAACGGAACTCTTCAATGGACAGCAGTAAAAAAGGCCTAATGGGGCCCTCCTCTAGTAATATCCGTATGTTTCATAAAATAGCGTAAAAGTAGTCCCAAGTTAATTTGGTGATGTTCTGGTTGAAAAATAAACAAAATTGAATAAAAAATAAAAACCGACTTCGAAACACTACAGCAGTAAAAAGTTAGAAATAATTTAAGTATGCATACATGTAGGTATTGTAGAAGTATAATTTGTAGTCGGTGCCCAGTTTCATGACCAGCACATATATTTTGGGCACCGACTCCAAATTGTACTTTTAATTCAACTCCAAATTAAAATTTTTGAAGAGGTCAGCTTAACGTAAGTTTTTTTTACGAGCAGAAAACCTCTTTTTCGGATAGATAATAATAAATTCCACACAACACAATAGCTTGTCCTGGTTCCAAACTAGGATGCCCTGTGCTATGGTAACCAGGCAAGGCCATCACAAACATGGCAATACACTCAGACTGAGGCCATTTCTGCAAATGCACTGCGACACCCAGCATGGTAATCAAACGTAATACCGCTGGATCAACGAGGCAGTCGGACGAGGGGATTTTGTAGATTTAGGAGATACGCACCGTAGATTCTACTGCAGAAAATCAAATCTCAAGGATAAGTTTATCAACGTTCTTTGTTTCTCAGTCACTTAAAATACCCAAATTGTAAATTTTGCTTCACCGGTCACGTGGCAAATCTATAAACTTATAACTTCAAATAAATAAAGATTCGCTTCAAATCGGTCTTTTTGGAAATCCATGGAGGAGGCCTATATCCTGCAGTGGACCTCTTGTGGCTAAATGATGGTGATGAAATAAAGATCCAAACGTCAAACTAGAGATCTGGCTCTATTAACGTTAAGATCTCTCAAGTTGTAAATATTGCATATCAGAAGTTTTTCTTCTGATAAATTATACCAGCGTAAGAATACAACGTAGTGTTTTGCGTCTGTCTATTAAACAAAATTCATACTAACGAATTTACACACGGTCTATTAGATAATGGCAATTGTGTGGACATAATATATGGGCGAGTGTAGCGTTAACCGATTACAATATTGTGGTAGTAGGTATGTTACTTTGCTTACCTATAAACATACAAATGTATGACAATGCAAAACCTCTGACGTCCCACCGTTTTAGAGTTCCGTACCGGAAAAGTGTCAATCACTAAGCAGACGTCGTTGTTACTGTTAAACTTTTAGTAAGCTGACACGCTTTTACCCTGTTACTGCCTACACACTGTTAACCTATTAAGGCGATGCTGTCTGTCCGTTTCTATGTCTTACCTCTACGTTACAACGGGTCGGCGGGCGGCGAGCGCGACACTATTTAAATCCAAAATATTCCTTAAATACGGAATAATAAATTAGTTAGAGACTACAATAGAAGTTATAAAAGCTAGACCCGCCTTTCCAGGGTTCCGTAGTCAACGAGGAACCCTTATAGTTTCGCCATGTCCGTCCGTCTGTCTGTCCGTCTATTTGTCCGCGGCTTAGCACTGAGACGACAAGTACTGGAAAGCTGAAATTTGGCCTAAATATAAATAAATTTAGGAAAAACTCGATTTTTTAATGTACCTCCTCTATCCCTAATTTTTTTCTCGTCTACCCCATAAGGCGGGGTATCGTTGGATTGGTCGGTTTCGATTCCGGTTTCGTCGGGTCAGATTTTCGATTAAGAGATGAGCGTCCCCATCCCCCCTCTCCCAGGAATTGAAATTCAGGGTAGTAGCAGATATAATAAACATAACTGGAAAACTATCACGGCTAATTAGGCTATTTAGGCAGGTAAAAAAACCCTCCTCCTACGGCACTCTACGGCCGGTTTTTTGCGCTTGTATTGAAGTCTGTAACTTCAATTTTAGTTTGTATCGTTGCGCCCGCCCCCGTCGTCCGGCCGGTTGTGAAGTGGATATTCCTTGAAGCGTTGTATCTCTTGAACCGTAACAGGGTAGTTGAAATGTTTCCAGAATAAATATGTCTTTAGATTTTGTTGTACAGCGGCTATATTACTAAATAAAAAAACCGGCCAAGTGCGCGTCGGACTCGCGCACGAAGGGTTCCGTACCATTATCTATACAACATTAGACACAAAGATCGAGACAAAACAGCAAAAAATCGCGTTTGTGGTATGGGAGTCTACCTTAAATAATTATTTTTCTTTAATTTAATTATTTATTTTTTAAGCAAACACAGAAATAAATATTCTGTGATTATTTCAAGAGTTTACCTGTTGCCGTTATTAATATCGAGCTAAAACGGCAAAAAAAATACGTTTATTGTGTGGGAGTCCCCCTAAAATATTTATTTTATTCTATTTTTAGTATAGTTGTTGTTATAGCGGCAACAGAAATAAATCATCTGTGAAATTTTCAACTGATGGACAGACAGACAGACAGGCAACAGACAGACAGACAGACTGACATTAAAGTCTTAGTAATAGGGTCCTGTTTGGTACCCTTCGGGTACGGAACCCTAAAAACCGGACAAGTACGAATCGGACTCGCCCATCGAGGGTTCCGTACAAATTTGTAGGTATCGAGCTTTTCCCGAACTTCACAGACATTTTTTTTGTGATTTAATTACATATGTATAGTTTTCAGATTTTTTCCCTATACTTAATAAGTATAATAAATAATAACTTTCACACAATACAATCACTTGACCCTGGGTCCCAAACTAGGATATCCTGTGCTGTGGCAATCAGGCAAGGACATCACAAACGTGGAAATACACCCAGACTGAGGCCATTTATGCAAGTGTACGGCGGCCCCCAGTGGGAATCGAACCCACGACCTCTGTCTTGGTAGTTAAGCTCCTTAACGGCTTGTCCAACTAGGCAGTCTTATACTTGTAGTATAAGACGATCTTACTTGCCCAATCTCATAGTACTAGGCGAACGGAAAGTAACCTATAAATTTTGATTCCCTTAAGAGTGTCGAGATATACGTTTTTTTGCGGCATAAACGGCCGTATCTTTTTGTTACGTAAACTTATAAGTTAGATTTTTTCAAATCTTCAAGGAACTGTAGACTTGAGTATATGGTTTGAATTTCAACTTGATACCTTTAGGCGTTCCCGAGATAAAGAGTCTTGACAGACAGAAGGACGGACGGACGGACGGACAACAAAGTGATCTTAGGGGTCATCCATAAAGTACGTCACACGTAAAGGTGGGGGGGAGGGGGTCGGCGAAGTGTGACATGGTGTGACAAGGGGTGGGCGGGGTCCTAAGTTTTGTGACATCACATTTCAAATTTAATAAATTAAATCAAGAAATTTGAAATAATAATTTAAACTAAAAAATAATTTCTACTCTATCTATATGAACATACGGTTTGAAATGTTTTGTTTGTTGTTGACGACTTCATACCTTCTCTAGTGACACGCCCTAGTGAGCCCTTTGACTAATGCCGCCAAACGCACCGCACGCGCGACCTCGCGTGATTTCATTGTTTCTATTTCATTCGACAATTGACTTTCTCTCAGTGAACGACGTCGTTTTTTCAGTTCTGCTATTTTGTCGATACAGTTACTTTTTTACAACTTATTTCAATTAAACAAGTTCAAAATGAACAAAAAGATAGATATAGGTAATCTTTACCGTAAACCTGTATGAAACTTACAGTGCAACTTACGCTGACAAAAAAAAAACAGCATATAGGTACAAGAAGTTAATTCCTTATGGAAAATTTTTAAAAGTAGTGAAAACATTGAAGGTGAAGTGGAATCTAAAATCAAAGAGCTGCAGATACAAATGACAAAAAAAAAGCGACATTGAATATTTTTTCGAAAATTCCTTCGTCGTCAACATCACGAATACAACTAGAGCCGGAGGAGGAGGGAAAAGTAAGTTCGAATTTTCACCTCAAAACGACACGATTTAATCATGATATTACCTAATTGGAATTGCATTACATTATAATTATTTTTAAATTTATTTATCATCATCAACCCATTATATCCCCACCGAGGGGCACGGGTCACTTCCCTGAGGAAGGTATAGGCCATACTCCACCACGGGGGCCAAGTCCGGATTGGTGGAGGCTTGTGGCTCGTCTACTGTCAGAAGTTGTCAAGCCACCCTAAGGCCTCTGACTTGGCTTAACGACTGCCATCTATCGACGGCAGCCGGCAGCAACAGCTTAACGTGCCTTGCGAAGCACGGAACCGCTCGGAAAAATGCCACTAGCGTTAGGCATAGACGGCGACCCATCCATGCACTGAACGCGCCCTGTGTTGCTTAACCTTCGAGATCGTTTAAGATCACTCAGGCAGCCGGGGCTACGAATGATTCGGCAGCCGGGGCTACGAGCGATTCTTTATTTATATTTTATATAATTTATTTCAAAAAATATATAATAAAAGCGAAAGTAAAAGTTACCATAGTCTTCTTCTTCTATCGTGTGGGCCGCTTAGTTTACCTATCAAGCGGACCATAGTATCAGTGTTTTTTCATGAACCGCATTGTGTGAAATGTCCATATTCAAAACTTGTATTTTTAATTCAATTATTGCAGGGAAATACTAAAGAAGTCCAGAAACCACTATCAGAAGACACTAAAGATTTGGTTTTTATATAGTCAAGTAAAAGTCAGCTTCAAACAATACCTAAACCAGCGCTTAGTCAGAGAGTGCTTCGAAGAATAAAATTGTAGTTCTAGAATCTGAGCTCAATAGCTTGTTGTTAGCACGCGATGCTGGTATAGCTTCAAATGAAGCAATAAAAAGAATAGCAACTTTGAAAAAAGATATTCAGCAGGAAAGAAATATATTGAAACGAAAGATTAGCGCAGCGAAAAGACAGAAAAAAAGTCGTAATTCTAAAAAACAAAAAAATTATTGAACTTTGCGAAAAAAATACCGGTTTAGCCGCAGCTCTAAAACTTCGAGATGCTCTTGGTCGGCCTAGAGTAGAAGAAAACCAATCCGGTTTACTTGAAGTCATAAAAGACCTTGCAATTTTTGGTGGCGCAGCTGGTGATCGACGTCGCACTGAAATTATAAGGTGCTGCAAAACATTGGACGACTTAAAAGCCGAACTTTGTAAAAAAAGGATATAATATCAGTCGATCAGGGTTATACTTAAGACTTCTGCCTAGGCGAGTCAATACAGAGGAAGGAAAAAGACACGTTGTAACTGTTCCTGTCAAACTATGCAAACGCGATTCTGCGCTACATTCGAAACATCAAGATGGCACATTTTGTACTGCGACGATAAGAAACCTTGAATCTTTAGCTTTTAGATGTAAAATTGCAAATTTGTGACGTCACACTAGGGAGGGGGGGTCTCACAAATGTGACCACCTGTGACAAGGAGGGGGTGGGGGTCTAAAAATCATTAAATTCGTGTGACGTACTTTATGGATGGCCCCTTATAAGGGTTCCATTTTTCCTTTTGAGGTACGGAACCCTAAAAGCAATAAAACATATAGAAACAACAAGGAGATTCCCCGTAAAGAAACGTGTTTTTCAATTTTAAGCAGGTAAGTACTTATGTTTGCTTGTAAAAGCGGCCGTTTTTGGCACAAATACGATCTAATTCCAGGTTTGTGATCCTAGGTTCTCGTTTGGGGGTCCTAAAAGTCACAAATAACGTGATTGAGACATTGTGACAATGTTTACAAAAACAATCTTTAAAAAAGATATGCTTTTTTTTAACTGCAGGCGCTAGTGTTACTGCACGGAGCTCCATAAGAAACTATGATCAAAATAAATCTCAATAATACTCACGCAATACGCACGCAGCCTTATACATGTGCATGAGTCACAACTTTTGATGTGTGCGAGCACCTGTATAAAAGCACTAGGGATTGACAAAAAGTTAAAATATATCGATATTATTAACTTTGTTTGGCGAAGCTTTTTGCGAATTTTGAAATTTTGATATTTTGTGTGTAATTATTAACTGTTGCATGCTCTGGTTTGTCTCTACTCTTTTGATTATGATCAGATTAGGTTTCATTGTTTACTTATGGCAATTTTATCGTAAATACTTGTGACAACTGTGTCAGAAGTGGTTAAATGGGGAACTCGCCTCAAATTCAGACTGCAAGAAGTCATAAAACAAAATTTCGGCGTATTGTAGGTCTCAGAAAGTGCAAAATATTAAATCAAACATACACTAGATTTCGTTTTTTTTATTGATTTCCAAACATTTTGTAATAATAGTGTAGACTCGAGCACCGTGCACCGTACACTAAAAAATGCTGAGAAAAAGCATTATTTTGCGAGATACTTAATCGTGCGCTTCAACGCTAACGCTGACGCTTCACACATTATAAAAGCATACATCATAATTTTTGTATTTGGATAAATTTTATTGTGTATTAAAGGAAGTGAGAATTTAATGAAGTCAAATGCTTAATAAATTTATTAAAAAATCAGAAATTTATTTCAATGGTAAGAATTTACATTCCGTTTGCTGAATTTCAATTTACAATGTTATTGCTGTCGAGTTGTAGTGAAGAAAAATACATCGAAAGAAAAATTCCACTCTGAACATGTTCTCCCAAATCATCTTAATCTAATACATAAGTTGGTATGAGTACCACCTACCTAACAAGATCCTATGAGTGCAATCAAAAACTTGCAATGATAAAACATTTGTTACTATTCTTGCAAAGTAGGAAAACGCTAATGCTGTCGACAGACATACGGACAGCACTCGTTCAAGAGTATAACGTAGGCGTCAGCCATCGCCAGTCTCTACCATTAATATGGTAGATAGGCGAACCGGCCACTGCAACACCATTCGCATAGCCTTTGGCAGACTTGTGTGGTTAAGTTTTTGTCAGTTGTAAGTAAGAAAAGTAAAGTTATAAGTAGTCTGCTACTGCAAAAAGTAGCTTAGTTAGCTACTTTTTGCAGTAGCAGACACACCGCGACCACTTTGTTTTTTATTTATTTTGAAATTAATTAGCCTTTGTATTTGTAGTTTCTTGTACTTTTTGATGTCTGCCTATTTTTTTTTCTTTTTTTTTGTTATGTTTATTTCATGTTGTATTATTTCGCTATGTGTGTGTGACTTTAGTTGCCAATAAATGTATTTATAAAAAAAATGAAAGGGAAAAAATCCGGAATCCGTAAATTAGTACTTACAGAAAAATATATCTTCGAAACTAGATTCTCGCAATGGACGAACTATTTACATACCTACAAGTCTGTACTGAACCCTCGGTGCGCGATATTTACTCGCACTTAGCCGGTTTCTAAGAGCAAATTAAATATTCCGTAATAACAAAGTTGAAACAATATCGACACCACAACAAACTGACCCAACACAATCGATAAGTTATTCCCTTCGCTACTCTTTTTGGGGAATACCACGGAATATTGTGAAGTCAATCGTGCACGCAGACACACATGCTTTGCATTGCTCTTCGCGTACATAATACGTTGGCGCAGCAATTATTTGCGTACAACACCGGCAATGTATACTTCAACTTGCGATATTTTTCACTATTGCTGAAAAACATACTATTTTCAATATTTTCTTAATTGTTAAATAAAGGTTTAATTTACTTACAGCCGGTTGCACAAAGCTCACCACTAAATGAATTTTAAGTAATGGCTCATTATTGCTAATGAATTCATTAATTTAATGACGTTGCACTAAACTCTTTTAGTGGCAATTAATGTGTCATTAGCTAAAGAAATCATTAAAACAATATTGCCAGTGACAAAATGTTAATGACAGGAAATGAATGAATGGTTTCGTTTTGTTCGTTCCAAATCATCACAGGATTGCAAAAACGAAACGCAATTTTGAAAAACAAAACGCGTTAATGACATTTGTGTGACGTTTGTGTTAACTCCATGGTGTGTGTGACACCGTGGCATCCAAGAAGGTCACTATAATCTGTGCCATCGGCGAAGGTGCAGTTAATCTGTGGTGTTCGGTTTTAGCGGGAAGACATTGACCTTTTGGAGGGCTTTTTGAAACAAGTTTGTAGAGGAGAATAAAAGTCTTAATAACGAGCAATAATGTCCCTAATTTTTAGGTCAGCGTCACACACCACTTGGACATTTATGGAGAAATATCCCTTTCTGCATCGATACAATTCAGAGAGTATACCCCCTCTACTAATAATTTTAATGTGTGTACAATCCACTGCTCCTGCTACCCGTGGAAATCCATCAATTCCATAAAATCCTTCGGCCACTTCCCTGAGCTCTTCACGGTTGGGCATATTTATATACACGGAGCTAAGTTCCGCCAGTTTACGGGAAACTCTTTGTATTATCCGACAAACTGTTGATTTGTGGATGTTAGTCAGGTCACCAAGCGCTGTCTGGAAAGTTCCTGTGGCAAAGAACCTTAAACAAATAAGCAGCTGGGTCAAGCCATCAATTGATTTATTTCTTTGAGTCATTGGTTCTACGTCCAGAATGTCTCGGATTTGCAAAACTGCATGCTTGGAAATTCGATACCGGATTCTGAAGTCTTCACCATCATATTTCGAAAATATATCTATCCTATCTGGGATACGGCGACGACGGTGAATTTCTTCTTCTGGATCAGACAACGAAGAAAGACTCGACATAGACATTATGTGACAGGAAATCACAAAAACTCTACACTGAACTCTGTTTTAGTTTACTTTAATGTACCCTTTTGGGCCAATTAAAATTTCTAACCTCAAAAACGTCAACTAAAGTGACATTACACGCTAATGACGATTTGTGCAACGTAAAACTGCACTAACGTCGTCGTTTGACATTTCATTAGTTAAATTTAACGGAATTTTAAAAATCACATTTAAAATACTTTTGTGCAACAATTTAATGAAGCATTAGTTTTTAAAGTCACTTTTAAAAGATAAAGCTCGTTTCTGCAACTGACTGTTACTGACTTAGCTGATAATTGCACACGATGGCATTTTTACCCTTTTTTTAGCAGTTTTTCTTCAGTAACATGCTCGGTAAGACTCCGCGGCCGACTGGGTATGTTTTTAGGGTGGCACGCGCGCCCCGCCTACGTGCGCTTTCTACCTTATTCCTATGCTCTGTGTTTAAAAGAATACCTTTAAATCAGAAGTATGTATACATGTAGGTATTGTAGAACTATAATTTGTAGTCGGTGCCCAAAATATATGTCCTGGTCATGAAACTGGGCACCGATTACAAATTATACTTCTACAATACCTACTTGTATACATACTTCTAATTTAAAGGTATTCTTTTAAATTATTTCAAACTTGTTAGTGCTGTAGTGTTTGAAGTCGGTTTTAAATTTTATTTTTTTATTTTACACTTTTTATGTTAAGTGATGATCGCCGTAATTGGAAATGGGCTAATAATGTACACTAGGTTACTTGATTAGTGTCGCACTCCATTAAATTTCAGGATCTTTTGAACATCACAAAATGGTAAAAATGATAAACCTTTTTAGTAGTAAATTCATATCTTTTATTAAAAACAACACGAACAACACACCTAAGTACCTATATTTATAACGAAACGAGCTGTGCCCGCGGCTTCGCCCGCGTGGAATTCAGCAATAACTGAATCCATCCTGAAAGTCCGTTCTAAATATTAATGATTTTTTTAATAAATCAGACGACTAGTTTTGAAGATTACCTTCTCAATGCAATTTTTTAACTTAGTTTAGATTGCAGTACTAATATTACGGATTACAGTAATACAAATTGTGATTTCATTTGAAACGCTAGAGAGATTTATTTCTGCTGATTGATTGATATAGTTACATCTTCCGTGCTACCGGTGCCCGAAGGAGGGATGGCAGAATTGTACGCTACGTTTGAACATCCATTGTAACCGTATCCTGTGCACCCGCCATATCCCCCACATCCGCCTCCGCAGCCACATCCACCTCCGCAACTACCGCCACACCCCCCTCCACAATAGCTTCCACAGTTTCCACCGCAGTTACCTCCACATCCCCCTCCGCAGCCACCGCCACATCCTCCTCCACAGCTACCTCCACACCCCCCTCCGCAGCCACCTCCACACCCACCTCCACATCCCCCACCACATCCACCTCCACATCCCTCACCACATCCCCCACCGCAGCTACCTCCACAACCCCCTCCGCAACTATCTCCACATCCCCCTCCACAATATCCTCCGCAGCTGCCACCTCCGCACCCGCCGTAGCCAATATCGTAACCGTTGTCGTAGTAATCGCTGCAACCGCAACCACCCCCGCAACCGCAACCACCCCCGCAACCGCAACCACCCCCGCAACCGCAACCACCCCCGCAACCGCAACCACCCCCGCAACCGCAACCACCCCCACAACCGCAACCACCCCCACAACAGCCACCACCCCCACAACCGCCACCACCTCCACAACCGCAACCACCCCCGCAACCGCATCCACCACCGCAGCCACAACCGCCCCCGCAACCGTTACCATTGCAGTTACCGCCGCCTCTGTTCCTCAGGGCAAACAGAAGGAAATAAAGCAAAGCCAAGTTGTTATCGTCGAAGCCGCCGCCGCCGTTGTATATCGCGGGAAACATCCCTCCATATCCCGGTAAGCCTCCGTATCCCGATAAGCCTCCATAACCGCATGTTCCACCGCTTGAGGACACACAGGAGTCTATAGAAGACTCTACTGAGCTTGAAGTACAGCAAGGTGTTTCTGGCGCAATAGCGGGCACCTCAGCTGAGATTAGTGGCTTGATTACGGCTGGGATGACGAACTGGCCTACGGATTGGATGCACGGTGATCCTCCGGTAGAAGAAGTTGACCCCACTTGGACTGCAATGCCCGACGATCCGCATGGCTGGGCCGGCAGGCATACCGCCCCACACGCTTGGCTGTTGACATCCTGCAGAGTAAATGAAATGTATGTATACTTTTATAACTTTTCGACCAAAATTATAAATTAGTGTGATTGAAATACGCTCATTAAAAATTTAACTTGTAAAAATATTTATTTGTTCCAACAACTATTACATACAAGTTGAAACCCTTGTTCCCACTAGGCGCCTCCCCTCCCCATAATGGATGACAATAATAAATAAGGAGCATAGGAACTTATAGCATATAGCTAATTGACTAATATTTGCGAATTTAGCCCAATCAAATCACGTACCTTTAATGACAACGCAAGCGTTGCTAACGCCGCCAATATCCGAAAGGCCATGTTGGACGCAACTAAAAAAATCATCGTTGTCAATATAGTTTTTATACAGCGGGTTTCAAAAGCCAACTCGGTTACTAGGTAATCCGATGATTTCACACACTCAAACGTTTGCCCGACAGCACGTAATGTTATATCAAATCTTGTGTTACATTTCGTGTTAGGAAACGACAACACTATCTTTAGCCTCCCATTTAGGTATAGCCTCATTATTGAAGCTGTTATCGCTTTGCAAATTTCGCAAAATAATATTTGTTTTTTATGTTTTATTGCTTTTAGGGTTCCGTACCTCAAAAGGAAAAAACGGAACCCTTGCAAATTTCGCAAAATAATATTTGTTTTTTATGTTTTATTGCTTTTAGGGTTCCGTACCTCAAAAGGAAAAAACGGAACCCTTATAAGATCACTTGGTTGTCCGTCAGTGCCTCGGTCCGTCAGTCTGTCAAGACCCTTTGTCTCGGGAATGCGTAGAGGTAAAAAACAAACTTCTAAATTAACGTAAAAAAAAAGATAGGGCCATTTATTCCACAAATCTTGTAGCGGTTGTAGCCTAGTGGGTAGAATATGGGACTCGGAAGCGAGAGACCCAGGTTCGATTCCCAGTGCGGGCATGTACCTATGGCTTTGTTTTCTAAGTTATGTACATTTGTGAAGTTATAGTAGCAATACCACTCGCTAACTGTGAAGGAGAACATCGTGAGGAAACCTGAGTGTCTGAGCTATTCACATACCTCAGCGCTTGAAGTCGCCAATCCGCGGTGGGCACACGTGGTGATTAAGCCCATACTCTTATCTCTCTGAGAAAAGGCCGATGCCCTACAGGGGGACGTATATAGGCTGTTTATGAATTATGCCGAAGAAAACGTATATTTCGACACTCAACGGATTTAAATTATAGGGTGCTTTCCGTTAACCCAGAACTATAAATTTGGTAAGTAATATCGTCTGATACTAGAAATACACGGAAAAAAAATGAAAACTGCACATTTATAATTAAATCGTAAAAAATAGTCCTTGAATTTCGGGAAAAGCTCGGAAAAAACTGCGAGACTCGAATCCTGAGCTATTTATAACATGTAAGTAAGTACCTACAAATTTGTTGGGAATCCTCGGTGGGCAAGTCCGACTCGCACTTGTCCGTTTTTTTATGTAGCCTTTATACGTCCCCCTGCAGCGCACAGGCCTTCTCTCACAGAGAGAGAGAGAGAGAGAGTACAGGCTTAATCACTCGTTGAGGTATGAACATCTCGGACACTCAGGTTTCCTCACGATGTTTTCCTTCACGGTTAGCGAGTGGTATTGCTACTATAACATCACAAATGTAGGACTTTCAAAAAGGTTTTGTACTTTTGTTTGGTACACCTAGTGCAGTCGACCTTTACAGGCGTGCACTCTCTTCAGTTACCTACGTTAAGGGTGACTTTGCAGCTTAAATGTAATGTAAATGGTTGACCTGCTTTCGACTGTACTTGGACTAACGCACAATTACACGCAAAAGTAGAAGATGGCTGCAAAAATTCATTTCAAAAATCTTGTTTTTAATATTTTGTTTGTACGCTAATAAATATAGTCGTGACATCACTAACTTTGTAACAATTCGAATCGCCATGGTTACGTTACGCTCTAGTCTAGGGCTCCTACGCATTATCCGGTTAGCCGCAATGCGGCTGCCCGTCCGGCTAAACGGAAGTACAAAATTGTATGTAACATAACATAACATAAACTCACGCCTGTATCCCTGAGGGGTAGGCAGAGACCAGGGACTGCCACTTGCTACGATCCTGACAGATCACTTTCGCTTCCTCAACATTCATTAGTCGTTGCATGCACGCACGCCGGTTTCGGGTACTTTTTATCTTTTTAATTGTATGTAAACCGTATTATCTATTCGCACTGCGATGCGGCTGCCGGCCAACCGCTCCGGTCGCTTAGCCAAGCCGGACGGCAAGCCGGACGGCAAGCCGGACGGTCGCTATACGCACTACGCGGATGCACTGCGGTTTACTAGTTCGCGGTTGCTCGCCATTGATGGCGCACATATGCCAACATTACCGACGCTCGTGACTGATAATATAATTCTCAGCTATAGATTTCGATGCAGAACGGTTTATTATTGAAGTTCAGGCCAACAATCTGGAATACGAAATGGCTCGATCAATCCGCAAACCACGACGGTGTCTATACGCATGTTCCGCTTGCGTTTACGGCCAGCCGCCCCCCGGTAAGCCGCAATTGCAACCTGCATAGAGCGGCCAGCCGGACGGCCAACCGCAGTGCGGCTAACCGGACAGTGCGTATGAGGCCTTATGTGTGTATTTGCAATATTCTCAGACCTACCAAATATACACAAAAAAACCGGCCAAGTGCATGTCGGGCCACGCGCAATGTAGTGTTCCGTTGAAAGAGGGTTTTTTTATCTGCTTTACAGAAGTAACAACTTCATCGAAGCCATTTTCAATAGATTTTGTACGAAATTTTAATTTTATAAGCTGATTGCCTATTACTCGTTAACTAGTAACTCGTCACTTTTCTACAATCAACCGTTTAGCCAAGAGAGGGAAGGGGGGGGACGCCCTACTCGGACAAAAAAATTTTACCTAATAAACAATCGCAATTAGACCCGATTAATATATACCTAAATATGTATCAACCAATCAACCCATAATGAGGTCAATGCTAATAAAGCTTAATTTTTATTCAAATCATCGATGTCACTGCTATATTTTTTTTACTTAGAACGCACTGTATCAGAGAAAGCAATCAAGCCATAATTAAAGCTTAATCCTGGGTAAAGCCGACAACCATCTCATCACATTCGTAACTGAGTAGAGTGAACGCATGTAATGGTTGATATGTTGTCTGTGCATCACAGTTCTCTATCCTCGGCTATACAATGTACTTAGATCGTTGCAGCTTGTGAGCTTGATCAATACCTTGAGCTGTTAGGCTTTCTAGCCCCGCTGCAGTGAGTGGCTACAGCCAATGTACAGCTCAAGATTGTGCAGTGGCTTCAATTTTCCACGTGTTCATTCCGTTAAAGAATGTGTGTAACTTTAAAAATTTGTTTATAAAAAATAAAAATTTCCCAATCTACTTTCGGTTCTATCATACTTACGGATGATGGAGAGAGTCATCATCATCAACCCATTATGTCACGGGTCTCTTCCCTGAGGAAGGTATAGGCCATACTCCACCACGGGGGCCAAGTCCGGATTGGTGGAGGCTTGTAGACTAGTGGCTCGTCTACTGTCAGAAGTTGTCAAGCCGCCCTAAGGCCTCTGACTTGGCTTAACGACTGCCATCTATCGACGGCAGCCGGCACCAACAGCTTAACGTGCCTTGCGAAGCACGGAACCGCTCGGAAAAATGCCACTAGCGTTAGGCATAGACGGCGACCCGTCCATGCACTGAACGCGCCCTGTTTTGCTTAACCTTCGTGATCGTTTAAGATCACTCAGGCAGCTGGGTACCTACAAGTATAAGTAAATCAAGCGCACTTACCGCGAATTGGCGATTTCTATTGTTGAAGTTTATGAACACCTCAGACACTCGGTTTCACTTACTATGTTTTCCTTCACGGTTAGCGAGTGGAAGTCGCTACAATCGCAACTAGCCCTATTAATTTAAGCCAACTAAGCTGCGAGGAAGACGCAGGTGACGACGTGGTTAAGGTGGCAGGGAGTCGCTGGATGTGGGCGGCACAATACCGGGAAGCTTGTAAAACCACGAGGAAGGCCTATGTCCTGCAGTGGGTGTCAAATGGCTGATGATGAAGCTGCGAGGAGGAGAGATCCTGCTCTTAGCTTAGTTGGCTTAAATTTACAGGAAATACATGTCAATACTTGCGCAACCAGCTGCAAGCAAACGTATCTTAGGGAATACGAAAGCTAAGTGAAGAGTCAGAATAACTTTTTATGGCTAGGTAGGTGGGTAATTTATATGAAACATTGGTCAAAAATGTTGATTTTAAAATTATATAAGTATTTACAACCTCCCCAATCAAAAATATATGTTTTTGCGAACTAAACTAGTTTTATCAGAAATACTAATCGCATATAAAAAACTCAGTATATTTAACGAGTCACGATAAATAACTAGAATTTTTATATGCCACTAGTATTTTCGGTACGCCATTAGTACTTCTGCTGCGAACTGGGAAAATAAATAAAGGTCACTTTCTACATGTATTTTTAATATCTCGGCTGTACAATTTTTGACAAACAATTAGTTCATTTTTAGCATAGTCATAAATTATGCTGCCGTAGTATAAAGATGGGCTTAAGCGGAATTAAACATATCCCAATTTAAACTAGCAAAAGTCGCAACAGCAGTCATAACCACCGCCGTAACCGCCTCCACAGCCACCACCTCCACAGCCCCCACTGCAGCCACCTCCGCAGCCCCCACCGCAACCGCCTCCGCAGCCCCCACCGCAACCGCCTCCGCCGCCCCCACCACAACCACCTCCGCAGCCCCCACCGCAACCGCCTCCACCGCCCCCACCGCAACCGCCTCCGTAGCCACCACCTCCACATCCTCCACCGCAACCACCTCCGCTTCCACCACCGCATCCGCAGCCGTAATTACCACCCCCGCAATTACCTCCATACCCACCACACCCACATCCACATCCTCCTGACCCTCCCCCAAAGCCGCCACCAGAGCCTCCCCCGAGCAGTCCACTGCCTCCGAGCAGGAGAATTGGCAGTAAGCTGTTGAGATTGCTACCACCCTGCGAGTTACCCCCGAGTGAAGTCGGACCTCTCACATTTTCCGATAGAAGTATAGGAAGTAATGGCCCGAGGCCGCCCTGGCATTGCACAGTAAACACCTGTAAAACAATAATTGTAACTTCAGAAAAATCCTAATATGTTAAAAGCTTCTTGGCCAAGGAATGAAATCAGATTTTAACGCTTAAAGAACTTTAAAGACTTGGTTTTGTTGGCCATAAGTATCCATCATCATCATCCATTTGACGCCCACAGCAAGACATAGGCCTCCTTCGTATCCATCCAGTATTCATCTTATCTTATTTTCCTGACTGCGCTATTTGATTGTCGTTATTTTTCGACATTCCGAAGCAGACAATTCTAACTTGAATCAGTGAAAATAAAAAAAAAGTTTTAAATTTTTAAAACTTCGCAAGGGCATCATCATTATAGCGCCCAATACAGTACTGTATTGGGCGCTATAATGATGATGTCCTCTTTATTGTAGTCCGACGATGTCGACCTCAAGGGTTAGTAGGTCTTCTGCGACGGTAGGCTCGGATGTGACTCGCAAAGCGCAGCTTATTTTTGAAATTTCAGTTACATTGCCCGCAGTGAAGTTTACCGCGGTCATTGTACGTGTAAGAGTAAGTGGGCCTTGAATACAGTATTCGTACATTAAAAAGTATGTTCACAGCGAAGAACCCAATCCATTTCATGACGTCTATGTTTTGTTTGCAGTGTTTGCTTTGCAATGAGTTGCTTTGACATTCCAATGCCATTTATACTGAATGTATGTAAACACTTTTGCAACGATTTGTAATAAACGCATATTGATTTGATACCAAGGTCGAGGAATGCGTTATCGAAACAGGTGCAATTCTGAGGAAGTGATTTTATTCAAAGCGCATTTTCTTTGCGCTATCTATGCGAATCGGAATCGGAAAGCACACTTGAACAAAATATATTCAACAGAGTCATACGCAATAATTTGGTAATCAATAAAACATTCATAGGAAATTCGTCAATTAGTAGTACAAAATAAAAACGGACAAAAATTTAAATTAAACAAAAAGATCACTAAGGTAAATAAACCCGATACACAACTGAGCCAAAGGTCCCAATAATTCGAGTAGTGTTACTACGCTTCACAGCAAGAGAGACCCTCTGCATGAGATATTTCTCAGAATTGCAGTCAAAGCCGAAAAAACACAATGAAGAGCCAGTTGGCCAGGCACGCCGAGGGGAGAACCATATTTATATTTGTCTTACTTATTCATCAAAGACATGTCTTCTGACCCGACAACAGGTGCGGTAAAGTCGTGCTAGAATGGAGACCCAGAACTGGTCGCAGGTTGTCCAAGAGATAGACCGACGCCCTGGTCAAGATAGCGGGACGTGCTGGATGCGGAGAGCATTAGACCGGGAGGGCTGGCGCGAAATGCAGGTTGCCTACACTCTGTGACTCCGCATTGGGTGGCTGTAGTCTGAAGAAGAAGAGTGTTTTCTTTTACTTGTTTAATTCAGTTCCGGACCCTTAGCGGGAGTCCGACTCACACTTGGCCGGTTTTGTCTCTTTGTTATGTTTCAATAGGGACTGCACTGTGATGACACCGACGTTGACACTTGTAGGGCAAAAATAACGTTACATGTATCATACTTCTCCCTTATTCTTTGTCATTTTTATTCATCATTCAGCCACAGGAGGTCCACTGCTGGACATAGGCCTCCTCCATGGATTTCCAAAAAGACCGGTTGGAAGCGGCCTGCATCCAGCGCCTTACTGCCACTTGGATGAGGTCATCTGTCCGTCTTGTGGCTGGTCGTCCTACGCTGCGCTTGCCGATATGTGGTCTCCATTCGAGAACTTTTTGGCCCCATCGGCCATCAGTTCTGCGTGCTATGTGCCCCGCCCACTGCCACTTCAACTTACTAATCCGCTGGGCTATGTCGACGACTTTCGTTCGTTTACGGATCTCATCATTTCTGATTCGATCTCGTAGAGAAATTCCGAGCATAGCCCTTTCCATAGCTCGTTGCGTGACCTTGAGCCTTCTTATGAGGCCTATATTGAGAGACCACGTTTCAGTGCCATAAGTCATCACTGGTAACACACATTTTTATTATTTGTTGGTTAACCCACGATATAAGTCACATGCCTTAAAATCCATTTAGTGTTATCTAAAAATGTCAACTGGCCACATACTTGTTAAGGTTCAACAAATAAAGCCCTTCAAAACAATTCAGCATCCATCATCATCATTATCAGCCACTCGACGCCCACTGCAGGACACAGGCCTCCTTCATGGTTTACCTAACCATGAAGGGTTTTGCCATAATCGCCACGCTTGGCAGGCGGGTTGGCGATCGAAGTATGCTGTTGAAATCTTAGGAAGATGCTGCTGCCCGTCTCCTGGTAATGTATTTCCTTAGTCGCTTTCTACGACATCCACGGAAGGAAATGGAGTGACGCAATTCTTAATCCGGCGCTACACGGAAAATTCAGCATTACAAACACAGAAATCATTTAACGATGAAATGAAGGTATTGTAGAAGTATAACATGTACGTACCGATTTCAAATTTAAAGATCATATTCATTTAAACTGAACTGAATTTGGGTTTTTAATGCTGTAGTGTGTTGAAGTCGGTTTTTATTTTTTATTAAAAAAAATTTAGTTACGATGTTTTGTGAATATCACTATGTCTCCACAAAATTGTGTTTTCTGAGAGCAAATGCAAGAATCACTGTAAAAAAACCCAAATCACTTCAAGTGCGCCTTTAAAATTTGAAGAGTTTCCTCGAGTTCTTCAGGATCCCATCATCTGATCCTGACTTGTTAAACATGGAAGTACTTGTAAAATCTCCCTTTGAAACAAAAAAGGAACTTTCCAAATCGGTCCAAGCCGGTTCATACATAAAAAATATAAAATCCGAAGATTGAGAAACTCCTCCTTGTCTGAAGTCGGTTAAAGAATTACACGCTAGAGGGACGGCAGGACAGCGTAGCCACACTAACAGAGTCTTTGTCACCCTTTGGGTATGGATTCCTAAAAACACAAGTCAACTCATCTAAAATCATAGACTTTGTAGTAATATTTTTTATATAGTGTTTTAATATGTCACTTTTTCGCACACAATTAAATAAGTGAAATTTTATTAAGTAGCTCCTTTTTAGGGTTCCGTAGTGGACAATTAACACTTATAGTTTCGCCATATCCGTCCGTCCGTCTCTTTGTCCATCCGCCACTTAGCACAGAGACGTTAAGTACAAGAGAGCTGAAATTTGGCTCAGATTTACATATTTATAACGCCGACAAAGCAGTAGAATAACCTCGAAAAACAATTTTGTTTAGGTACTTACCTCCCCTTCACCTAAATTAGTGGTGCATTTTTTTTCTCGCCTACACCATAGTGTGCCATATCGTCGAATTGGTCGTTGAAAAATATTGTAGGTGTAGGAAGAACATTTTTTTATTTAAGTTTCCGTTTGCGAAATATGAAGCTTTAAAGCGCAAATTTTTGTCCGAAAGGGCGTCCCCCTGCCTCTCCTGGCTAAATGGTTAATTGTAGAAACGTGAAAAAATTCAGCGTAGTAGCACATATAATGAACTTAAGAGGAAATCTATAACGGCTAAGTAGGCATTACTAGTTAACGAGTAATAGGTAACCAACTTATAAAAGTAAAATTTCGTATAAAATCCATTGAAAATGACTTCGATGAAGTTGTTAGTTCCGTAAAGCAGATAAAAAGCCCTCTTTTTACGGAACCCTACATTGCACGCGACACGAGAGCAACACGCGCCGGTTTTTCAAACAATGGAACATAGGATATTCTCATAAGATTTTCTCGCTTAAGAACTTTGTTTTCCAAGTACATAAAATAGCAGGGGTAAGATAATATCATCGAGGTCTTTTTCATCATGTTTGTCATGGTCATCACAAGGGCATGGCCTTTTCGGTGGTAGAGGGGGCGGTGGATGATCGTAAGGGCAACCCGGCTTTCTTGGCTGTTGAGGTCTTAGGTTCAGGAGTGATAAGGCGCTTCCGTATTCTTGCGTCTGGGTTTTGGGACATCCGCAGCTTCCAGCCATCTGAAATTATTAACAGGAAAATTAATATTTAGGAGAAGTATTCCTGCTCTGTGACTTTGGCTAAACGTGATAACGTGGAATGTGGAATCGTAGTTAGCCATAGAATAAGGATACTTTTGTTTCTAAAAATAACTTAAGTTGTTGGTTCAATCTAAATTAAAATTAATACCTATGGAGCACCTGCACGACTTCACATTTTTGCTTAGTAGAGTTCGTATTCTCGCCTCGCCTTTATATCTGTTTAGTCCATCGTACATTTTGTATGAGAGTGAATTGTCTGATCCTCGTCCGCGCCTCACGTCTCATCTGTGTGGCCCGTGCTTTAATACGAAGTACTTACTACTCAATTATAATAATAATAATGATGCGGTGGTAGCCTAGTGGTTAGAACATTGGACTCGGAAGCGGTAGACCCAGGTTCGATTCCCAGTGCGGGCATGTACCTATGACATTGTTTACTAAGTTATGTACATTTGTGAAGTTATAGTAGCAATACCACTCGCTAACGGTGAATGAAAACATCGTGAGGAAACCTAAGTGTATGAGCTATTCATATACCTCAGCGCTTGAAATCGTCAATCCGCGGTGGGCACGCGTGGTGATTAAGTCCATACTCTCTCCCTGAGAGAAGGCCTGTGCCCTACAGTGGGACGTATATAGGCTGCTTATGCTTGCTATAATAATAAGAGTGACAGAGGATATACTCACAAGCTTTAACTTAAGTGGGGTACTTATTTATTATGGGGTTATTATTATTTTTTTGTTTTCTTCCAATGTGTCCCACTGGTGGGAAAGGCCTCCACTTCTGCTTTTTAACCTTCCCTGTCCATGGCTAACTCGCACCTCCGTCTTGGTCGGCCGCGTTGCCGATGTCCATTCTGTGAGACCTAATTAATAGTAATTTTGGCCTTTTGCCTCACCTCTCTGAGCTCATGCAGCAGATTTTGCCAGCCTGACAGAATCTTGAGCTTTGAGCCTTGCAGCCTGGGTTCACCACTCCAACATCGTATTTCGTAATAGGTAAGCTTTATTTGAATGGGTGATCGGTCGTTGCCTATCTTGCGTAATAAAAGCGCTAATGTAGTACCTAGGTTATTTAGATATTAGAAATTAATTTAAAAAAAACTTACACTAAAAGGTAGAGTTACTGCTACACAAATAAATAAAGTCAGCAACATTATTTTGCTGAAGTTGAGTTACTCAATGATTTCTGACAGAATCTCGGCTATTTATATAAAGTTTGTCTTTGTTCAATATCTATAAGTCAAATGGTTTATAACAAAGCCTTTTGTATTTAATAGATTGACAGTGGGGAATTTCCTTTGTGCACATTTTGACTCATTTTCTTTTTATAAGTATCTAAAATAAGTTTTGTCTTTTAAGGAAATTTTCACAATCGTATTGGCGGTGAAAAAGAAACAGCTTACATTGATATTATATTAGTCAAGTTTTATTTGAACCCAGTCTGCACAACTGAATAAGTACCCCGTAAAGTTTTCGTTAAAATACATTCTTACAATTTTCGTTTCAAAACCGATGAAAAGAAATAAATACAAGCTGGGCAAATTCTTTAATCGTCAAGACTAAACATAATTTACTCAAACACTCTTAAATAACATAAATAAATCTTAAAGTACGCATAATGACTATTTAAAAACTATTCCTCCTCCCTTTCTAGTTCATTTTTCCTCGGTATCACTTTTCTGTTCCGTTTCTTCGCTGTCGGCACTGCTGTTGTTTTTGGTCTTCCAGAGTTTCAATCTATCTCTGAGAGAGCCTAGACTTTCGAATACCTCATTTTCTTTCTCTCCCATTTCTGATTTATCTGTGTATCCGTAGTTTATTTGTTTGGCATAGCCACTGTTCACGTGTGGCTGCATTGCATTATTATTATTATCACAATCTTTGTGGTTATTGTTGTGACAAGGGCAGGTACAACTTTGACACCCACATTCGTTTTCTTTTACTAAATCGAAAAGGAGTGGTAGCAGCTTTTTAAGATTCGAGTTACCAGTTTGAATAGGATTCTCAATAGGCTGGTGTAGCGGTGGAGGCGTATATTGCTGACTAGGCGTATGACCTTGTGGATAGAGCATCATCGTCGATAACGCAGGTTGGCCTAACGGCTGAGGTTGGTTTTGTGGAACCGGTACATAAGATTGCCCTGTACAGGAATTTGGGGCAGGTGGTGTAACTAAATTTTGTTGTTGACGGGGAACAGTGGGACTATTGAAAACATTCTGATTGGACCCTTGGTTCTGCTGTGGATTTGGAACATGGCTATTGAATACAGCCGGCATACCCTTTTGGTTGGCAACTAGATTTTGTGACTGATTTGGAATAGAACTGCTGAAAACAGCTGGATTTTGGTTAGTCAGTTGATTTTGTTGTTGATTTGGGACAGGACTGCTGTGAACAGCTGGCATTGCGTTCTGGTTAGTCATTAAATTCTGTTGCTGATTTGGGATAGGATTACTGAAAATAGCCGGCACTGTATTTTGGTTAATTACTAGATTCTGTTCTTGAGTTGGTACAGGACTCTTAAGAAAAGTTGGTACAGCGTTTTGAACCACGGAAGTTGACTGATCATTTTGTAGATTTGACAAAACGTTTAAAAGAGACTCCAGCGATATTTGTCCTTGCAAAGGTGTTAAGGAATTTTGTGCAGACGCGAAGTTTGATGGTTGGTTTGAAAAACCACCCTGTTGTTGCACAGGTAATATATCAGGGGTGTTCTGAAACTTATTTATGAAAGACACAGGAAGACTAGACAAAGGAAGTCTGGTCTGGCCAGGAAGATTCACAGGTTGGTCAACATTTGTATCGGATTTCGGTGATAAGAAAGATTGGAAAGCAGCTGTAGTAGCTGGGTCTAGCAGAGTGATGGTTGGTCTCGTTGTTGCTAAGTTGCCAGTGGAAATAGATATGGGGGCTGAGTTTAAAAGTTTCTGAGTCAAAGATTGCAGATCGTTCTGCTGCTGTTGAGCTGAGGTCAAACATGCTATGTTGTTTTGCGCAGTTGATTGGCCAATATTTTGCACGTTTACTTCCTTAAACTGAAGCTGGTTGGCGATTGCTGGTCCAAGATTTTGCTGAAGAAAAGTCTGCGCTTGGTTGGTGCCAACATTTCGAAGTGTTATTGTTGGATTTGGATTGTTTCTATTGTTATTTCCATTGCAAATGCAAGTCGGGTTTGTGAAGATCGTCTGAAAATAAAAAGGCATTAATTATTTCAAGCAAAATTTGTTTCATAACACTTCGGATGAACAATATTCTTCGTTTATCTTACCTGTACAAATAATTGTAAAAGCAATATGCCGAGCACAAAAAATCTCTCAGCCACCGCCATATCGAAGAATATTGAATGATTAATCAGATGAGTTGTTTTTCAGTTATACTTATATCAAGTTCTGTCATTGCATAAAGCTAATCATTACCATCTATTGTGAAAGTTAGTTTTACTGGCCACAATCACGTTTCGGAAGATAATATGGTACTCATATGAAACACTTTCCCGGAAAATGTATAGAAATATTGTTCTCGAGACTCTGTTGATAACAGGATTTTTATTAGGTGTGGAAAGTTTAGTTTCTTAAATCCGTACGCCGTTACGTCATAAGCCGTTTCCTCTCGGGGTTGCACATATCAGAGGAAATGGAAATTCTTTTGTTATGCCAATATGTTGAAGCTCAGTCAGTGTGATTTACGTTTTCAGTGCGGCAATTTCATAAAACAATTTCATGGCAATGACAAATCGATCGTGTCTGCACGACGACGTTTCCTGAATTGATTTTCGTGTCAATTTGACGGTGTAACTCATAGGCAAATTAATAATTATTTGTAGCTGAGTTATATGAGTTTCTTTTAAAGGTATTATTGTTAAAAACTTGTCTATGGGATTACTTGAGTTGACTTGTATAGGTATGTTAAATACTCGTCTACAGGATTTTCATATATTTTGAACATATTTGTTATTTATGTTACCCGTAAACTAAAAAAAATACAATATAAACACCATTAACAACATTTAATTCTAGATACAATAAATAAATAGATTACCACAGTCATTTAAATCTAAATTAAGCTACGATTAAATAACCATGGTGTTCATCCGCTACCTCCTAACATCCTCCACAACTTGGTGATCCCCGGCGCTCTGTTATAGAACACTTCTAATGACGCTTGGACTAGCGCCATCACCAGCACCGCTATCGTCATCAAAGATTCCATCACTATACTCTTCAGACCCGTAGTCCTCGAAGTAATCTGGAATGTTCCCCAATCGGTTGTGTGGCAGACAGTTCATACGCTGAGGTCCTGGGCAGCAGCAGCAGCGGCAGCAACCACACCTGTTGCAATTGCTGTTCTTTCTAGATATCATCAACAAAGCTAAGAGTAATCCCAAGTCTTCGTCTTCACGCTTCTTGGTTACAAGGGCAGTGTTGTAAATAGGTACTCCCGGCGCTATCACAGCCTGGCAATTCACTTGAGGACCCTGAAATCACACAATTTAACGAGTTATTTGCGGAATCTACACGGCTACACAAACATTGAAACTAGACAGAGAACTGACTGTAAAGTACTCAACACATTGTTAACTAGACTCAACTATCACTATTTAAATCGATTCATCGTATCGTACAGCTCGGGCACAGATTCAGTACATATTGGACCGCGGGTTGGTTATAGCGAGTTTGTGGATTTATTAGGCAGGTAATATGTATCTCTGTATAGTTTATTTCTTTGTAACACTGAAGTATGTATTTATGTGATGCGTGTGCACATACTCACTTCAAGGCTGAATACTATTGTTAAGGCAACAATTGTGAGATGGATCGTTAAAAACATCATATTTTTTTATTTAGTGACGCTAATTATGTCTCGTGGTCTCTGTTGCCTGTTAAATAAACGTCGTGGCGATGGCGTTCAGTTTATCTTCCTATTTTACAATATTTTGGTAGGTTCATGTCGCTCACAGCCCGTTTGGACTAAACAGATTTAATGTTGAGTAAAATTTATCATTTTATAGATTTCCAGCGCTAAATTACGGTTACGTCAGTATGATTGTTACAGCTAATCATCTCTGAGGATTATCGTACGATCAATATTGTGAAATAATTATTCCACCGCTTGTTTAATAGAGATAACCGCCTGCTCGTTAGTGGAACTTAGTGCAACAAAATGGGGGTTTCATGCAGTCTTAATTTCATTTTATCGCTTCATCGTGATTATGGAAAACTCTCCATTAATAACAGACCAAAAGTACCAAAAGCATTAAAAATCTTTTATGTTTAAATAAATAGATTAACTTGGCTATCGCATGAAAATACAATGTATCTCACAAGTAATGTGATTAGTAGTGCGATTACCAAGTCAATCTATTTATTTAAAACACAAAAGATTTTTAATATTGATATGGTCACTATAAGGATGTTGTTAGGTTAGCTAGTTGCGTAATAACTTAAGACAGAAGGATCCTTAAGTGGCGACTGAATAAATTAACCGACTTGGTATTACGTGGATCTCATAACTTTTTACTGTAGAAGAACTGAATTGCGAGACTTGCTTTTTTACAAGTTATGTTTTTAATGGCATCTCATTTCTTTTTGTAGATAGTCCTACTTTTTTTCCTTGATCGTTTTACAAGTTACCTTTGATCATAATTATATCTAGGTACCTATCTACACCTATTATTCCATTATATTATACATATACAGGTACACTGATTCATTCATTTCAAAAATAACTTTGTAATCCTATATATTTATACGGGATTACGATGTTATTTAAGCAGTTGGTGTATCTAGAAAACTGGACCGAAAAAGCAAAATATTTTATGGTTTCCTTGCTTTATATACTAAACACTAATTGTATTCTAAATTTGAAGCCTGTATGTCTGCTATATGTGCCTTAGAGTTTTGATGATCGGTCAGTCAGACACTGAGTGAGTGAGTGACAAAATTATTAAGAAACATTTAGTTATAATTCTTCAACTACCTACTGGTTCAAATTATACGAAATTTGAAATATACCGTGTCTATATAATGCCTCCTTGGTTACTAAAAATTCAGAGATCTAGTTTTATCCACAACAAAGTTATAGGGGCTCGAAAATGGACTGAACTGCTTCGAGAAAAGGATGGTACGGCCGTGCGGCTTTTTTGCTCGACTTGGCGGGGGCACTGCCGTGCCAAGAGATTAATTTTCCATCCATTCAAGGTCATAAGTGGTCTAAAATCTAGCAGGCCGTCTAAAATTAAAAAAAATGTAAATTCTAAATTTTTTATTCAAAGTTACACAGAAACTGTTTAACTCGAAACTGTTTTCCTTCCGTGGATGTCGTAGAAGGCGACTACGGAAATCAATTACCAGGAGACGGGCAGCAGCGTCTTCCTGAGATTCCAACCGCATACTGCAATCGCAACCCGCCTGCCAAGCGTGGCGATTATGGCAAAACCCCTCATGGTTGTGAAAACCATGAGGGAGGCCTGTGTCCTGCGGTGGACATCGGGTGGCTGATGATGATGATGATTAATAATAATAGTAACTTTGAGACAACACAATCACTTGATTTATTTTGGTTCTAGATTTGGACATAAATCACGACGCATGATTTACTTGCATCTGTAATAATAATAGCATCTGTCTTCGTTATAGAGAGGTCCATCCGCAAAAGGATCTAGATTGTCTTCAGGAACATAAACAGGGTACATAGGCTCGGTGCAACTAGGGTCATCGTATAATATTTCCGAGCAAGGAGAGTCGTAACTACTACAACCACATGTGTTACCACTGCAATAAGAGTTACAGCCACAGGAACAGCCACAATTATTGCCATAGCCATAGTTGCAATAGCCTCTTCCACCACCACCACAGTTGCCATTCCCATTGTTGTTATCTAATAATGACAGAAGTAAAAGAGGCAGCAAAGCATTGCCACTCGACCTTGGAGGCCTAACTGGTACTGGCACCACTATAATAGGTGGAACCGAGTTCGACTGCGGCGCTTCACACGTTGAGCTAGATACTGGGACCGGAACTTCTACTGTTAATGGTGATATACTTACTTCTACACCCAAAGGCTTGTCACACTGTGACACAGAAACTGTTTTGAAATTTGTAGGAGTTAAAGCAACGAGATCAACACAGGGCAAAGTAGTTGGTTCATTAAGCTGTAAGTTTGGCGAGTAAAGATTAGCGTCTTGTAATAAGGCTGGTATTATTGGCAAGGAGATAGAGGTCTGGGGGGTATTTTGACAAACCTGATCATTGTATTGGGTAGAGGCGGGAATTTGAGGGGCAAGAGAATTCAACTGAGTCAGCTGATTCTTAACCAGACTCTGTAGATCGTTTTGTGAAGAATATATTGTATTGGGAAGAGCTGAAGCTTCACACGGGGTTATTTCTTGTAAAGTAGCGGCATAATTTGGCTTATAATTAGTGTTCAAACAACTTGAGCTAGCTTGCTGCACAGTAGGTAAACCACACGCTGAAATTTGATTTTGCGCAAGCTGTATAAGATTCAAAAGTTGAGGAACTGAGATGTTCACATCAACAGACGCAGCAGAATCTAATACAGACACTATATCCGGCAGGATTCCTTTCGCTGAGGCTACAGTCATCAAAGTATTCATGAGTTGTTTAGGTACTGATCCGACACCGGTGATACATAAACACTGGAAAATAGGAGAAAAATATATTAAAGACTTTCCGTTTCTAGACGGATAAGACAGATAGACCCATAAAACCAAACATATATTCTGAATCACATGGAATGTAATGAGAAAGTACAATTATATAACTTACGCAAGTAGATAAGAATATGAATAGCGGAAACAACAAGTGTCTCCATAGTAACGCCATAATTTAAATCGTCACCGTTAGGATACTGCATGTACTTATATTATTGGAACTTGCAAAACCCAGGACTATTACACTAACCTAGGTACTCATATATCGTAATTGGTAACTTTTCGTCATCTTTGGTAACAATTTGGTAGATACAACGCTGTCGGGGTGTGGTTCTGCAATAAAAACATTGAAACCATTTGTTAAATAGTTATTATCTTCAAACAATAAATTCACGACCAAATGACACTTTAAATTAAATTGAATCGTTCTATCGTAGGTTTCAGATCTCGTACTCAACTTTTTTTTATCTTTAAAAGTTCTCTTTACGCAATCTAAATCAATTAAAAATCATCAGAACGGCTGCTGTCTGGCAATGAAAGATTTATCGCTTCCAGTGACATGTCTCGCGAGACCTAAAAGGAATGAATCGGTAGTACTTGACAATGAGACATCACCAAAAAGGCATTTTATTTCCCAAAGAACGATTTCATGTTTGTTCTGAACTGAAAGGCAAAATGTGAGGTGAATTTACAAGACGCGATTATTTTTAGCCCAGGCCGACAAAAATGGGGAAGGGAAAGTACTCGAAGTGTCACGTTTTTGGTGCTTTTTGTGTTGTACCAGTAAGTAACAGGAAATGCACGTCCAGTAAAAATTGTAGAGTAGCGGTAAGATTTATAAAAACACGATTTCCTTTCCCCAAACTCTCCTTAGTATAAATAGTCTCTGGTATAGTCTTTTCCTTGTAGTGTTCACCTCAGACTGTATATTGTGATCAAAATTTCTTCAATAAGTCGGAAATAATGACAAAGATACAATAAATAGCATTGAACTTATTGAAATTTCAGAGCGCATCGGAAATTAAAGGCATCATCATCATCAGCCATTTGACGCCCACTGCAGGATATAGGCCTCCCTCTTGGTTTCCATAACCATGAGGTTGCCATAATCGCCACGCTTGGCAGGCGGATTGGCGATCGCAGTATGCGGTTGGAATATCAGGAAGACGCTGCTGCCCGTCTCCTGGTAATTTATTTCCTTAGTCGCCTTCTACGACCTCCACGGGAGAAATTGGAGTGACGCTTAATCCGGCGCCACACGGATAAGGCATATAATATGTTTGCAACATTATTTAAAAAATGCAGTCGGACCACCAGTTGTGTACTTACTTTGATATTTAAGAAATTAGATTAACTTTGTATTATGTGTGGTATGCGATAACGAGTTTTAATCTAATCTAATCAATTATAATGCAAGGTGGCTAAATAGCCTGGAAAGTAGAGTTTGATCCGACATTATCAGAAATAAGCGAATCAGTTTGTAAAAGAGAGTTGTACCAATGTTTTTGAACCGAGGAAGGAAGATTTTTCAGAATTCCGACAGGGTGTTCAGTTACATCTATCTATGTTTCTGTCTTGCTGATATTATAAATGTCTTTCTTCTACTTCTTAAGCGCAACGTGCAGTAAAGTTTATTAAATTAAAGACGTCTACATTCGGGGGTATTGCAAAAAATTTCCGTTAGATCATTAACTATGGAACAGCTAAAATTTTTTTCACGATTTCAGAGGCGAGAGACATGAGTGTTATTATGCTTAACCCTCCTTAATCTCCTTAACCTCCTTAACCCTCCTTAACCCTTGACCCTCCTCCTCGGACTTTGCATTCTATAGAAAACTTTCTATAGATAAGAAATTCCAAAATGTACTACTGTTCATTCTTCCACAGTTGCAAATGCAAATCCGCGTCCAAAAGAACTCTTTGCTCTTTCGTATTTCAATCTACCTCCTCGCAACGTTGCGACATATTTTATAACATTTAAGGCAAACGTTGCGCAAGAGTCACTTGATGTCAATAGCACTTGCGGGCGCGGGGCACCCTCTTGGCACTCAATTAATTAACACTCATTAGCTGCGTTTACAACTGTCGTGCATGCGCTGCATTGTATTTTCAACTCTACAACAGAGACAATATCATCATCATCATTCAGCCCCAAGAATTCCACTGCTGGACATAGGCCTCCTCCATGGATTTTCGAAAAGACCGGTTGGAAGCGGTTTGCATTCAGCGTCTTCCTACCACTTGGATGAGGTCATCTGTCCATCTTGTGGCTGGTCGTGCAACGCTGCGCTTGCCGATATGTGGTCTCCATTCGAGAACTTTTCGGCCTCATCGGCCATCAGTTCTGCGTGCTATGTGCCCCGCCCACTGCCACTTCAACTTACTAATCCGCTGAGCTATGTCGACGACTTTCATTCGTCTACGGATCTCATCATTTCCGATTCGATCTCGTAGAGAAATTCCGAGCATTGCCCTTTCCATAGCTGGATTCGATTCGCCGAGAGCTAAAGAACAAAGACAAGTGCATTAATGTTGAATCGCATCTTTAAATATTTTATCCCTGTCATCGCCGTACTGTTGCAAGATTCGGCGCTTGCGCATATCGCAGGTGGTTTGGTGTAATATCGTACGCAATAATAAATCTGCCAAAAATCGTTTGCCAAGAAGGGAGCTTTGTAATTTTTGAGGTAACCCTGTATTGTTCTGTTTTAGAAGAAAGCCGTAACAACACGACATCGAGTTTCATCCTATTACTATGGCCTAGGCCGGGCAAAAAAAATGTACAGTTGCCGTTATCGTCCAACATACCTAAAACCATTCAATTTCTGACGCCAAGCTTGCAACGCTGTCATTATGCAAAGCAAGTTCCACTTTCGAGCAAAAGACCCATAATTTCTGTCGCAAGCAACAGTTCAATGAGGTGGCCAATTAGGGACGAACCTAGCGACCCACGTGCGACACCCTTTGATCTGCTAGGTGCGCGTCAAAGGGCCTGAGGTTAAAATAGACTTGGCACAATGCATGCCCACTTTGAGACACGAGATGACCTATAACGAGTTTATTTACGGTTCTTGTGTTACACAAATCGATAGATCGATCTATCCCGCTCTAGGTAGATCAAATGGTGACTTATCTTCCTATCGAGATCAATGCGTATTTTGATACTAAAGTGGCGTGTTTAAAGTTAGTCTAGTCAAAAGATCATCGAATTAAACATTATTCTTAATTACCGAGTACCTACTTTGCAAAAAAAAGTTGAACGTTCTAGGTAGTGATTCATCCGTCCAGTGGACCCCAATATTCCCAATATTCCTCCAAATATTCGATTTCCAATATACAAATATTTGTCCACTCTCAAGAGGGAAATCAAGAAATCAAGTCAAGCACCTACATTAAAGAGATCCCGTTGAAAGTGAAATCAGAAACATCACAACGCAATCCGTCCGTAATCGCTCAGCAGCGAGCGACATTATCACAAGCTATAGGTAGATGCCTACTTGCTCAATGAAACGTGGCTCAATATTTGGCGAGCGATAAGGACCCACGTGGCACCCCGGCCGTTGCCCCGTAGAATATCTAAATAATAAGCTTCCGTATTCAACTCATTGTTTGCTTCCGTTATTGTTTGTTAATTTCTTTAGTAGAGGTATCCTTTTTTTTCTATTCTGATTCTTATCTTTTACTTTATTTTTAGAAGTATATTTTCTGAGTATTTTTGAGTATTTGCATATTGCATTTCTTCTTATTTCTTCTTATTACATGCACAATTTCTCCCTACAAGAATTCATTGTAATCGTGGTTAATACCGTGAGCAAAAATCATTAAACTAGTTTCGGTTGCGGTTACCAAACCACTATACTTTTCCATACCACTATACATTAAAAAAGTTCTGAATTACGACGAACTTAGAAGAAAACTTCGTTTATGCCACACCTGGCCAAAAAGCGGGATTTTCCGCACGCTACGCGTACGGGAAAACCCGCTTTGAGGCCAAGTGACGACATAAAATTGTGTAAACAACACGGACTGTAAAATAGAAAGCCCCCTACCGCATATTTATGACCCTCGCCTGCGGCTCGGGCCTTAAACTTCTGCGATATCGGCCTTTCTTTATTTTACGGCCCTAGTTGTGTAAAGAACTATGTCGCATTTTTGTCTTTTACTTTGCAACACACTTTTTTAAATCCAAAACCTGATACATTTGGTGTCAGATTCGTTCCAGAGATAGTTTAAAAATTTGATATTTGAGTACTCTACATATCGCACTTTCTGTCGGTAGTGTGTCAAAAGTAAAAATCTAATTTCAATGTTATTTGTAATTTCTAACTTAAGGTACTCTTACTCACTGTAAAATAGAAAGCCCCCTACCGCATATTTATGACCCTCGCCTGCGGCTCGGGCCTTAAACTTCTGCGATATCGGCCTTTCTTTATTTTACGGCCCTAGTTGTGTAAAGAACTATGTCGCATTTTTGTCTTTTACTTTGCAACACACTTTTTTAAATCCAAAACCTGATACATTTGGTGTCAGATTCGTTCCAGAGATAGTTTAAAAATTTGAGTACTCTACATATCGCACTTTCTGTCGGTAGTGTGTCAAAAGTAAAAATCTAATTTCAATGTTATTTGTAATTTCTAACTTAAGGTACTCTTAGTCTTAGGACTAAAATCAGCCTACGCGCCGGTGATATGACCGCGTTTATAGAATGTAAGAAAATGTCCTGAAGCTCACTATGTTTATTTTCGATTTTCTTATTTATGTACGTCCACCTAGCGACTATATTCTTCCTGCGTTCCACTCCATTTAAAGGGTGTCTTGTTATTGATCGCTCTAAACGATAAGACCGCTAATTGTATAACATAATTAGTTTAAAAAAATATAGTTGTAATTATTTTTTTCCGATTGTGCAATAAAGTATCTACGGTACCACCCACTCATTTGCGGTACCTTGCGATATTCATCTCAACGAAGTTTCGGGCGAGTGTCCGTGCGTTCAGCCTTTTACAGAAGAAGGGACAAAACAATGGGCTTAGTATGGAAAGCCACTTCTCAACCTGCAACTCCTGCAACGACGGATGCCATTCCTTTGCGCCTGCGCCGCCTTCACGCACGCCGTACGCCGCTTATCACTGCGCCGGCGGCGTTGCGAAACTCAACAAATATTGTAATGTGAAGGTGTGGGAGATAAGCGATGCTTGTTTGGTTGTTTAAATAGGCTAGGTGTGGTTGGTCGCTCGCTAGTTGTACACTCGAATGCCTAGGTTACACTCTGTTAACGGGTGACCCGAAGTTAATTAACGACATCATAAATATCTTCTTTCATAAAAAGTTCTTGCAAAAACCGAACATGAAAAAACTCAATAATTGTGATAGCTAGAACTCCTTAGAAATTTATAACTTACCCAGGACAGTAAACGTTTTTTTTTTCTAAAACGGCCGTTTAGTGGAAATCGATAACCTAGGTTCTTTAGACTTTAATTTAAAAAAATATATAGGTATGTCTATTATTGGGTGTTCATTTTTTGTAAAAAAATATAATCGTAAACAATTTTTTTTTCATTAGTGGTGCAGTGGCGCTAGTTTGATTCGGGTAGCCCCCTTAAACTCATGGGACTGAGTATAACAGTAATAGAAGAGTTACGGGGCTTCAATATAGTGCCAACTCTTTTTTTAAGATTCAAGACTATAATACCTTCCCTTGCATGCAGTAAGAGATGCTTTGCTTTAAGTCTACACTCTCTATTCAGTCACTTCGTTTCGACTTGTACCGTTACAACCAGACAAGATTCCTTAAAACACTTCTCAAATGCAGTTTAAGTAGTCTGTGGTAAAGGGAAAGACATTGTCACAGACTATTTGAAGTGCACTTGATTTGCGTTATTATTATTAAAATTCTTTATTGTGCAATAAAAGTATATAGGCGAACTTAGCCAGTGGGTTAATTTTGTAAGATTCCTTGAACTGTCGCTTGTCCTCTCTCTGTCTCTCTTTCTCTCTTTATATCAATATCTAACTGTCTCTCTGTGTCCAAGTACGGACGGTATAGCTTCGTATACTAGGCTCTTCTTTTTCGCTACTTACTATGTGTAAGTTGTAAAGCTGGGCACTTCACTTTGCGATGGACGGACGGATACGGCAATGGACGGTTTGGATTTGCCAAAACCGCAAATACGAGATATTTGCGTTTTTGGCAAATCCAAACCGTCTATTGCCGGATCTTCTGACAACGATTTTGTAAAACCTAATGAATTATAAATCGTCGCCAAATAGGCGAATACGAATAGCCAAGTGAAACGCCAGCATAGAGACACCCGGTAGAGACGTCCAAACAATATTGTCTAAGCAGCTTACTACTTTCTGGACTGCCCAAATAAACTTATAATCCAATCTTGCGCGTTGGAAGTAGATATCGCCGACCCAAATAACTATAACTTTGCTAGAGCCACGTTAATCGCCTCAGAGCCATAATTTATTCAGGCTGGTATCTACATGTGAATGAAGTTGAATATAAATTCGTTTGATGCTTTACGTTGGGATTGATCTGGAAGGTTGGGATCCATTGAAGATCTGAAGACAAATAGGTAGTTAGTTGAGCCTGACATTTCCACACTTAGCTTTTTAGTAGATCCATTGTACGTAGCAAGCGCCGAGGTATATTATGTGAATACCTCAGACACTAGGGTTTCCTCACAATGTTTTCATTTACAGTTAACATATAATATTGCTACTACATACTACGCTACCTCAGCTCTGACAAAAAGATGTTCACAAACGCTTAGTTAGGGGAAAAGAGTATTGTGTTTATTTGGTGTGGAAGTTAAGAGCACGGTTCATTTATTTATGAGCATTATATGAAGAAATTATGCATTATTTGCACTTTTATCACGTGGCGGTGGCAATTCGCCTTGGGTGTGCGAGCCGTGTCTGTGGAGTGGAAGTGGAACTGTGTCTGTGGAGTGGAAGTGGATCGCCTGGGTCGTCACGTGCTTCACTGCGTGCGAAGTGCGTTTAGGCTCTCACGGCACCATGCGATAAATGATATTGTCCGGAGAGCGTTGGTTTCGGCTGACGTCCCTGCGGTTCTTGAGCCACCAGGGTTGTGCCGCAGTGATGGTAAGCGCCCGGACGGTCTCACCTTGGTGCCGTGGGAGAAGGGTCGGAGCCTCTTGTGGGACGCAACGTGCGTTTGCACTTTTGCGCCTTCCCATTTGGGTTTGACAGCTGCATCTGCAGGTACCGCTGCTGAAGCGGCGGCTAAATTTAAGATAAGGAAATGTAGCCAGCTTATGCTTCATTATTTGTTCGTCCCACTGGCTGTGGAAACAATGGGAGTATGGGGGGATGAGGGAAGAGTTTTCGTAAGGGAAATCGGTCGACGCCTGAGAAGTCGTGGGTATGACCATCGTTCCGGGGCATACCTGATGCAGAGGATTTCCCTGGCGGTGCAGCGGAGGAACGCTGCTAGCGTCATGGGAACTTTTGGATCAGGCGTGTCCCGGGGCGGTATATTTAATTTAATATTTAGTTTACTCCTTAGCTACAAAATGTATGTGTGTAATATTTAGTTAAGTTATTAAACTGTAACAACCCTAAAACTTGTGGAATGTAATAAAGAGTATTCTGTTATTTAAGCTTAATTTTTTAATGTTTTTCATTGTGCAATAACCCGTTCAAGTATTACGTAAGAAGATTCATTACAGTTTATTTACACACGAAAGGGAAGAAGGGGGGGGGGGGCTTCTTCCCTTTCGTCAGCAAAAGTAAGCAAAGCTCTAACCCCCCTCTCCCATGCTTACGTAAACATTGGTATATGCATTTTTCTTTAAATGTATTCAAATCGTTCAATCGTACTGAAACGAAAAAATACATTAGCGGAAGAATTTAAGACAAGTGAATTACCCTACTAGTTTCCAAACGTATCCGTTATTTTTGGGAATCCCTGAAAATGCGTTTCGTTTTCAAGCACAGACAAGTAGGGTTGCTATAAGTGTTTACAGGAAAATCGACAAAATTTTGTAGAAAAAAGTAATAAAATAAATACCTACTGCTTACGTCATCACCACAGTACCAATAAATCAACATCCACCCCCACCCCCCATGTCATCACAAATACGCAAAGCATAAACCTCCCGCCCCTATCATCGAAACGTCAAATTAAATACCATCAAAACGTCGCAATAAATAATGAAAGGCACAATTTTAACAACTGTTCTGTTAAAAATATTGAAATAAATTTTGCTGGGCGTTCCCTACACGAAAAAGCTATGGCTGGGCTCAAAGCAGAACTTTAAATGGGTTTAACTTTCACCTCAGCGACCTAACTAAATAGTTGAGTAGCACTACTCCAACGTGAATTTAATTACTGTCTGGGCCAGGTACTTAAACCTGGATACTAGCATTAAAGTTTAGAGTCAAGTCTGTAATAGGCTACGCTTATCAAACTTAAAAGTAGTCATAAAACCCCTCAATTTTCTCATGGTTTTCACAAACCAAACATTTTGACATTGGAAATGTCTTTTCGTTCGCTCCAGTGTAGGCTCTTATTTCACGAAATCCGCGATCCCCTTATATCTCGGAGTTATAAAGATATAATATTTAAAAAAACGCATATTTACGAGAGCTGTAAGGTGCAAAAAGAATTATTCGAGAAAGTAAAAACCGTAAAATTTTAGGGCTGAAATAGTGAAAAATAAATTTTTATAAATAAATAAATAAATTTGTCGCTCGATATTTTGAAAACGAAGAATGATATCAACAATTTGAGAAAATTGCCTCTGGACAATTTAATCAGCTACAATTTAAGCTTAAAACAAAGACGATCGGGTTAAGGGTTTGCCCTGTCTCATCATCATCATCATCATTAGCCATTTGACGCCCACTGCAGGGCATATTTTTGTATGGGCATGGCATGTTTTGCCATAATCGCAAAGTTCAGGGCATGTTTTGCCATAATCGCCACGCTTGGCAGGCGGGTTGTCGATCGCAGTATGCGGTTGGAATATCAGGAAGATCAGCTGCTGCCCGTCTCTGCCCTGTCTAACCTTTTTGAAAAAGGTAGAAAAGTGAGAACGACATTTTTCACATGGCATTTATGACTCGATTCATTTCCAATGTCCTCGATAGTCGTGTGAGGCACGACATCTGGGAATTTTTATTTTTGAGAATTTCCCACTGCTGGGTAAAGGCCTCCCCCAATTCAGTCCAGTTTTCGGTCCTAATCCACCTCAAACCACTTGGGGGTTAAAAATCATCTTCTGTTTTAAAATATCGTTTCAAGCAGGCTCAATCGCTTTCACCCTGCCTGAACTGTATTTTACATCACCTTTTAGCGTTAACACGAAAATAATTAATCCGCAATTTTCCTACAAAACCACACCCAAAGTTGCTTTCGACACAAAATGCCGTATAAATTTTGAGTTATCCGATCGTTGAGGAAAATTCACCTTAAAATGTAGAGAGTGTAGGTGGGGTTTGGACTGTAGGTGTAATACTGCTTGCAGTGGTTGCAAGCACAGCATAAGTAACTACAGAAGTTTCTCCTCCTTAAATACATCCTCACATTTGCCTCAAAAACGCCATTCCTAAAAAACGTCAAGCAGAGTTTGTGATTTACAACAATTTTCGTTTGAGCCCGTTTTTATTTAATGTTCCATTTCCACAAAGCAACACTTGCCTTCTGGAAATGCGCCCTTCACGCGAGCCCTCAATTCTGTCAGTGACACAATAGAAATCTTTGGTTGTTCTCTGAATGAGTTTGCAAAGACTAATCTTTTTATTTTATAATAATAATAGTTACTTCCACACAATACAATCACTTGACCTGGTTACAAACTAGGATACCCTGTGCTATGGTAACCAGGCAAGGATGTCATGAACATGAAAATACACCGAGACATGTATGTTATAAGTAAAGTGCTAAGTAGTGTGTATAAATTTTACAGGATGGATTATACACTTGGGAAACGTATTCAAGGTGACTTCTGACAAAGTCTTAGTATACAATTTTAATTTAACATTTGTATTGGGTATTTGTATTTGTAGGGTGTATTGTTTCTTTTTTCTTGTTTTTGTGTTTGTGCTTCACTATTGTATTAGGACTGTAACCTGTAAACTTTTAGAAATTAATAAACAAAAATTTTTTTTTCTACTTACATTTTTTAAAACGTTGAGATAAAGGTTAAAACCAAACGTGTTAAATAGAACGGACAATTATTAACAGCGGACTGCGGTACTGGTTGAGTGAATGAATTTAATAAAATTATCTAGCTGATCTTTCTACAATATTTTAAAAAATATCTTGGAAAAGAAAGTCATTGCAACTCCAAATTCACATTTCAATAATTTAGAGTTTGCATTTGTCAAAATCCATCCAGCCGTTTGGCTTCTATATTGTAAAAATACACGCATACGCGTAAAGGTTGATGTGCTGTCGACTGTACCTTCATCAGCTAATTGTACAGTAAGCTGCAGTTCGACTACATTGGTGTTGCAAAGTCTGTAAGCCCGTATTGTAACTGTTCGATGTTCTATCCGTACGTCTGAACTGAGTCTCATCATGGGCGGTGCAAGCCGCGGCCCGCCCTTGACCGCCGCGGCCCCGGCGCAGTGAAATATTAAATTTCATTAGGTGCACGGCACCCGAGCATGGCACGGGATTTTCGCCGAGCTTACTCCCCTCTATGGGGAGATAATTGTTTCATTACTTATAATACGTTGGTACACTCTATATCAATCTAATCCGTGTGGCGCCGGATTAAGAATAGCGTCCCTCCATTTCCTTCCGTGGGTGTCGCAGAAGGCAACTAAGGAAACACATTACCAGGAGACGGGCCGCAGCGTCTTCCTGAGATTCCAACCGCATACTGCCGACCCGCCTGCCAAGCGTGGCGATTATGGCAAAACCCTTCATGGTTTGTAAGGCCATGAGGGAGGCCTATGTCCTGCAGTGGGCGTCAAATGGCTGATGATGATACCAGCTGAACTTTTCTTGGACGGAAGACATTTTTTTTATAAACTTTTCAAATATTTTTGCGTTTTAAAAGAAAATGCCAGTCGAGGTGAACCAGCAAATAACTCTATGAACATTAAACAATCGATTCCACTGAAACACTCTTAAGAGGGAGTTAAGTTTATGACAGAAGTTCCTATTATAAGCCGGCTTTAAAAATAAGACTATAAATTGTCATGTATTTATGTGCTTGCCCACATTCTATCATTTTAATTATTGTAAAAGACTTCCCCCAGTTTTTCGTACACTAACAATCTGTCAGTTGGGCAAAGTGGGCAAACAAGTAGGAAGAGTAAAATGTAAATGGGCTACGCAATGTGCACCGAATTGTCATAATGAATCAATCAATCATATATTTATTGTCATAAACATATTAAACTATGTTTTATGAAGCACCACCCAGGGCTACAGTAGGTAAAGGGTTCCCCCACGGGCTACACGCGTGAATTTATGTATGTTTATGTGTGTAGGTACGTAACTGTCAACTAATCTAAACGCACACGTTTTCAACATAAAACTAGTTCTAAAAGCGAATAGTTTAGAGAAAATAAAATTTTAAAACCGTAAAAGTTTTAGATCTAATTTTATCACCCAATGAATATTGCTAGGTAGATAATACAAATATAACACAAACTCACGCTGTATCCCAGAGGGGTAGGCAGAGACCTGGGACAGCCTAGCACATTTATATATTTTAGCTTCTATTTCGAGCTTCCGTTTGAAAAATTTACAGTCATAACGAGCGTAAGGTTACGAGGTGCTGAAAATTCTTGAAATATGCTGAAAACGAGCTCGAGGCCAATTTGTGTACTAAATATGGCATGAAGTGTGAGAAACAAGTTTCATTACGGCTGATGCGATGGGAGATATACCTACTCACGTTTGTTTCGGTAGTTGTGATGCAAGTAAATAGAAGAGAGTAGATAGGTAAACTAGCGGTGGTAGCCTAGTGGGTAGAACATTGGACTTGAAAGCGAGAGACCCAGGTTCTATACCTAGTGCGGGCATGTACCGGTGACTTTGTTTTCTAAGTTATGTACATTTGTGAAGTTATAGTAGCAATGCCACTCGCTAACGGTGAAGGAAAACATCGTGAGGAAACCTGAGTGTCTGAGCTATTCACATACCTCAGCGCTTGAAATCGCCAATCCCGGGTGGGCACGCGTGGTGATTAAGCCCATACTCTCTCCCTGAGAGAAGGGTTGTGCTCTACAGTGGGACGTATATAGGCTGCTGACAGATATAGACACATAGATAGACAGGATTTTCGTTCACGACTCCCAACTAACTGAATATCACCTCCGCTGGGTGGTTTATTAGAGTTTTTTGAATGATTCAGCGTGTGTTCCATAATTTCATTATTCTAAAATTCTTACCAACCTGCATACCTAAATGCTTCCTGATTAAATATTAGGTATTGATTCGACTCAAGTTTGTACGAGAGTTATTGATAGTCGAAAGCTGAAGTTGTACTACAAAATTAGTCCTTTATAGAATATCTTGAAAAATGGTTCAAAAGTATATAGGTATCTAACAACTGAACAGTTCATACGAGACTCGTCAAATATCAGCGGTGGCAGCCAGCGACGGTATTGATTCCAATCGCTTTGCGAACAAATTTTTCAACCTGATGAATTGGAAACGAGAATCCCGATAGATTTACCTACTCCAAAAAGTAAATCATACATGTAATTTTTTTTTAATCTAATTAAATTCATAATGTAAACATAGTGAACATGAAATATCATTACATTACAACATTAAATTAATTTACATTGCATTATATTACATTAAATAGTGATTTATACTTTTCTACGATGTAATATACAGCCCAAATGTCCTGACATAACACGTACATATTTAAAATAATGTTTACGCCAGACCAAAGCTAAAGTTATAAGTAACGCGAAATTACGGACATTTTAGACATGTTCTCATTTTCATAAACTAGGTACCTAAGTGGCGTAAGACATAAGTGGCCATTTGCCTTTATTAACAAAACTAAATAAGTCCTTATACATCAGACTCTCGATAATTTGACAGTTAAGGGACTAGAGAGAAATTTCAAATTAGCTATCGTTTAAAATAACAGGAGTTTGAATAGCCGAGAGGGAGTGAGGAAAAGAATCACGTAAATAATAGTTTGATCAAGATTCGTGATTTATTATTTTAAACATTTGTACAATTAGTCACGAATGTTCATTTTGAAAAGAAGTCCGTAATATTTTGTTGAGTTACCCACGGTTTCTCGTACACTTACAAGCTGTTAATCTACTGTTAACAGCTGACAGTTGTTTTTTTTTATGCACTTTGGTCAATTGACAGCTGTTAACAGTAGATTAACAGCGTGTTAGTGTACGAGAAACTAGGGGTTACTCTATCATTGTCCAATGAATTTTTGGTAGTAATCGTCACCTGTGCGGATTGTGAGAGGGTAGACGCGGGGGGTAGTAAGAGATCTCACTGCCTCACTGAAAACTCATATCTTATAGGTCTGTACATCTAAGTAAACAAATGCCAGGTCTTCAAATTGTAGAGATTAAGGACTTCCGGACTTCAAATTATTGCATGTTGGCTGGCAAGATACTATTAAAAAAAAGAAGAAGAACATTTATTATACTAACAAGATACTATAATTATAGAAACAAAATAAACAGATAAGTAACAACAACCTTCCTTTTCCAACCTTTTTTTTATTCCTTCAACTTCAATTTACCAAAGGGACCAATCGATATTGATTTTAATCATTTTCTCGAATATTTTTCCAGAGACCGGGAAAAAATTTGATACTATCGAAAGATTCAAATTAACGAAGTCAAATATTGAAAGTCGACTGTTTATCTAAAATGTCCCTCATTTTTAACCGACTTCAAAAAAGGAGGAGGTTATCAATTCGACGCGTATGTTTTTTTTTACTTACTAGCAACGTCTCATATGGTCGTACCAGATTAATTGACGAAAGTATACCCATTATTTTATAATTATGAAAAATGTTAAAATATCCGAGCGAGCAGTCTTAACGACCCGTAAATTTTCAATCAGCCCAGCGACTCAGAAGCCGAAAACTTGATTATCGTCAGTAAACGAGCCTTCGTAGACGCCTGCATCCAAGATGGCGGCCGATCAATGGTCGCCACGGCAACGCGTCTGGGCCCAGGCCGCCTGAAATACACTGAAAATAGAAAACGGGACACGCTTACGTCGCATTTTGAACGTGCGAGCAGCATAGATACATTTAAGCACGTGAAAATGCGAAGTTATGTTTAGGTACAAATGGATGTCCAACTTAGGAGGATGATTAAGGATGTAATATGAAAAACTCAGAAAAAACTGACTAAAATCGATAATGTTTTCTGAAAACTTAGGTACTAATATGTTTGTGTACGCATTTAGATACAGGCTGTCCCAAAAAGCACAGTGAAGTGAAAGGCCAGAGGAAGCCAAGTCGATAAGTTTTTTTTTTTTAAAAAGCTAACTGTGTCCGCGACTTTATTCGCGCACAGTTAGATTGATAGGTAATCCAGGTATCTCTATTTTTTTAATTATTATCAAAACCTAAAAATAAATTTCGTGTCTCCAGCTTCAAAAATAACGGACTTCTATATAAACTTTCATCTCTTATTTCGGCATTTTAGGGTAGAATTTCCAAAAACCTTCCGTAGTGGATGTTTACGTAATAAAAGAATCCCGCTGGCTACATTTCATAAATCTTACTTTGACAGTTCCGACGCGGTGATGAAGAATGAGTCAGTCCGACATGTTATTTTATAATACGGTAGTTCAACTTTTTACCACCACAGAGTATTTTTTTCTCGTGGACTCAAATCTAACAAATCAAAGATCATAAAAATCGTCCAGCCCTACATAAGTTATAAATGGTGTAACGGATCCTAAAAATATTTTATATTTATTTTAGTTTGTGTCCCGCACGTCGCCGGTCTGTTGTAATGGTAATGTGGATAGGCCTTAAGTACTAGTGCGTTTCAGCCCTAATTGCGATAACTGCGGTATTTAAATGTTTTTGTTTTAGCTAGTAGTCCTATCCCGCTAGTTAAGGAACGATCCAAAAAAAAAAACAGGACTCTATCTCAATTTTTCCCATCAGAATTCCTGAAAAAAAAACTGGCATAGCTACGAAAACTCGCTTAGTAGTCTTAGGGCGGTTCTTTACCTCTGACCTTTCTTTCAACTGCTGGCATTTTTTGAGACGGCCTGTATACTCTGAATTGCCCATAACTTTCAAATCATTTATTTATTCAATAACCTATCTCGGCCGACCCTCATTCCATACTTCTCGCAAAATTGTGTCAGAAAGTTTGGACGACCATTCCCTAACCAGATTGGAAAAGTATTTCAGTAAGATCTCTCGTGAACGTATAGCCCCTGCAGTGATAGACGGTCGGTTTTCTATTGATTCCGAAGTTCGAAAGATTTTAGTTTTAGCTTTTTTGTTATTTAAATAACACAAAACCTGAAAACGTTACTTCAGTATTGATTATTACTTACACTTTCACGTCCACTTTCTATAAGATATAAATTAAATCCTGCTCCTACTTTCTTAATATTATAAATGTGAAAGTTTGTGAAGAGGTTTGTATGTTTGTTACTCAATCACGCAATAACGGCTGAACGGAATTACATAAAACTTCGCATATAGATAGAAAAAGATCTGAATTGAGATTCTGAGACATAGGATACTTGATTTCCGGGTAATACGTTCTTGTGGGATAATATTTTCTTGTTGCCGTAACCTTTTTTCAAGCCAAACTCTAATAATATTTATTTATTGCGTTGCCATGGTAACAATAATCGTATAAACGGATTCCTACCTGCATAAACTTGCAACTTGAAGGCGGACGATTACTTCCACAGTACTTCCTTTAAAAAAAATGCTAATTTAGTTCCTTTCTGTTTCCTTTTAGGGTTTTTTTTTATTAGGTACTTAACTTTTTATTCTTGTACTTCAACTACCTACTTTTGTACTACCTACCTACTACCTACTTAGGGCAGTACTTACCTACTTAACCCAGCAAAGTTTAAATTCAATTACTTTTAAACTAATTTAAGTCAGTATCCATTATTACAAATTTAGACGGTGGGAAAACAAGACAAAATGGGTCCTACCGGTGTCTGCGGCTCTGCGAAGATGCGGCAGACAAAGAGGAATAAATAATGTAAACAAGTAATGTTCGTCCTTGTCTGTCTCCTAGATTTGAATTTGTGCCTAGATATCTTGAGAACCAAGACAACTATGTATTTATTCACTTAAAATCTTCACATTCACAGGCATACCCGATGATTTCCAGTACCGTAAAACGGGGTGATTAGAAACTGGAGTACGACTAGGAACAAAAAGTGGAATGGTTTTTTGTCACCGATTTCTTACTGCACTTATATGACGTTTAGTACATACGTAGCCTCAGATATAAAGAGACGTCGCTGTACTTGTAAGTTCAGTCGGAAATCGGTGATTAAACACTTTTTTTTCCACTTTTTCTTTCAATTCATACATTCACAGTTTCTAATCGCCCAGTTTCACTGTAGCGATAAATTAAGCTTCTTCCAATAAACAGGAGTTAAGAATTTCAATTTTATTTTTCTTACAGTCTTGAACTTGAAGTTCAACGCACTCTAATTGTATATAAAATAATAGTAATTCAATTGACAATTTTATTTTTTTGCTTGTTGGAAGTGGCTTAATTTGTTGATACTGAAGAAACGGTTTTCAGGTTTAACGTTATTTTAATAACACGTATTTAATGGGTACAGTCAACAGCACATAAACATTGAAAAGTGTGCACTCTACTCGAGGACGACTTTTGCAACTAAAATGTAAAGGTTGATCTGCGGTCGACTGTAAAATTTGTGCATATTTATCGGACTCAACATCTTAAAAAGGGCTAAACGTTTTTACATCAAACCTTTGTAAAACCCCCCAACGACTTTGACAAGTGTTATTCATACATTCACATCTCAAAGACTAGATGCGTGTGTGCAACCTTGAAGGAGCAATTGAATAAAATACTTGTCAAATACTTTAACTTTTTTATTGCACATTAATTATTCGCATATTACGTTGTATACCAGCCTTTTTGTAATAATTGAAACCCGGAGCGACCATAGAAACTGCACACTACGAAGTATCCACTGAAAGAACTACGGAGTAGTTGGGAGCTGAAACCATGGAACCATGCTGAGAAACACTGACTACGAAACACTTCGTAACGCAGAGTCTAAGGCCGCGGCTACACGGGCGATTCTCCCGCCGCGGGAAACCTCTCCAGAAAGCTGCCACAGACCATTGAACTACACGGAATGCGATTCATCGCTGCCTTTCGTTCATTCCCCAACATGTATCCGCCAATGATAACTGCCCCTCTGGCTCTTATATTAATATAATTATTAAAAAGTAAACAAAAAACGCCGTCGTGTAGATTGAAGGCGCGGATATCCGCGGCGGTTTGACGCTGCATGTGTCGTGTCGTGGTCGATTTTCTCCCGCTTGTGAACCGCGTGTGACCGCGGCGGCAAACCGCGCCGAGTAGATTGCTTGGTACAACGTTCATACTAAATTGTGTCGGCTGCGGATTTTCGCGGCAGGAGAACCGCCCGTGTAGTATGGCCCTAAGGCCTCCTCAATAAATATTATTTTCTGAATCCTGTTTCACAAGACTACTAGTTGATTACGACCATAGAACAAAAAAAACAATTCGATATACATTGCGCAGCCGAGTCTTCCTGCTGGTTAATCTGTGGATTGATCGACTTTGTATTGTACATCGAACTGTCATATTGAGCCATGAATTGTAGTTCTATGAAACAGGGCCCAGGTGGCTATATATTTAATGTAAAGGTTCATCATCATCATCATCAGCCATTTGACGCCCACTGCAAGACATAGGCTTCCCTCATGGTTTTCCTAACCATGAGGGGTTTTGCCATAATCGCCACGCTTGGCAGGCGGGTTGGCGATCGCAATATGCGGTTGGAATCTCAGGAAAACGCTGCTGCCCGTCTCCTGGTTATGTATTCCCTTAGTCGCCTTCTACGACATCCACGGATGGAAATGGAGTGACGCTATTCTTAATCCGGCGCCACACGGAATGTAAAGGTTAACAGAGATGAAATCCTTGAGACAATTGAATCTATGATAATAACTTACGTAAACTAGTTGTAGGTATCCAGTCGATACGAAGTCGTTGCATGAAAGTTTCAGGGTTAAGCACGTATACCTATATAACACCAATCTAGACCTCTCATAGAGATATTGTGTTTTAAGGATCTGCCCCTACCTATATTACTCGCGCCAAATCCTGAGCGATTCCAGTCGTCTAACTGTCAAATTCCATACTAATTGCTGTCGCAAACGTTAGGATTTCGACAGGATTTGGTGCTCATAATTGGGCCCCTGTACGTCAATAGGAAAAACGGAACCATGATAGGATCTCCGTGTCCGTCCATCTGTTCGCCAAGACCGTTCTTTCTCGGAACTGGATGAATCTATCGATGGTTGTTATATATTTATTTGCTCAATCTATTCACCCTAATGTAATTCCGGACGTTTCTATTGCAAGTCATAAAAAAAGTAGCTGAAATTTAAATCAAAGATTAAAGTCAACGGCCCCTGGTAGAAAATTCAAGCTTCTACGTCCCTCCCGGACATTTGTCTCCCCTGATATTTTTTGTTCATCAAATTGTCAAAGTAAACCATGAATTGTAGTTCTATGAAATGGGGTCCTTGACAATGCCTTTAACAACTGTTTTTATTGCATTGCCGGTTCAAGTTCACGCGCACAAACGCGTGAAGTCTTTGTTGCATTAATGTAAAAAGATCTGTCAAAGCGAGTGGTTTTCCACTGGTTTTGTGAACATTTATCTTTAGGGCCAGGCCAGGGGCCATCTTTTGATTGCATGCCCCAAGAGTGATGCATGCAATCAAAAGATGGCCGCTTAGTTACTTAGGTAAATATGTCAAAAATTTTGAAACTCGAACACATGAACTTGTACCCCACTATCCCCCCATTTTTCCATCGCACCAAGCGATTCGCGAATTCTTTTATAATAAGAACGGCAAAGATGTGGAACGCGTTGCCGTCCTCTCTTTTTTCAGAGACATATAACCGTGTGTCTTCAAATCTAGAGTTAACGGGCATTTAACAGATAAGCACGTAACATCTTAGACCCCGTCTTCGTTTAGCATCAGGCGCTACTGGGGTCAAGTGTCAACCTGTCCTAATTAAAAAATATACCTTCTTGAAATGACTTTTCAGTTTTTATGTGCAATTGTCCAGTCACTTTTTCAACGGACTAATAATTAGTAATGACTGCTTTGACAGGTGATATTAATGACACGGTAAACTGTGTCTGGACGTAAAAAAATAACTATTCTCTAAGCTCATCGAGTGTAGCCAATTACACTGATTTATGAAGCAAAGAACCCCGGATAGGTAAGTCTGGAGCCGAACCGGTCATAAAAAATAATAAATGCCAGATCATTTTGTTAGGTGAGGTGACCAAAAACTTAACTAAAACAAAGAGCTAATTAGATACAGTCAGCAGCACTCGCTAATTGTGAAGGAAAATATCGTGAGGAAACCTGAGTGTCTGAGGTATTCACATACCTCAGCGCTTGAAATCGCGAATCCGCGGTGGGCACGCGGGGTGATTAAGCCCATACTCTCTCCCTGAGAAAAGGCCTGTGCCCTACAGTGGGACGTATATAGGGTGCTTATGTTATGTATCAGCACATTGACCTTAAGTACACTCGACACTACAATAAGGTATAACAAAATTGGTAAATATGTGTTCTGGGGTCCAATAGCATGTGATAAGGATCTCATTTATAAAACATCTCGGAAATCGAAAATTGTCTAGGGTTCCGTAGTCAACAAGGAACCCTTAAGGAAACTAAGTTTCGCCATGTCCGTCCGTCTGTCTGTCAGCCCGTATGGCTGCCTGTCCGCGGCTTAGCACAGAGATGACAAGTACTAGAAAGCTGAAATTTGGCATAGATATACATATTAATCACGCCGATAAAACGGTAGGATAAAATCTTAAAAATATTTTTTAGCGTACCTTGTAGGAGTGTAGTGGTGTAGGGAACACCAAAATTACGGATGCATTTTTTTTTTCGCTTACACCATAGTGCGGAGCATTGTTGGATTGGTCGTTTAAAAATAGCTTTAACCTCCTCAGTCCTGACCTTGAAAATAACAATGGATTTTGATTGTTATTTTCAAGGCCAGGACTGAGGAGGTTAAAGCGCAAATTTTGTTAGAGTAGGGCGACCCCCCCCCCCCCCCTCAACTGTTGATTGTAGAAACGTGAAAAAATTCAGGGCAGTAGCACATACCTATAATTAACATAAAAGGAAAACTATGACGACGAAGTAGGCTTGAGAAATTATCGAGTAAGAGGCGACCAACTCATAAAAGGAAAACTTCGTAAAAATCCTATTGAAAATTACTTTGATGGCGTTGTTAGTTTTGTATAGCAGGCGAAAAACCCTTCCTTCTGCGGAACCCTACATTTCGCGTAGATACGCACTTGGCCGTTTTTTTATTATTACTATTGTTTAGTTATCTTGACGCTACTTCTTTCACTAAGTGAGAGAATGAATAAGAAACGGCTCAAGCTAGTCAAGCGGGTGCGATAGTTTCATCAACTTTGTTGCGTTATCAATTCATTTCAACGAAATACGAGGTAAAAACCCGGACAAGTGTACTTACATTTTATAAATAGTTCAGGAATAGAGTCTCGCAGTTTTTTCCGACCTTGTCCTGAACTTAAAAGACACTTTTTTATGATTTAATTACATATTTTCAGATTTTTCCTTGTACTTGTATTTTAAGACGCCTCATTTCACACTTGACAAATTTCATAGTTCTAGGTCAACGGAAAGTCTCTATAAACGTTAATTGCCTTGAGTGTCATAAACGGCATGCGGCATAAACGGCCGTATTTTTTTTACGTTAACTTAGAAGTTTCATTTTTTCACAGGAACTGTAGACGTGAGCATATGGTTTTAATTTCAACTCGGTACCTCCATGCGTTCCCGAGATAAAGGGTCTTGACAGACAGACGGATGGACAACAAAGTGATCCTCTATATATCTATATATATATATATATATATACAAGAATTGCTCGTTTCTGGACGCCATGCGAAATGTGTTCACACGTTGAAATTGTATGCACAGTCAGTCGTAGTTTATTGCCGCAAGCTGAAGCGTATAATCTCGTAGTATGACATCGTAAGGTTGGCATATATCTCACTGCATGCATGACGACAGTAAAGACCTATTCTTGAGCGGTCACTTCAACAAGATAGATAACTCTACTAATATAACTAATTAATATAAACGTAACATGAATATAGTGACAATCGTTTGTCCTGGGATCAAACTAGGACACCCCAAGACGTTTTTTCATTAAAATTACACTATTGGTACAAATTAACATATTCCAGCACCTCTGGATTTATGAAAACACGATTCCTTTAATAATCGAAACGAAACGGTCCTCAAATCGAGTTGAGCTTGGTATTTCTCTACACGAAACTTTTGAGGAGGAGGAATCTTGTATTTATAACTGACAGAGGAAATGTAAATCGACGTTAAAAATTCAAAGACGTACCTACTAAGGAAAAATAAGGATCCTAAGGATGAAACAAGATAGAACTATATATCGTAAAAATAATAAATTAATTACCTACAAATTCACGTGTCATGTGATGCAAAAACATAGCTTTCGTTAATCATAAATAACTCAGTGACCTTACATGGTCATGGAACATGGGTTATGCAAACAAAATAATACTAAGAATCAAAACTGGTTAAGATCGCATGCTTGTAATATTATAATTTTGTTTACTTAAGGGACCTCTAGGTCTATTTTTGTTTACATATACTTTTTATTTTTTCCTGTTTGACTGTTTGTGTCCTAAATAAAATAAAATAAATAAATAAATAAATAAAAATTATCGTAGTGCTTAGGTAGATAGGTAGGTATACCAACCACCAGTAGCCTACAAAAGTCCACGCTAGAATCGCAAAAAAAAAGCTATATCATTTTTATTATCCTAAAGTTATGACTTCTTATGAAAGATACCGATAAAGTAAGCAGTAGACGTGTGCGCCGATACGATTTATAGTGGCGGCGGCGGCGTGAGGGGCATTATCAGTCGGTGGCGGTGGCATGATCGGTTTGAAAGGCGTCTGTCTAGATCTACACATTTAGAGAGAGTTTTGCAAAAAAGTATAGTAATTTGTCGCAAATAAGATCCTATAATAATAATGCCATTTGCTTGTAACAGAAGTCTTTAGGTGAGCGCAGGTTATGATAAGCGAGTCTCGCGGCCCTTATACCAAAGAAGGTGGTAAAATCGCACAGAAAAATACCGAGCAATTGGGTGTATGGGTGTTTTTTTTATGTAGCGTATATTCGTTTCACTGCAGGGCACAGGCCTTCTCTCAGAGTGAGAGAGTATGGGCTTAATCACCACACATTTTCAAGCGCTGAGGTATGTGAACACCTCAGACACTCAGGTTTCCTCACGATGTTTTCCTTCACGGTTAGCGAGTGGTAATGCTACTACAACTTCACAAATGTACGTAACTTAGAAAACAAAGTCATTGGTACATGCCGGGATTCACTCCCACGACCTCCCTAATGAGAAGCCGACGTTCTACAGCTCCGCTACCACCACTGGTGTCCTGTTTCATGTCAATATTTCTGCAATATCCTCGCCATAGCCTCGCTGATTTCACGCCCGGCGTGAAGACTGGCCGTGGCAGCCTGTCCAGAAACACCGGGACGCCGGCGCGGCGCACATGAGTAGTCTGTAAGCAAAACTATAATAAGTAGTACCTAAGTAATCATCTCTAGTTGTGGACGGTGCAGATTCTATCCACCCAGTGCAACTTACCATAAAGGGATTAATGAGGTAGAGAATTCAATCCAGATTTCTGATGGCCAGTTTCTGAATTGAGAATTTCGCTAAGTAAATACTTAACTGTATTGCGGTCTCTTCAAATTTCTCAGAAAAGAGCATGACAGAACGTTACTTAACTATTGACTTAGTGAAATTCTTAATTCAGAAACCGGCCCTTAATCAAACATATCTCTATTAAAAAGTTAAATAAGTATTTCTAGGGTGACATGATGACTATGTGACCTAACCTTTTAAGAAACATTTTAAAACAAAAACTTTTTGTAGCATCTTTTTTGTAACATTTTTACTGGACTCCAACTTGAACAAATTGACGACTATATAAAACTCTAAACTCTTCGCTTGATCAGCTCAAACGATTCGCCGCCCACGTTCAATGAAGCAGATAGGAATTGAGCTCAACACAATATAGTATGGGATCTCTTTAGAAATCCTCTCTGTATTGGGAAACGAATCGCTTCGAGAGACAAAAGAGGCGGCGACGTGGGTGTTTCCTGCAGTAGCATCTAGGCGGAACTGGTTTTAAGACTGGCTTAAAAGACAGAACAGCTAGAAAATAAAGTTACTAAATTAGCTATGGCTTAGGCCTGGCACGCAACTTTTTGCTAATGACAGTTTAAAAAAAAGCAAAAACGTCATAGTTTGTAACTGGCACAAAAGAGACAGCATCTTTAGCGATAAATAAAGAAAAATACAAGTCCAAAAAAATATTCTTCGTCTCTCAATTCCCGTTTCCCAATTTGGCCCGATGCTCATGCTTCGGACGGACGTGCGTGTGCGTCTATTTATACAGGCCGAGCGTAAGCGCGAGCGCCGACGCTATCCCTCTCTCGCTCTATAAATAACCGGGAAATCCTACCCTAGGAAATCCAATGCGAATCATACGAAGTGAAATGAGGCCGGCGCAATCGATTGCATTGATTTGGACTGCTCATACGGGGATGTTCTATTTTTAGGGTTCCGTAATGGAAGGTCCTTATTACATGCCTAACGTCTGTTTGTCGGGCTAACCCTATAGAGAGCGTGATCTCTGTAACCTTAATAGGCAGCTAGTTGAAATTTTCACGCAATGTGATGGCGGATTGGCCAACAAATTATTAAATGGGTCCTCATACATGAAACATGATTTTTGTGGTTTTTTTCGTTTTTGTTCTATCGTAAAAAGTACATACAACTATCAAACTTGGGGTGATTGTAGATTCGGTCCTGAACTGAATGAAAAAAAAACCTATGTGAATATTATTATATGTACAAGAGTACGGACTCCCACTGCGCGAGTCCGACTCGCACAAGGCTGGTTTTTGTATTAGCTAACTATCATGTTTTTCCTATCATTTCTTTCGTGAAGAATATGTAAGTATGTGATCTATAGGTAGGCGAAAACCACCTTTAGCTCTAGGTTCGGTTTTTTTTAGAAAGTTTGGTATTGTGCTTATTAATAACATGATAACCGCTTCCCAACCGGTCTTTTTGGAAATCCATGGAGGAGGCCTATGTCCAGCAGTGGACTTCTTGTGGCTGAATGATGATGATGAACCTGCATTTGATAAGAGACTTTATCTGTGGTCGCCTCTTCATTACTTTACTCTGCGGCCGCCTCTACATGACTCTATTTTGTGGCGTCTTTACATGACTCCACCGTGTGATCGCCTATACATGACACTACTCTATGGGCTTCTCTATATGACTCCACTGTTTTATGACTACATGACCGCCTCTAATCTGTGGGCTTCAACATACTCTAAATCAGATACGGTCGACAGCTTATCAACCTTTGCATGCGTACTTCGTACTCAGTTACGTTACGGGTGACTTAGGGGCCGTCCATATATTACGTCATTCTAAATTAGGGGGGGGGGGGGTTGGTCTGCGGATGACGGTAGATGATAGATGGGGGGGGTGTTTCGAATTTGACGTCATTCTTATTTATTTATTTATAGTTTATTTTTCACGTACAAAAAGATTATTTCTAAAAAGAAATTTCTTCCAGCACACCTAGTAAAATACTAGCTGCCCGCCCCGGCTTCGCCCGTGATACTTACATGTATTATACATATAAACCTTCTTTAAGAATCAGTCTATCTATTTAAAAAAACCGCATCAAAATCCGTTGCGTAGTTTTAAAGATCTAAGCATACATAGGGACAGACAGCGAAAGCGACTTTGTTTTATACTATGTATTGATAATAAACACAATACTTAAATAATAACTACAACATTACATAATTTATAAAAGTACATATTAATAATATACTTATACTTAAATACATGTCTCATACTAAGGAAAGATAATGTTCTTGTGATATTTTGCAAGTATCCAAAGAAAAGTAAAAAATAAGTAGTTATATTATATCAATGATTATTGCCAAAGTAAAAATAATAAAAGGTGATTCTATAACCAAGTGTTTTAATCATATAATACCCTATTTTTCTCAAATCTGCAATGTTTTATTTTGTCAAACTAGTAATGACGTCAATTTTGGGAGAAGGGGGGGGATCATTAAGAAATGACGATAATTATAGGGGGGGGGGGGGGTCTAAAATCTGAAAAAATCGATGACGTAATTTATGGACGGCCCCTTACCAAATTGTAATGTAAAGGTCAACCTTTACGTTACATCACATTATATTACATTACTTGCTGTCGACTACACATTAACGAAAAACTTTCTTTTCCATCAAAAACTTTTTCATTCCACGTTTGATAAAGTAAATTTATAATTTAGGCCGTTTGAACTCGAGCAACTTCATTTTCTAGTCGTAGGCGATACAAAAAATATGGACAAATTTTGTCTGTTATTCAGACAGACGACTCCTTCGAAACATTTTTCTTGAAAAGAAATCTCATCCCGGCGTAAACTGAATGTGATCTTACATCTGTTCTATACACCAATATATATTTTTTGCGTAAACAACATCTTGTTTTCTTTAACTTTATATTTTGCTTTCCGTTTGTAATTCAACAACTGGTGTTTCGGATCTCACTAGATTATTAATTCTATTAATAAAGGTATTATCACATTGTACTATGTATGCTGGACAGGCCAAGGCTGGGACTGTCAGCTTTGTGTCTTAGAAAAAAAATTGTGGTCAGTATTGTTGTGACGCCTCGAACAAAGCTTGATAAATGATAGATAACGACAACTTTATTAATAGGTCTCAGATTTCTATCCACACAGTTTTGGCGCCACTGGAAAACTATTTTGTATTGCTGTGTAGTTCCATAAATTTAGTTCCACCCTTATCCGCAGTTACTTAATATTTGGGCGGTCACTAACGTCATCTTTTAATGAAATCGTCAACGCCTACGCAAAAACTGCGGATCTCAGAAGATGGTCGACATAAAATGGACGATGATACTTATTTTTTGGGTGGAGGTGTTGCACAGTAAAACCTTACTGCGTCCGAACATTCTCGGATAATGGTCTCAAATTAATTTACCTAATTAGGTAGGTACGGAATATACTAGTTTCAATTGGAACTTATTAAACAGCTGAAAGTCTCAATTTACCTCGATTATTATGGTGCGTACCAATCAGTGGTAGCGACCAACCTAACATTGTAATTTTCATAAATTACATTCACAGGACTGGACGGGAGAAATAAGTAATTTCAAATGGGCCTAGAAACACTAACGAGTTTTTTCATTTAGGCACAGGCAGAGACTTACGTACGACCTCCACTTCCATGAATAATTTTCCAGAATATTTACTAAGGCCGTAGGTACAAAAGCGCGCTTACATCTGAGATTGCTCTTCAGTACGGTTTTCAAGTTGCTGTTTCGTTTCAACTAGCGTCTTGAAATGAGCGATATCAGAGGTAAGAGCGCTATTTACACAGCCCTTGGACGTTGACTCTTTTAGTCTCTCTGCGCTGCGTACGCCCGAGCTATTAGGCTACTCATTGTACGTAGGTATATTGGAGACTGTTGGGATATTTTCTCCTGTCCACGTCTGTTTTTTTTAACAACACTAAATATACTACCTACTCAAACATCCTTGTCATAGATCAGCAAACAGGGCAACTGCTCAATGTGTCACGCACGCACGGCTCACGACTACTAAAATGCATTCCCACATTATCCGACATATTTGTTTACTCCTAAGCAACGTCTAAAGACTGCAAAGACCTTGTCAAAAAACTAACCGTGTCATTGAAACCAATACCTGCAAGCTGGCTGGCAGGGGCACTCCAACTGGCGATGCCAACTATCACACCTCGCCGAGAGAGAAAATGTAGCTTTTCCCCAAAAAAATCAAATCAGTACAATGAACCACGTAATTAAAAACGCTTAACGAAGAGCACGTGGCGGTGTAAAAATACGTACGCGTGACGCGGGACAGTTTGTAGGCCAAGGAGAATGCCGAATCGAAATTAACGAGTGTGCCAATATTTTTGGGCCTGATAGACGGGCTGGCTTGGCTGAGGGTAAGCAGCTTGATTTACATGACGTTAACTATGTTCGCACTGGCGAGTACTCCAACGAGGGGGACGTCATTCCTCTCTTTGTCCGACTCCAACATAACAGTGTTATAATTCGCGACTGTGAATATTTGTCGATGAGAAAATTTTGCTCTATTTGAATGTCCGTAAGTCATCCTGCACTACAAGAAACCCACTAATGAGTACTACCAAAATTAGGCACTGAATTTGCAAAATTTTTATGAAGAATAGATCATTATACTGTGAAACGTAAAACCTATCTCGTATTTTAGTGGATCTTCAAGTTGTATCTTTATCAGCATAAAATCTGCCTTGAATCGCCGAATACACACCTACCTTTCTTTTGACTCATTCGAGAGTGCTAAACAGTTTTCTCAAAGATGGAATTTTGCACACAGATAGACGAACACATTAAGCTGCCATGAAACATAATCCCCCGAAGGATAAACGAGCTACGTTCTTCACAACATGCAGATACAGACCGTGAGAGTCGAAGTGACTATGGTAGCTCTTATTGAGCGTAAATAAATGCTAGTTTGTAACAAATAAATTATTTCTATGTCGCATTTTCTATTACCAGCTTGTCGACCTTTACACGGCACAATACTCGTCTTGGTTCCAAGCAAGTATTCCCTGTGCTATGGAAAATATAGATGAACTCTACTGGACATACATTCTACTCGTTATGTAGTTTACAGGCGATATTGCAAAAAAATGGAAAGATTAACCTGCTATAGACTATCTGCTAGATTAAAAACAAACATCAAGCATTTACTTTTATAGATAGATAGATAAAACATTTATTTATACTCGTATGCATAGGATCTCTACAATAATTTCCAACAACATCGGTAATATAGAATAGCGAAAGTTGCACGGCTTCCTCTGTTCATACTAGATACACACTAAAACCGCCATGTCTAAGCGGTGCAGTAAAACACTGTAGTCTGTAGTAGGTTGTTAAACCGTCGGCCCACGATACAGGCTGTACCTAGTGTAGGGCCACTGTACTCCAATATAAATAAATCGGGCGCAGGTGATAAATCACCCGAGTCTCGAACAGCGGCTCGAGCTTACAAACGGTGGAAAAACGACGCACAAAATAGACACTTAGTGGAGCTACGGTGGGAGGCCGACACTTTCTCATGTTCCTTATTTCCCTGGACCTGTCCTAAATTAGGATGTTCATTGAGCATTTTTCCACAAATACAAAAACACCTCTTCGTCATGCTCTCCGCTATTTAGTAGATCTGCGCACTGACCCTGAGAACTCTTCAGAGTACTGTTGACGTTTTGAAAAGAGACAGATTGGCTATTTGGTCTCACACCGTTGGTGCGTACTACGTCCCAATCCCAAACAAATTATGAGATGAGGCTTAATGCAAAAATCCCAGAACTAACTTCTCACTCTGCCCATTTACTCTTGCTCCAAGCAATGGTCCATCTACAAAATCTCAAAATGTCTTTCCTTTTTTCCCAGAGCTATGCGGCCTCCGCACCGACGAAGCCAGCCTCCGCACCTGCGCACACAACCCTTCAACGGACGGTGCGGGGGGCGGCATCCAGCGGTGCGCCCGCGCGGGTCATACCCCACTTCCACTTCCCCCGGGGACGCCCGCCGCCCGCGCACCAGCAGGATCACGCGCTACATAAAGTGCAGAGCGCTTTTGCCACCTTCCCCAATAGTCAGGTAAGAGGCTGGAGAGACTTTTAGCGCCGCATTAATAAAGCGTTCCCACCGCTGATATCTATCTAACTTGAGAGTGCTATCAAGATAAGTGACAGAGGTTTTTCAGGATCGTGACAAGTGGCATCCCGATCAAGTCTGGTCTTTCATGACATAGGCATCATGTTATGTATGTCTGTAGCACCTACTACCCGTCTCGGCAATCTTTCCAATTTAAGGTTGCTTAGAAGAGATTGCTATTAGCTTCCATAACTTCCACATACAATACAATCAATTGTCCTAGTCCTATACTAGGATACCCTTGTGCTATGGTAACCAGGCAACGACATCACAAACATGGAAATACACCCAGACTGAGACCATTTGTACACCGGCATGGTAATCCGACGTGATAACTACCGCTTGACCAACAATGCAGTCAATAAGTCAAGGCGTATTAGCAATAACTCCGCCAATTGCACTTTTTAATTATTTTTTTACTGACATCTCTGCAGGTAATGGTTTTCTGGTGTGCACAATAAAGACTATTCATCTTATTTTATGGGAGTGTATATGAGAAGCCAGTCAGTCAAGAGAGCTCTTCAGATATAATTTAATTTTGTCAGTGTCCTCTATGGTCAATGAAATTATCAACAACGTTGTTTATTTCTTATAGCGCCCTTTCGTGCCTGACACCTCAGAGTTTTCAGAATTTTCCGACTGTCGTAAGAAATCGGAACATTTGCGAGAAATAGGAACCTTTCGAGTTAACCTTGTAACAATTTTTAGGTCAATAATCTAGATGTATTCGATGATTCTGCAATGTCTTTGAGAATGCAGAGCACGAAGGCAAATAATGATTGCAAAAAATAAGTATTTCATGTCTAAAGACATAATAGATGAGGCATGATTTTTATGGAGGACATAAAATATACAATAATATTCTGCTGCTCACATTCCTAAAACAAATATGGGACGAGATTCAAGTTCAACCATGTTTATACATGAGCTTTGAGAAGTAGAAAAACACGTTCAATAACATAGTCGTAAAGTCCCGAGTTCAAATATTTTCTGTTCGCAAAGGCGTATAAACAATTCTTCTGGATCGTGTCCAAATGTGTCGCGCAAGTGTCTCTGCAAAATTAGGGGATCCGGTGGGCTACACAGCGACGCCAATGAAAAAAAGAATTATACTCTTATCTTTTACAGATCGTATCTGCAAATAGTGTCTGTATAATCTTTCAATCATGTTAACAGTGATTTTTAGGACCCACGACAAAGAACCTAGGATCACGAACCTGGGACTAGATAGCATTTATGCCAAAAACGGCCGTTTCTTCCTAGGTTGTTTGCCTTAGGTTAGCGGCCATGGGTCCTAAAAATCTCTGTCACCATAATTGAGAGATTGTACAGACAATCATCGACATATCGAGCGAATGTGGATGGAAGGGCCGGTAAGGGACGACCCAGACGGACATACTTCGACCAAATAGAGGATGTATTAAGAAAGGGCAAGATAAAAAGTACCCGAAACCGGCGTGCGTGCATGCAACGACTAATGAATGTTGAGGAAGCGAAAGTGATCTGTCAGGATCGTAGCGGGTGGCAGTCCCTGGTCTCTGCCTACCCCTCTGGGATACAGGCGTGAGTTTTTGTTATGTTATGTTATGTATAGCCCCTTTTCAAATACGATCTGTAAAAGAAGATATGCTTTTGTTTTCGTCGGTGGCGCTACAGTTAGCCCACTGGATCACCTTAATTACCACACATGCCCACTGCAGTATGGGAATTTCAAGCACTGAGGTATGTGTTCACCTTAGACGCTCAGATTTCCCAACGATGTTTTCTTCACAGCTAGCGAGTGGTATTGTTGATATTGTAGTGGGGTTAGTTTACTTTATCAATAGTACAGAATTGTTAACTGTAGGAGCGAGACGGAATGCCAGGCGTAACAGTAGGTAGGGTCTCTTTATCGAAGCGTAGCTCGATAGCTTCCAAGGAATGTCACATTGTATTTCTGGTTCACGACTAGTCAATATTCATACCGTCAATTTGTGAAACGGAACGCGTCATCGACGTACTTTTAAGCTCACCTATATATTCCATATAGTAAGTACCCATGTACTGGCTATCTTTTATCGATGGCCGCGAGTAGGCTAACGAGAATAACGGCAAGTGGCTACTCAGAACTACATTCTCAGACCTACCGCAGGCTACACCAAAAATTTTCTTAAAATTTGGTGAAGCCTTTTCGGAGGAGTTCGATAACAAACACTGAAAAGATGTTTTTCACATACTGGATAATGTTGTATGGTATTTTTATTATGGCTGATTAAGGGGCTCCATTGAGTACCCGTGAACCTAAGGCAAAAAACCTACGACTAAAACTGCCGCTTTTGGCATAAATGCTATCTAGTCCCCGGTTCGTGATCCTAGATTCTTTGTCGTGGGTCCTAAAAATCACTGTTAACATGATTCAGAGATTATACAGACGATTTTTGCAAATCATAAGAAGCCTTTATACGTCTTACTGTAGACGTAGACTCTCAGAGAGAGAGTACGGGCTTAATCACCACGCGTGCCCACCGCGGATTGGCGATTTCAAGCGCTGAGGTATGTGAATAGCTCAGACACCCAGGTTTCCTCACGATGTTTTCCTTCACCGTTATTACCGTTAGTTACACCGATATGTTTTTTTATTTTATTTGTGGCGCGCTAGTTAGCTCACTCCAACCCTTTAAGGGGCGAGGGATGATTTTGGCGTTAATTCTATCTAGTCTTAGGATTTTGCCTTAGCTTCACGGTCATGAGACCTAAAAATCACTATTAACATCATCATCATCATCATCATTCAGCCACAAGAAGTCCACTGCTGGACATAGGCCTCCTCCATGGATTTCCAAAAAGACCGGTTGGAAGCGGCTTGCATCCAACGTCTTCCTGCCACTTGGATGAGGTCATCTGTCCATCTTGTGGCTGGTAGGACGACGCTGCGCCTATCGAGTTATAAAAAAGATATGATCTTTTTTTCAATAGCGGCACTAGTTAGCTAACTAGATCCCCTTAAGCCCATATTCTCGTATAATAGGCTACATAAAAAAAAAAATATCTAGTCTGAGGATCTTTCTCTTTTTCACCCACATTCAGTAGATTATAAAGAAACTGGAATAAATATTGTAGGTAAAGTCTCAAAATAGGACCCTCTAAATGCCTTTGTCAAATAAACTCCGAGCCCAACAGTTCTTCAGCGAACACTTCACTTCTAAGTTACGAGAGGTCTCAAGGTGCCCTGTGATTTATTTAACTGTAGGTCGTTTCTGTTAAGTACTGTACTTGTAGTTATTTCGGCAACTTTCATCGTTTCACTCTCAGCACCTTCATTAGGTGAGCATATGTTCCGCCGACGTCAATTCAGCTCAGAATTTACATTGTATTTTCATTTGGTCGTCGACTTTTCATCTTAAATCTGTATACTAATGTTTATAAAAGAAATATCTTAGCGACTTCGTTCGCGTGGAAAATTTGATGTGTACCTATTTTTTCGGGATAAAAAGTAACCTATACAGGGCGTCCCACGGCTATGCCACACGGAGAGAAAGTACCTTGATTTTACTGAAAGAAGACATTCATCATCATCATCATTCAGCTACAAGAAGTCCACTGCTGGACATAGGCCTCCTCCATGGATTTCCAAAAAGACCGGTTGGAAGCGGCCTGCATCCAGCGCCTTCCTGCCACTTGGATGAGGACGTCTGTCCATCTTGACTAGATTTTTAAGTAATTACTTGGTTGAACCGGGATTCGAACCCGCTACACGAGAAAAAAAAAATAGCCTGTAGTTTTATCATACCGATCGAAAGGCTTCATCATAAGGATTATTTTACTCAAAGAAGACATTATTATAATTTAAAAAACAATTTAAACTGCATTCATACATTTTTAAATAATTACATGGTTGAACCGGGAATCGAACCCGCTACATGAGTAAAATAATTATCCTGTAGTTTTATCATACCGATCGAAAGGCTTCATCATAAGGATATTTTTTTGCTAAATAACATAATTACGATCAGAAATAAAAGAAAGACCATGAATTTTAACGATTTATACAATTTCCCAACGAAATTGGATAACTCGCAGCGAATAGCGCAACTAATGATGCGTTTTTAATCTCAGACCTGCTCTTATATTACGCGCACCAAATCCTGAATTAATATATCCATACTAATTCGACAGTTAGACGATTGGAATCGCTCTGGATTTGCTGCGCATAATTAGGCCTCTTTATATTGAAGAAAGTTGTATCATGCAGCCTAATACGTCTCACTGTAGGAAACACAACTTCTCTGAGAGTGAGTATGGGATTAGTTTGGCAATTTCAAATACCCACTGAGGTATGTGAATACCACAGATACATAGGTTTCCTCATGATGTTTTCCTTCACGGTCAGCCAGTGGTATTGCTACTCAAATTAACAAATGTACGAGACTTCAACCCGAAGTCATTGTTCAAACTTCAAACCCCCTTCAAGACCTCTTGAATAGCGTGCCTCCGCGCTACCACCGCTGAATATTTTTACCGTTTTAGGAATATTATTCTAAATTTTTGCTAATTAGAAATGAGTTAATTATCATCACCACTGAAGGAATGGTATTCCAGTTTTTTTTCCTATAGTTGCATCTGATGCAAATCCAGAAGTTTGTTATTGTTCTCAAAACCTAGCCAGCCGCGCTATGTAGGCAAAATAGACTGCCAAAACAAAAATTTCTTACCAGATCATAAAGTCACTGTGGCGCCAACTTTCGCGCGTTGTAATAATCACACCATGACTGCAGTTTTGTCCTGCTTGGCTTAGCATGAAATTTTTTATGAAGCTCGAGTTCGTCATCTTACGACTCTACATTATTTTTTACCCGACTTCCAAAATTGCGGAGGTCCGCAATTCGCCGGAATCTTTTTTTATGTATGTTCCCCGATTACTCGAAGAAGCCCGGACAGATTTGGAAAATCTTTTTTTTTTTTTTTGAAAGGGTTAGAGTTTCCAGGTGGTCCCATAGTCATCAAGTCAGGATCAGACGATGGGATCCTGGAGAAATCGAGGGAACTTTTCAAATTTTAAGGGCACACTTGAAGCGATTTATCTGTCAGTCTGTCCGTCTGTCTGTCTGTTACCAGACTGTTTCTCATGAACCGTGATAGCTAGGCAGTTGAAATTTTCACAGAAGATGTATTTCTGATGCCGCTATAAGAACAAATACTAAAACCAGAATAAAACAAATATTTAAGGGGGGCTCCAATACAACAAATGTATTTTTTTGCCGTTTTTTGCTCGATATTAATAACGGCACCAGGTGGACGCCTGAAATATTCAGAAAATATTTATTTCTATATTCGCAGCAAAAATAAATAATTAAATTAAAATTAAATAAATATTAAAGGGGGGCTTCCATACAACAAACGTGATTTTTGCCGTTTTTTCTCGATCTTTGTGTTGTATAGATAATGGTACGGAACCCTTCGTGCGCGAGCCCGACTCGCACTTGGCCGGTTTTTTATAGTAACTCGTGCATTTGCTTTCGGAAAAAACAATTTGATGGAATCGTAGCGACTTTCAGAAAAAATCGTAAAATATTTTTTTTTATATAAAAAATAAGAACCGACTAAAAAAACTACAACGCCAAAAACACAGAAATAATATAGACGAATATGACCGTTAAATTCGAATAAATATATTTTGGAGTTGGTAGGTACCCACAATGTATGTGCTGGTCATCTAACTTGGCACCGGCTACAAATTCTATTTCTACGAAACCTTCTTCGAACTTAAAGTTCGTCTAAACTATATCTGTGTTTTTAGTGTTTTGAAGTACGTTTTTATTTTTTTATTTATTTATTATTTTGTCAATTTAAATCACAGCACATGGCATCGATAATTTGTGTATCAGGCACTTACGTTACCTACACGAAACCGGCGTGCGTGCATGCAGCGACCAATGAATGTTATTTTTATTTTTCACACTACCCCAAAAAATTTAATAATTACACAAACTTAGATCATTTAAACAAATAAGCACTTTTAAGTATGCTGACCGTCCCTTAATGTCTAGGTGAAGTATGTAGGTAAATGGCGAAAATGTACCTCAAATAAGAAGCACATAAATACACTTACGTATAAGTTATTAATTCTTAGTCCCATAAAAACCTTCTAAATAGCCCTAAATTTTAAGTAAGTATTTTGTTTTTTATAGGTAAAACAGTCTGGTAAAAATGTTCTATGTTTAAGCTACTTCTGTGCACTTGTTTATGGTATCAAGCGTGTACTATATGTAAACTTATTAAAGAAATCTTAAAATCAATCCATCAAATCAATTAATGTTGATGAAGCGAAAGAGGTTTGTCAGGATTGTGGCAAGTGGCAAGACCTGGTTTCTCCCTACCCCTCCGGGGTACCTATCATCATCATCACAGAACAAAGAATCATCGGCCTCTGCTGGACATAGGCCTCTCCTATAGCACGCCACTGAGCACGGTCCTCGGCTACTCTTATCCAGCTCTTGCCAGCTGCCCTGCGAAGATCATCGCTCCACCGAGTCTGAGGACATCCTACGCTACGTTTAACGATCCGCCGTGTTCACTCAAGAACTCTTCTCCCCATCGGTTATCAGATCTTCGGTTGATATGGCCGGCCCACTGCTACTTCAGCAGGCTAATTCGGTGGGATATGTCGGTGACTTTGATTCTCTGTCGGATCACCTCGTTTCGAATTCGATCTTTCAGAGAAACCCCTCTCGTACTTACGGTACTTGCTTTCGGTACCGATTTGTTGCTGTGTCATAATAAATATAAAGAAAATATCGGCTGGTCAAAGTCCATACTAGACCATCGGCAGTTGAGTGTTAGACCTTGGACCAGCCGTCGGTGACCCTACGTAATGCATTACCAAGATGCAACCCATTTAGGGTTGTATAACTTCAAATATGTCTTAACTTAACTCCTGAATTGCCCTCGCGGAACGCAACGTATAGGTGGCCCATACTAAGTTGGACACAGATCTGTGTCGCGGCAGACGAGTGGTTAATATAGGGTTGCCAGTCCTAAGCTTGGAAGGTCTGTACTGTCAGCCAAATAAATGGACTGAATTATGTATGACATTTCTGAGTCGGGTGTCACTTTACAAAACCATGGCCTGCATTTGATTTATATTTAGACACATATTTAGAAGATAAACAACCCTTAAATGATCTCATCTTGATAACGTATGACGCAGGGTTACAAACGGCCGGTCCACGCCCTTAGAGTCAGTCCATTTCTTTTTCAATTATTTCGTTTTACAACCTACAACAGCTGGTTGGGATAAAAAAAATGGGTCAGACAACAGACGGCAATAATATTCACTTCAATCGTTTTAAAATTACGAAATTTTCGTCTACTCACGTCTCTGGATGATTAATAGCTTTTACTATCAAATCCTCGTGTCATGCTGGCATTGTGCAAGAATTATCATACACTAGCTTTTTGTCGCGGTTCCCCTTGTGTTGAAGTACTACTTCCATTTTTTATCTAGCTTATGTACGCTGCACTGCAGGGCACAGGCATTCTCTTAGAGAGAGAGAGGGTACTGGCTTAATTACCACGCGTGCCCACCGCAGATTAGCAATTTCAAGCACTGCGGTATGTGAACACTTCAGACACTCACTATTGCTACTACAATTTACACAAATGTACGTAACTTAGAAAACAAAGGCATTGACTGCCAAGTCGGCGTTCTACCGCTGGCTACAGAAAACACAAATCAAAAATTTATTTCAACGTAAAGAATTTACATTATTTTTGTTGATGTCAATTTACTCTTTTAAAAACCTATTCAGAGGCTAAAAATTCCACCTATGCCGGGACTTGAACTAGCGACCTCTGGCTAACCGTGCCAGCGCTTTCCCAACTGAGCTAATGGGCAAGTGCAGGCATCGGCGAAATTTCGAACCTTTTATAAAGGAGGAAAAACAGAATTAACAAAAATTACTTAAATAGAGAAAATGAGTTACGTACGGGCAGCGACATTACATCACTTGCAGCCCCGAGTATCCACTTTGCAGTTAGGTTTTACATCGGAATGATATCGCTGTACTAACATTTTTGAAATTGTCCTTAGCACGGATTAGTGCAACAAAGAATATAGTCAATTTACTCTGTTATCCGCTGTCTTCGGGTCGAGTTGTATTGGAAAAAAAGAAGGGGAACAAAATTCTACTCTGACCATCTTTTCTAAAATCGTCTTAAGTGTGATACGTTAGTTGGTACAATTAACAAGATCCCATGAGTGCAATCAACAATAACAACTTACCACCGGAGTACTATTTAATATAAATTAAATAATTTGCTAATTATTATTGTTACTTATTCCGCTGGCCAAAATTATTATCGGTGAATCGAATGACTTTTTTGAAGATTTTTGTTACTGATCAAGTATTACTTTATTTTAATTAAAAAAATTTACATAATATACAATTTAACAATCTTTTCTATCGTAGGAAATTTCTTCATTCTATAAAGAAATTAAGTACCTAAGTAAAGATAGATATTCTATTGTAGGCTTTGCCGCCTAATATGCGCACCAAATCCAGAAGTATTCTAACGAGTTAACTTCAGGAATCCGAACAGACAGGATTATTCTAAACTCTGATGTTTTTAATTTAATTTAAGTAATTAAATTTAAGCGTAACCTAGCCTAGCCGCCTTAAAAACGTGGATCTTCACTTTGCTACTTATTGTCTAGTACCAACAAACTCCTGTCGATACTAGACCACTAGGACCCTAGGCCTAGGATTAGAACAATAAACTAGCTCACAACACCCGAACTTTTCTCTTTTTAGTCAGCTCGAATTACAAGGGTACTTGCGGAGCGAGCTAATGCGTGGATTTCCTCACGATTTTTCCTTTTACATCTCCTCGAATTCGTCTTTTGTGCTTCTTTTGCGATGCCTACCTCTTCAAGACTTATTTGAGATCCTCGCGAATGTCTGAATGAAAGAGCGGCATAATATAATATCCATTGACTTTGATATTCACTGAAGTTTATTACTAACATTGTTATCGATAGTAATTTTATTACAGTTGGAGTAATGTGAATACCCGAGGAGCAGACGGCTGTTGTAGGCTTATCTTTATAGGCTGAGTGAATAATGACTGACAGTTCATCTCGTTTGTCCCTTATCGTCTCTACTACTTATTGTAATAATAATGGGGAACTCGCGTCTAACTTAGATTGGTTGGAGTGACATTGCTTTTATACCACAGAAGATTAAAAAAAAACGAACAACTAAAAATAAAACCATAAAAATATTTTTTTGGGGGTTTTCGGGATCACAAAAATAGCGAAAAATAAAGTTACTCGAATAATAAAAAACTTGTTAGATGTTAGAAATTCTAAACATTTTCTTATAATGGTGTAGATGCATAAAACCTTATTTCACGAGATAACTCAAATATCGATAAACGCCTCAAACATTATAAGGCGTTACGTGCAAGTTGTGAGGTACCTTATACCTAGTTTGTATGCCGCGTTTTTGTACCACATGACTATATTGACTTTTCGACAGTTTATATTATGAAAAGTATTAGCCGCAGAGAAAAAAAAAATTACTACGTTTATTTATCTCTTAACATGACCTCTCTCAGTTGTCCATTGTATTTTTAAGCAGCTATTATAATTAAGGTTTATCTACTGATGGGGATAGACATAACAAAAAAAGTTTCATTGTTTGTATGCACCTAGCGAGAACAGTTGACAGCACATTAACATTTACATTAGTTTACTTCTATCTAGTACATCAAGTGCCTACCTAAGGCACGTTATGTTCGGACGATGCAACAAGAACGTAAAAGTAACGAGGCGCTACCTCGTATCTTCTCCTTTACATAGACACGTCCGATTTATCCTACTCCGACCTGTCAAATACAACATACATATTTTGACATTTCGGAAACGTCAAAATGGATAACACAATACTGAGAACGGAAAAGGAGGGTTGGGCTCTATTTCATAGAAATACATTCATGGTTTACTATAAAAATTCGATGTTAATTAGCCCACAGATTAACAAGTACGAAAATTAATAACAAGATTTTTATTAACCGCCCAATCGCAGTTTACATCGAATTGCAGTAATAAACTATGATTTTTTTTTTCTATCAAACGCGGCCTTGCTAATTTAATCCTGCTATCAGCCGTGTTTATTTTCTTCTCTCTGAGAGAAGGCCTGTGCCCTACAATGGGACGTATATAGGCTGCTTATGAATATCAGCCGTATATAGATATGTACTACACTCCTAGTGTTTCTTGTACATTACAAAACCTTCTAAATAGGTAGTGGCAACTAGTTCCTCTCGTCTAGAACATTCGGGCTTTTCAGACACATAGGAAGGTCGTGGGATGTTTCTCACGACATTCGTGTTTGTATGTAAATACGGCGTAATGACCGTAAAGACAGCATTACGTCAAAATGACCTATTGTGTGCGTCTCTCGTTATCTTTGGGACAAAGTACAGTATTTGACTGTCGCTATCGGCCGGACACAGACAGCTTAAACTTGTGGGCTCCTTATGGTCAGATATTATATGCAGTTGTATCTTATCTATCTACATATTCCGCCTACATTTTTTACAACGTATGTCGTAAAAAATAGCACGTTTGTAGAAAACGAGAAACTTTTTAACTGCCGACTGGACCCTTGGACTTCAAAAAAGGAGGAGGTTATCAATTCGACGCGTATTTTTTTTATTTTTCTTTTTCTTACTAGCGTCTGACGTCGCCTTAGGATTACTAAATACTATTAGTATTATACCAGACGTCAGTATATCTGTCTGATCTGGGCTTTATCTCGTGAACCGCAAAAAACGGGCAAGTGCGTGTCGGGCCACGCGCAGTGTAAGGTTCCGTGGGAAGAGGGCGTTTTATCTGCTTTACTAACAACTTCATCAACGTAATTTTCAATGGATTTTGTACGAAGATTCCTTTTATAAGTTGGTGGCCTATTACTCCTTAACTTGTAGAGCCTACTTAGCTGTGATAGTTTTTCTTTTAAGTTCATTATTATATGTGCCACCACCCTGAATTTTTTTCAAGTTTCTACAATCAACTGATTAGCCAGGGAGAGATGCCCTACTCGTACAAAAATTTGCGCTTTAACGCTTCATATTTCGCAAACAAAACCCTTAATCTAAAAATGACTTTCCTACACCTAAAATATTTTTAAACGATTAATCCAGCGACACCTCACACTATGGTGTAGACGAGAAAAAAATGCATCCCTAATTTAGGTGTAGATCCCTTAATAATTTTTTTAAAGATTTTACGGTTTTTCAAAGTTTTGTCAGCGTGATTAATATGTAGGTCTATGCCAAATTTCAGCTTTCTCATACTAATCGTCTCTGAGCTAGACCGCGGACAGACAGACGTACAGACAGACAGACGACAGACAGACGGATGGACATGGCGAAACTACAAGGGTTCCTTGTCGACTGCGGAGCCCCAAACATTTTTAGGGTTTGTTTCAATGTAAAAAATAAAACCAGATAAGTGCGAGTGGGACTAGCGCCTTTAGGTTTCCAAACAAACATTCTTAAACGTTTTTATGTGATATAAATACAATCTGTTTATTTACTTTACTTTTTGCCAATTTTCATTACCATTCTAGGTCAACGGGAATTAATCTATAGATTTTGATTCCCTTGCGAGGGTCAAAATATGCAGCCGTACCTTCAAAAACATTGACTTTTAGGCGTAATAACGTGCTCACCACGGATTGACAATTTCAAGCGCTGTGGTATGTGAAAACCTCAAGTTTCCTTACGATGTTTTCCTTCACAGTTAGCGAGTAGTATTGCTATAACAAATTCACAAATTGTATGTAACTTACAAATCAAAGTCATGAGTGAATGTGAGGCAAGCGTTCTATCGACCGCTCTACCGCCGCCCACTGGTAAATGTAAAAAGACATGTGAGTGTGCCGATGTAAAAGTTCAACCAGCCATCCAAAACTGGACCTGAATAGCTAAGCCTTTATGAGGCGCAGTAGAGAGACTAGAAAGCACGAGCACGCTCAATAAAGCGCTGACACAAGGCTCACAAAGACGGTATTGTCCACACCCGGGCCACTTCGCTGGTCGATAGGTTTGGACAGAAAGTCTGCCGGGAAACAGAGTTCGATGGAGGACTTGCTCAAAAGAGACGCCATGTTCAAGGATAAATTTAGTAATAGTGGTCATTGTAGAGAAAGACAACGGTCAACGCAGAGAAAAAACCGGCCAAGTGCGAGTTGGACTCGCGCACGAAGGGTTCCGTACCACAACAATAGACACAAAGATCGAGAAAAAATTGTAAAAAGTCACGTTTGTTGCCCTTAAATATTTATTTTATTTTAATTTAATTATTTATTGTTGAAGCTTATAGAAGTAAATATTCTGTGAATATTTCAAGCGTCTTCCTGTTGCCGTTATTAATATCGACCTAAAAACGGCAAAAAAATTACTTTTGTTGCATGGGAGACCCCCTTAAATATTTATTTTATTCTGTTTTTAGTATTTATTGTAATAGGGGCAACAGAAATACATCATCTGTGAAAATTTCAACTGCCTAGCTATAACGGTTCATGAGATACAGAGTGGTGACAAACAGACAGACGGAGAGACAGACACACGGACAGTGAAGTCTTAGTAATAGGGTCCCGTCTGGCACCCTTCTGGTACGGAACCCTAAAAACTACGACTAATAAATAATATGTCGAAATCTCAGTCTAGTCACGTGGTACAAAAACGCGCCATACAAATCGGGCTAAAACTTTGACTTCACAACTTGCTCGAAACTCCTTGCTATGTCAGACGAAATGTTTATCAATAGATAGATAGATAGAGATGGAGAACACTTTATTGTACACAAAAGTTGAAATTACACAGATATTTCTTAACCTAAGAGTACATAATTATCACTATTTGAGTTGTCTCGTTTTTATGCGTCTACGTATGCGTATGCGTATGCCCTTATTGTAAAACATTTAAGATTCAATTTGTATGTTGTCTTCTATGGTATAAAAACAATCTCACTCCAATGTAAGTCGCACATCCGAAGGGTACCAAAGCGATGGGTCTGTCTGTCCCTCTGACCTAGCAAGTGCTTTTTCGTCTTGAACCGCAGCAATAGGTGGCCCGGCCCGTCTGTGAAATTTTTACAGAGTAGATATGCAGATTGTCCAACAAGTAATCTAAATTATAAACATTAAAAGGGGTCCCCATGCATGAAACGCATTTTTGAGGGTCATTTTGTTTTCGCTCTATCGTAAAATTGGTACAATACATACAAGTGTCAAACTTGGTGTGATTATAGTGTGATCTCTGTCATTCCATCCTATCCTACTAATATTATAAATGTGAAAGTTTGTGAAGATGTTTGGGTGTTTGACAGTCAATCACGCAATAACGGCTAAACGGATTTACATGAAACTTGGCGTACAGATAGACAAAGACTTGAATTTAGACATAGCATACTTGATATCCCGGTAATGCGTTCCCGCGGTATAAAGTTTAAAATAGATGGCGTTGTACGAGCGAACGTTGTGTTTTAAAAATAGATGGCGTTGTGCAAGAATCGCATAAACGGATTCGGTGGCGGTGCGAAATTCGCCGGGACAGCTAGGTTGTATAAGAACAAGTAATAAAAACCAGCCCAATAAACGTCCTATTCCTATATGCCCATAGTCAAAGTTGACGAGTAGAACCTCCATTTTTTGGGTAGGGATATTATAGGGAATTTGGGCCTTATTTGAATATCAAGTCAAGATAATTGAAGATAAACTCAGAAATATTTTTTTCCTTATTTGTTTAAAGAATAAATCTAAATAGAGTTTTCTAGCAAACTGATCAAGAATGTTGATGGAATTTGAGCATAAAGTACTTAGAATGAAAGTACTTCAACCAAAATGAACGTTCTATAACTTCTTATTTTTCGTCTTAGCGATTGCTGCCTACTCTACATTTGGGTCAGATAGTCAGATGTATGCTGAATGGTGCCAGTTTAATAACATACAGACTTTTCGTAGAAGTCTTGTGGACTTATTTATAACAACACGGTCCCTTAAAATCCGAGGGTTTAATTTATTAATTTTAATTGGCGTTTATCGAGATTTATCAAGATAAACGCCAATTAAAATAGTTTGTGGTGGAGATTTTACAAGGAAAAGATGTAACCGTTTAGTATTCAAGGTGTTAAAATACTGACACCTAGCCATTATGGACGGAGTCCCGCCATTTATTAAAGATCATAATTTTGGAAACCTCTATTTATATATGCTCTATAAATACACCACTTTTGCTAGGTGTGCGTATGACAGCAGCTCCTTTATTTAGTATCGAGTTAATAGTACATTCGACAACAGGTCAACCTTTACATTTTTGTTGCAAAGTCGTCCTTAACGTAACTGTTAGATTTTTTGGGTGATGTAATTTCTGTGTACAATAAAGAATATTGTATCTATCTATCTATCTGATTAGAGTGCAAGTATATAGAAGTTGATGTACTGCCGACTGTACTAGGGATAACAATTTAGTAAGTAGGCGAACAATTCTAAGCGAATTTAGTAATTAAAAAGACCCTCTCCCAGCGGGTATACTAGTCCATTCTGGCAACTGATTGACTTTGGTCACGCATTCTATTAACGACCCGTATGGGGCACTGCTCCCGAGCTAGTAGTTTAAAATGGTTCTATGGGCTTTTAAATTACTTTCACTGATTATTTCCTTGCTATTAGAAAATAACAGATTGAAAATAACTCGAATAGTTCGAAATCAAGCAAAATAAAACCGTATTACAATTGCGATAACACCTACGGTTTTCATTGGGTCACTAAAACCAAAATGTTCTTGATCGACAAAATCTGGGACATCAAAGGCATTGATCATTGCATCACTGTTTCATTAATTTACCCAACGAAGGACCTAGTCGACAGCACATAAATCTTTACATTATTGCACTCTACTCAGATACGAGCTACTTTGCAGCTAAAATGTTTAGATTGATGTGCTGTTGTGAGACTTTCTATTAAATCGCATAGAATCGTCCCGCTCTATTAGACATACCTTAGGTACTCTACATCTGAACTGCCACCTAATATATGCTAGACATTGACTGTCAAATGGTTAGGAATCTTGCAAGCCTTCTCGCAGACAGAGAATATTTATATGGGCTTAATCACCGCGTGCCCACAGCGGATTGGCGATTTCAGGTGCTAAGGTATAAGAAACGTCCTTCGCAGTTAGTGAGTGGGATTGCTACTAAAATTCACACATATACATATATACGTAACTTAGGAAATGAAGTCATTTTATACATGTCGGGATTTCAACCGACGACCTCTTGGCCAGCCTTCTACCATTGCATGTCCAAACGCCAGAAATCCGTCAGAACTTCTTGCGCGTATCATACGGCTGGGCTCATCTCAACTCCATCTAGTGTTTGAGGTGTTGTTTCAACCGTGCGCGGAATGGAGATTTCACACACTCGTGATTATTAAGGCCGAGACCACAACTATTCCGGTGCACAAGTACCAGCGCAAAAGCCAGATGGGACAAACTTGCGAGGCCGAAGGCCGAGCTCCGCGAAGCGGGCACGAGGGAACCCGCCGCGGCGAGACCAGAGGCCTAGTTCCGTTCAGGCCGAGGCCGAAGGCCGATACCATACATGTTCCCACGTGACAAGTCCCAACCACAAGTGTCTAGCGAGGCCCAAGGCCGAGCGCCGCGGAGATAAGCCCATATCCTTTGTCACTCTCTCTCTCTCTCTCTCTCTCAGAGAAGACTGCCCGGTAGCGGGACATGTGTAGGCCGCTTGTCGTGGCTATTAAGAAACTAATTAGGTATATGACACTTTCTGTTGAAACGCATAGAATTGTCCCTGTGGAAATATACTCGTATCTTATAGTAGGATAATAATAAATAATATAATACTTATGTATTTTATATGTGTTATGGCTTATGCCGCTATGCCGACCTATAGGGTTCCAGATGAGGATTATTCTAATAAGATTAGTCTAATCTAACCACGGACTAGACCTAGACTACAGGGTGACTTTGAATTCGTTCTCCGTATTTTGCGGGAATGTTCTCTTCATTGTGAAAAACAGTATTATTAGTGATTTATAAGTAATGGTAAAACAAATTTGTAAATATTCGCGATTTCCGACCTTTGGCTCCAAACTGTGGATCCTAATTCGAAGTGGGAGTACGGTAATGTTGACAAATGTTTTCTAATAATTATGTTAAATGGTTAAGAGTCTGACGTCCGATATGCGTAAACAATTTAAAAAGCAATTGAGTTGGCCGGCACCGATCATAAAACGCTTAAAACTTATATATTAAACTTATATATTTTTGAATTATGCACTGAAGTAATTCTGGGTAATAAAAATATTTTCTTTTGACGCATATTTTTTTTTCAAAACATGCACTATATGTTTTTAAATCATGGTTAGATTGACCGCTTAAAATACGGTGAACGAATTCAAATTCACCTGTAGATTGCACCGATCGTATAAGTTGATGTGCTTTCGACTGTCTGTAATGTCTTTATTTATGTTAATGGTTTTTTTGTGCAATAAAGTGTAACAAACATAGCTACAAAAGATTGCATACGAGCTTGTACTACGAATTGGCTGTTGTCATGCGAAAACCATTACCCTCAATTCACCATCGCCTGGTAAAACTAAGGCTGGCCAATTCCACCCGATAAACTATTATTTAGCCAAAGCTGTTCCATTTAGGTCAGTATTCTTGGGATTAAATATAGGTCTTGGTTTCGAGAACTAAGCTGAGAAACTGCAGGACAGATGATATGAACGAGTGACTGACTGTCTCTACAACAAAATCTGTCGAGAGTAGCCGTTTGATTTGATATGATTGCTATTTTTGGTACTCGTACATTCCCGAGTAATTAAGTACAGGGTACTAAAGACTGTCCTCCAAACCGAAAGCTATAGGTACTTTCCTGATATAATATAGGTATAATTTCTGCGAAAAATATATCCAACTTTGAACCTCATTAGCTTCTACAACGTCGATTCGTCAGGTACTTATTGACTAAATTTTCACACTAAAGGCCAGTTCCCGAAATTTGAAAATTTCGCTCAGTAAATAGTTAACTGTACTGCTGTCTCTTAGAATTTCTCAGAGAAGAGCGTGACAGAACTTTACTTAAGTATTTACTTAGTTAAATTCTCAATTCAGAAACCGGCCCTGAATGATGCAGGAAGTACTGCATCAATCCGACAGTCGATTAATATCCTGTAGATACGGTGTGACTGTGATATAATATTTTTCTGTGTATTTACGCCTTAGCTTACTCTTACCTCCTTTATTTTGGGAAAATTTTTCATCTTTCAATTTAAAGGATGGGCCAGTGCATCAACCTTCATCTAGGAGTACTCTAATCAGTTACGATAAGCGCGACTTTGCAAAAACATGTATGGGTTGACCTGCAGTATGGTAATTATTGCAAGTAGGTACCCAAAAATTCGTAAATCTACCGTTCTGCGTCTGTCGGTCTGTCATTGCGATACATTGGCACAACAACAAGAATTACGTGAGGTTATCACTTTAGACTGTGCTTTAGATTAACAAAGAAAATGAAGAAAATAACTTAAGAGCTTACTTCAAAGCAAAAGAGCTGTACACTTGAAGGTATCGGAGTAATCTTCATATTGCCAGTGACTGGCTGATGCCGCGGCGTGATAAAAAACTCTGATTGGATGGAAAGTCGGCAGCTACGTGATAAACCTCTGATCCGAGCCATAATGAATGTGCATAGATGAGGCCTATGCAGATTGATAATGTGCTAATGGTATAGGGGAACTAGAAAATCCCAGAGTGAATGTTGACAAAAAATCGGTAAGATAAGTTAAAATTCTTTATTGCACACTTGAAACAAGAGACATAAATAAAATTTATCTAACAGCAATTTCTTCTAGATAACCTTGTGGTAAGCTACGAGATATTATTGGCAAAAAGTCCATAAAAATATAATATTTACATACTTTTAATTAATGAATACTGCACAACTAATAATATTGTCGTAGCTATTTTGTGAGCCAGAGACAAATTGTCTAGCATTTTTCTTAAACTGACCATGCTTGGTATGTTTATCTCCGTGTGTTTAACTTTTAAAGGCTTTTTTTTTCATCAGACAACTCACACAATTCCATTTCTAAGGAGTTTGTTCTTTTATTTTCGTTTTTGCTAGAGCTCCAAACTAATTTTATAGTAACGACCACTGGCCACTCTAGCCAAAGTTAATCATGATCGCCATAAAAGAAAAGGTTTATTTACATCCACATATTTGTGGCCAGTCTTCAATAATCGAGTGAATGCGAAATATTTAAAGTACATAAAGAATCGATTTTCCGATTTTAACAACTCGTCTAGGAAGTTGGTACCTACATTGCTTTATCTATCACTGTTATAGAGAGTTTACACGCAAGGTTTTACTTGAGTCAAGCGAATGCAACTGCAAATAGTAACTGTTGATGTGCATGCAACGAAACCGCGCCCACTCGGTAGCGCGCTGTCAAACTTGCCTATTGCCGACTTTACTTATAAATAGACGCGTCAACTCGTGACCTACTTACTTACTGTCGGTCGATGACCCCGCAAGGGACTGGGACACAGAGGGAGGGCATTGGAGGGCTCCATTTTCGAGGTTGGTAAGAGCCCATGGAAAGTAAATCAATGTAGAGAAAAAAAGCGATTGCGATTCGAATGAAGTCGATTCTATCAGAATCAATAAATCCGATTCTGCTAAGAAGGCAGATCATTGTAAGAGTCTTATCTATAAAATACATCAGATATGTTTTGTTGGCGTTTCATACTAACATTTATGTCACGCGCGTTACGCGCTACCGCAGGTTTAGCAGAGATTAGCTGACAGTACCAACTTAATCAGAAAGGGAAAACCTGTCAGTTTCTCTAACTAAGTAGCCTTGCTTGCGTAGATAACTGTATACCAGACATACCCTACCGAATACGCTTTAAATCCTAGGCACGTAAACATAAACGATTGAGATGTACGCCCAAGTATGGCGGTGACATATTTACAATACTGTTAGAAATCCGAGCGTTGTTGCCTCAGGAATTCAGTAAATCGGGCGCTTGTTACCAAAGCTTCTATTTACTAAAACAAAACTGTTAATGCCAGAAAGACCGTTTTGGGCTCGTATAACGGTTTGACAAGCGTGCATAGGTCGACTTGATTTACACAAACTTCTGTAACACAGAACACAGAAATATGTTCTGTGTTCTGTAAGGCCTTCGACAAGGTGGACCACCTTATTCTCTTACGAAAATTAGCATTTAACGGAATCCGAGGTAACTTACTGCGCTGGTTCCAAACGTATGTGTCAGTCCGAGTACAAACAGTGGTTATTAATGGTTATGAGTCGGATCATATCACGGTTTCCTCAGGAGTGCCGCAGCTCCATTCTTTTTGATTTACTTATAAATGATATTTCTCACTGTTTTGTCCACTCGCATTTCCTCTTATATGCAGACGATCTAAAAGTTTATCGTATAATAGCGACGACTGTTTAAAACTGCAAGAGGATCTCGACAGATTCACATCTTACTGCCACATAAACAAGCTAAGGCTATCTAAGTCTGGAAGAAATTGCTGTTATTAGCAATAAGGCCGCCCATTGTACCTTTTCATTGTAACTTTCATATTTTATGTCTCGCTTCGTGTGTGCAATAAAGAATATTCTTATCTTATCTTATCTTAAGTGTAAATCTATCACATTTACAAAAAAAAATACTGTACACTTTACTTATTCTCTTTGTGATACCCGATTAGATAAGGCTTCAGTGATAAAGGATTACATAAGTTCTCACTCTCTTCATTAAAAAGTCGGAGAATCTGCTAAATCAATTATTTCTGTGTAAGTTATGTCAAGAAATAATTTATTTGCATTGAACTAATCAATAGAATAAGTTATCGCATCCCTAGTCGCTTTCACAGAATTTGGGATGCTTATCCGCATTGTTTGTGACTTCACTCTGTAGGACCAACGCTGGTGAGAGGAATTTTGAATTTTTAAAGGCTTAAATAGTTACTTTCACTCACTTGATATGTCTACGGGGTTGTTTAGGGAGGGTTTATTATCCTTACTGGGTATCGGGCCTTTATAGTAAGGACTCGATATTGAGTACCTATGTAAATGTAAATCCTTCTAAAGAGTATATATTTTAGCACATTTTAAGTTTAACTTCTATAGTTTAACTTCGTTGTTAAAACTATTAAGATATTAACCTTATTACTTTTAATAACTTAGTAGTAATTATTCAGAAGTTACCTCCCTCTGAAGCCTTTATTTTCTTTTTCTCCAATTCGTGTTAAGCGTTGCTGGTTGTACAATTACTTAAAATACTTCCTTATTGTACTACACTCTCATTATACTACAAGCAAAAGCTTAAAAACTACAACTCGACTACTAATAGATAGGGCTAGTAATATTGATAAGCGCTGAAAAATCGTAAAATTGATTTTTATAGCTTTGAATATTTTAATATTGTAGTAGTTATAGTTATGAACTCACGATTAGCCCAATTTCAATTTGGTCCAGCTGAGGATGAACGTGGGCTCACCGATCGATTGTCCTGCTAAAAGCATAGATCCATTGTGCTTCTGGTGTAATCTTTGTTCCGCGGGGCATACGCAACGTGTCAGGTTATTATAAATAGACTGCTTGTGCCGCGGTGGCCCATTTTCTTTCCCGGCGGAAACGCCGCCAGACCGACAACCCAGCTGACCCCTAGGGCGGACCGCACGTGAGAATGTTGCAGACGCACTTACCAAGGGCTTGTCAAATATGCTATTATGGCCCGCTCAAACCTGGACGGAGAAAGCGGCGGTCACTTGGGCCCGGTCCTTGAGGGCCAGACCCTTCTCAAGCGACGGCTTGAAAGGTTAACCCCCGGTTACTCGCACGCCAACAATCTACTGTTAACAGCTGTCAGTTGTTTTGTTTTACTGACAGCTGTAAACAGTAGATTAACAGATTGTTAGCGTGCGAGAAACAGGAGGTACATCATTACCAGCCGGGTTTTCTTCCTTTGCATAATAAGGTTTTCTGTTTGATATTTGTGGCCACCAACCGACCGCAAGCGTTCGCCATTTTGAAACTCGCGTGTTTTTTCTTCGGTAAAGCCATTTATTTTACTTCTGCGTGGTCATAAAGAAACCTACAAACGTTATGTTTACACATAGATAGATACGCGCGAAAAACTTAACACTCAGCTTTCGCAGTCGGCAAAAAAGCCTCGATTTTTTTTTCCACGAATGGTTTGCCGCCAGCGATCAGGGCCCTGCGTTTCATAAAACTACAATTCATATTTTATCATGATTCATGCATGACGATTCGATGTACATTACGAGTCTTTCTACTTGTAAATCTGTGGGTTAACAGCGACTTTCCAATGTACATCAAATTGACATAGTAAATCATGAATTGTAGTTCTATGAAATAGGTAGGGCTGTGACCATTGCCACTGAAACAAACTAACGGCGTTTCTCTTTGTTCCAGGTCCCGCGAGAGAGTTTCAAGCATATAGTGAAGTCGTGCGAGTGCCCGCTCTACTGGAAAATGCCGCTGTTCCTGGCTACGCAGCAGAACCTCTACGTGCCCGTCGACGGTCACAAGTTCATCGACTTCTGGCGAGAGTGAGTGTTGTGTGGCAGCGACGCTTTATAACTTAAATACCTACCTATTGATAGTGGTTAAACTTTATTGTATGCATAATAACTTCAAAGTATGAAGTTTGACTAATTTACTAGTACCTACTGAAAACTTGGCCATAAATAAAAACATGAAGTTATGAAACCTTCATGTGATGACGCCACTATTAAAAAGAATCGGAGGCGCCATCTTGGCCAGCGTTGCCAGGTAACTTTTGAAATTAGGTGATTTTTAACCAAGTCAGGTTCCTTCTACGTTACACGACTCGTGGTTACTTTGGAACTATACACTGGTCAAAATCATGGTCAGTGTCATATATTTTGTAAACATCTCCTTTGTATGAATGCACTACATATATCGATCATGAGCGAGTTCATACTCCGACTCGCACCTGGCCGTTTTTTGCGTGGTTTTGAACTTGTGACTACAACTTTTTTAGGGTTCCGTAGTCCGACAAGGAACCCTTGTAGTTTCGCCAGGTCCGTCTGTCTGTCTGTTTCCGTTTGCTTAATATTTCATTAAGCTTTAAAGCGCAAATTTTTGTCCGAGTAGGGCGCCCCTCCCCCCACTCCTGGCTAAACAGTTGATTGTAGAAACGTGAAAAACTTCAGGGTAGTACCTAGCACATATAATGAACTTAAAAGGAAAACTATCACGGCTACGTAGGCTTTACTAGTTAACGAGTAATAGGCAACCAACTTATAAAAGTAAAACTTCTTACAAAATCCATTGAAAATGACTTCGATAAGGTTGTCAGTTCTGCAAAGCAGATAAAAAAAACCCTTTTAATGTATTTTATTTAAACGCATTTCCCCCGGAGTAAGAAAGTAAATTTCTATGAAGTTGAAATGGGAACAGCTGTTTTACCAGCTAGCCTAGCCGACCTCGGCTAGCTAACTACCTAGTTTCCCCTGGGCGGAGGCTCACAGGAAAGGCTACATCTCGTTTTCCGCCCAACTACGCTTCTGTTTCCCACTGAGCCTTAGTTCTTCCAGCTGACCTAGCATTTCGGTTCGTTATTTAGCATTTCTCGCAAATCACACACACTCGATCAAAGTCAAAACGTTTAATAATGGTTCTGACTCTATCAGTGTGTTGATGTTTTTTTTTTGCACAGGGCGACCCTGTGCTTACTGAGAGAAAACGTTTGCAAAAAAATATGGACATCATAAATCTCAATAACTGTGGCAGCTATTTTTAAAACCTACAGCCTCTAAGAACCTAGGGCTTCAATCAATTTCCACTAAAAACTGTCGTTTTGGCATAAATACTTTGAAGACCTTAAACTTATTTTCAATTGGTGGCGCTGTTATGACGGGCGTGTCCCCTTTTTTTGTAGCTATATCACACTGCAGGGCACAGGCCTTCTTTTCTTCTTTCATTACATAGGGTTACCTCCAAAATGTTCTCTTCCTGACACAGTTCAAAATTAAATAGAGTTTGGGGACCATCCGTAAAGTACGTCACGCGTTAAGTGGGGGAGGGGGTCGACAAAGTGTGACATTCTGTGACGAGGGGTCCTAAGTTTCGTGACGTCACATTTCAAAGATATAATGGAGAACTTGCACAAAAAAAATATTTGATATAATGGGGTGTGGTGCGGGTTTATTATATAAGAGCGGTGGTAGCGGAGCGGTAGAATGCCGGCTTCTCATTCGGGAGGTCGTGGGTTCGAATGACTTTGTTTTCTAAGTCCTACCTTTTTGAAAGTACTACATTTGTGATGTTATAGTAGCAATACCACTCACTAACCGTGAAGGAAAACATCTTGAAGAAACGTTGAGGTGTCTGAGGTGTTCACATACCTCGGCGCTTGAAATTACCAATCCGCGGTGCGCACGCGCGGTGAAGCCCATACTGAGAGAAGGCCTCTGCCCTGCAGTGGGACGATGTTTTCCCTCACGGTTAGCGAGTGGCATTGCTACTATAACTTCACAAATGTGCATAACTTAGAAAACAAAGCCAAAGTACATGCCCGCACTACGAGTCGAACCTGGGTCTCTCGCTTCATAACGTACCTAATTATGTAAGAAAAATAATATTAAGTCAGTATCGTAGCCGTAGTAATATTAGGTTACAATAATGGGTTTCAATTGACTCAAAACCCGTGTCCGCCTCGTAGTTTCCGTTTTTTCGTTCACCACTTGTCACGTCCTGCGCCTCTCTATCCTTACCTAATCTATAAATGTGTTTTGGTGACCAACACCTGCGACTTTGTTTCCCAACCAGAATGTCGTCCCAATGCCACGACCAGGCGTCGCGTTTCGTCTACATCCTGACTCGAGGCAAAAGCAGCACGCTCGCGCCGGAAGACTTCGTGCCGCTACTGCAGGACGTCGTGGACACACACCCTGGCCTTTCCTTCCTCAAGGAGGCCACCGAGTTCCACTCCCGATATGTACACACTGTAAGTGAGTGAATGCGGTTGAAAATGATCTGATGGAGTGTCTCAAAATCTATGCATGTATGTAAAGGTTGATGTGATGCAATTGATTGAGAATTTGGTTCATTTGATAAACGAAGCTAAATTATAGATATACTAGCTGTTCCGATCCGTTTATACGATTCTTGAACAACGCCATCTATTTTTAAAACACAACGTTCGCTCGCACAACGCCATGTATTTTAAACTTAAAATAAATATATTATCCCACGGGAACGCATTACCATTATAAACAATATAAAGTTTGCTATGTCTAAATTCAGGTCTTTGTCTATCTGTACAGCAAGTTTCATGTAAATCCGTTTAGCCGTTATTGCGTGATTGAGTAACAAACATCCAAACCCAAATACATGGCTAGTTGTCTAGCCCCAATGCAGCTTTAATGATTATGGTTTTGATAGCAGACTCTGATGTTGATGTTACAGAATCTGTCAATCCCAATGAAGGATTATATCATTGGCATGAATTTGTATAAAAGACTCAATACGTCCATGATCATCAGGAAAAGTCACATCGATCTTACTTTGTCAATCTGAATTCAACTCTTATGTGTTTGCGAATAGGTACAATCAAAACCGAAAATGTGTATTATCTGCCAACTCTTTTACAGATTCCAGTTTCACATTTTTGTAACAGGCTGGCAATCTGTATTTTCCAGGTGATTGCTAGGATATTTTACTGCGTGAACCGATCCTGGTCGGGGCGCATCACCATCCCCGAGCTGCGGCGATCGAATCTGCTTCAGGTCATTCAGCTACTGGAGGACGAAGAGGATATCAATCAAGTTACACAATACTTTAGGTTGGTACAGTTTCAGACGAACACGATTTTAAAAGTTCGTCTAGGCGTGCTTTTTGCGTGAAATAATGCTCTAGATTGAAAAAGCTAGTCCTCGAGGCGAGAGTTCAACAAACGCAAACAACTACGCCGACTAACATGTTAAGCGATGACTACTTTTTTAACCAAAAAAAAACCCTTATGAAAAATAAGCATTAAAAAGAACTTCATTACCAAAAGATCAACAGATCTTGTTGCCAAATTCATGTGTAACCAATCTTCAAACTGACAACTTCTTGAAGAATTATCGCAGTATTTTTTTACATAGGTACTTTTACATGGGTAGCTAAGGGGATAGAAAGTACAACACGGGGTGCAGAGACCATGCAGAGACCGACCTAACAACCAATCGCGTGGTCGAACCGATCCTGTCACGCCCCGCGCCACCTTTAGGCCAAAGAGTCCCAAAAATCAACAACTGCGCATTTCTCTATCAACTATTGCGGCCTAAGGACGCTCTTTCAATTAATGTCGTATATTGACAATCCGCTACAACACAACGCAGCTCACGGCCACCGTCACGAAAACCTATCAAATATTCAATAGTCTCCCGTAGGCTTTAACCACATCTTAACAAAAATATATTCTTCGCTTTCCAGTTACGAGCATTTCTACGTGATCTACTGCAAGTTCTGGGAGCTAGACCGGGATCACGACTTGTTTATTGACAAGCATGACCTTGCAAGACATAATGACCATGGTAAGATCACTTTTTCCTGCCCTGACTTGCATAATACTATATGGAACTAAATTTTGTGTACAAAAACAAGTGGCTACCTGCCTATCAAGACGGCATTGTTTAGTACCGCCTGCAGCTCTAGATAAGACTATTATAAGGATAAACAAAACTGCGCTATCAAACCATAAGGTTGAAATTACTAAGGCGCGAAACACACAGATGGGACGTCGTGGGGCGAGGGCGCAGTAAGATGTTTAGAATCACAGACCAGGAGCGACCGCAAGGACTGTGGTCTGTGACTCTATACATATTACCGCGCCCTCGCCCCACGTCCCATTTGTGTGTTTCGTTCGTGCCGAAGGTTAATCGTATTAGATGGGACAGTTCCTACCTAATATTCTAAGTCTGTCAGAGGCGCGAGACACACAGATGGGGCGAGACAACAAATACTAAAAACAGAATAAAATAAGTACATAATTAAGGAGGGCTCCCATACAACAAACATAATTTATTGCCGTTTTTTCTCGATCTTTGTGTCCAATGTTGTATAGATAATGGTACGGCACCCTTCGTGCGCGAGTCCGACTCGCACTTGGTCGTTTTTTTTTATTTTTACTGGGAGGGCCAATGAATTTGCCACGGGCCTCAGACAGATGGTATAGTGAGGCCACTGCGTCTGGTGTTCCAGCCTTATCGAGCCGAATGATCGAGCGAGTGCTGTCGGGCTGCGTGACGCGCGGCAACCAGAACCGCGTGGCGCCGGACGGGGAGCCGCGGATGTCCTACACGGAGTTCGTCTGGTTCCTGCTGGCCGAAGAGGACAAGGCCCATCCCACCGCCATCGAGTACTGGTTCAGGTGAGATGATAGCCTAACATAGTGTAGTGGACGCCGAGACGGGTTAGAGTTAGCTGTAGGCTGAACCAAGCATTTTTTTACTGCGTAAATGTAGCTAACACCTAAACGGGTTAGCTTAAGTTAGGTTCGCAGATAACTGTAGGCTGAAGGAGGGCATTTAAATATTGTGTAACATGTGTAAATATTGCGTAAGGCCAGTGGAAAATTCCATAAAGTTCTGTGATTGGTCGGACGGCTGGCCCAAATTGTATATAAGCCGGAACATTCCTTGTATGAGCATGAGCTTTCAGTTGCCTACCATACCAACCTGGTTCAGGAACAAATAAACAGCTGTCAAGAATCACAGGAAGTCAGGAAGTTTACATCACCACTTATACAGCCCACCACACATAGGTAGGTAGTTTGACATTATCTGCCGTCCACAAGCTAAAACGCCGATATATCGAAAAATCAACTTTCGAGTCATGCACAAAAACCAGGGAAATTGTAAAAATATATGTTACTTGATAACTGTACATACATAATTTGACTACACTTGAGGTAGCAAAAGATATCGTCAGCTTAGATCGAAAACTTCTTATCTCCACTTTTGGTCGAAAATTACTTTTTGGTATCGTTCCATGCGGAATTTCTGAACGCATCCTTTAGTTTACGTCTTAAATCCATCAAAAATACAGAGTTCACTACCTCACAAACAATAAAACGTATACTGCTTATCTCCAGCGCGCCATTTTGTAACGGTCAAACTTCCTTCGGTTGGAGGGATCGATAGAGATTTTTCTTCTTCATCATCATGTCATGAAAAAGTCAAAATGGACTGGATGGTCGATAACGGCATTTTAGCTTGTGGCAGATATGACAACCTAAACTCACTTAAACTAGTTTTATTTATTAACATAACTTAGGTTAAGTTACACTATGTTTAAAACGATTAGGTTAGATTACGTTGCATCTGGTGCCACGGATGGCCTGCGCGGACCCTGTTACACTGCTATCCTATATATAATGTCCTACACTGCTATCGAGGTTCAGGTGTGATGATAGTAGACTTAAATAATAACTTTCACACAACATTAACTGGTCCTAGTCCCAAACCAGGGTAACCCTGTGCTATGGTAACTAGGCGAGGACATCACAAACATGGATATACTCCATTTGTACAAGACAAGTAGGCGTACTTCGGCCGGCGGGCCTCCGTGGAAGTTGAACCTACGACCTCTGTTGTTTACACATTACATAGTTTGATGTAGCATAACCTAAACTCAATTAACATAACTTGAGTTAAGTCTAACGGTCTTATTTATAAAAAACACGATTCCTTAGAACGCAGATTAAAATAGTCTATGGTGGTGATTTTAGGAGGAAAAGTCGTCACCACAGATTAAATAAACTGTCTCTTAGGAATGCTTTAGTGGAATCGTGTTTTTATAAATAAAGCCGAGAGTATAAAGTTACATGTTATGTTATATTGTGTCAGAACTAAGGTTAATTTGTGACATAACTTAGGTCATAACATAACTTAGATTAGGTTATGTTGTGTCTAACAAGGTTAGGTTACATTACGTCGCTCGGGTAGGTCTAGGTACTTTCATGTAAGTGCATAAGTTATGTAATGGCTTCTTATATCTATTAGTGAACTGACAACCTAAACTACAACAGATTAAACAACTTAATTCCATTTGCCTTCAAACTAACCTTCCCATCTTCTAAAATATAGATAAAAAGCCGCAGAAACTTTGCCATACCCGAGCCATCACAAAGTTCGTAATCACGCGACCTAAAACTTTTCTAAGTGAATTTTCATGTAGGTACTACTACTACTATTTGCGTCTCGAGAATTTAACGTCATAAAAATATTTTGCTACTTTCTAGGTGTATGGACTTGGACGGAGATGGATACCTGTCCATGTATGAGCTGGAATACTTCTATGAGGAGCAAATGACCAGGATGGAGGCCATAGGAATAGAGACACTGCCTTTCAGCGACTGTTTGTGTCAGGTAAAAACCCTGAAAATATTGAAAATTATTCACTTTTGCTTGTTTAAGATTGGGTATGCTGCCCTCATCAAGTGGCCTAAAAGGGAGGTCATGCGCGCAGTTTTAGTTTGGGCGTTCCATAACAAGTTGTCCGCGATGTAGAGTCCCTGACTTGCAGTACAGTCGACAGCATAATATTAGCCTAATATAGACCTTACCATTTCCGTGTGGCGCCGGATTAAGAATAGCGTCACTTCATTTCCTTCCGTGGATGTCGTAGAAGGCGACTAAGGAAATCAATATCCCGGAGACGGGCAGCAGCGTCTTCCTGAGATTCCAACCGCATACTGCGATCGCCAACCCGCCTGCCAAGCGTAGCGATTATGGCAAAACCCCTCATGGTTATGAAAACCACGAAGGAGGCCTATTTCCTGCAGTGGGCGTGGAACGGCTGATGATGATGATGAGACCTTACAACTAGAGAAGAGAAGAATAAGAGTAACTTTATTTATAGGCACATACATAAGTGTTTGAATAAACATAAAGTAGGAGTAAATAGACTAACATTTACATGTACTTACCTAAAAGCGTATGTGCTCGACTGTACCACCTGTACCAACTGCTGAATTTACTAAGCACTGCAAGCTTTCCTAGAAAAATGCACAGGAATTCAGGAATAGGGTTTTTTCGGGTCTCAAAAAATGTGAACATTCAAGTTTTGCATATTGAGTACTAGGGTTTAATGGCAAAGTTGAAAACGTTGACATTTTCAATGAACTGCTCAGGTTTTTCAAAAATAAAATTACAGTCCTTCAATAGGTACGTAAATCTGAATGCTTTGTTTTGATGGACTGGGAGAGTAAATTAAACTCATTACCCGGTATGCTGGCTCCGTTACCCGTTACCCGTTGGCTACGAGTATATTGCTCTGAGAGAAGTAGTAGGAGTATACACGCTCATTTCTGGGTGGTTTGAAAGCCGCGGTTATGTAATTATCTAGTAATTAAAAATGGCATGTATTTAGACTATTACTTTAAGTATAGATAGATGTAAATAAAAAAAATATAGTTGAAAAATCTTGTTATTTTGGCGGTACCTGCCTCTCCAAAAAATGACCCGCAGACCCGCGGCACGCACGCACCGCTCTGGATGGCTACTAATGGTTTCAATAGATTCGAGTCTGAGTCGAATTATTTTTGATCGGTCCGTTTTTCAAAAAAAAAACAAACTTCGACAGCTATTGTCAGGCACGTTAATTTTGCTATGTTTTACAAACCACCCAAAATTACTGCAGTATAGGCTGCATTAGAGTGAAAAGTTTATCTTTACCCCCTTCAGATGCTCGATATGGTGCACCCGGCGGAGCCAGGCAAGGTGACGCTTGGCGACCTGAAGCGGTGCAAACTCACGCCCATTTTCTACGACACCTTTTTCAACCTGGAGAAGTATCTAGACCACGAGCAACGGGATCCGTTCGCGACACAGCGGGATTCCGACTGCGATGTAAGGAATTTTTGGTTTATGCCACTGTCAATCAATAATTAAACAATGAGCCCGCATTCGTGCACCGCTGGGCATAGGTAGGCCTTCTCCAAGGCACGCCACTTCCAGAAAGAATACCGGAGGTCTAATTTAGTACGTGCCATAAGTGACCATAAGGCATGATGACCGTAGGCATCCGTAGGTAATTGAAAATCACTAAAATTATATATTTATTTAACAAGTCTTGAATTGCGGAATACGAAACACGATTTTATTTTTTTATTAAAAGCGGGATTGATAATTATTATGTTAATTAAAGTGTACAAAAATCCTATGTCCGCCATATTGAGTTGAATAGCGAATGACGTCACTTTGAGGAACACGCGAGTAAACATAGAATAGAACCGAACATCATAGGTAACAATCTAAAAACTAAAATGTCTTATTTTACCATTTAACCTTAACTATGACTAAAAATATGAAAAAGATTGTAAGTATAACGTTTTGGGACATTATAGGACAGTTTTTCAAAATGTGTCATCATGCCTATTGCGATAGCAATTAGTATGGAATTGGAGTTTGACAGTTAGACGATTGGAATCTTTCAAAATTTGGTGTGCGTAATATAGGAGCTCATATTACAAGTAGATATAACACGATTACGGATAATTGCGATGTCCAAGCCTTGCTTGGTAACTGCAGGTTATGTGAATCTGCAACCAGAAAATTGTTCTGATTGTGTTGTGCAGACCTATAGGGAGATAACCTAAAATGTTTGTCAAGGCTAACATAGGACTAATGTTAAAAACAAATTAAATTCGCTTCCGCTTCATTCCAGCATGAAATATTATTTTAGGTAGGTACTTACACAAACAACAACCAACAGCTAAAAAAATCTTTGGCGTTTGCATATCTATGTAATGAGATGATTTATACAGCGTCCAGTGGCACCGTCACTCACACTAGATGGGCTAATCGGTGGTAGCTCAGTGGGTAGAACAATGTACTCGGAAGCGAGAGACCCAGGTTCAACAGCTAAAGCAAATAGTAAAACACATTTTCTTTTCCAGCTGTCGGAATGGGACCGATTTGCTGCAGAAGAATACGAGTTATTGGTTGCTGAAGAGGGAGGCAGCGATGCGCAGGACCAAATGTAAGACCATATTATTACGCAACACCTTAGAAGTAGAACCTATCATTCAAAGGATGCTTACACTTCATTCAATTGATTTAATTGTGTTTTCTTATGTCCACGAACAGGGATCTCTATAGGTTTATGAAAGAGTGCGAGAAAAAAAGATGCATGCACAAATTGTGCAAGCCGAATGGAAGTAACGGGTACAGACTGTACCGATAAGAATCTCTAATAATGCAATCATGGTAATGTAATGCCTATGTACAAAAAATAGAGACGTGCCCCTTGAATGTTACCTACTCAAATCCCTTAGTGGAAATGTGTTCTGCACTAGAAACTAGATGACGCAAATTGGGCCGTTTAGTGATCATGCATTTTTCGAAATAAATATGTAAAATACTTTCCTTATCTGCTCCTCAGAATTAAACTAGGTGTTCTCGTCATTTTTAACTATGTTCTGAATGCAAAATACTTACACCATTCATCTTTATTTTACCCCAAAAAATATCATTTACTTATAATTTCTCACACATACTTTTTATTTTATTCACCAAATTGTATATACCAACTTACTTATTCTTTTGTCCAACATATGTAAGTAAATATATTGTTTTGTGTATGTTTCTTTCATCAGGGAGGAAGACAGAACAGGCTATGATAGGGTAAGACACACACCACTGTGAACATGCGCTGTATTGGTTGACACAGTTTCATCTGTTTTGACGCGGTTTGCTTGCATACGGTCATCTTTGCTTGACGGTTCACTTCAGTCTCTTGCAAGATTTGAGAGTCTGCTTGTGTGTGGAATGTACCTACTTTTTGGAGTGACAAGTCTTTTGGAGTGACATTTGTGATTGTGAGGTACAATCGATACCACGAATTGCAGCGCTCTTAATGTTAATATTCTTCACTTTTTCGAGGACATGTTGTGTATTGCATTTTGCTTGGACTTGTTTGTCTGCCTTACTGATGAAATTATATTATCCACTTGCAACAACTTCCGTACATTTTGTAAATATAATCATCACACACACCAAACAATGTTTCATCAACTAAGTATTATACGCTTTTGTTTGTTTACAGTAAATTAATACCTTCACAAAAGCCGAAAACCTTAAATAGTTTTCAAGCCGTTGTCTGAGGGGCATGAAGCATTAGCACTAACAAACCCATACACCTGATATTGTATTTACACACGCCCGCTGAACATTGGACAGCACTATCATTCAGTTCATACTTGCCTTTATGTGGCCTTCAGATCTTCAACCACCCCTTAGCTAATCAAAACACTTAATTATGTTGCAGCTCATACGATGAAGAGGAAGACTGTATGTCGCCCAATATTGACGACGTTACCAACACCGATGTGGTCGACGAGTCCAGCGTCGAGGAGTCAACTCTCAGCGAGAGCTTGTCCTCAGCCCGACTGAGGGAACCTCAGACCGCCACCCCCGCCACCTCTAGAGCCCAACCAGGCCCATCTCCCAGCGGATTCGTCAATCTCAGCACCATCTACGCTCTTGGATCTAACGAGAAATGCGCCGGCGTTACCACACCAACCAAAAATGGCTACCCAGCCGACAAGAAACTACCGGAGAAACCTATCCCTCCTGAAAAACCGGTTAGCCTCATGATGGTCAACGGAAAGACGGATCACCGATATGCCGGCTTCGGAAACAACAGCTTCTTGTACTCGCATCTTTTGGGCTCGAGCGGAGCTAGAGTTAAGGACCCGCCCTCTTACATCGCAGCAACCAGCGGAACGCTCTTCGACAAAAATGGCGACTTGAAAAATGCGACATCACCTACGAAGAATAGGTCGCCCGCCACAAGCCCTGTAAACGGCATGAACAAAATCTCTGACAACTACGAGAAGGCCGTGGCGGAAAGGCTCAGTCCGCAAAGGGAAATATCCAGGGTAAACCGCAACGGTTTGTTCAGTAAAGTCAATACGGGAATCGTGTCTAGTAAAGTGAAGAAAACCAACTTCAGAAGCGAGGATGATGAGGATGATTACGCGCGTGACAGTGACGAGTGCTCCATATAGGTTTTATTGGATAGGAGCTGGTGTTGCCAGGCGCAGTAAAAAATCCCGCTACCAACACTAAGTGAAACACCAAAGATCGCATTAACAATGTGCAATTAAGTAGGTTTTTAACGGTACTAAAATTACGAATGTTTGCAGTTATCAGTTGATTTTCGAAGATAAATATTTTTCCAACGTATCCTAGTAGTTGATACGTGCCTTGATAAAAGACGATTCGACGACTATTCCGCGTACCTTTGTGAGACTTCAGACGTGCGACGGAAGTAATTGAAGGACAGTGAGCTTAATTAATTTCGTGATTAATTAAGAAATTCAAGTATTAGATAAATGGACAATACGATGTTTGAAAGATCTTATAGAATAGTTCCAGCATTTTTCTTTTTAAGCTTTCTTTTCTTTCTTTTTAAGTACTTACTCAAGTCCTGTAGTTAAATCCTGACACAAAACTTGAAGGCATATCATGTGAATTTGTTCTTTTATCCTCAAAGAAATCTCTACATTGTCATCGCACGATCATTTATCCGTCGGAAAAACCATATCATAATTCATACATTTCCATCCATCCAAAAATGTTTAAGTATCTCAATTTTGTACAATGTGTATATACTTATTTATTTACTAACCCGTCAAAATATTATTTGTACTATCATTGTTAATCACCGGTTCCGGGTGGCGCCGGATTAAGAATAGCGTCACTCCATTTCCTTCCGTGGATGTCGTAGAAGGCGACTAAAGAAATCAACTGCCAGGAGACGGGCAGCAGCGTCCTCCTGAGATTCCAACCGCATACTGCGATCGCCAACCCGCCTGCCAAGCGTGGCGATTATGGAAAAACCCCTCGTGGTTATGAAAGCCGCGAAGGAGGCCTATGTCCTGCAGTGGGCGTCAAATGGCTGATGATGATGTTAATCACCAGACCGTTAACAAGCAGAATGCATGCCTATTCCTAGGTTCAAGCAGAGAAACACGCACAGTCCCAACTTTAGCTCTACAAAATAAATAGACGAATATTTTTGATAAATTTGTAGGTAACCTATCTTTCTAATTTAGTACTTAGTACTCTTACGGATTGTGTCAAAAGTACCTATTTGTGAAAGTTGTATGGCAAGTAGGTAGGTGTCTGCCTAGTTTACCAAGATGGAAAGCTTGTCATTGTCAGTGGTTGCAACTAAAGATTAGCACCTATAAATATTTAGGTAAGTAGCGGGCTTTTAGATAAAAGCTAGGTAGTTTATGTACAACTTTAAAATCTAGTCTACAGGTGCTGGTTATGGCCACAACTTTAGACAAATACTATCTGAATGAAATTTTTAATTATTAAATTTAACACTACGTTTTCCCTACAATAGGATTTTATTCGGTCTTATAATCTCGAAGATTGAATTTTCATAAAGTTTATATGTATGAGCTTTCATGCATGTAAAAACGTATGACTTGTGCCTAGTTTAAAAGTACCTACCTATAAAATAATTTCTAATTTACCAACGTTTCTAGGTTTACTCTGTTAACAATAATAAAATACTTACTTAATTACGTACCTACATATACGTAGTTCGTTTCACATAATTTTAAGGCTAGTCATGTCAGTAGGCCTATACTTATCTAAATCTCTAACTAAAAATGTTAATTTACATTTTTACATTCATCGTTCGCCTACTAACGTTTACCAACTATTAACCAAAACTATTGTTCACATGTTTTAACAAATTTTATTAATATGTTGTGTACTGGTACCTATTTGTAAGTTATGTTAAATAAATTACTTAATTATGACTTTATGGTATGTTTAAATACCTGGCCCTCTAAGTTAAGTGTTTTTTACATGGTAGTGCTAGTTAAGTGGATTGAGTTAGTCTTACGTAAGTAGTTACCGATTTTTGTAACGATTTAGCTAAAACTGCCTAATACCTAAGTAATCATTTTTTCACACTTCGTCAAGTAAGAATTTGTTTTTACGACGAGTGAAATAATATTTTTAATAGCGTAGCGTAACCCAGGAAGTGTGCTTCCAATGTTATTTTCTTACGACAGTGCCATCTTTTAATTTCATCTCGGTGTGGCAGTATATTAGGTATGTAGTAAAGCATTATCGAAGTGTGTTAGTTTCCATGGTTACAAGGGACCTAGCCTGTTTTAACCTGTTTTTTTAACAGTATTTGTGTGTTGTGCCCCACTTTGGGCGCCAACTTGTCATATTTGGCGCCCAAAATGGGCGGTATTATTTGAGCACGAACACTGATATTCATAACTAACTTTAGCAAGCGTAACCTTGGTATTAATAAACTGAGTTGATGTGATTAAGAACATTTCTCAGTTATTTAGATGCATTTTGGTAGTTGTACCTATCACTATCAAGGAAGAGTGACTTATATAACTATCTATCTGTCAAGATCTGTCTAACATTTTGACTCGTATAATGTGTGATGTAATTCCAGTGTGTTTGTTTTATGTATTGAGCTGTATAAGCGTAGTTAATTGAGTTGTAACGACAACAGCGTACCCAGGTACAGGTGACACCACATCACCCTTTACATCGATACACACTACGTACTGCCCGTTAAGGGCAGGCACTTAGCAACTAAAATTTAAAGGTGAATGTGCGGTCGTCTGTGCTTTTTGATGAATTCTACCTTTGGCTTTAAATCTCTGGTTTGAGTTAGAACTCAAAACTGTAATTATTACTTGTTTTTACTAAATATCTACCTACTATCTAGATTGCGAAGTAAATCATATTACAATACATGACCCTACAGGGTATAATAAAATCCCCATACCTGTGAGAACAACAAAAAAAAATAGAGAAAAAACAGATGTTTCAAACTAAAGTTATCAAACAGATAATTTTTTCGCGGTTTCGATGTTTTCCCCACAGTAAATACCTATTGTTAGTATTGACGATTTTCGGATATAGGGATTTTGTCAAACCCTGTATAAGTATTTATCTAGTTATAAAAGCAATGGCAACGGCAGTAATTTAATTAAAACCTATCCATTTTGAAGTGAGTTTTTTTACCTTGTAAACCTTCAGTATATTAGGTACATTGTTCGCATATAGTTTCGTATAGAGGCATATTTATTAATGCGATATTTATCATAATTTGGTTTTCATGTCGTCACTGGTATTTTAGCATAAGGTTTTTTACAAGTGTTAGCGGTGAAAGACCCCTTCTCCATTGCATTACTTATCCACTAAGTTGTTGAGACCCTGATGAATGTAAATACCTACTTATCTACCTATTTATGACTTGATCACTCATAACTGAAATACGTTTTAGATTCGGCGAGACCGCGATGGCTCTAGGGATATTAGGCCACTGTATCTACTTAGTAACGCAATGGACAAAGGGGCATAAATGTACCGAACGTACCTAGGTATCACATAATTCTTAAGTATCCTAATGAAGTACATCATTGTATTTATTACCACTGGTGTTTATTTTCTTGACATTTCTCCCTCCAATCAAGACCAAGCCTTCAGACCATGGGCATCTAGATTCAGACACTCTATAACTGGCTAAAGAGACCATTCTCAGCTGCTTAACGCCTTTGCGTGAGCCTCAAATAGAAATTAGGAGAGTTTTTCTGCTAAGAAAGATCCCGTAGAAATTAGAAGTTTTTCTACTTATTAATACTACTTATATGACCAACCCAGACCACTCTGCAACAGCTGTGTAGTCGAATGGCAAGGAGAGAACCAACCAAGAGGCGTGGTATGCGGGATGCGGCTTTCTCTTCGCACACGGAAACGTGCGAGTACTCTTTCAGTGTCTAAAGTATATAGGTATTTGGTACGATAAACTCCTAGACGAGGGCGAGGACATGATAACCCTGAAATCCGGTAACCTACTCTACTACCGGGAGGGTGATCAACAGTTTCAGGGTGGTGTCGGGTTTCTCGTCCACAAGTCCCTCGTAAACAACATTTTGGCCATCGGCAGTGTGTCGAGCAGAGTGGTGTACCTAATACTCAGAATATCTAAGAGATATTCGCTGAAGGGCATCCCCGCTCCGACCCTCTACTCTGCCCATATCCAAAACCCCGAGAACTTTCAACTCGAATTGTCAAATCGCTTTGAGTGCCTGGAGACCGCGGCATCGGTGGACGAGATCAATAACAGGTTTGTAGAAACTGTTCGTACAGTGTTTGTTGGATGCGTCGTGAATGGGGGCCTAGTAGACGTACAGTCTACACTACATCATAGCAACCTTTACATTTTAGTTGCTAAGTCACCCCTAATAACTAAGTAGAGTGCATGTGTGTAAATGTTGATGTGCTATTGACTGTACTTTGTAATTGCTTCGTTAATTCACGATCCGACCAAATGGCAACAGAGGAGGACAGTCGTCTCCTCAGTCGAGAGGACTAAGGACAACATAGGGTGACGAAGGACAACATAGGAAGCAGGAATACGATTGTGGACAACGGTGAATTATAGTGGACAGTTAAAGACAACAGAGGATGGCTGGGGGCAGAGGATTAATGGTCAACAGAGGCAGAAAAGGGACAACAGAGAAAGACCGACGACTGAAGAGTACGACAGAGGACAACTGCAGACAAGAGATGACGATAAAGAACAACTGAGGACGAATGAGGACAACAGAGGAAATAAGAGTACGACTAAGTATAACAGAGAACGACAGTGGATGACTGAGGACTAAGAATGACAAAAGAGGAAGAAATAAGCTAACAGAGGACGAATTATTTTTTTTTATGACTGACGTGAACGTTATCGAATGACGGGAACGTTATCGAGACTTAAGTCATAGTCAAAAATATTTATTCACTATAAAAACAAAATGTTTACTTAATGTCAAAGCTGTTAGTTTCACAATTGATAGATTATGCGGAGAAGAAGCTAACAAAGAAACTCCACATTTATTCTTTTCAAAACAGGTTTACTTAGTTAACAGAGTTTTCAACTTAAAGTTGCACTACACTAGATACAATCGTTCCTGTTAACATTATTTAATTACCAGACATCCTTGTCTAATCGTCGGCTTATTGCAAGAACTCATTAACCGACATATTCACTATTGGGAGAAAAACGACTTTTTAGTTCGTGTTAGTTAATGGTTATTTTCTCTTCCTTATAACATCGTTAAAATAATGCCTGATATTAAAACAGCACTATTGTATCATTGTTCAATACATCTATATGTCCATACCTTTAAGAAAAGCGGTTAGTGAGTTTTTGCAGTATAAATGATTTCTTGCAGTACCTAAGCCGACGAATAGGCTTTTTTGCACAGAGTATCTATGCTTAATACATTTTTTAAACCTTGGAAATTAAACGCCGGACCCGGACACTTTATTAAATGTATAATTATAGAAGATAGATACATTTCGACTCTCCCAGAGGCACAAAATGACCGGAAGGATAAATTAAACCGGCTTTTATATAATATAACCTTTGTCCATCGAGACCAAGTTCCTACCTACTTTTTTTCGATACGAATAAATTTATTCGAAATTTTATATTAACTAGGGACACATTGCATGTGCCCTGTAGGCTATACAAAATGTAAGACAATTGATACTTCCCAACCTCTGTACTCTGAGGTTGTGAAAAAACCTAGTTTAAGTTTAACAACTTGACCGCTGATTTGAACTGTCAGCGCAGACAAAAGAAAAGCCCCCCTTAAAGAAATTAATTTTAATTAATCAGAACTTCTCTAGAAAGAAATCTTTTCTGGAAAGTTATTAGAATTAGAATTGTTCTTAGAACAATATAGAGTGGACATACTTTGCGTCACAGAACAATGGCTACCAGAAAGTCAAATGATTTTTTCTGTAAATAACTATCAAATAGCCAGTGTCTTCAGTAGAAAGTCTACAAGGCCTTGATACTAACAAAAATAGTTTGTTTAAAGAACGGAAAGATATTTGCAGACTTTCTGCTGAAAAAGTTATTGAAATATCATGTATTGAACTGTCTAGACACATTGTAGTAACCATATACAGGCCCCCTACCAGTGATTATAGTTCATTGGAATCAATATTAGAGGATGTTTGTACACCGCCCATTGTACTTTTTGATTGTAACTTTCATATTTTATGTCTCGCTTAGTGTGTGCAATAAAGAATATTCTTATCTTATCTTATCTTACTTACAGCCTAACCCCCAGTTTCTCGTACACTAACACGCTGTTAATCTATCAATTGACCATAGCGCATACAAAAAAAACCACTGACAGCTGTTAACAGTAGATTAACAGCTTGTTAGTGTAGGAGAAACCGGGGGTGAGTAACTAAAACTAATAAAAAAATCAAACTAAAAGGGTTTACGCATTTCTCGACTGCGCATCTGTAAAACAACTTATAACGTGGAACCGGACAGCGCGGCCCCTCTCTTGACCGCTGCCCGCGACATTTGCTTATAGAGGTTAGATACTCTATGACATTTGCTTTCGGACCATCGGCGAGCCAGCGCGTGCGCCCTGCTTTCGTATTGCCAGCCGCCGTCTCTAACGGCCGCGAGTCAATCTTTACAATAACGTTGTAAATCACCGATAAAAGGTTCTCCCCACACTTTTTTGGGGTCCAAGTACCGGACCACAAATTTCACGGCAGACACCCGCCTTCCAGACGCTTTTCCTGTTGGCCAAACTCCTTCTGCACTTGGTATACGGCCGTTGGTGGAGCGTCCTACTGTCTCCGGCCGGCTCAGGGGAGTACCTGACCGTGGTGATACTAAAGAAAGACCGATACCAGTTTAGAGCTATTACCTAACCCACGACCTGTTAATTAAATTATTATTTATTGTTTTATTTCATCTTTTATTTTATTCTACTGTCCCAGCCTCTTCAAGGCTAGCGTGACAGAGAATCATGTAGGATTTATTGAATGGGCAACCTCGGGTATCCGGAAAAGTAGAGGCTCACCAAATTCATACAGCACCTCAAAAAATATTCAAAATTATTTAAGGACGTCTGCCATGAAGCTAAATGCGATATTATAAGGAATAAATTCTTACAATCACCGAATACAAATAAAACAATTTGGACAATAATAAACAGAGAAACGGGTGAAACAAAATTCGTAGACCGAGATATTTCGCTTAAGATTGATGACAAAATAATAACGACAAATGAAGATATCGCTGCAGCATTCGAACAGTTCTTCACTAATGTTTCAATCGTAACCACAGCTCCGTTAGACTCCTCACCTGATCGTGCAGCAACATTATTAAAAGACCATGTCTCTTCGTGCGGACACGATTTCTCATTTAATTATAGGTATTGAGCCCCATAATTTTGTTAAGAATTTAAATACTTTAAATGCAGCATAGGCATACCTATGCGAAAAGAATTAGGGAACTCACTGAGACGTTGCATGCAACTGCTAGGCTTGTTTATTTTAGTTACTTCTATAGTATTATGTAAAGGGACACACCTGTATTTTCCTATGGTTGACTATGGAAATAGTGGCAGAGGTCCCTATGTGAAATAAAATACTTAAAGACATACTCACATTTATATTTATACTTGTCACATCGTCAATTAGTTAGCGTTATTTATTACAATGAATAATCTGCAGAAGATAACAAGATTATTAGGTACTCGAGTAATTTTCTTTACAAAATTACAATTACGTCCTTCGCGCCAGAAAAAAAAACGATAAGCCAAGGTGGCGCCTCCCTTACTTTTTTTACAGTGACGTCATCACATGAAGGTTTCATACCTTCATGTTTATCTAGATGGCCAAGCAACTTTCCGTACTAGCAAATTAGTCAAATTAAATACTCTTAAGTTGTTATGAATACAATAAAGTTCCACTATTAACAGGTACCTAGGTATTTAAGTCCTAAAGCGTCGCTGACAGTCGGCCATCCGTTTACAATAAGTACGACCTCGTACTTTATCCATATTATAATATTAGTAGGTATATCAATTTTACGTAACTATAGCAGCAGGTTTCTTGCGTCTTGAATTCCACTTAAAACTAGTAGCAACAGGCCTCGCGTCATGAATACCATGGTAACAGATCGCATTCGTCATGCATACCATAGCAACAAGCCCCACATCCTGAATACCACTTAAAACTATTGGTAACAGGCCTCGCGTCCTGAATACCATGGTAACAGATCGCATTCGTCATGCATACCATAGCAACAGGCCCCACATCCTGAATACCTAATTCTTTTAACTTTGTATCAATATTACTGTATCTTGTTTCATTTGTATTGTATCTCTTTCAGTTTAACTTCGGCAACTGTATAGAAGCATTTTACTTCTTTATAATAAGATGTCGAGCTGTGAAGTTTCAATATGACAACAACAAGTTCGCCTTTTAACTTTTTTTTTTTTTTTTGTTACTATTCTTGTTAATCAATACATTTTTATAATATTAAACAATATTATGTATTTAGTGTCTGATAAGTAACCGTTTTCATAATAATTTAAAGTCGTGTGAATTTGTACAATATCGTATTAGGTACAGTGTACTTAAAGTAAACACCTGTAACATCAACAAAACATGTTCTTCTGACAAAAGTACGCCAAAGAAGATTAGAATAAGAAATTAGAATTTTATTTATTCACTTACAAATGATATTTTGTATTCGGTTAAACCGTGTCAAATCAATATATTATTAAGAAACCAATGTACTGGTCAGAAATAACTCTAGCGTTATCTATACACATACGACTATGATGGTTATAATAATTTTAGTTCTCTCATTTTTTTTTTTAAAGTTTGCACCAAACAAATTAACTAATATATTTAAGTAGGTACATGAGTTCAATTTATGAACACTTTTAAAGTTATAACTGTCTCCGCATCAGAGTAAGCCTCTATTTTTCTGAGTTAGGGAAATGTTCTCAACATTAAGTAATACCATTTCACACATGAAAATATGAAACAAACTACACATAGTTTTAAGAAAGGAGCAATCTATAAATACCTATTAGTCCATTAATTAAAGCCAGACACATTTTTTTAAATTTTATGGGTGATTTTGTACTTATTTGGACCTAAGGATTTTTTTTTTTTTTTTTTAAACCGTATTATGTTATGTTTTCGAGAACCAGAAAGGTCCTCCAACAAAAATAATGATTTGTATAAGACACATAATGTCGCTATAAAAACAAGTAGGTAGGTATCGGATTCTACATCTTACTATATCTTTCACCTGGTTGTGCACTAAAGTGTTCTCTATCTCTCTATCTATATCAGCAATCAATTCGCTTTAGTAATACCTACGTCATGAGACATTCTTTGATTAATTGGGAATTAGGTTATTAAATTGATTATTGATAACCTAAGTGACCCTATGAATACTGGACATACAGGTAAGCTCGCTCTGCGCTGTGAATAAGGCTACCCATCAATCAAAGTAAACTTAAGTTAAAGAAATGCTACCACCATCAGCATCTTCAAATCATAGAGTACCTAGATAGGTAAATAATTAGTTTCACCAAGTAGTTTTCAAATTACCTAAAATTGTACTTCAGTTTGCATAAGTGGGTCAAATTTAATCCACATGTAATTAATATCGTTCATAACTTACATCACGATAACATAACATGAAATTCATTACAACGTTATTTTCGTTTTATTTCGTGCTACGTCGCATTACCTACTCTTGTCCATTAAATATTAAGTATATTTTATTTGTTTTATCTTATTAAAGATCACCAGCAAGAGTTATACAAAAATGACATAATATAAAAACTTAATATAAGTTCTAAAAGGCCATTGTGCACTCTTACTTATAGGTACAACATGCGTTAGTAAGGCAAGTACCTAAGGACAAAAAATGCTTTAAAGTGGGCAGACCCACGTAATAAAAATCACAATAATAATTTGCTTAAGCTGAACGTGTAACAAGTTAGGTTTATTCTTTGATTTTTATTAATTTAGAAAGTACCTAGAGCTTTACTAATACAAGACTAGATTTAGAATACTTAGAGAGAGCATTGTAATGACGGCAACATCTCGGTATAGGAGCATTAGTTCCCAAATTTGTTTTAGAGAAAGGTAGTTTAAGGAGGACATCATTGAATCTAGGTAGTCTCTTAGGAGCATTAAATGATAATTAAAGTAGCAGTTCAAGACAATCTACAGCACGATTAACCAACTTGTGTAAAAACGCCAAGTCGTGGATTTTCTAACGAACTGATACAGGACTCATCCGGTAGTGTGCCAGCCTAGAAGCTCGGTAGCATTTTAGCTTTGAAATTACTCTGTTAAAGATGATATAGAAACATTCTCTGAACACTCTCTAAACGTTTTTTTTTTTGTATAGGTACCTTATTAAAAGGATTCCAGGCTGTGCAACAATATTCTAGCTGAGATCTTAGAAGAGCATTATAAAGTTTTAGTTTAGTAGCAGAATTTTTGAAATGTTTACTATTTCTAATTACAAAATGTAATGTAAACGTAATGTTATGTAATGTTTACGTATACTTACCTACTTATGTCTAGCGAACTCGTAAGTATAAGTTATACATGATTTCTATTTCAGGCATTATCCATTTGGTGTTATTACATCAACAAAATTGGTGAATGTTAACAAGATAATGATAAGTGAAAAGTTTATGCAAAGGTACAATAATAATATGCATAGACATTGTTATTTTTTTGGAAAAGCTATGCACTGTATACCTACTTACTGTCCGTGTTACTTTTGTCGGTAGTTTAATTAACTTCATTAGTTAGAATTAGGTCCGTTATTTTGTTTAAGGTTGTATAAATTTTGAGACTATAGGTTGTTAAATCATTGTAATTTACAAAATAATTTGTGTTTATAAGATCTTAGGTCGCTCCACTTTCTTTTTGAAGATAGCTATTTTCACCTTTTATTTAGTTGTAGTTTTATCTAACCAATACCTGTACTATGCTTCATTAGCGAGTTTATCTGAAACATAGTTCTAAGTAATAAGGCATAATGTCTTCGCTTTCCAACAAAGGATTGACAAACAACCATACAAATGTCCCGACGACTTTGGTTTATAGTTTTACAGAAGACATCACCTAGTTAATCAGTCTGTTGTATCTATTACCTAGCACAAATAAATTATTATCTAACTATCTATTAGACTTGCTCTAAATGTGCCTATATGACTAAATGTCATATCTGATTGAGGGAGTAATCAGATATCGTGTCTTTTATTTTCGGGACATAATATTCTAATGACTCTCAATGCTCATATATGAGACTAGTTGTTGCTCGCGACTTCGTTCACGTGGTAATTTTGATGTGTATTTTTCCGGGATAAAAAATAGCCTATGTGCTAATCTAGACTATAATCTATCTCTGTGCAAAATTTCATCCGGATCCGTTCAGCCGTTTTTGCGTGAAAGAGTAACAAACATCCATCCATACATACAAACTTACGGTTTTCTCCGTACCATTCGTTCATTATTAAGGAGGAGTTCACTTACTAGACACACCGAGGTGTCCGTAAGTAAACTTATGATTTGCCGTTTAGAAGAATTATTTCTCAAGTATCCCTACGGTACGTTACGAAGGAATCTTTCAAAGTCTATTCCCAAAGGGGATAATAACAGATAATCAAGTCAGAATGGAAATCGTCATTTACATCAACAAAGTCGTGGAAAACCTGATTATAGAATAAAGACGACATAGCGTATGTTTCATTTTCTCTGGTTAAAATTACGTTTAAATATTCAATAAGTAAATAACTGCCATGCATTAAATTGTGTCGTACGTGATACTAACAAAGTATTTATTATCTTACCAATTATCACTAGAGTGCAACATTGACAAATATTAGCCCTGGGAAGCCTAACATAACGGAACCGTCAACTATTATGTTCAATTCAATTCAATTCAAATATTTTTATTTATTGTAAAAACAGAATGTTTACTTAATGAACGTCAAAGTTGTTAGTTTCACAATTAATGGATTATGTGGAGAAGAAGCTAACAAAGAAACTCCACTTATGGATTCATATCAACTTATGAATGATACCTACACTATCTTGTTACAGCATCCTTCAAATTATGCTCCTTTAATAGGTGACTTTGCCTATGAAAACTTAGGTATGTAGGAGAACCTGTTAGCAATTTTAAGTACCTATAGACCCCCGGATCATCATCTGTTCCTTTTCAGGGGGATCAAACTTGCATAATGCGTTAGGTACGCATATTTTCTAATTCTCAGCATTATCAGTACCTACGCATCCTATTGACTAAATAGCACATAATTTAAAATAACAAGTGATATACCTAATGATTATCGTTGGCACGCCGCTAGACGCCACAGCACCAACCCGTTGCCGTCGTGTTTGCCGCAATGTACTGCAAAGTACCACTATGCCAGTACGCAGCCGGCGCTCTGTAAGGCACCACTGCGCCAGTGCACCATTAGCTCGACCGCTGAAGCATTACAAGGCGTCACTGCTTCACCGCCGGTGCGCTGCAGGATGCCAGTCCGCATTCAGGACGCAGCAACGTGCCTCCGACCTCATACGCTGCGAGACACCACTGCTCCGCCGACAGCGCGCAGCAAGGCGCCGCTCCGCCAGCTCGACGCCTCTGTGCTAGCCCGCCGTCGACGCGCCGCAAGACGCTACTCCGCCAGCCCGCTGCAAGGCGTCGCTCCGTTAGCTCGCCGCTGCTGCATGCCATCGCCGGCGCGGAGTACCAGTGCGCAGCCTGCACGCTGCAAGTCGCCTGTGTCAGCCCGCCGGCGACGCGCTGTAAGACGCTACTGCGCCAGCCCGCTGCAAGGCGTCGCTCCGTTAGCTCGCCGCTGCTGCATGCCATCGCCGGCGCGAAGTACCAGCCCGCAGCCTGCACGCTGCAAGTCGCCTGTGTCAGCCCGCCGGCGACGCGCTGTAAGACGCTACTGCGCCAGCCCGCTGCAAGGCGTCGCTCTGTTAGCTCGCCGCTGCTGCATGCCATCGCCGGCGCGAAGTACCAGTCCGCAGCCTGCACGCTGCAAGTCGCCTGTGTCAGCCCGCCGGCGACGCGCTGTAAGACGCTACTGCGCCAGCCCGCTGCAAGGCGTCGCTCCGTTAGCTCGCCGCTGCTGCATGCCATCGCCGGCGCGAAGTACCAGCCCGCAGCCTGCACGCTGCAAGTCGCCTGTGTCAGCCCGCCGGCGACGCGCTGTAAGACGCTACTGCGCCAGCCCGCTGCAAGGCGTCGCTCCGTTAGCTCGCCGCTGCTGCATGCCATCGCCGGCGCGAAGTACCAGTCCGCAGCCTGCACGCTGCAAGTCGCCTGTGTCAGCCCGCCGGCGACGCGCTGTAAGACGCTACTGCGCCAGCCCGCTGCAAGGCGCCGCTCCGTTAGCTGGCTGCCGCTGCATTCCATCGCCGGTGTGCTGTAGGGGCCTGCTGCACCAGTCCTCAACCGGCGCACGTCGCCGGCTCACTGCGCCAGTCCGCAACCGCCGCAATGCAAGGCCTGACCGCGCTCGCCACATGGCCCGCCGCCCGATGGTGTGTGGCTGATCTGACTGCTCACGATCTGCAGTCTGCTTTCCCCGTCTCTACAAACAAACCAAACATAATTCGCACAGAGGACTGCTCATTGCCTAAAAGGTCGAGCGAAATTCAGCTTCTAAGTTTTAATTAAAGTGAGTAAAAATAAGTATTGATCAAATCGTTTCATAAACGACCAAGGAAACAATATATAACACGTTCCCAACTGTTTGTTTCAACAATAAAATAAACAAAATAAAAAACCAAACTGTGTTACATATTACGTTAACTAAATAATCAGTAAAAAAAAAAACCAGCAAGTAAAATGAACTGAAAATTCGATCTTGTCTACGGCACAGATGACAATTTAGTACATTAGTAAAGTTAGTATATTTTTTTTATTCTTGTCTACCACATCTAAATGTAAATTTTATTGCTAAAATTTGCAAACAGATTGGCCCTGAATTCATCCCACTTCTGAAATGTAAAGGGACACACCTGTATTTTCCTATGGTTGACTATGGAAATAGTGGCAGAGGTCCCTATGTGAAATAAAATACTTAAAGACATACTCACATTTATATTTATACTTGTCACATCGTCAATTAGTTAGCGTTATTTATTACAATGAATAATCTGCAGAAGATAACAAGATTATTAGGTACTCGAGTAATTTTCTTTACAAAATTACAATTACGTCCTTCGCGCCAGAAAAAAAAACGATAAGCCAAGGTGGCGCCTCCCTTACTTTTTTTACAGTGACGTCATCACATGAAGGTTTCATACCTTCATGTTTATCTAGATGGCCAAGCAACTTTCCGTACTAGCAAATTAGTCAAATTAAATACTCTTAAGTTGTTATGAATACAATAAAGTTCCACTATTAACAGGTACCTAGGTATTTAAGTCCTAAAGCGTCGCTGACAATTATGTCCTACGGTATACTACTTTGGGGCCGGGCAGCAGATATTGAGACTATCTTCATCTTGCAGAAGAGAGCCATCCGATTTATTTACAAGTTAGGTAGTAGGGATTCGCTAAGAGAAACCAACATCTTAACAGTTGCATGTCAATACATTTATGAAAATATTATGTACGTTAGAAAAAATATCAAAGACTTAGAAAAAATATCAAAGACTTCGAAAATGTTGGTGGACACTATAATGTTAATACTTACTAGAAATAAACATAAATTGTCATTTCCACTATTTAGACTTGCAAAAGTTAACACATCCTTTATGGGGCACTGTATATTAGTATAAGGTTCTACAACAAAATTCCTCAAGATATATTAGAGTTACCTCCAACGCGATTTAAAAAATGTGTTAAGCACATTTTGTGCAAAAAGGCTTACTATAACATCAAGGATTATTTAGAAGACAAAGATGTTTGGCATTAAACAGTAGATTTAAAGGACGATTGTGACTAGTGTTCAACACATTCATGACTAATATTTTAAGTTGAAAACTCTGTTAATTAAGTTAAAACGTGTTTTGAAAAGAATAAATGTGGAGTTTCTTTGTTAGCTTCTTCTCCACATAATCCATTAATTGTGAAACTAACATGAATAAAAATATTTGAATTGAATTGAATTGAATTAAATATTATGTACCTACATTAGAAAAAATATGAAGGACTTCGAAAATGTTGGTGGCTAATGTTAATACCTAGGTACTAGAAATAAACACAAATTGTCATTTCCACGATTTAGACTTGCAAAAATTTATACATGCTTTATGGGGCACTGTCTAAGGTTCTGCAACAAAATTCCTCAAGATATAAGTACATATTAGAGTTACCTCCAAAACGCGGTTTAAAAAATGTTTTAAGCACACTGAGCAAAAAAACTTAATATAGGCATTGAATTTTAAGTAGGGAATCAAGGATTGAAAATGAAAAATGAAAATTATTATTTAAAAGACAAAGATGTTTGGCATTAGGTAAACAGTAGATTAATATTAATTACATTACGATTGTGACTACCTAGTGTTCAACACATTCATGACTAATATTTTAAGTTGAAAACTGTTAATTAAGTTAAAACGTGTTTTGAAAAGAATGCCTAAATTATGGAGTTTCTTTGTTAGCTTCTTCTCCGCATATTCTGTTAGTTAATCGTAGTGATTACATACTCTTTGTTGTGAAACTAACAACTTTGACGTTCATTGAGTAAACATTCTGTTTTTATAATGAATGATAATAAATGAATAAAAAAAATTGCTACACAGGACCAAAGAGAATAACAGAGACTGGTTACTGCCCATTTACAGTGCCACAAAGTTATCTGACCCGGTAGAGGTGTCAAATATAGTATGGAAACGTCAAGTTTACTATGAGAAAAGTGACGCCTTCACCGGGTCAGATAAGTTTGTCGCACTCTATTTTTATTTTAGGTAGGTACTACCACGTGACGCGGCAGCGAGACGAGAGCACTTCTCACAGATTAAAAATTTGACATTTTCACAACCATTTTGTTTAGAATTGTCTGTGGTACTTCATACCACAGAAAAAAATTGTCATTCATCAAAGCATCAAAGAGTATGTATTGTAATCACTACGGTCATTCATGTCATGGATTGGAGTTTTAAAAGTTTTCCAAGCAACGTCTTTACATAGAATTTTCACCTGTAGTACAGATAATCTTGTAAAGATGCCTTTTTACGCTGTCGCCAAAGGTAGAGCACCTGGAGTTTTCATGTCCTGGGGTGACTGTGAAGCTCAAGTCAAAGGCTTCTCGGGCGCCAGATACAAAAAGTTTGATTCCATGGCCGCAGCTGCGGACTTCATTGCCGCCGAAAGTAGCACAGCTAGCGCAAAGTCTGCTCCCAAACCATCGTCCAACAACAGTAATTATTTAAATTCTAACACATCAAATTATAACCTCAAAAGGTCATATTCTACGTCAAGTAACCACCAGAAGAAAAGTAGCGGACCTAGTAGTACCTACAAGCCAGTACCAGTATCCAACGATGATTCTGAATCCGAGATGTCTGATGATTTGGACGCTATATTAAACAAACAAATGGATGACATTGAAAACAGGCTGAAAGGATTTGAGAAAGGCCTCAATAACATCATTAAGAAGAGTGCTCCGAAAAGTTCTCAGAGGAAGATCCAGCTAATAGAGCCCCCACAGCCCAAACGTAGGAGGTCTGCTAATAAGGAGTTTGACACTGACAATTATGGCTTTGTGCAAGTGTATACAGATGGTGCTTGTTCCGCCAATGGTCGCAGTGGCGCGCGGGCAGGCCTGGGCGTCTACTGGGGCGATGGCCACACCCTTAATGTCAGCGCACCGGTCTCGGGCCGTGCCACCAATAACTGCGGTGAGATACAAGCTGCTACTAAGGCCATCAAGCAGGCTCTGGATAACGGAATCACACGACTGTCTATCAACACTGACTCAAAGTTCCTCATCAATGCTGTGACCAAATGGATCCCAGGTTAGGACTCTGTATTATTCTATATGAATTTTTTAACTGACTATAGGACGAAGTTCGTCACACATTAAGGGGATGGGGTAGACAAGACAAAGTGTGACATCATCATCGTCAGCCATTCGACGCCCACTGCAGGACATAGGCCTCCCTCATGGTTTTCATAGCCATGAGGGGTTTTGCCATAATCGCCACACTTGGCAGGCGGGTTGGCCATCGCAGTATGCGGTTGTAATCTCAGGAAGACGTGGGTGCCCGTCTCCTGGTAGTTGATTTCCTTAGTTGCCTTCTACAACATCCATGGAAGGAAATGGAGCTATTCGTAATCCAGCGCCACTCGGAAGTGTGACATTGTGTGTCAAATTTCCTAAGTTCTGGGATGTCACATTTCAAAAATATAATTATTATGATTAAAGATCTATTGTTTTGTTAATTTTTTCTTACACCTACATAGTTATATCTTAAACAGTTATTGCGGTTAGAAACTCACAATTATTTATTAGTTGCATTTAATTGAATATATAACCATGTTCTAGTTAGACTGCAGATTTCCGAACTTAACCTCATAGTTGGGCCATTTTATGTAGCAAGTGCTGAGGTATGTGTAAATACCTCAGATACTAGGGTTTCCTCACGATATTTTCCTTTACGGTTAGTGAGTGGTATTGCTACTATAACTTCAAAAATGTATGTAACTCAGAAAACAAAGGCATTGGTTCATGCCAGGATTTGAACCCACGACCTCCTGAATGACAAACCGGCATTCTACCGCTCCCCTACCACCGCTGTTCTATAACCATGTATGGTCATCTATCTATGTAGCCCACTGTTGGTGAAGAGGCGTATGTATGAGCATCACGAGTTATTAAAAAAATACTATTATATATAGTATTAAAAAATAATTTAAGTGGAAATAAAACTAATTTCGGAACTGCTGTTTAAATTTAATAATTATTCGATGTAAAATTGCAAAACATTTGATGTCACACTAGGGAGGATCTAGTGTATTTTGACATCTCACAAATGTCAAAATACACTAGATTAGTGTGACATACATACTTCTATTCCTTCTTTGTAATTTTATAAAAAGTAACAAAATTCCGTTGTGATTGCCTGTCTATTACTAATGTATCTGGTTTTTATGTATTTTTTATTGGTACTACATTACCACAACTAACCTAAATAAAAAATGGTTTGGTTAAATATTTAAAAAAAAACAACATGCTTTCTCCAAAACTCGACATGGCAGAATCCTTAGGGTAGCCATAATTAAGAATTGAATTGAATTTAGAAAACTCTTACATTTCCACTCAGGCTGGAATAATCTTTTCAGTATAAAAATAGATCTAATCCAGTTGCGAGTGGAGAGGTTAAATGTCACTAAAAACTCCTTTTGACTTGTTTTTGAGATCGGTAATAATTAACAACTGCGCTGTAAATACTTATTACTATGCAAAAAATTGTAAATAAGGCAAGGCACTACAGATAGGTCAGTCAATGAAGGTCAAATCCCAAGAACGCTACAAACTAAGAGTCATGTTTCCAAATAACAGCATACCATTATTAATTTCCCAGGTTGGAAAAAGAAAGGATGGAAACTGGCATCTGGAGAGCCTGTGAAGAATGAGATTGACTTCAAGGATCTGGATAGCGTCAAGGACAAGCTTACTGTTAAGTGGAACTATGTGGAGGCCCACCGAGGCATCCATGGCAATGAGGAGGCTGACAGACTGGCTAAGGCTGGTGCTGAACAGTTTAGAAACAAATGAATACAGAATTTTATGCTTTGATTTTATACTGTGCTGCCTCAACTTGATCCAATTCTTTAGCTGTCAAAGAGATGATGCTGTAATTACATTTTAGCTCTGTTTCTTACATGAAGATTTGACAGTTCCTCATTCACTTTCTCACTATAAGATGAGTGTAATTACTGTAACATGTGCTTGAAGTGGGCAGAAATGATAACATTTTCACACTTTCATGTTGAAACTCTCTAAAGAGAGTGATGTGATTATGATAAAAAATGTTCTGCTAAGTTGCTATACTAACAAGTGACTTCCTCCATTATTTGTCTCAAGATAGTGCTTCTTTACAATTTTGAAACAGCTAACAACTGCTACAGCTCCGTTTTGTGGATATCTTGATAAGATTAAGTAAGAAGTTGAACTGTGATAAGAATGTAGAATTTTGGTTCGGCCGGTGAAACAGTTATTTTTCAAAAAGTTAAGAACATTGTTGATTGTAATCTTCTAGATGTATTTGAGTTATTTAATTTTTTTATTACCGGCTTCCTCAAGACTTTGCAATGTGATTTAATGAGACTAAGATATTGTTAATAAATCCATATATGATTTGGAGTTTCTGGATATCAATTAGAAAATAAGTAAGGTGTAAGTTGAGACTTTCTTTATTAAAACTAAATTATTTTAGCTTACAGTAAAAGCTCTTAAGAGGTAGTACTACATATTTACAGAGAACATATAGAAGTTGGCAACCTTACAAGTGTATTGCTTCAACATCATCAAACTTAAATAACACTTACCTCAATTTATTTCCTAATGAATGAGTCCAATACATATTCAAATACTAATTTAGCACAAAGTCTTCTCAATTTAATCACAATGGTTTCCTATCGAACTTTCAATCATGTAACAGTATTTTTATTAGAGCTGCATAGAAGTGAGCTTTTCTACAAAAATTTCAGTGACATAACTTGATCTTAATTATTTGTATTGCTTGATTCATGCAAAAGAAATATGTAAGTAATCTACATACAGATAGGAAGAACAGTACAGACACCTTGAAAGTCAATTATACACACGTTGCATGTGTAAGAATAAAAAATATTGATACCAAAATAGTATCAAGAGCTAGTGAGAAATACAACGGTCAGTAAGACTAGAAAAATAAATGTCTAGTTATATTACTAAAATATGGTAATCATATCTATTTAAAATGATCATATGTCCCACACTAAACCAACAAACATGGAAGATCACATTTTTGTCAATAAACGGGTTTTAAACATCACGACAAAAACAAAATCAGCCTGGTCGTGGATGTAGGCAGCTAAAATCCGAAAACACCCTAATTTTGTTATTCATATGCGTGATAAAACATTATTAGCTTAATTCCGGATTCACTTGATTTCCTGGTCAGACTGTTCTGACAAAAAATCAACTAATTGAATCCGGAAATAAGCTAATACTGTGTGGTGTTTAAAAAAGTTTTAGAGTGATTAGACAATAGATCGATCCTTTACATTTGTTGCAAATTCGGCCGTAACATAACCATAATTTAAAATGTTGAGATTTTTCGCCGGCCAAATTATTGCGTGCACATGAATGTGAATGTGCCAGCTTTGCTACCAGCAAACAGCAATTTTAAATTTCTACATAATTTACAATATGTACAGTAAAACAGAAACAAAACATTCCAATGGAAATTACGAACACAATGATAAGGACATGTACATCATAAACAATCACAAATAAGCTAAATGCTATTAATATTTTACAGTTTTCTCGAAACAATTGAAATCGATCGACAAAAATCAGTCTTACGCTATTTATATTTAAAAACATGTTCCTTGAAGGAAAGATATCTTCACTACAGTACTTATAAGGGTTAAAAGAAATAAGTCTGGAAACACATCTTTGCATCACAAGAGCTACCGTGACAATACCCTTATTAAAAATTTACATCTATGTCGGGTGCCAAGATATCATACCAGGGCCTCGATTCTGTTAGTGCATTGTAGTATAATGACAGGTACACTGTCGGGTCACGTGACGTGTTTTTTCGTACCATTGACGCCTAGAAGGTTTGATGGGTGTGCCCGCGTAGACTTAAAGCAGCCATGAAATGAAAACCGCCATGTTCATGCAGTTGTCATGTTACTACAATGCACTAACAGAATCTAGGCCCTGTTCAATTACAATATAAGCCTGTGAGTGTCAATGAGCTTGAGTTTGACTATTTCGGTATATATATTCTAAGGTGGTTGAAGTTGACTGAACCCAAATCATATGGGAACAGTTAAAACTTAACATAGTAGCAGATATTGAGCTTGCCCTCTCATCTCTTACTGCTGGATTCCTTTTATTTAGAGATGAGAATTTCCTTGAACAAAATATCTATTGATGGGAAATAGAACCATGGGGTCGTCCATTAATAATATGATGTTTTTTTAGCAACTTAATACACCTCCCCCTCAAGCATCACCAGACGGAAGCGTCTACGATACGTGGGTGAGGTTTTACACCAACGCCGCCCTCCCCGTGATTTTCTAATCCCTGACGAGCCTCTAGTGATTAATAGACGACCTATCATACGGGAACCATTAAAATCAAGCATAATAGGAGTAAGATCTTGAGTAAGATACTGCGTACCAACGTTAGATGATTCCGGTGCTCAATTGATGGCGACGGAAGGACTGGAGGCATTGGCGGCGCCCACGATCAGGTAACCACCCGATGTTACGACCTTCTTGGCCGAATTCTCTTCGCTGTTCATTATCTGGAAAAAAATCGCAGTAAGGGGTTTGTCGCAAGATATTTTCCATAAGGCACATACACACTAAATGGGGTTACACGTCTAATTTGCGTCCGCGTAATCATGTTGACTCGATTGGGAGGGGAGGTTCACGACGACCCAAAAGAGTGACTGGAAGTTTGAAGGACCTGTTATATGTTTCGTGTGCAAGTGTTATTAATTAATTGTCCCGGGTATTGAAGAGATCCATGTCCGCCGAGGCGAAGGAGAAGAATATGTCATAGATAAAACTTGAAGCTCTGGACAAGGTCGTGGAAGACGGCAATTATCGACTCCTGATAGTGCTGTGGAGTAAAAAGATTTAAGAAATCGAAAATTTTTGCTACCAAAGGCTAAACTCAAAATAAGACAGTTTATTTTTTTGTGGAAGATCATGGGGAAGGCCTTTGCCCAACAGTGGGACACAAACACGGCTCGCAATTTTTTTTTTTCTAAATCATTAGGTATTATCTGCCACATTATTCCACTTATCCCAACTGCTAATAGACAATACGGATCCAAATGGAACAACTTGCCAATTATTCACATCCAGGCCCATTGTACCTTTGGAGTTCCTATTTTATACTAGAATCACCGAAAGAATACCGATGACACTCCATAGCCGTAACGTAAGACAAACTAAAAAAAAAATCCTTGTTTACGTTTATTTAAAATATTGTATATCTATTTTATATTTATACTGATACCGTACCAACACAATGCTTCTTAATTTATAAGAAACGTTATTAAGTTTCTAGTCTTAAAATTTGAGCGCTGGGTGTGACGACTCACATCCATCGACCTACCACTAGTTCCAAATGAAGTCAAATGAAACGTCACCGTCATCATGAAGTCAGATTGTACTATAAGTACAGATGTTTCAATACAATATTCTGTACCTGCTTATTTATTAGTAGCGGCGTGGACTGCGTAGTTTGAGGCGTCGTCGGTTTGAAGGTGCCGACACATTTTACCGTAGTATTTCCACAAGTGTCTTCTACCATGCTCACTGTAAGACGAAACATGATGTTGAAGACGATACTCAAATATTTGAGACTATACTGACTATGGAGACTATTTAGTATTCTCTCACCTTTGGATATCATCCCAAAGATAAAACACACAAAGCGGTAAGGGTTCCTAGTAATGTTATACGCTATGGTAAATGGCAAATATACCATATGATTTGTACGTTTACCAAAATTCATATGTTTGCATTACGAACCACAATACTTATATTATGGCACGCAAAGGTATCGTAATTTCATTAGTAACGAATCATAACCTACATCTCTCGTGGTGTCGTCAGCACAACATCATGAATTTCGTCATTTTCGGGCATACTGCGCGCGCTAATATTTATCGCTAACTAGAGGACTAAGTTCCGGGAGGCCGGTCCACCCCGGGCCCTCAAATGGATAGCGATATTACCATTATTAGATATATTTAACATTGCTAATAGCAATGTTTCGAGGATTATTTCTGATTTTCGGGGCAAATATAAAATTAACGTAACCATAGCACCATAACAAGTGCCATAGATAAAGTTATTACTATCTTAATCTTCAATAACTCAACTTGGGTCTTAGTTTCTAAACGCGCTACTGCTAGTCTCTTAGAAATGTCAATATGGTTAGCAAAAAACCGTCTAACACGGAACACCTCCAAGACAAAATTCCTTATTTTGGCTTAGGAGCTTTTGTTTTGTTTAAATTCCAATAAAATAATAAAGTTTACTAAATAAACCTGACATTCCTAGCATTCTTTGAGATTAGTGAGTTTAGGGAAATATGAAGTTAATGCCTACCCTTTAAATAATTGGTATAAATCAACTTCAAACGACGAATACGCATTTACAGCTTCACATCGATTTTGCAAATGGATCCTTAATAGTCTAAGCTCGCCACTGCAGCAACAAGCTAGATGATTGAGTGACTTTTCGATAGTTCTGGTTCGTATCAAAAAAATTGTGATAGTCATTTCAGTTCTTCTCGCCATAAATTAAATTTTGCTTGCCCGAAACAGGGAGTTCAAGCTGAAAACTGAAAACGCGTACCAGTACCACAATTTTGACCGGTAAACAGATCTCTCCAGTAAAAGTGTTGCCACAACGAGTAACATTAAAAATGAACGATTTGAACCCATAAGTAACGTTTCTATAAAGGAAAAGGGTAATGTATAATTAAGACTAATCATAATAACTCCATTTTAAAGAAAATAAAATATCCCAAATGATAATTTGTTAAGTTATATGGACCATAATATAGATATTCATTTCAGGGCGGGATTCGACTAAAGATGAATAGAAACAGAGAAAGAGTGTACGACGAAAAGCGAAAAAGTGATGACGTGGTAGATGAGCAGATTAACTCCTTAACTGCCCTCGCGGAACGCAACGTATAGGTGGCCCATACTAAGTTGGACACAGATCTGTGTCGCGGCAGACGAGTGGTTAATAGAAATTTTGATAAACCTACATAAATGATAAATATGATAATACAAAAATAAAAAATAACAACAATAATACATACATACATTGTTCAGGCAAAGAACAAATGAACAATTTTTTGAGCAGACTTCTATAATTTAAGATAAAACAAATATTTCACGGTACACAATTAGGCGCTGCGCGCGAGCAAGTTTTCTTCAGTGTTCGACCATAGACAATACAGATGTGTAGTGCTGGCAAGAGTTTCTAGTGTTGGGCATGTAGCGTAGACATACATATTGAAGATGATTACTAGTCACGATTACTTACATACCAATAAGCAATAAAATAACTGGTGATAGTTTACTGACTATTCTGCAGATTCAGGTAGTGACACCATACGCATGCACAAAGATAGATGTATGTTTGTGCATGCTTATGGTATGTTTACTATAGCAAAGTATGCATTTTTAAGTTAAGAACGTGTATGTCTTTGTGGCGTTAAATGTGTTTTTTTTTTCTTTCTTTCTCTTAGAAAAGAAAAGCGGATGGGGTTGTGTCGGGTTACACGGCCGTGGTTTAACGTGAAACGTCTATGAGTTGAGTAAGTGTTAACTTTTAGCTCAAACTGCGCAATGTGTTACACGGCACTGGCGCCATCCAGCGGCACGAGACATGGCTACTCGGTTCTACTCAACGGCATGTAAGTGAATTGCACACGAAATGTAGTTAGAAAGTTACAGCCCTGGCCGAGGCGAACATGTTTTCGTTGCATGTGGTTTTAGGCAGTGACCCCCTACTACCGAACTGAAAGACGTTTCACGTGAAAAGTACACAACTGACCGATAATGGCGGGCTTGCCGCCCTGGTTGGGGCTGTTCTGGCACATGAGCCGGGACTGTATCACCTTGCCGCCGACCGTCACCGTCGCGCCTACCGCGGGCTTCTGCAGCGCCTGTGGAAATTAAATTCAGATAACTATTGTTCGCTCGTAGCCCCGGCTGCGTGAGTGATCTTAAACGATCACGAAGGTTAAGCAACACAGGGCGCGTTCAGTGCATGGATGGGTCGCCGTCTATGCCTAACGCTAGTGGCATTTTTCCGAGCGGTTCCGTGCTTCGCAAGGCACGTTAAGCTGTTGGTGCCGGCTGTCGTCAATAGATGGCAGTCGTTAAGCCATGTCAGAGGCTTTAGGGCGGCTTGACAACTTCTGACAGTAGACAAGCCACTAGTCTACAAGCCTCCACCAATCCGGACTTGGCCCCCGTGGTGGAGTATGGCCTATACCTTCCTCAGGGAAGAGACCCGTGCCCCTCGGTGGGGACATAATGGGTTGATGATGATGATGAACTATTGTTCGCACACCAGTGAATTATTGAATTATTACTGAATGATAACTTGAAGAACTGTATTAAATGATGGAAAACCGAATGTGTTTTTTTTTATGTAGCCCCGACAAATTATTCATAAATATAAATTAATAAACAAAAAATAATAATAAATTCACCATAGGCATCGTCAACAGATTAAGTAGGTCACATTATAAAAGTCCAACATAAATAACTTACAGCATAAGCTATTAAGCAAAGCAACCTTTTTAGTCTCTCCGGGCCATATCCGACGCAAATGTCCCCATAACACTGGCTGCATTACCACGTTGAACAGCCAGGGAGATCCGTTGCATGAGATATGCCCCAGAGCGACAGTCCAAGCCGCGGTCCCTCAAGCGCCGCCCTAACTCACAAATAAAGGCCTTGCCCTGCGCGCCCCAAACTCCGGTAGTCCCAATAGCCAGTGGCACAAAAATGTAACTAATCATGAGCTGACTATACTTTCTGTACTTTTGTCTAGCAGCAAATTCAGCCGCGGCCCCCGCACTAGCAGCGGTCGATGCCACATGGGAGGGCGCAAACGTGCAAACACATGTAGCGTCCCATATAAGGCAACGTCCCCTCTCCCACGGAATCATCGTGAGACCGTCCGGCCGTTTTCCATCGTTACGACTGATGCCCGGAGGCTCAAGCGATTGTGTTCCACTGCTGGGCAAAGACTTCCCTTTTAGCTCTCCACTCCTCCCTGTTCATGGCCACCTCCTGGCAACTCGGTAGAAAGGTCATGAGGTCGCCCCGCCATCTCCGCTTGGGTCGGCCACGTTTTCGATATCCGTCGCGTGGTACCCAGTCAGTGATAATTTTTTACCACCTGTCTGGGCCCATACGGCTTAAGAGGCTTACGTGACCCGCCCAATTCCACTTCAACTTAGCAGTTGCAGCTCCAACATCGACAATTTTGGTTCTGGTGCGCAGTGTTGTGTTCGGATTATGAAATTCTTAAACTCTAAAATTACACATGATCTATTTATACCCGTGCACATATTATGCTGCGGTCTGGACGATAGTTCTCGCCTGCTATTGGTACTACTAGTAAGTGCGTTCAAATGAGTTTAGACAACTATAAACGGTAGAAGTGAGCCTAACGCTTCATTAAAATAGTTTAGTTCAGTTCCTTCATTTCCTTTCTTATAAACATAAACATTTACATACAGGCACATACATTGCTTCTGGCCCCACACTAGGATACCCTGTGTCGTGGGAACCAGAAACAACGACATCACAAACATGTAAACGTCCAAGACCTGGGGTTTTTTTTGTGTCCCCAGCCGGGATTCGAACCCGGGACCTCCCACACGGTATGCAGATGCACTAGTTCATAGTTCACTATCGTTCAGCAGGTCATCAGCTCACGTTTCGTTCCGGCTCTCGTAACTTCCGCGTTAGTTCGCGAACGACAGTAAATTAATGAGTTGCTAAATGAGTGGCTAACAAAATAAATCAAAATCAATTTTTTTTATTCAAAGTAGCACAGAAACTGCGACTTAATGAACGTTACAAGTTAAACTAGGTGTCCATTTCAAAATCTAGATCAATTTGGAGAAAAGATGGACAAAAAAACTCCAAACTTAGTCTTTTCAAGTCCTTAATTTACAGGATTTATATAAATGTTCTAAAACTCATGCATTGAACTGGCTTTAATTCCAGACATCATTGTCATCTAAATAATCTTTAATGTTATAGTAGCTTTTTTGGCACAAAGTGCGCTTCACACATTTTTTGAACCGCGTTTCTGGCAAGCTTATTATATCCTCAGGGATCTTATTGTAGAAACGTATACAATGCCCCACAAAGGATGTATTAACCTTTGCCAGCCTAAATTTTGGGATCGAAAGTTTGTCTATTTCTAGTATTTACATTGTGTTGGCTACCTACAGTTTTAAAGTCACTGATATTTTTCCTAACATACATAATATTTTCATAGATATACTGACTATCAACTGTTAGGATGTTAGTTTCTTTAAATAAATCTCTTAACGAATCTCTATTGCCTAGCTTATATATGAATCTGATCGCTCTCTTCTGCAGGACAAAGATGGTCTCAATGTCTGCTGCCCGACCCTACAGTAGTATACCATAGGACATAATACTATGGAAGTAACTAAAATAAACAAGCCTAGCAGTTGCGACATCAGTTAGTTCCCGGATTCTTTTAACTGCGTATGCTGCAGAACTGAGCCTATTTGCCAATTTTCCTATATGAGGACCCCATTGAAGCTTTGCATCAATTGTGATACCCAGAAATACAGTTTCTTCTACAAGGTCTAGTTTATCATTCCCCAATATAACATTGCTGTCAACCATTTTGACATTTGGTAGTGTAAATTTTATACATTTTGTCTTTTTTGAATTCAATAATAAGTTATTAGAAGTAAACCAATATAGTACCTTAGAGAGAGCATTATTTGTACCCGCAAGGTCATTTTCTTGTCTCTTAATCTTAAAAATAAGTGACGTGTCATCTGCAAACAATACTATCTCTGACATATTTTGAACCATGAACAGCAAATCATTTACATATACGAGGAAAAGGAACGGCCCCAAAATAGATCCCTGTGGCACTCCCATCTTAACCTCCTAATATGGTTCTAAGATGATGGACAATGTTGGCAACAGGAATACATCATCTGTCAACCGTCTAACTATCACGGTTCATGAGATACAGCCTGATGATGGATGGACGGACAGCGGAGTCTTAGTGATAGGGTCCCTTACCTTCTGAGTACGGAACCCTAAAAAGACCTAAATATAAATAAATAACATAAATAAATGAAAATAAATAATATTTATCGTTTGGTAAATAATGTACTGAGATCATTTGCCATTTGCAGCGGCCCCGAGCTGGAATCAAACCCGAGACCAACGAGAGGTAGTCAAAGAGTAATGCGGTACTCCGAGCGTCCATCCCGTTAATACTTTGCGACGGAGCGATAGCCTGTTGCACTGAATTACAATTGTTTGCCATTTACCCTACATTATTGACTAATAGTAACATTATTCTGTTTTCATTCAGTTCTAGTTAAATGATAGGCAGAAAGGGATACATAACGAAAACAAGGTTGAAGCACTGAAACGTTTGGCTGTACTCACCGGTGGGTTATCCGAAGCCTGGAGTCTGTCCTCAGTTAAGTCTAAGGTGTTGCCTTTATCCTGAAACAAATTTATTTATTTATTTATTTATTTACAGATGTTGAAATTAAAGTCACTTTCTTCTATGAATGTGGCGCCATTTCTTAACGCCTACCAAATGTCATAGTCCCAACCGACCAAGCCAAGTGGGTGTGTGGCCACGCGCAGTGTAGGGTTCCGTAGAAAAAGGGTTTTTTTATCTGCTTTACAGAACTAAAATCTCATCAAAGTAATTTCCAGTGGATTTGGTCGTGTTCTGTGGAAGTTATTATTTTGTAGGAAGTTTTTCTTTTATAAGTTGGTACTAATGAATGTTGATGAAGCGAAAATGATCTGTCAGGATCGTGGCAAGTGGCAGTCCCTGATCCCTGCCTACCCCTCTGGGATATAGGCGTGAGTTTATGTTATGTTGTTTATGTTAAGTTGGTCGTCTATTACTCGTTAACTTGTAAAGCTTAGTTAGGGCGTTGACACATTTGTACGGTGCGGCGCCGGCCGCCGTACCACGGCGCGGCGAAAACGTTCCTAGTTGAATTGACATGAATTTAAAAATTCTTTATTTCACTAAAAACAAAACAATGATTCGCAAAGGCGAGCTTAATACTAGGTAGTGTTTTCTTCCAGCTAACCTTGTTGACTACGGAACCCTAAAAACACACTCGTTATGATATCCCGGATGTCCGTCAATGCCTCTAGGTCACCAATATTATATTTTACTTTCAACTAAAATACAAGTACACCTAAAACCAATTCTCATTCCTTGCCAACAGTCAAACTACTCCGCGGGGCTAAAATTACGACAGCCAATAACTTAGTGCGCAGCTGCGTGCAGACGCTGAAGTTTCATGCTCAGTGCGTGCGTTGGCACGGGCAGTCGCACTACGAAGTGTTCAGCACAGTACCAGAACTACGCCTGTTCTACGGTACGCGCACAGAACGGTGTGTATGTATATCTTAGTGTATTGGCATAGGTAGAAGGGGCAGGGGAGCCGGCTGGGCCCTAGAATGGCCTTGGGCCACCCCAAGTTGTTAGTGCATTCATAATTACTTACATTAGGATTCGGTGTCGGATGCCTTCGATTTTCAGGGCCTGTCCACTTTACTAAATACGTCAAAACTTGAGTCCCCTGCTGCATGCAGACACTGAAGTGTTGTGCCCAGTGCGCGCGCTGGCACGGGTAATCGCAGTAGCAGTAGAACTGATCTGTTGGTAGTACGCGCCTGGAACGGTGAACATACCTGAGTGCGCTGCTGCGTGCAAACGCTGAAGTGTTGCGCCCAGTGCGCGCGCTGGCACGGGTAATCGCAGTACGATGTGTTCCAGCAGCAATAGAACTGCGCCTCCAGTTGGCAGTACGCGCACCTGGAACGATTACGAAGCGTCAGATAGTCCATTGTGCAGTATTCGCATCGGCAAGGCGCGTTGAGGGCCATCCATAAATTACTTTCTTTAAGAGGGCGGGAGGGGGTCAACAAAGTGTGATAGGGTGTGACAATGGTGAGTGAGGTATTAAAACTTAAAGTTTTTATCACTTCGTAATTTTCGGTGATGATTTGTAAAAATTGACAATAATTTCTATATGTTTCACCAAGGGAGGTGGAGGGGGGATTGGTTACACAAATGTGACAAGGAGGAGGACTCCGAAAATCATGAAATTCGCGTGACGCAATTTATGGACAGCCACTTATTCCCGGCGAACTTCGTACCGCACATAATCCGTTTATACGATTCTTGCACAAGACCATCTATTTTTAAAACACAACGTTCGCTTGCACAACGCCATCAATTACCGAGATATCAAGATGCTATGTCTCAATTCAGGTCTTTGTCTATCTGTACGCCAAGTTTCATGTAAATCCGTTCAGCCGTTATTGCGTGATTGAGTAACAAACATCCAAACCTCCAAACATCTTCACAAACTTTCACATGTATAATATTAGTAGGATACACGAAACACCTACGCGGTTCATCAATTAAAAAAAGAATATGCCGTAGGGTATGTTCACTCACCACTGCCGCGACTTGGCGTGCTTGACTGCGTTGTTGAGCTCGACCTGCATGTTGCGGCGCGTGTCGTTGATCACGCGCACCCTCTCCGCCGCGAGCATCGATCGCATCTCGGCCAGCTGCAGCTCTGGGGGCGAGATGTGCTGACGTGAATTTGGGCACCTCCTTCTTTTCATGGAATGAATCGTCGTGAAATCTGTTAGCACCCTTAAATATAAAGTATTGTGCTTAAAATGATTTGAGAATAGATGGTCTGAGTGGAGTTTTTTTTCGCTGTGTTTTTCTCCACTACAACACGACCGCGACCCGAAGACAATGCATAACATTGTACCTACATTGACATTCAACAGAATGAATACTATGCATTAATATTTTTTTTATTTCTGATTGATTTATGAACTTATGAGACAGGAGGAAGGAAACGTCGAATCGTGGTAGGTGTTTTTAATTAGTTTTGTGTTTGCGCGGGATCGCACGTCGTTAAAAAATTCTATTGAATTCAAAATTTTTTGCATGACAAACTTACACTGGAGCTGCGGTCATCAAAAGAAAGAGAAGAACGCTTTTGGTACTCAATGAATATAAAAAAGAGCAATCACACTGTCAACAAATCGTGGTAGCGCACCGTCAGAATGGTTGCATCAAACGCTTGAACCTGTGTCATTCGAGAGGTCGTAAGTTCGAAGCCCAGCATGTACCAATAACATAACTCAACTTAGGTTTCAAAGTGAAATGACACATTTTTTTATTTGTAGGAGCAATACCACTCGGCAACTGTGAAGGAAAACTTCGTAAGAAAACCCGAGTGTTTGAGGTATTCTCAATACCTTAGCGCTTGCTACGTACAGACCATGGTCCAATTATGAGGCTAAATAAGTAAAAACATTATTTATTGCAACCTGTATTTATGATGAAGCGAAAGAGATCTGTCAGGATCGTGGTAAGTGGTAGACGTTGGTTTTGCCTATCCCTCTGGGATACATGCGTGAGTTTATGTCATGTGTTTTATGTATGAGTAAAGATATGTGTTAAAATAATGCATGACAAAATAATAATGTGTTAATGCGTGCGGAGATCTCACGATTAACTCACACTGACAATTTGAATCTGTCGCTTCACCCCCATAGTCAAAAAGTAGAGTATTTCATCCCTCGTGAAGTAGTTGCCTGTCAATTGAATAGTTGCTAGTCACGCTTTGCGTAGGTCACCTCTCGTAAATACCAAGACTTACCGTGATTATGTTTGATTTCATCGATTTGTTGCTTGTGCCGCCACTGAAGTCGCTCCATTTCCTTTTTGAGGTTCGTCAGGAGAAAGGTCGGGTGGTCCAGGTACTCTAGCGAGTCTTCCAGGAGCGAGCGGAAGAAGTCCGTCAACTGTTCGAAAGGAAAAAAACCACAAAAGGATAAAGTCAGCTACATTCTACATATTATAACAAGTACCTGGATGACCGAGCTTCACTCGGTATTTTTTTTTTTCGTTTAATCGTGTCTTTTGGAAATTATATTCAGATACGATGAAAAAGGGGGAAAAGGAAAAACATAATCGGACTGGAGACAGGCCCGAACCGGCGTCTTCTGGTTTCGGGAACGCCCGACTTCCCACTTGAGCTATTTGTGGTGGCGAAATTTACCTTCGTATTCTGTTTTTAGCAATTTTTAAAACGACGTTCAGCGAAAGGGAAGCGGTTGCTTCCACTGTAAATGGTATTCGTCGCAATGTCCAGTTTGCAAAACGTCCCGCGTGCTCAAAACGGCCCGTTCGCAAAATGTGTTGTGGAAGTGACACTTATCCCCGGTTCATCTTAAACTAACAGCAGTCAATTGGTCAGTGCATAAAAAAAACTACGTGACAGATGATACCAGTAGATTAACCAGTAGATTAATTGTTTGTGTACAAGAAACGGGGGCCTAGAGAAAGGCATATGCTCCGAACGGGACATTTTAGTAATTCTAAAACAAAAACGCACTCATCCCACTCATAATAAAAGCTTCGTTACTAGCTTTTCCTAATGTATAACGACTGTGATAGGTTGTGAGTGACCTGAAAAATTTCACCTGCGACGTAACAAATTACAAAGCGACCTTCACAGCGAACATACCTGTACCCCAATAAAAGTATTCGATGCACAGTACCCACTGAAAAGTTACCCGTCAATCGCCATACTTGCTTAGCGATAGTAAAAACTCTATAACCACTAACAAGTGCAATAAAATAACTCGTGCGAATTGGGCCACGACGGAACTTGCCAGTCAATTGGAGCGACATTGACATCGCATGGCTGTGCTAAAGTTGTCACTGTATTATATACAAAAAAAAAACGCGGTAACGCATAATCATCATCATCAGCCATTTGATGCCCACTGCACGACATAGGCCTCCTTCGTGGTGTTTATAAAGGGGGGTTTTGCCATAATCGCCACGCTTGGCAGGCGGGTTGGCGATCGCAGAATGCGGTTGGAATCTCAGGAAGACGCTGCTGCCCGTCTCCTGGTAGTTGATTTCCTTAGTCGCCTTCTACGACATCCACGGAAGGAAACGGACGCATAATATAATAAACCAATCACAAAGCATTTACTCTGCCGTCCATCTTACTCATTATCGGGTCTTTTAAGATAGACCCGCTTTTAATCGATAAATAAGAGACAGAATATTATATTCTGTTTTATACATATGGAACTACTTGTAAGGATTTTCGTTCTTAGTATCTGTTCGTACTTCGACGTATACCTTAGCTGCGTTCTGGTTGATTTTAGCTGTAATGGGGCCGGCGGCTGATGGCGTCGGGACTTCGCCCATCGGCGCCTTAGGATCGAGCGGGTGGCACGCAGTGGGCTTCTGCTGTAGTCTGGGCAACTGTCAGAGAAATTTAGGAGTAAATTACATACCTACAATTATTAAAAAAGCGACAAATAAATTTTAGATGGACGTATCAGTTGAAAGAGGCGCCACTAAACACAATCTTACAAGCAAGGGTGGGCTGGAAGTGATTTCTGCTGATATAAGCAAGCTATTTTATGTGCGCAATAAAGTATAAAGTAAGTAAGCAATGTTATATCAGATCGCTGGACCAGCGGTCTGGGGCAGATTGCTGACAGCGCTGGATGAAGACGGCCGAGGATAGTAGGAAGTGGGCGTGCCTTTGGGGAGGCCTTTGTCCAGCAGTGGATGAGTATGGACTGATTGATTTGATACACAGTTTTCCTGGGCCCTGTTTCATAAAGCTACAATAAGTAGTAAACTTACAAATTGTCAGTCATTAAGCCAACCGACCAATCGTGAGGCTAGTTTGGGCGAAAAATACTGCGTGTGTGCATTTGTGTGAGTGAGTGAGTGAAAGGACGTACGGACAGCCAAACAAACGAACGAATTACGTATGTCTGTATGTACATACCTCTGCCGGAGTGGTGTCGCTAGTTTTGGGCGCAATGGACGCGAGCGGGGGTACGTTGGTCGAGGCGGGCGATGATATTGACACCAGCGGCGACAGCTGGGCCAGTGGCTCTGGCATGCCGTTCGACAATGGCGGCGACGGAGCTCGCTGGGGAAATTATTACAGTTCAGTCACCCTAACAATACTAATAATTCACACACGTCGCCGGCCCGTTGCAATTGGTACATGTGGTTCATATACCTTTAGTTACACCATTTATTTTTTGTCTTCGCCACGAATTTGCTTCTGGCCGCGCACTGGGATGCCCTGCGTCGTGGGAGCCGGGAACAGCGACATCATAAACATGTTAACGCCGATCTGAATCGATTGTTATGTTGTAACTTTTTTATTTTAAAGCTTCAATTAGCACTTTGTTGATTCATTTTCTATTATTTCTCTTAGATGTGTACACTGTTGCTGAGGGTGACTAGTAAGTCATCCTTAATAATGATGAAAGGTGCTCAGTGGCGTCGCCTAAGGAGGTTTTATCTATCTTTTATACATATACTATGGTGTAGTTACGAATATCCATAACACTATGAGCTATGTTATCTTACTTTTAACGTAACATTGCGGCTCACCTCAGAGTGGTTAACATTTCTTTTATCATACAATACTGTCTGAGCAGTATTGTCTGACCTTGTACACCGTAAGATTAAGCGCACCTACTCTGCCGCAACACAGTTTCTAACTAGCGCGGAGGGTAGTGGTAATCTTTAACTGTTACCAAGTTACTGTTGCAAATATTTGTAAGTTTTAAAGTACCCCATGATTGAGGAAATGTACCTATTGTAATGTAAGACGTCTGATGGCAACTAAGACCCGCATTAATGGTCAGGTGTCTCAGTCGTTATGGTGCTTGGAGAATTCTGCCATTTAGCTACTACTTATGGAACACTCTTTGTAACAGTATGTCATGCTCCTCTTGTCAAAAATAAATGATTTGATTTGATTTTGATTTGATAGCAGAATGGGCAAAGGCATGGGAAAAATTAAGAAGTGTTTCTTCCTCAAACATTTTGTATGACATTGGACGAGACTGGCAAAGGACCGGATGGGTTGGGCTGAAAGAGAAGAGGCATATGCCCAACAGTGGGCTCTGTTTATAGGCTGATTAAATATGTAGATACATTCTGTAAAGAACATATTTTTTGTTGATATCTCGAGATTGGAACGTTTATTGATTCTTAAAAGGTACGAAGTTCTCCGGAACCGCAAGTCATGTAAGCTACCTACTCACATCAACACCTCCGACCGACATCATCGGCTGCAAGCTAAAGGTCCACTGGCCGTTGACCGATGTGATGAGAGGCACCGTGTGGACGGTGGTGGGCACTTGCCCCACCTGAGGCACTTGTCCCATCGCCCCCAGCGGGGTCAGCGAACCCATCTGACCCATCTGAGCCACGCTCGTCACCTGACTCAGGGTCGGCATGGGCGAGGAGTTAGACATGGTGACGACTGTCATGAGCGGTGTTGTCACTGTGTTTACTATGTTGTTTGCTGCAAAGATATGTTAAAGCTGCTTTGAAAGATATTTAATGACCATTATTGTGGTTAAGTAAGTAATTTGTTGGCTATAACATACGAAGACAAATTACATTTTAAAAGCTATATATTAATGGAAGATAAGGGAATTTGATGTTTATTGCCTAGTGGCAAAGTTATCTGTAACTGAAATGTGATCATCATAAATGTAAATGAACTGACACAACATACATTAAATAATAAACACACCGCTGTGTCCATGAAGCCTTTGCTTTTCACGCCACGTTTTTCTATCGATCACATCTAAATGACAATTAATTTTAGTTTGGGGTTCAGAGTTACTTTATGTATTGTAAAGTTTTGTTCTGCCCAATAAACATCTTTGATGTTATTTTAATCTCATGATTTCAGTCCAATTAATTAATGGAATGCGAACTGAGCATTGAGCACTGAGCCAATCACGGCATACTGATTGATAGACATTATTGCTTCCTGAAGTTAAACGATTCTACTCCCGATTTCTATCAACGGTTTGACTACAGGTAGACAAAAGCTGAATGGAATCAAATAAATATAGGATGCTTATTTATTCCTTACCGCTAGTAGAACCAACTGTGATTTGTGGCCTCAGCAGCGGCGGCGTGCCCGGCCCGATGACCGACGTGTGGATCCTAACGGGCGGCCGCACCGGCGCCTGAGACTTCGGCGGCTGTATCGGAATATACACCATCGAGTTTTTGCTGTTGAGCTCGGCACGCCCGTCGCTCGCCTTCTGCGGCTGCGGGAAAGTCTTCCGCGCTTTAGGTCGAATGTCGTTTGGATGGACCACGATTTGCTTCCGCACCGCTATAGACGTGTTAGATGTGGTCGACGCGGACGTGGCTACGACTTTAGTGATGCGTATGTCGCGAAGACTCGGTACGCTCTGTGGGTTGACCGGCCTCAGTCTGATGGTATTTGCGAAGTCAATTTTCTCCGATTGCCGATCGGCGTCGTCTAAATCTATGGGCTCGGCTTTCACCTCCACTTCGACTTGGTCGTTGTCTGAAGCGTCTCTTTGTGCTGGCGGTGACGTCATCCTTGCGAACGATCTCACGCCAACCCGACCTACGATTGGTTGCTCAGTTTCCCTCAACTTCTGTAACTTGGCAACAGCTTCTTTCATATTATTTACGTTGTCTGTGCTCGTGGGCGTAAAAATGCTGGAGTTAGAATTAGCTTTGGTGATTTCGGTAACTTTCGCGAGGTCAGTTTGCGAGAGACTTCTGACGTTCGAAATCGTCGGCAGTTGAGGTTCAAAGTTCTTCTTTGAGAGTACAGCTAGACTTGTGTTGTCTTCATCAAATAATATGTTATCTTTTAAGGATTTGCCTTTAGGCTTTGCGGCTAGTGGTGGATTCTTATCCTTGTTAGTGTCACTTTCATTGGTCGACGAAGAGCTCTCTCTGTCAGTCTTTTTAATTGCACTTTTAGGCGTGCTATTCTGCGAGTTGTTTCCTTTAGATGTCCTGTCTCTTTTCGGTTTGGATTTGTCCTCTTTTTCTATCTCGCTGGATGTAGACTTCTCTCTCTGCGCCGCCTTGGCTTTCTTCACCTTATCGGCTTCTTTCGGAGTGTTCACTTTAGGTGTCTGTTTGTTTGCTTGTTTGGACGCTGAGGCGGGGGTGGATGCCCGGGTCGTCTTCGGACTTGCAGTCTCAGATTTTTCCATTGTTTCTTTCAGGGCCTCGACTTGAAATGGCTTCGGTGACGACGTACCAGTTTTGCTGTAAGTTTTGACGGCTTCCGTGGTTTCTTTAGCTGTATTCTCGCCCTTATTTTCGGCAGCTTTAAGTTTGCTTTTGTCTGGGGTGTTGGCTGTGGCGGTTTTCTGTCGCTTGGCGGGCTCCGGCATCATTATGGTTAAGGTGGCTTCTTCCAAGGCCGAGCGACGACGTTTTTTAGGAATCTCTTTCGGAGTTTCCTTTTGTTTCATTATGGTTAAGGTGGCCTCTTCTAACGCCGAACGACGACGCTTTCTGGAAACGTCTTTCGGTGTTTCCGTCTGTTTCCGTTTTTCCGACGCTTCTTTCACTAACACGTCCGCTGACTCAATGCTGTAAAAAAATTGTTTGAGTAAAGGCTTTGTTTGTGACATCAAGCAATGATGCCAGAAACAAAGACGAAGACAAAATATAAGCTTATCTTATTTCTTGTACACTAACAAAATGTTAATATGTATTGTTAAAAACTGTCAGTTGCCCAAACTGCATACAAGAAAACAAAAAACAGCTGTTAACAACAGATTAACAGATTGTTAGTGTATAAGGAACCGGGGGTTTTATTATGGCGGATTATACAATAATAAAGAATATAAAAAGTAAAAACCAGCTAAGTGCGAGTCGTACTCCCGCAGCGAGGGTTCCGTACTCGCACTTGGCCGTTTTTTATTATTTGTTGTTAGAATATATAATAAGTCCCACAATCACGCCAAGTTTGATGCCTGTATGTATTACGGTTTTTACGATAGAGCATAAACAAATATTACCGTTTTTACGATAGATAGAGCATTGACATATAAGCGTTGAACTTGCTGCTATTGTAGTTCCAGTTCTATAGAATAACAATAAAAAACCGGCCAAGTGCTTGTCGGGCCACGCGCAATGTAGGGTTCCATAGAAAGAGGGTGTTTTTATCTGCTTTACAGCGGTAACAACTTCATCGAAGTCATTTTCAATGGATTTTGTACGAAATTTTACTTTTAAAGTTGGTTGCCTATTACTCGTTAACTAGTAAACCCTACTTAGCCGTGATAGTTTTCCTTTTAAGTTCAATATATGTGCTACTACCCTGAAATTTTTCACGGTTCTACAATCAACCGTTTAGCTGGCAGAGGGGGGGGGGGGGGGGAGGAGGGGGGAGGCCCTACTCGGACAAAATTTTGCGCTTTAAACTTTAATATTTCACAAACGGACCCTGAATCAAAAAATAGTCTTCCTACACCCACAATATTTTTCAACGACCAATCTAACGATGTCCCACACGATGGGGTAGACGAGAAAAAAAAAACATTCCCACTTTTCATATTTTCACTTTCCAAGGTGCAGCTCGGAAAAAAAAAATTCCAACATTTTATTCTCTGACTTTGTCGGCGTGATAAATATGTATACATATACCAAATTACTCTTGTTCGTTTGTTCTTTGCGCTAGGCCGCAGACAGACAGACAGACACACATGGCGAATCTATGAGGGTTCCTTGTCGGACTACGGAATGTGAGGAGGCTAATGATGCCTAACAATAAGAATATATTGTGTGGTGATACGGAACTATCGGTGCGCGAGTCCGGACTCGTCGCAAACAGAAAAGCACACCGTTTTATAGGCGGGACGTTTTGCGAACGTGACTTTGCGAATGGGACCTTTTATGAATAGGACATTTTGCGAACGGGACGTTTCGAGCACACGGGTCGTTTTGGGAACGAGATAGTCTTCGACGAATCCGCGAATCCGACAAGCAAGATTATGAAGTAAAATGGACTGATAAGTCAAAATTTAAATTGTTTATTTCATTATAATTTTATAAATAAAGCATACCATTTTTCAGGCGGGACGTTTTGCGAACGTTATGAGCCCAAGGAACGTTTTGAGCCCAAGGGACGTCTTGAACACAAGGGAGTTTTGAGCACAAAGGACGTCTTGAGCATAAGGAATGTTTTCTGAATGGGACATTCTATGACACTGCGAGTCCGATTCGATTTGTGAATTAGAACATCATCATCATCAGCCCCTTGACGTCCACTGCAGTACACAGGCCTCCCTCGTGGTTTTCATATCCATGAGGGGTCTTGCCATAATCGCCACGCTTGGCAGGCGGGTGGGCGATCGCAGTATGGGGTTGGAATCTCAGGAAGAAGCTGCTGCCCGTCTCCTGGTAATGTATTTCCTTAGTCGGCTTCTACGGCATCCAGGGGAGGAAATGGAGTGACGCTATTCTTAATCCGGCGCCACACGGATCCGTGTGGCACCGGATTAAGAAAATTAGAACAGACTAATAAGAATTATTACCTCTCTTCTTTTTTGTCTTCTAGTTTCTTAGCTGCCGCCTTTGAAGTTACAGTTTCCGCAGTCTGGCGCAGACTCGGCACCTCGATCTCGACAAATTCATCAGTCTTTCGTTTCTTCTCAGCTGTTGGGAGTTCTTCATCACTCATCGCACTACGAAATAAACACCATCATTTCTGTTGTCAGTCTTTTCCACGCGTGTTTGCGCACGCGTTTCTGATACGTTAGTTGAGAATACGGGTCCATTTCACGAGACCAGGGCCGCGTTTCATAAAACTACAATTCATAGATTATTACAATTCGATGTAAATTGCGTAGCCGAGTCTTCCTGCTTGATAATCTATGGGTCAATCCCTATTTAATGTACATCGAATCGTCATAGTAAACCATTAATTGTAGTTGTATGAAATAGGGCCCCGCATGGATATCAGAAATCTGCTGGCCTTCTATAAAATACACTCTAGGACACATGACCATTGGCGAAGATAGGGGGGAGCTGCACTGTCTAAATAATAGTAGCATAGTTTGGGGCATTTATTTATCATTACACAAGCAGCTTTAAGCTGATGCGTGTATATCACTTAAGGGGTAAGGTATAAGTACGCACCCGTCAGCGAACGAGTCCTTGGAGCTTTTGGAGCCGGAGCGGCCCTTCGGCGCGGGCGATGGCGTCCCCGGCTTAGGCCGCGGCGCCGGCTCTTCCGGCTCGTAGCCGGGGATCTGAGCCGGAGAGCAGAGGTTGCTCATTCACTTTCATAGGTATTTTTAGAAAAAAATATTTATTTAAGTTAACATAATGTGGGTACAAGTTAAGTGGATTCGGACCACCTAAAATCATAAAAATGTTTTCGGGTTGCTTAGACCAAAGGTGAAAAATGGGACCCTCATTGGTCCGTTACTACAGCGCTTTATTTAAGGGGCTAAGAAAAATAGGTAATTATATTGTCAGGGGCCTAGGTGATAAGGAATCATATTATGTAACTTGAACATTTTTTTTCGTTATTATTTTGATTGTTTAGTTTTTTTTCTTTCTAGAATGAATTGGTAACGCAACAAGGTAGATTACACTATGAGCCATTTTTGGTTCTACGTGTCAATATGAGCAACTACGACTATGAGGAAATCTTTGAAATCGCGAAATAAATATCAGCAGTTCCATACTAAAATTACTACCTACGGCATTAAAATGTACGGAACTTCTGATATTTTTTGCGAATTAAAATTTTTCCCGCCGTATAAGTTGTTCATATTGAGAAGTAGAACCCCCTTTTTTCGGATATTGGGATTTTGTTACACTTTAACGGCGGGTGGCACTTCGACGTTTTGGAATCTTTTCAATATTGATAATCGTATTAATATAAAAATTATAAATGAAAGAATTAATCAGGAAAAAAGAATAGAGTATCATACCATCATTTTTATCTGCTCATTTATTTTGGAAGGCTCAAACTGAACCTTGAACGCCGGATAGATGAACTTCCCGAACTTTCTTGAAATGTTTCGGATGTGCTGCTCAGCCTCCTGCAAACAAAATATACACACGTGTCACTTTTATTATCAAGGAATCACTAAATTGGAAATAGACATAAGTCTGTCATTTCACGCCACGTTTTTCTAATGACTACCGAACGAGATGAAATCTCTCGCGGTATCATATGAAAAATAGGAATGATAGTGTCATAATGCCAACTCTGTAACGGACCATTTTGAGAGTACAAAGACGAGATTTCACACTGAATAAGAGGATATTGATTAAGTTCGCCGGGCCAGCTAGGGAACAAATAAAAATTATAACAAACCCGCATGCTGTCAATGATATCCTGCCGCTTGGTGCGGAAGGCGTTGGGATCGCGCTCCGAGTACAGGAAACAGTCACGCGCCGGCACCCACGCGCGGTCGTGGGCGCCGAAGAAGCGCGCATCGACCATACCGGCGCTGTTTACTGACATGCCCTTGGCCGGCCAGTACGGGAAACCTGGGGAAGAGGTCAAGTGTAAGTAATCCGTCGTTCCTGGATTATCACAACGCAGACTCTAGTCTAGCGTGGAATCCGCTGTAATTTCTACCTATGTTTTAATATCATTATGTGACCATCATCATAGTTTTATATTTTCACCGCGTGAACACAATATTTTTTCCTTTTCTTACTTTACTTCTTTCTGCAAATTACAATTTCACTCTTTTACTGTACATCGCGCGGGTTAAATATTGCTTATGCCAGGTTCGCGCGGCGAGCTGCTGGGTTTACCGGCTCTATGGATACAAATAACTTAAAATAACATAGGAAGAAAGTTCGCTTACCGAAAGGATGCATGCAAAAACAACCAAGGGATTATCATTACATAAATGGTTTACCTACCAGCTTAGCTCAAAGCAGCACATGACGGCCTCTAACCCGGTCAATATTATCACATCTCATCTACGCGCCTCCTTCAATAGCTACGTAAGTATTGCTTGACCCAAAGTAACACCCACCCTTAGATCTTTCTGAAAAATCCTCACCTGGACCACCCCCCCCTAGGTGCCAACTTTAGTAGTCTAATCTCAGCGTGTGGATTGAAGAAGCCGGTGAACCAGGTGGGACGGCATAGCATTTGGGACATCGCTCATCGCCTCGCTCTCGCCCAACACAGACAGACACGTCAGTTTTGACACTACGCAGCTCCTGTAATAGCTGCCTAAGGATTGCACCAAATATTTTTTTTACCTTTGAGCTTAGCCCAGAGTAACACCAACCCACGACCTTCCTGTAAGCAAACTTTAGGTATTAAGAAAATTCTTCCTTCCTTTCAAACTCCCCCCTTATCATTTCACGCTGCTAAACGAATCACAAGTCCAGTCTGGGAAGACTTGAGCTTAGCCCAGAGTAACACCGACCCAGTACATTCCTGTAAAATCCTGGAAAATATACCTTAGGTATAGTCCGCAGATTTTTTTGGTGGTAACGTGAACATAGTCACAGTTCGTTTGCACATTGCTGACTGTCTTTACAGTGTATGTGTAATGGACGTAGTGTGATGCGTAGTAAATTACTATTAGTCAATTACTAAAGTAGTGAATACTCACACATACATTGTAAAGACAGTAAGCGATGTGCAAACGATCTGTGACTATGTTCACGTTACCGCCAAAAAGATTTGTGCGGACTACAGAAGGGAGGAAAGCTTACCTTTGAGCTTGGCCCAGAGCAGCACGTGCGGATTGGAGCAGACGTCGGTGAACCAGGTGGGCCGGCGCGCGTGCGCAGCGGCGTAGCACTCGGGGCACGCCTCGATCTCGCCCATCTCCGTGCGGCAGGAACGCACGAGCGCCTTCGCGGCCGCCGTCAGTTTGGACTGCGCTGCAACACACGGACCGCCTGTTAGTTGGGCCGTGTCGTCGAACAACTTTAGCGATTGGTCATAATATTTATTGTTGTGAACAAAGCTATTTGTACAAAGGCGAGCTTATTCTGTAATATTGTGTACAAGCCTAATTTTTTCACATTATTTTCGTTCTTTTTTTCGTTTTGGGACGGCCGCGGCTGCGACGGGATGGCAAGCTACCTATTTTGAACTAGCTACTTTGACAAAATAACGTTAATTGCGATTTCATGTAATTTAGTAAGCAGTGTATTTTTTATGGAACTAGGTTGTGCTGCATTCTAATAAATAATTAAATAGTTTTTTTTCCGTTTCATATTCTCGAACTGAACCGGAGATTATACCTCTCGCTGGTGACATAACATCACTATTATCACCTATTATCAACAGCAAAATCCTTCGGTCATTAGGGTGGCGACTGACGCTATCATGAGCCGAGCAGTTACAACGCCATCTAAAACCATTGTATCAGTGACTACTGCAGCGCTCACTTTCAAAGGTTTTCTTACCTAATGATGAAATAATATAGGGGTAAGTCAGTCCCATTGTACAAGACGCTGAACATTCAAGGCGTGTATTTGCGCATGACAGTTCGCCAGGCGCAAGGGCGCATTTCAACAATTTATCACTTTTGTTACACGTTAAAATTGGGAAATTTTATGGGTTTCCAAAAGAGCGGCGCCGTTTGCTTAAGCGGTGAGCTGGACAGATTTTGTGTATTTAAAGACAAGCCGCGCCACTTATCCGCAATATACAAACTTGTCCTAATTCCGATCAATCATGAACAATAATATAGGAGTCCAATAAATTATGTGGAAATGTAGAATAAATTGGAATAGAGCCTTACGTGTGTTGAATATGATGCTGTTGTGCAGGATCCATTGAACATCGCTCGCGAATGCTTCAGTGGAGCCGTAGACGCCTGCGTTGATGTTTTCCTTTATCAGGCTCAAGTCGACCGCGTGAACCACGTACTTTTCGTAGTCAGGGAACGCCGCGCGGTCTACGGGGTTCAAGAATGGGTCCACCTGAAATAATTAAGACTGTGTAAGCAAAAGTATAGCACTGATAGTATAAAAAGACCGGCCAAGTGCGAATCGGACTCGCGCACGAAGAGTTCCGTACCATTATGTATACAAAATTAGATAAAGATCTAATTTGAGAACAGCGCCATCTATAGAAACCAACAAGAAGCGTTTAATATTGACATTTAACGATGTGACGTCGGCGCTGTGAAGGTTACATAGATGGCCCCTAGATGGCGAGCGCTGTTTTTAGACAACGTTTGTATTACGGAATCTCCCTTAAACATTTGATTTATTCTGTTTTTAGTATTTGTTATTAGAGCGGCAACAGAAATACATCATCTGTGAAAATTTTAAATGCCTAGCTGACAGGGTTCATGAGATACAGCCTGGTGACAGACAGACAGACAGACAGACAGACAAACGGACAGACAGACGGACAGTGAAGCCTTAGTAATATGGTCCCGCTTGACTGGAAACTATTAAATTATTATCACTATTGTTATCATTGAATAAATATTTGCATCTCTCTCACACAATATGAACGGCTTTATTGGAAAAGCATGAGGCAAATAGTTGTCCAGTCCGTTCCTTTAGCTGAGTGCGATCCACACTTACACAACAGGTGTTTTCCGTCTGACCAGTGGAAAAACACCATTTACATCCTTCCTATTATCTGGTATTTTAACTTCTTGGGGTGAAACACATCGATTTCAGACGATTGCAGGTTGTTGATTGCTCTTATTGGACCCTGGGTAGGTATTCGTAACAACTAATGAATGATTTGAGATAAGACGGTCAGATCAGAGTGGACCTTTTTCGCTGCCTTTTTCTTCACTACAAAACTGGACCCGAAGGCAGACATTGTACATTGACATTCAACAAACTGAATGTATAAATTCTTTACGTTGTAATAATTTTTTTTGGGGTTCCGTATGTTTTCGTATAGTCCTATAGTTGACAGCATGTCGACATTTACATGTGTGCACGCATTGTTGCAACAAAAATGTAAAGGTAGCCATCCGATCTTGGCAGTCGGACTGTCGCGGCCCGGCTGCCGCGATCCGGTAGCAACGGCCTCTATGGATTGGCACACAGGTCACGAAGACAAGTTCGCACTGCCTACATCAGGAGCTCTGCATTCAAATCTCTACAAAGTGGTGCCACCTGGTCGTCGCTGGGTCACGACTGACCGACTGTAAAGAACGGAAAGCTACCTTTACATTTTTGTTGCAACATTAAGCGCACGCATGCAAAGGTCGAGGTGCTGTCAACAATCTATAGGACGATCAGAATAATAATAGTAACTTCCGCACAACACAATTACTTGTCCTGGTCCCATATAAGCGTACCCTATGCGTCATACGAGAGCACCTCGTATGACGTAGAGGCAGCTGCTGCCGCGATCAATCGTCTGAAATTGGTGTTTGACGCTATATTCACCCCTTAAAGGTTCATGTCGACTGTAGCAGTAGTGGTAAACGAATGCTCAATACATTTGTGAAGGTGCACAGTCGATTGCAGGTTGAAATTTACATTTATATTGCAAAGTCGTCCGTACCGCGTGAAGTTACGGACGACAATACATACTGTGGACCGTACATTTTTTAAGATTCGACCCGTTTTTGTCGTTCAGTAATATTTTGAAATTAGGAACTGTTTGCGAAATCAACACTTGGCGATTTTCTAAGCGTCACTATTTGCAGGGGCTTTGAATTACGTAGTTAATATGTAACTAAAATAGTAAGCAGTGCATAATTCATTTTCCTGCGGCCATTATTTAGCATTTAGCTATGTGTACAAATTACGGATCCACAAATCAATCATTCTGGTGTAGATCTGTGAAATAAACCATTGCAAAATCTCTAGATGAATCGTTATGTTAGCAAAAACCTCTATCAAAAAACGTCTTCATCCTGCTTACATATAATACCCGATCATCCCCAAGACTACAATTAACATAGCTTGTAATCGATGCACAAACATTCGACCAACGACATCAACATTTCTCTTTGGCTCTACGCGAATAATAAATAAGAATAATGCGATGAGAAAGTCTACGCACACACTGACAGAGGTGAGACACACACACGCATGCGCGCTATTATTAGAAACGAGCGAGAGAGGGTTATATCGATCGCGCGGCGCGAGCGAGACGAAAGGTGTTCACCCGTCACGCGTTTGCCGCGGGACCTGAGTAGGTAGATAACTGGCAAGGTCAAACCCGATCGCGCAGCGCTGTACATTGTCGATCCGCCATCTGCTGCGATGTTAAGGACTATCCACATTATAACGGGCCGGCGACCTACGGGCGCACCGATATAAACTATAATAAGCCTCAAATACTTCTAAGGTTACACAATTACAATAATAATAGTGCTAAAGCCCGTCCACACTCGGCCAACGGCCACGTCACGGGAACGGGCTTTTTCGCACTTGTATTTTAGTCTAAATTACGTAAGTAAATAAGGATTATTTTAGATTGCGATCATGCCGCACGCATGGCGCCGGCCCGCTGTAAAGTGGATACACCATTAGGGTTCCAGCAATTTTAGAACCTTCTCGAATGCGAGCCTAAGCAATTCGAAGACATTTGAAAATTTGCAGTTTTATGTTGCTTGAAGTCTATTTATTGGTCGATCCGATTTCATCTTTTTTTCTAAGGGAAACATGGCCAATATTGGTGGTCCTGACTAACTTAGCAGGCACTCGCTTATTTAGACCATATAGGTACCATCAATTTCATTAGCGATTAGTGGTTTGGGGGTACTATTGATGTTTGCAATTATTTTGAAAGCATATTGTTGTGGCGAAGCAGTTTTTATAACAAATTATTAAAGCAGTTTGCGCGGTATGTTTGTCCATGTTAGATTTTCTAAAGTGCCAAGTCCTTTTTCATTATTTTACTCAGTATATTGTATATGATATTGAGTGAAGTAACTGCATACTATTTTCGATTTGATACAGAAGAGAAAATGTATTCCGTTTTATTCTGCTTTGGTCTGGGTGTAAGCAATAACATTTAAAACTATCACAGTCATTGACAGTAGGCAGCAAATTTCTCGAAGACTCGAATTAATGACCTAGAGTGAGCAAACTAGTTGATAGACATTAGTGAGTGCTGTATTTTAACGATTTCAGCGGTTTATTTACAGTATCGGTTTGTTGTAGAGCAAAGCTAAATTAAACGAAATATAAGTACATTTATTTGTTATTTTCGCAGCCTACCTACTTCAGATTAAGTGCACTAAATGTTCTCTGATATCTTTCTGTAAACAAACACGTATGATCTAAGCACAAAAACATAAAAATGGTTACACAATGATCCGAAACATTTACCCCATTGATTTCCATCATCCTCTTGAGCGCGTATTTCAAGAGGTCACACAGCATCCCTAGGGTTACGTTCTTCATAACAGGAGACCTGGAAAAGACCAAGAAACCATACACAAGTGTTTGACGATGAATGGGTAGCTGTACGCAGTGAGTCTCGAGGTTTTACGAGAGAAATTTAATTTTTGTATATTGTTTTAATTTGTTTCAATCAGGTCTCTGTGTAAGGTATAATCACATATGTTTAATCTTATAGCCTATAAGTTTATGCTCCAATGCTGTAAGATTTTATATGACACAAATAAATACAAGCTTTCAGCGCAGGCTTGAGGGATACAATAGATACCCCTTTAACTCGTTTTAGAAAGTTAATTTACAATGTACCCTCACATCTGGGCCGTTTGGGGGCCGCCTCGTGCATTCGTATGAGATATCTGTGTGTCATTTCTTACAGTAAATTGTTCTCCTCATAAATATTTGCACTTATTTAAAGGTGGTTATGAACTTGAGCATTCACAATTAATGAGCGCATTCACTTGCGATTCAATGATAGCATTTACCTGTGAGATTTTACAGGTATAATACACACACAAGTAGCACACAGTAAAGAAGAGCCATGAAATATTCATTGTTGAGTACGAAAAAATATAATATAAATGGGAATGCTTATTGTTCTGTTTCAAGTGATCAAGGAAAGGTTCTCAACTGAGCTAAACCCAACAGGATAACCCTAATTTGTTTTGACACTCGGCACGACATTCATGGAATAATATACTGTCATTTAATCAACATAAAAATCGCAGAATTAACATCTTTCAATGCATTATGATATGTTATTTATTAGGTACATTTCTTAGCTTTTATAATTTATTAACAATTAGCCTAACCCTAGCCTATGTCAAACTCAAACCCTGGACTCTGCCTACACCTCCTGTGACAGACGTGAGTTTATCACAAAATAATACTGATAACCTACATTTTAATAAGTATGTCACAAAGTTTTACACAATCTTTTACCTGAAATTGGCAATGTCTGATTTATACACACAACACAATACAAGTTTTTAGATAGACACCCACCTGGTCTCAGAGCTCTCAGCATGCAAGATAGTCATGCATTTGGGGCAGACCCAGTTTGTTTCCTTATCCAGTTTGGTCCTCTCCGGACCACTGAGACATCTGTAGTGGAACGCCCGTGGGCAGACAGTGCAGCGGGCTGGCAGGTGCACCTTCTCATTAGGGGCTAGTTCCACCCCGTAATGGCACCGCCAGCAATATGGGTCAGACCTCAGCTTGGTGGATTTTGTTGGCTGATGAATGTAATGAAAGTTTGTTAATTTGACAGGTAAAAAACAGGTGCTTATAGGTAAGTTTTCTGTATAGTTCATCAAATACCTTCCTACATCATAGGTAATGGGTACGATTTAATTTTCTTTCTACTCATTTAGGCAAACAAAAATGGCATTGTTTTGTCAAGACATGGCTGACATTATCCAATAAAGATTGGGTATTGATCTTGAAATCCATTATGGATTTCCAGTACCAAATTGACTGGGAGTAAAGGAGTAATTAAGGGTAACAGTTTGGTGGGATCTGCCGCTATATAACGCGCATGAAATGCTGAGCTATCCTAATTGTCTAATTCCATACTAATTGCTATAGCACACGTAAGAATTCTGATGGAATTTGGTGCACATAATTTGGCCCATGGAGCTGACCACCACTGAAAGGGTTAACAATTTTTTCACAAATCTCAGACAGTTAGAAATTAAAATATAAATAACAAGTTTGGTAAAGAAAGGCTAGTCAATGATCTAGGTTTTTGGCAAAAGATACCTTGGAATAAAATTTAACATAGCTGGAAGCAAATGTGTCTGCCATTTTGTTATTTTACACCTGACAATCTGTGACTTTAACACATGACCTATGGTTTCTTTCTCTTTGTAAAAAACAAGAGAAAGTCTAAAGATGAGCAAAAAGTTTAGAAAATCATTGGCTGGAAATTGTGTCAATACTTACGTCATTGTCTATGGTCACATTTGCTTTTTTAAATCCCAAGGAATCTGACTTTTCACTTTCAGACAAGTTTTCATCCTCCTTTGCTGTTTTGTTCGTTCCCTTGCTTTTGGGGACATTAGGATCAGCGTTTTGATGCCTCAAACCTAATACCCTTTGTTGAGGTACCTTCTCCGATTTCTCACTGCTACTGCTCTCTTGTGAGTTGCAGCTTTCCCTTCTGCTGCTTTGGATCTTCTCAGGGTCTGCAGAAGTGTTTAGGGCAGTGTTTGAGTTATCAAGAAGAGACCTACTTTTCCTTGTCTTAGTTTTTAGTTGAGTACATTCACTTATGATTTTCGATTCCTTTGCAGAGTTGATTAGGGATCTTAGCTCCCTGCTGATGCTCTTATTACCAGCTGAAGATATACTCTCACTATGGGAGTCTTCAGAGATCTCTTTCTCATCATGTGGCTCTACAGAAACCGTCACAGTTACCTCTCCCTTGCTAGGAGTTTCAGCTTCTTTGTCTGGCTTTGCTATAGGTTGCTCGGCAATTGTAGGCTTTTCAGGAACATCTTTCTTTTCAATATCCTGTGCCTCAACAGAGTCTGTAACTTTTTCTGTTTCAGGGGCTTTAGGTGGAGTCTGGACTTCTGTAGCATGCATTTTCTCTTCTGTAACAGTCTTCTCAGCTGGTTCCTCCACCGATTTTGTAAGTGTCTCTACAGGTTTAGTTGGTGATTTTTGCACAGGTGATGCTTTTTCAGGGGTCTTTGGAGGCAGTATGTCATTAACAGTAGTCTGTTGATGTTTTATTGGACTTTTTTGTACATTGACAGGCTTGTCCAGTAATTTTGTTGACACAGTTGGCTTTTCTGGTGACTTTTTAACTGGTGTCTGCACCTGGCTATCACTGTCTGAAGCCTGTGCTGTTTTTACCAGAGACACCTTTGTAGGCGACAGCATTGCCTCTTTCTTTAACAGTGATCTTTCCAAGTCTATTGGCTTGGTTGGGGTCTTAGCTTTCTTTATAACTATAATCTTTACTGGTACCTTAGGTTCCATAACCTGTGTGAGCAGGGCCTTCTCAGGCGTGTTGGAATCAATTCTCTCGTCCTGTTCCTCTGCTTTCATCTCCTCTTCCTCTGCATTGGTCTCCGCTACCTCCACCGTCACCTGCATACTGCTGCTCGGCCCGGACACTTCCTGGGGTGGTGGGATGTCCTGCGTCGTCGACGACACATCAGTCTCCATCTGGCTATCTGAATTCTCTTCCATAGCTATTGAGATAAAAAGCACAGTGAGTGAATTATATTTTTAGTTCCAACCTCAATTCATGACTGAAAAATATGTTGGTTGTCACTTGATAATAAAAAGGAGATTAACAATATACTGTTATTTACATTCAGGAACCCGTAGTTAGCCAGCCAGCGGCCCAGCTAGCCCAAGTTAGGTACCTACTCCAATACAATCATACGAATTAAAACATACCTACAATGCACAGACTTACCTCGCGTTCCGCGTCTGTTGCTGCACAGCAGCTCACAGATACCTAAGAACTGAATGTGTATTACGCTGCCTTACACCATTTAGAGCGCAGTAATACTAACAACAATACATTTCTGCCATTAAGAAACCACCAAGAATTATCACACGACAAGGAATTTACGTTCGCCGTCGAAAATGAAATGTCGTCTTTTATTTGATTGGTCAACACTGTGGAAGTGTGGCCGTTGATCGTGCCGTTCGTGCGTTTTTTGACAGCTTTATTGCTGTCTCTTTCGCACTCGCTTTACTTCGGTATCGTGTTTGTATCCATCTCTTTTGAGTTTTCACGACAACTGAGATATCTATGGAACATAGTCGTCCTCTTCTTAGCAGTGTTTTTTTTTCCCAGCCAAGTTCAGTCACCCAAAGAAGTGCAGGTGGATTTTTTTTATTTATTTCAGTTTTATTGGGTCGGCATGTTTTTATGCGAGTAGTAAATTTTTAAGGAAGCTATGAAACAAAAAGAGATTTTCTGACTTTAACAAATAAAAAAAAACACTTAATTATAATCGATCGATTATACCTAAGACACTTGGTTACAACGGGCAACATAGAAGAAAAAAAATTACAAATTGACAATCAACATTATTTTCTCTGTGCAATCAACTTTTGTTGGTAGTATTGGTACCTATGTACTATTCTGTAAAATAATTACCGAGTTAGTTTAATTTTAGTTGTAGGCTATTATCAAACCTTTTTAAAACATAGAAATGGAATTTATTGAACTAATTCTAATCAATAAATTGGACGGAGTGATTCTTAAATATCCACATCAAGAAAATATTGATGGAACAGTCTGCATCACTGGTCATCACCTTATTTTGAGTTCGAGAAAAGAAGGAGTTCGAGAATTATGGGTAAGAAACAATGATTTAACAATAATTTCTCCATTCTGTTTATCCACAACCCTAATTCTCAGCTCAGTAGTTAACAGGTCTCAAAATTTTAATAGCTGATCATACTGATAACTCTTATCAATGCATGCACTTTAAAAATAGCGGATCCAACTACTATTTATGATCTTAAAAGGGTACAGACTATAATTTTACTACAAGCATTGAATTTTAAGTAGTCTCTACTTAGAATTCAATGCTACTAGTAAGTAACTATACTGCTCAAAACAATTGGGGGAATAAGATTTCAAAGTGGAGTAGAAAAAAGTGCTTTGTTTTTTTAATTATAATTGCCCACCGAATATTAAAGTGACATTGTTGATGAAAATAAAAAAAAAACGCTGATGGTTTTTGTTATCAGTTCTTATGTGGAGCATGCTGTCTCACTTGCACAATTTAACATTTTTTAATATTGTAATAAGATGAGTAAACTTTTAATAAATGTGGTCTGAGGTTTTGATACATAATAAAATTACGGTCATATCAAATATATTTTTGTTTTCCTAACATCATCAACAGCCCACTGCAGGCATAAGCCTCCCTCTTAGTTTTTGAAGCTTCCCAGTCTTGTGCTGCCTGCATCTAGCGACTCCCCGCCACCTGTTTTCCTACACATAATTTTTGATAAAGAAATGCAAATTTTCTCAATCAAAAACTTACTACAGGATTAAAAATATTTGCGTATTGAATGTTTAATAAATATTGAATGTTTGCAATTCTATTATCTATCAAACCCTCAGACCACATTTATCAATAGTATATTCATTTTATAACAATCACTAATATTATTAAATTGTGTGCTCCAAGTAAGAGCACCTTAATATGGTGGTCAAGAGTACACCTAAAAACAAAGTGGTGTTTTTAGTGTTTTTAAACAGATAAGTTCTCTCATTTTAGATTTGGCATAATGATCTTGTAAGCCAAATTAACACTCACTTCAATCAATAACCACACTCAGAAGACTAGAAAGGCGACTTTCAAGTTTTCTGTAAATTAAAAGTTTAAGAAAATTCAATGGCGTCACTTTGTTTAAGGTGAATGTAGACTCAGCCACCAAAAATGCTGATGTTCATTTGTTTTTAATTTTTGTAAAGGATGCCACTTTAGTATTTAGCAGCCAGTTATAATTAAAAAGTTCTACACCACTTTCAAATCTTAATCCCCTAATATTTTTGAGCAGTATCTAATCAAGTCAATTAGTAAGTGCTACTTTTAAATTAAAATTGACTTTCAGTCATTTTAAAATTAGTAGTTGGGGACCAAACTTAGATCCTTTGATTCAGAATCCTGACAATATCACTGAGTTATCAACTTGTTATGGCAGTTGTACACACTCATCAAAGAAGCTGAAGAGGAAAGATTCACCTGTATAACCCACTATGTAAGATAAACTTACTGGTTCTCGCGCAAGTGTTTATAGCCACCATTAGACTTTGGCAAAATGAAGCATCTCATTCTATGTCTATTTTTCATGTTAAAGTGTGCATAGCATGTTTTATGCTTTATAGTAGAAATCATTCTTTGTTTAGGTGTAACAGTGTTTTTACAGGTTGAAGGAGCATTATTTATAACAGTCTCTTTATGTCTAAAGTGCCCTTAAATGTATTCTTTTATTAATTGCTAAGTTTTACTAATTTTTGTATTTTTATTCTTCATTGGTAGCTACTCCACAAAAACGTAGATGTCATTGAAAAAAAAGAGAACAAACCGAACAACGGGATACTCCAAGGTGGCTCTCTTTTCCTCAAATGCAAAGACCTCAGGATATTCCAGCTGGACATAGCGTCAAATGCCGAGCTGAACATGCTGGCCCAAACATTGGAGAACCTGTCCAGCTTGCAAGATCCAAATCTTTTTTACCCATTCTTCTACAGACACATGCACCCTATTATAGAGAATGGGTACACTCTGTATAGGTAAGTAATAATAATAAATTTCACACAACACAATTCACTTGTCTAGGCCCTAGAGTATAATACACAAATAGTTTTTTAATAGAATAATATAAGCACGACAATAGTTGTAATTTGCCTTAGTCTACAAAGCAATAGCAGTCAGTCCAATGGTATAACCCGCGCAAATTAAATAGGCAGCTCTCGCGAGCTAATACTAGGGGTATTAGCAAATGCAAGATAAAAAGTACCGGAGACCCCACTTAGGCTCATGCAGCGACTAATGAATGTTGATGGAGCAAAATATGTCGATTTTGTTGCAAATACGAGTATCAATATAAACTATCCCTCTGGCTTACAGGCGTGAGGCGTGAGTTTATTTTATTTATTTATTTATTGATACGTCTCATCATCAACCCATTTTGTCCCCACCGAGGGGCACGGGTCTCTTCCCTGAGGAAGGTATAGGCCATACTCCACCACGGGGGCCAAGTCCGGATTGGTGCAGGCTTATAGACTAGTGGCTCGTCTATTGTCAGAAGTTGTCAAGCCGCCCTAAGGCCTCTGACTTGGCTTAACGACTGCCATCTATCGACGGCAGCCGGCACCAACAGCTTAACGTGCCTTGCAAAGCACGGAACCGCTCGGAAAAATGCCACTAGCGTTAGGCATAGACGGCGATCCATCCATGCACTGAACGCGCCCAGTGTTGCTTAACCTTCGTGATCGTTTAAGATCACTCAGGCAGCCGGGGCTACGAGCGATTGATACGTCTATTGCACTTTAAAAAAAAAACATTTATTTCTGAAACATTTATTTTTAATGTAGCTGATTTATATAAAAACTAGGTATCCGATATTATAATTACTGAATATTTTCGACCCTCCTCTAATTAAAATTTCACAGCTTAGAAAGCGAGTTCACAAAAGTGATCGCGACGGAGGAGTGGCGGGTCTCCCGCGTCAACCAGCGATACACTGTGTGTCCGACCTACGGCGGTACCGTCATTGTACCCAAGAACATAGATGACGACACACTAGTCGCGTCTGCTTCCTTCAGACAGGGTGGACGGTTCCCAGTGCTGTCATATAGGCATAACAATGGAGTAAGTTGGTCCCTTAATTATTATAAATTTCTGTCAGTGACCCAAGGACATAGATGACGACACACTGCCTGCATCTGCTTAAATCTGCTTCCTTTAGACAGGGTTGACGGTTCCCTGTGATGTCCTATAGGCGTGACTATGGAGTAAGTTGGGCCCTAAATTAATATTTATCTGTGACCCAAGGACAGATGAAGACACACTAGCCGCAGTTACTTCCTTCAGACAGGGTGGACGGTTCCCGGTGCCGTCATATAGGCATCACAATGGAGTAAGTTGGTCCCTAAATTAATCTTTATCTGTGACCCACGGACACAGATGACGACACACTAGCCGCAGTTACTTCCTTCAGACAGGGTGGACGGTTCCCGGTGGCGTCATAGAAGCACCACAATGGAGTAAGTTGGTCCCTAAATTATTTTTTGTCAATGACCCAAAAACATAGATGACGACAGACCAGCCGCATCTGGTTCCTTCAGGCAGGTTGGACAATCTCCTGTGCATATCCCCTATAGGCATAGCAATGGAGTGATTATTTTTGCTCCTCCTTCAATTACCAGGAGACGGGCAGCAGAGTCTTCCTGAGATTCCAACCGCATACTGCGATCGCCAACCCTCCTGCCAAGCGTGGCGATTATGGCAAAACCCCCCATGGTTATGAAAACCACGAAGCATGCCTATGTCCTGCAGTGGGCGTCAAATAGCTGATGATGATGATACCGTCGGGGGTTGAACGGGTCGCCTGTTAAATTAATTTCATCAGCAGCCAACTTTGCCATATTACGAACTTTTTTACCACGACCTGCCACATATTATACTTGAACCAAACACTCAAAACTCGTCCCAATCTAAGTTTATTTAAAGGTTAACGGCCTTATTTATCAAAATACGATTCCTCTACACCACTCCTCAGAGGCAGTTTATTTAATCTGTGTTTACGTCTTTTTCTTGTGAAATATCCACCACAGACTATTTTAATTTATTTATTTCAACATAGAGAATTTACATCCTGTTTGTTGATCGATGTATTTACAATGTTAGCCGCTGCCCTGTGGCCGAGTTTGTAGTGGAGAAAAAGCAGCGGGGAAAAAACTCCAGTGTCCTAAGGATTCGTGTCTTTATACAAAAAGACCGTGTGCTGTTTGTTCTCAGGCAGTGCTTTTACGGGCCGGGCAGCCCCTCTACGGGCCGAAGCACCGCCGCTGCCGGCAGGACGAGGCGGTCCTCAACGCGGTGGTCGGCGTTGGCATGAAGGGCGTTATTTACGACTTACGTAGCAGCAACGCTATCGCCCAGCAGCAGAACAAAGGTAATCTATATCGTTACTAGTACTAGTGCCAAACGTTTGTCAAGCTAACGACTAACAAACGAACCCAATCCACGGATAAACCTTGTCGGTTTCGGCGGATTGGAGTATATGTTGTCTGTGTTTTCTTTTTCTATCTTAAATAAACGATAAAAAAATCTCATTATTAAGATTAAACGTACTTACTGTATCTATCGGCATGTGGCGCTGTTTGCTATGATACAGGCACTAATGGGCAGTTTCTGAATTGAGAATCGCGCTAAGTAAATACTTAACTGTAGTGCTGTCTCTTCCAATTTCTCAGAAAAAAGCGTGACAGGACGTTACTTAAGTATTTACTTAGTGAAATTCTCAATTCAGAAACCGGCCGGCGGCCCTAAGCCTAGCATTAACAGATGCTAAAGTTTTTGTGCTATTGAACTTGTATCAGTGCTGTATAAGTATTTATCATATCTTGAACTTATTTGGTCAATAAATTATCTTATCTTTTATCAGCGTTTCCTAAACTTTTCAGGCTGTGGAATAGTGTTCAACCTTTTCTTTAGGGTTCCGTAGCCGACAAGCAACTCTTATAGTTTCGCCGTGTCCGCAACAATCAGAGTAGCCCAGTAATCCACTCTAGGAATTTCTCAGGTGAAGGGCGTTATGTTCAATCTGTGCATACGGAAACGCCATTGCTTAGCAGCAAAACAAAGACAGTCTAGACTAGATCCCAATGGGTTGGAATGTTGCCGAAGCACCGCCTGCTGCTAGCCTGACTAGTCGTGAGTTCGACTCGTGGTTTTCCTGTTTATTCTGTAAAATTGATTCAAACACTTGCAGGTGGAGGTACGGAGTCGAACGCCAACTATTCCCAGTGGAAGATCTACAACAGATCTATGGACGATGTCGACAACCAGGAGCAACTGCAGGGTAATTTCTTCAAGCTCATTGATGGTGAGGACTTTTCGGACTTCTTGGTACTTGAATGGACTGATTAAAAGATAATACAAATTCCTGTCCGCTGTGGCAGAGATATTCAGTCTGGCTGGCTTTAGAGGTATCACTTGAGGGCTTATAGGGCAACGACGAAAAAAGCCGTGTCTATGCATATAATTTTTGAATACCAATAAAAGTAGGACATTTAACCACTCGTCTGCCGCGACACAGATCTGTGTCCAACTTAGTATGGGCCACCTATACGTTGCGTTCCGCGAGGGCAGTTCAGGAGTTAATGTTTCGTATGGTGTGACATTGATTGCCTGGTTAGTCTAGCGGTTAACATGCCTGAATACCCAAGCGGCGGTCGTGGGTTCGATTCCCACTAAAGGCTAGCGTAATTGATTTGTGCAAATGGCCTCTGCGTGCAATACCCTGTTTATTTATTTATATTTAAGATAAGATAAGACAATCATTTATTAAATTGCCACAACATACAAAGATATTACAATAATAAAACATGAAAACCACACTTATATATCGTGTAATGGTTGGGATCTGTTATGTTGTACACCAAATAAAATAAAATATAATTTTGCCAAACTGCTAATGCAGTTAATGATGCTAATGATGTCCTTACCAGGTTACCACAGCACAGGGTATCCAAGTTTGGGGCCAGGACAAGTGTTTTGATGTGTGAAAGTTATTATATTTCTGCACAAGAATAAACTTAAAGATAAGGTACATTCATCGGTTGCGGTTCTGTTTCAGCATGTCACGACCGTGAAATATCAAGCGACAAATGGATATCGAGATTGGAGTCCTGCGGATGGCCAGAGAGCGTGAGGAACGCTCTCCACACAGCTTGTATTATTGCCCAACACATACACCAGGTAAATTAACAGAGTGTTATTAAAAACGCGATCCTTTTTAAACACTCCTAAAATGCAGTTATCGTAAAAGGCCCTTCAGCATTTGGGCAAGGAACGCTCTCTACACAGCCTGTATTATTGCCCAACACATAGCATAAGCAGGCCTTCTCTCAGGGAGAGAGTATGGGCTTTATCACCACGCGTGCCCATCGCGGATTGGCGATTTCAAGCGCTGAAGTATATGAATAGCTCAGACACTCAGGTTTCCTCACGTTTCCTGTTTTCCTTCACCGTTAGCGAGTGGTATTGCTACGATAACTTCACAAATGTACATAACTTAGAAAACAAAGTCATAGGTACATGCCCGCACTGGGAATCGAACCTGGGTCTCCCGCTTCCGAGTCCAATATTCTACCCACTAGGCCACCACCACTACCACTGCCTTGCCCAACACATACACGAGGTAAATTAACAGTGTTATTAAAAACACGATCCTTTGTTATCGTAAAGGCCCTTTAGTATTTGGGTATCGTGTTTAAAAATAAACACGATTAAAAAAAGCTTCGCGTCACTACAGGGCACAAGCCTTCTCTCTGAGGGAGAGTACAGGCTTAATCACCCTGCGTCGCATTGCATCGCATTTGCAGGGTTCCGTACCCAAAGGGTGAGGGACCCTATTACTAAGACTCCGTCCGTCTGTCACCAGGCTGTATCTCATGAACCGTGATAGTTAGACAGTTGAAATTTTCACAGACGATGTATTTCTGTTGCCGCTGCAACAACAGATACTGAAAACAGAATACAATTAATATTTAAGGGGGCTCCCATACAACAAACGTGATTTTTTGCCGTTTTTTGCTCGATATTTATAACGGCAACAGGTAGACGCTTGAAATATTCAAATGTTATATAGATAATGAACCCTTTGTGCGTGATTCCGACTCGCACTTGGCCGGTTTTTTCATTTTAAGCGCTGCGGTATTTCAATACCATATATACTTAGGTGCCGTCGTGATGTATTCCATCACGAGTGTTATATATGCTGTTGCTATTTTTCCACTGCTTATCGAAGAAAACTACATACACACGATCACGCTTGCTTCCCGGACCAGGTAGGCAAAAGACCCTGGTCTCTAGCGACTGAAAACAAATACTAAGTTTATAGTTAGCGGTAAATCACGTCACGATTAGACGCGTCGTCATATTTTGGGACTGGGTGTGACCGTACTCGAAGACATGACATGTAATAACTCGTGTTGTATGAAATCAGCCGTTACTTTGCGGAAATCCATAATAGCATTTATTTTTCACATTTTAATGCTAATAACTCGTGTATAACAAGAGGTGATAAACTTATAAACCAAGGTTTGCTGGAAGAAATCTGTTACAGAGATAAGCTTGCCTTTGTACATGTTATTTCTTATGTAATTTCTTGTTAAATGTTTCGTGTGCAATAAAGTATAATTCTTATTACTTGTTTATTTGTAGAAAGCCGAGCCGGTTTTAATCCACGGAACGAAGGGCGAAGATGCTACGTTACTTGTATGCTCTCTAGTGCAAATTATTTTGAATCCGGACTGCAGAACTATTAGAGGGTAAGTAGAATGATGCCAAGACAAGTGAAAAGACAAGAAATCATGTGTCAATATTTCGCGCCCGGTTGAAGTGGCTTCCGATTCGAGATCGTAGAAACCTTCGAATTCTTTGCACCCTCTTCTCTGTTCTCAACAACCCCAACACGCCCCAATATCTCAAGTCTCTATTTGCCTTCTTATCCTGCACACATAGCAGAGAACTCCGTTCCTTACAAAATCTTCTTCTTTGTACCCCCTCTCACCACTCTGGTTACGTCGTTTCCGCGTCTCTGCCGTTCGTCTTTGGAACGCCCTCCCTGATAATATCCGTAAAGCCCCCTCACGGAATTCTTTCAAAGCCCTTGTCCGCGAACACTTCCTCGAGAAGTGCTACCCCAATCTCCCTTAGCCCCTCTTCATGATAAGGGTCTTTCAGTTGTATGTCCTCTACTATTAATCATACTTTTTTATTGTATGTATGGTAAATTATATGTGTTCCCCTGACCCCTTATAGTATGTAGATATAATATGTATTTTAGTGGTATATAGGCTTATTGTATTTTAATATCGGTATATGTAAGTCTATATTAATGTGTAAGTTTATTTAATTACACTTTATAAAAGTATGTTTTTAAACTTATATTAACTTTTCCTTTTTTTTTTTGCACGCCTACCAACTCTTTCCCTTACCTCCTGCGGTTGACTGGTAGAAAATGCTTATGGCATTAAGTCCGCCGCATTGTACGATTTTTAGGGTTCCGTACCTCAAAAGGAAAAAACGGAACCCTTATAGGATCACTTTGTTGTCCGTCTGTCCGTCCGTCCGTCTGTCAAGACCCTTTTTCTCAGGAACGCGTGGAGGTATGAAGCTGAAATTTATATCAATTACTCAGGTCTACTGTCCCTTGAAGCTGTGAAAAAATCAAACTTCTAAGCCAACGCAATCAAAAGATACAGCCGTTTATGCCGCAAATTTTCGACACTTGCAAGGGAATCAAAACCTACAGGGTGCTTCCCGTGAACTCAGAATCTTGAAATTTGGTACGAAGCAACGTCTTATAGCATAGATAAAGGAAAAATTACGAAAACCATAAATTTTTAGTTACATCACATAATATATTTTTTTTTAATAATTTTAAACTTACTACCCATTTCCTCATAAACGCGTAGAGGTATTAAATTGAAATTCATACCAAATACTCAGGTCTATAATACCTTTAAGCTGTAACAAAATCTAACTTCTATGTCAACGCAATCAAAAGAAACAGCAATTTAAGCTGCATATTTTGAAACTCGCAAGTACTCGCAAGGGAATCAAAACCTAAAGGGTACTTCCAGTCGACCTAGAATCTTGAAATTTGGCATGAAGCAACGTTTTATAGCACACATAAAGGAAAAATTCCGAAAACCTTAAATTTTTAGTTACATTACAAAATATATATTTTTTAATAAATATAAACTTATTACTTTTTTCCTCATGTTTTGCAATAAAAATACCATAGTTATGACTCGATTGTCGTAATGAACGAACTTTGTAAACCTTGCAGGTTTGTACGGAACCCTCGGTGCGCGAGTCCGACTCGCACTTGGCCGGTTTTTTTTTTAAGTGCAATAAAAGTATCAATAAATAAATAAAATTATATTGTTTCGTATCGAATAGGGGCGGGGCAGTCCTTTACCCGTGTTCGTGTTGACAGATTGAATGCAGAAGAGAGTTTTGTTAAAATAATAATGCACGGTCTATAAAGCACCAGCAATAACTTTATACGATTTAACATCGCTCAGTTAATAGGTCGCTCGTGTAAGCGCTGCTGTCAGCAATAAACTTAAAATGTGTGAGTGGTCCATACAAACCACTTATTCTAACAGTGTAAAACCAGACCTTAGACGCTATTACAATGAAAAAATTTTAGAATGTGCGAGTGAGACAGAAAGGCAGACGTAACGGCAGCCTTAAAATCGATGCGCGATGTAGAATGTAAATATAGTCTCCCTTTCCAGCCTCCAAGCGCTAATAGAGCGCGAGTGGCTGCAGGCGGGGCACCCGTTCAAGACGCGGCTCCGCTCCGGCGGGCACGTGTCGGGCACACCGCGCGCCGCGCCCGCCTTCCCGCTGCTGCTGGACTGCGTGCGGCAGTGCCTCGAGCAGTTCCCCTGCGGCTTCGAGTACCGTCAGTGCTGCCTCGTCGCGCTCTTCGAGCACGCCTACGCGAGCCAGTTTGGTAAGATTCCAGCGAGAAAAAAAACAGCATCTACTGCTGCCTCGAGCAGTTCCCCTGCGGTTTTAAGTACCTCCAGTGCTGCCTCGTTGCGTTCTTCGAGCACGCCTATGCGAGCCAGTTTGGTAAGATTCCAGCGAGAAAAAAACAGCATCTACTGCTGCCTCGAGCAGTTCCCCTGCGGTTTTAAGTACCGCCAGTGCTGCCTCGTTGCGTTCTTCGAGCACGCCTATGCGAGCCAGTTTGGTAAGATTCCAGCGAGAAAAAAAACAGCATCTACTGCTGCCTCGAGCAGTTCCCCTGCGGTTTTAAGTACCGCCAGTGCTGCCTCGTTGCGTTCTTCGAGCACGCCTATGCGAGCCAGTTTGGTAAGATTCCAGCGAGAAAAAAAAACCAGCATCTACTGCTGCCTCGAGCAGTTCCCCTGCAGTTCGAGTACCGCCATTGCTTTCTAGATGAAAGTGGTTAGAAAATAAATTAGTTTTCTTTTCCGCTAGCTTTATTTCTCCATCAATGCACTTAGATTCATGCAAATCCACGCGTGCATTCAGATTCTGGATGAATGCAGTTACATTGACACCATTACGAACGCACTTAGGTTTATTTTGCTGCAGCAAGCAAAACAGCTTAAATCTAACTTGACTTCAGTCTTGCCTGATAAATAAAGACTGTACCCCGTTGATGCCCACTGCAAGACATAGGCCTCCCTCGTGGTTTTCCAAGCTTCCCGGTCTTGTGCCGCCCGCATCCAGCAACTCCCTGCCAGCGTAATCAGGTCGTCAGACCATCTGGACCGAGTTTCATAAAAGTAGTTTCGTAGTTTATTATGACAATTCGATGTACATTGCGTAGCAGCGTCTACAAGGTAATCTGTGGGTTAATCGACATCGAATTGTCATAGTAAACCACGAATTGTAGTTCTATGAAACAGGCCCCTGGTTAAATGTCTCAGGATACACAGACAACGGCGTCTCGGCATCTTTGTCGTTCTCATCACGAACAAATTAGCGAATCGTTTGGTACCAACTGGCGGAATTTCCACAAAAAAATACGTGCTACTACTAGGCCTATAATATTGCCCTCTACCCAATCCTTGCCTCTACCCCATGTTGTCGTAACACCCAGGTAGGCCAGGGTGCTACGACGTAACTTCTCCACTGTACGGACTCGTCCGATTTAACCTACTCCGAAGTGTGAAATTCGAAACGAGGTGATCCGACAAAGAACCAAAGTTCGGTGACATAGCCCACCGAATAAGCATGGTGAAGTGGCAGTGGGCCGGCCATATCACACGAAGAACTGATAATCGATGGGGTAGACGAGTTCTTGAGTGGAGACCGCGGATCGGTAAACGTAGTATAGGTCGTCCTCAGACTCGGTGGAGCGATGATCTTCGCAGGGCGGCTGGCAAGAGTTGGATGAGAGTAGCCGAGAACCGTGCTCAGTGGCGTGCTATAGGAGAGGCCTATGTCAAGCAGTGGACGAGCGTAGATCGATGATGATGATGACGAAGAAGTGTGTGTGTTGGCCATTTCGGGAACGTGAAAATGGATGACCCAATACAGTGGACAGTTACGTAATAGGAGAGCAGGTCCCTTCGTAATCTCGTCCATTGTTCCCCAGCTGCTTTCCAACATCTTCGCTGATAGATTATCATCAATTCCATCTTCCAGGCACCTTCCTCGGTGATAGCGACCAGCAGCGCGAGACGCTTGGCGTCTACCAGCAGACCACTTCCCTTTGGTCCTGGATGAATCAGCCAGATGAGATGAAACAGTATATCAATCCTCTTTACGATCCCACGCCTACCGTCATCTGGCCTTCCGTCGCGCCTATGAGCTACGTGCTTTGGGAAGGTGAGTCAGAGGTCAAGTTACGCTGGTTATTGGTATAGCAAGAGAATAAACCTGTTGAAACAATAGCATGATAGAAGATGATGGTAGCGCCGTGGAGGTTTATCATCAACCCGTTGATACCTGCTTCTTCTTTATGTGCTGTCTCGTAACGGAGTTTGGCTTCCAATTTCGGCTATCTTGCTTTTCGAGCCTGCCAATACAAACAGGGAACTGGTACTCTGTTCACGTCTCCCAGGTTTCTTTCTTGCTGGAATCTTGCCTTGACACCTGCTGCCGGATCTCTGTAGACCTTTTCATATTCCCGACACTTTACACGGTACTGCGCCATACGCAATCACTGTTTGCCGGCTTCTCTGTATATCCGATATACTCGAAATCGTTTGGTCAATCAATCAATATATCTATTGCCATAAATTACATGTGTGTACAGTGTACGGTCAAATACCGCGTTATAGAATTGAAGTACGTAATTAAGTTTGTGAACAACAGATATAAAGGTTGTAAGATGCAGCGGAAATAAATAGGTACATTGTACAGTCACGGCCATACAGCGTTCAATAATACAGGCCACGCCATCTAGTGTTTAAGCCAAACATGAGTTTTTTTTTTCACATTAGTCCTCACTATCAATTTTTAAAGGACGCTCCTATAAAGGTATTATTAGCTCGGGAACAACATGGCAACGACGAAACGTACATCGCTTTGAGGAACATGAGGATTCAAACGGCACAACTCGACACACTTCAAAATCGGTTCAACCACTTAGAAGTTAAGAATAAATAATCCAACAAAATACACTTATAAACCGTGAAAACACTACATTCCTTTTTTATTTGTGTTAAAGGCAACAACTTCCTTTTACAGAGCTCTACCTACGTTGGCTGGTGCCTCTGAACACAGAAGAACGCGAGGAGCAGTATCGCGCCATCCGCACAAGAGAACAGCAGCTGCGGTCGCAAGCGCAGAGTCTGCGGAGGGAACTCTTCGATCTTGCGGTCCAGTATTACGGCGAGACTGCCAAGGAGGAGGTGAAGTAGAACTGCGGATCTTATTTGTAGTGTCGGAAGGTTTATATTGCTTTGTAATCAGCTCAGTATTTGGGAGTTGGCAGTTTAGTTTAACGGTGGTATGGCAGCTCAGATTCCCGCAAGGCTGATAAGGAGTTAATGTAGAACTGTGAGTCTTACCTGTAGTGTTGGAAGCATTGTATTGCTGTGAAACGAGCTCAGAACCTAGGCTTAGTGCTTGGGAATGGCAGCTTCATGTTACTTATGATCAAAGCTGTCGAACTGAAAATCGAGTCCTATTTGTAAAGCTGGAAGACTGCCAAACGAGATCAAAACATAGTTGAAGCTTAGTAGTTGAAATTGTAGGTGGTACGTCAGTATTGCAGTAAGAAAACTTAATAGATGCGAAGGAGATATTGTTATGATGTTAGTTTGGTTCAAATTTTGCCGAATCGAAAGGAAGCCAGAGATGAATTGTAAACTAATTGTATTTTAGGACCGCAAGATATCCTGGTGTACATACAATAAAGAATATTCTATCTATCTATCTAAAGTCTGTTTTTGAATTCGATGCAAAAAAACTGACGTGTGCCGGGGTCGTAAACCATCACAATCCGTAAATTTTTTAAAGGTCGTGACAGACGTCAGCTATGAATATACCACGCGATGACTTGTTTCATACTAAATCCGACTGCAGTTGTGTGTGGACGCGGATTGCATGTTGGATGTTGTATGGAAAAATATATTGCATATATATTAAGGCCGTTGACTGTGACGGCTGTAAATCGTAATGTTCCATAGAAATCTATGCCAATAAAAAACTCTATTATAAAAACAAAAGTACCTATAAAGATCCTTTATTTATACAATAAAACTCTTTCACAAGTTGGACCTACTTATGTGGTCTCGTCAGATATACCGTTCTCATCATAGTCATCGTCAATTTCATCTTGGACATTAATTACAAAACGTTCTGTAAAGGTAAACGTGACAAAGCCGAGGTAAACAGGTGAGCAGAGAACGAAGTCCAGGTAAACAACGGCCAAAGTCACAAATATAACAAGGATCAGTCTAAAAAACAAGTCAACATTCGCGTAACCAAGAAGGAAAAGGAATGTTTGAAAATAAATGACGTCTTGATGAATTCGTTAAACCTCAAACCTAAGGTTGTCAACACTCAAGTGTTGCCAATATGTAAAAAACTAATAATCCCGTTTCACTTCCAAGGAACAATTAGGTGTGCTACGTTGGTGCTTTTTAGGGTGTCGTACCCAAAGGGTAAGGGAGGGTCCCTAAGCTTACTAAGACTCCGCTCTCCGTCCGTCCGTCCGTCTGTCACCAGGCTGTATCTCACGAACCGTGATAGACAGTTGAAATTTTCACAGATAGAAGAAGAAGAAGAAAGACATTTATTATACCAACAAGATACATCACAGAAACAAAACAAGCACACAAGCAACATAATATGCACAACAACAGAAAGAAAACTTAATACACAACAGACAAAATGAATAAATAAAACAGGACCATAGATGTAGCCTGTGGTGTATCTACATTGCCACAAAAGGCAGCTGTTGCCGCTAAAACAACAAATACTAAAAACAGCATAAAATAATTATTTACGGGGGGCTCCCATACAACAAACGTAATTTTTTTCCGTTTTGCTCGATATTAATAACGGCAACAGGTAGACGCTTGAAACATTCAAATGTTATATAGATAATGGTACGGAAACCGTCGTGCGCGATTCCGACTCGCACTTGCCGGTTTTTAAAAACTTTTCTTTTAAGAGTAATGAAATATTCATGTCTTTGATGCAATAAAGTTTCTGGTCACACCGAGTCTACTTTTTACAGTAAAAACAATCTACCAAGTAGAGCTATATTTTTTATAATAATTGTAACGCTGCCACTTTTTTTTGCATCGGATTAAAAAACAGACTATCAAAAGAAATGTTCTGAGCAAAGATTGATAATACTAGTTTTCTTGAATAGCTATGCAAGTGCCTGTTAGCTGTCCTAATTTCCTTAGCGAATGTATTATGTGCAATTATAATTATAATTTCATAATTTCACTTCACAATTTATATAGGATAGACTTAATAAGTGAAATTATAATACACATATTTTCGAACCAGAACGACATTGGCGTGGAAAAAAGGCCTATTGATCTAGAATATAAGAGTGCATAGTAGAATAGATTTTATAAAATTTTCACTGGCAAAGGTGCTACCAAAGGTAAAAAACAAAAACGTTGCGAGAATTTAATTCTTAGACTAACGTTTTTTGGGATTATCTGTTCATACTCTTGTTATATTCTGCATTCATCGTCACGTTGGCAGCCAGTTTTTAAAATGGCCGAGAGTATATAGCTTCACCAGAACATTTGACCGAATTCAAAATCTCCAAAGAGTTATGTCTATCACTAGTTATTTATATTCTTATAATTTTGCTTACATCAACTTAATTTTAGTGGGCCCAGGAGCGCTGGACGTCGGTTTACCGTCCACGAGCATGTTATGGGGCCTAAAAGATCTGAAAAATGTAGATGCGAATCGTGTAATTTCAGTCCAAAAGTGACGCATTGTATCATACCCAAGAGCAAAACAGGAATCGGAGTTTTTGCACCTGAATGAGCCAATGAAAACTTAGTTCGTAAGTAGCCTCTGAGACTGCATCTGCTTTCTATACCTTTACATTTTCTATCATAATAATGCGTAGCATAGTTAAACCAATGTCCCCATTTTAGCGTGGATAATAATGGTATATCGTGTACCTTATAAAGTTACCATATGATTTTACCTGGAATGCTTTTCAGAGATACGTTTAAGATTACGTACGTTTAAGGTTAGTACAAGTTCGAAATTCCCTACGTGCAGATCACAATTCGGCATTCCAAGTCTTTGCAGGGTAAATAGCTTAGCTTGTTCTTAAATAAATATAGTACCTACCTACGTCATTAAGTTAACCATAAGCACTTATTCACTTTAATGTACTTATAATTGTTGCCTTTCTACGGTTAGCATCCTTTACGTGTTTGGATCGGGTCTGCATGAAACGTACGCTCTTTTTAATTTACACTACAAAGCAATACACCGACCGTTCGTCTAAAACGTTTTTTCGAAGCTCATCGATGGCAAAGGGCACAAGTACACTTAATGGTCAAAAATTTATATTAAAGGCAACGCTGACTGCGTTCTCACTTGCAGTCGTAAGTTCTTCATGAGAGCACTCTGCAGAATCATCGTTGTACGAATATTTAGGTTGTTTACATCTGTGAACCCCCACTGGGACAGATCTCACTGGTAGTTCATGGCCAGGTGGAAGATTCGCAGAGGGCGGCACAAATGGTCGTGTCGCGCCACAGGTTCCCCCTCTCTTATGCTGGCTCTGTAGTCAATAAGTTGGAATACTTCATAAAGCTGCATTGGCGTAGCAGCCTTTTCCGCACTGTGAGGTAGCCAAGAATGTCCAGGTTAGCCCGTTCAAGTGACTTGCCGTGGGCGGGACACATAGCTTGGAGAACTGATTGCCGTTGGGACGGAAAAGTTATGACCTGGCGAAGGACGACGACGGAGCGTGGGCAGCCCCCCCCCCCCCCACCAGGGGCCTGTTTCATAGGGTACTATTTACGGTTTACTATGACAATTCGATGTAAATTGCAAAGTCTATTAACCCATAGATTAACAAGTGGCCTGCTACACAATGTACCTCGAATTGTCATATTAAGTAGTTTTATGAAACTCGGCCCAGATGGTCTGACGACCTAGTTACGCTGGCAGGGAGTTGCTGGATGAGGGCGGCACAAGATCGGGAAGCTTGGAAAACCATGAGGGAGGCCTATGTCCTGCAATGGGCGTCAAATGGCTGATGATGATGAAGTAACTTGCCACAGCTCGGTGGACATCTGGAGGCGTAATTCCAGCTTGTGGATACAACAGTGGCGCCGGGGTTAGCTTAATACAGCCAGTATTAATCCGGCTAGGCTGCGTTTCAACTATAATTCATAGTTTATTATGACAATACGATCAGTACATCGAATTGTCATAATCTCTAACGGATAGGGGCGACGGTCGACCTAGCTATAGCGGTTGCTAAGCGCTGTATTCCAGGCAATATCCATTGCGTGATATCTTCACGTGTAGATACGTTATCAATACTTAGGAATTGCGTTTTATTTATTTTCTGTCAATAAAATAAATAAAACGCAATATCAATATCAAGTTTCATTAGAGCACGTACCATGTCCCATGTGGATGCTTGTTTACTTCATAAATTTACTTTAAGAATAATAAATTATATTATTTTTACTCTGGCCTAAATATAACTTTAATCATGACAACTTAATATACATGTATATGATTAATCAGCCTTTTGGCATAAAAACTGAGTTTTTTGTATAATTTATGAAATTTCTATGTAAAGAATCTAATCTAAATCATGTTCCTTATTCGTATGAATTGTAATAAAATAAGATAAATAAATAACGTAAAACTGCCGTTATAAATGATGTGTAAATGGGTGTGACATGGATGTATACAAATTATTTATTTTATAAGAATTGATAATTAATCTGTAATAATATTGTTTGAATGTCAATTGAAGATGAGAATTAATTTTTAGTCAATTAAATGAGCACAGCATCTATTGCAGCTTTTTAATTTTATCATTACTGTGTACCTACTTACCTATATGAAAGTAAATGTTACTGAAATTCAAGTTACTCTCATGGTGTTGCTGGTTATATTCCATACATATATTTTTTTGTAATCCAATTAGCCGAGCGAGCGTTAGTTAAACTCAACGAAAAGATAGAACTCCTCTAAATCCCAAAATCACGGTACAACGTTCCCGACCTCCGATAGGGTATAACATTTTGTTTCACGCTTGTCTACAGGGCGTCCCAAAGTTATGGGCCATGAAGGGAAAGTACCTTAAATATCGTAGATAGGGTATTTTGTTGAAATAAGACTTTATGTTATTTTTAAAAGTTAGTAATTCTGCATTCAAAGATTTTCTAAAAATTACTTGCCTTGTCTGGGAATCGAACTGACTTAAATGTAAAAAAAAACACCCCTAAAACGCTGTTCCTTTCTTTCGATTGGCATCATAAAATTAGGGGTGTTTTTTTTTACATTTAAGTCGGTTCGATTCCCAGACAAGGCAAGTAATTTTTAGAAAATCTTTGAATGCAGAATTACTAACTTTTAAAAATAACATAAAGTCTTCTTTCAGCAAAATACCCTATCTACGATATTTAAGGTACTTTCCCTTCATGGCCCATAACTTTGGGACGCCCTGTATAGTGGGTCAGGAAGTGCGGACAATCCTGCGTTTACCGCTATGGAGAGCAGAGTAGAAGAATAGAGGCGTTGACCGCAGCGATTCAAAAAGATGTGGTAGGTCGGATGAAGGAAGACACAACTTGATGCGGTATATACAGATGCGTATTTTTATTCCGACCTAATTCTACGTATTTACAATATTTACAAGGGCTGCGAAAATACACGAAATTATTAGGTTTTGAAAAGCGGATTCGTTGGCGAGCACTTTTCAATCTGTTATAGTCATAGCGACGGCAGGCTGAATGCGCGCACAGTCGCGCATGCGCGCTAGCCTGTCCTGAAGCTGTGGCATAGATAACTGTTCCATGATGCCGCTACAGATGTAAGTGTTACTGAAATTCTGGTTAATTTTAGGGTGTCGCTGGTTAGGAAGTAATAGTGTTACAGAAATTCTGGTTATTTTCATTCATGGTGTTCCTGGTCAGAAAATAAGTGTTTAGGAAATAAGTGTTACTCAAATTCTGGCTATCTTCATGGTGTTGCGAGTCAGGAAGTAAGTGTTACTGGAGTTCTGGCTAATTTCATGGAGTTGCGCGTCAGGAATTATGCACAGAGCGCATTCAAAACATCAAGATCTGAAACAAGCGTAGCTCTGTTTAATACTTACGCTAAATGCCATAAGACACCTGAAAATTACGCGTCCATTGCATGCTAACACTTAACCTAAATAGTAAAACAAAACTCAACAACATTTTTCGATAAAGTAGTTTATTTTAGAAGAAGAAATACATGTTTTATTTATCGCCACACAGACATTTTACAAGACATAGGAAATAAAAAAACCAACCAAGTGCGAGTCGAACTCGCGCACCGAGGGTTCCGTACTCGCGCTTGGCCTTATTTTATTATTTGGCGCTAGAATATTATATAATAAGTCCCACAATCAGTTTGATGTCTGTATGTATTACCGTTTTTACGATATAGCATAAACAAAATAAAGACTTCTTTTATGATTTAATTGTAAATGTATAGTTTTCAGATTTTTCCCTATACTTGTAGTATAAGACGGGATTAGTTGCCAAATTTCATAGTTCTCGGTCAACGGAAAAAACAATCTCAATGGAATCAGTTATAGTGTTTTTTCCGTTGACCGAGAACTATGAAATTCGGCAACTAATCCCGTCTTATACAAGTATAGGGAAAAATCTGAAAACTATACATTTGCAATTAAATCATAAAAGAAGTGTTTACATTGAAATGTACGTTTTTTGCGGCATATACGGCCATAACTTTTTTTTCACGTTATCTTAGAAGTTTGATTTTTTTCACAGCTTCAAGGGACTAAATGGTTTTAATTTCAACTCGATACCTCCACGCGTTCCCTTAATAAGTTTAAGGGTTTTGACAGAAAGACGGACGGACAACAAAGTGATCCTATAAGGATTCCGTTTTTCCTTTTGTGGTACGGAACCCGAAAAACCGGCCAAGTGCGTGTCGGGCCACGTGTAGGGTTCCATAGAAAGAGGGTTTTTTTAATCTGCTTTACAGAACTAACAACTTCATCAATCAAAGTAATTTTCATTGAATTTTATACGAAGTTTTCCTTTGATAAGTTGGTCGCCTATTACTTGCTAACTTGTAAAGCATACTTAGCCGTGATAGTTTTCCTTTTAAGTTCATTATATGTGCTACTGCCCTGAATTTTTTCACGTTACTACAATCAACCGCTTAGCCAGGAGAGGGGGGAACGCCATACTCTGACAAAAATTTGCGCTTTAAAGCTTAATATTTCGTAAACGGAACCCTAAATCAAAAACTGGTCTTCTTACACCCACAAAATTTTTAAACTACCAATCCAACGATATCCCACAGTATGGGAGAAAAAAAATTGCTCTCTAGTACTTAATATGATCTCTGTGCTAAGCCGCGGACAGACAAACAGACGGACGGACATGGCGAAATCCTTGTAAAAACAGATAAGGCAAAACACATAAGACAAAAAAGGGGAGAAAAGAAAGGGATACGATCTATGTCCATGTCCACGTGGCGGTAAAACGCCCTAGCTTCAATATTCGCTGCAGGACATCAGCACTGATTTTCGGCAAGGGCATTGACCTGTCGACTTGTCGAGTATGCCTGTATTTTGGTGTGAATTATGCGTAGGTTTTATGTCGGTTTCAATATTTTAACACCTTGTACGCGTGACTGCAGAAAGTCCACGTCTCGACGAAGTTTTCCGTGGTAGCGTCGGCGAGGGAACGTGTGGGGCGTGCCAACAATGGCCAGATCGGATGATAAGCCAGCCGAGACCGTATCTGCTCTGTCGCGGTGCGGGCACACTGGGCGGAAGGCAGATTTCCAGTACATCCCGATTTTATTATCCTTATTATATAACGTGTTATTGGAACTCCCTAAAGTGACTGAGTAGAAACTATTGACATGCCCTTCGTAATTGTAATTGTCCACTGTTTATGTTATTCATTTTCACGTTTCCAAAGTGTTTAAATATGTATGTATTCGGCAGTTCGGGGTAGGTTATGGTGGAGAAGTTCCCTGGATTCAAAAGCACCTTGCACTTTTGCAGAAAGCATTGAATAAAAGCACCTTTCTTACCTAAATGTGCTTTTCATTTCATTGCCGCTTGAAGTTCGCATGTGTTTTGAAATGTTGTAAAAACGTATGTCAAAGAATTAACCCACAGACTAGAACAATTTTTACTTTCAAGAATACGCTCTCCAAGTACCTACTTGATAAACTTTTTCGGGTAAACTTAAATATAAATTATTATCAATGAGCCTGATATTGAAGAGTATGGATCCGCCTTTGAACTCAATACTTACCTACATGGCAATACTGGGTAGAATTTTGTAAACAAATCTCTATTCTTATGCAGACTTGCAGATGTGAACGTTTTTTTTACCGGATGACAACGGCAAAGGTGTAGACAGGCCTTAATTATTATTCCCACCTTTATTTTTCTACAGTTCTCTGATTGTTACCGTTTGCCAGGCCGTAACACAAAGAACTAAGTGAGTTGGGTACTACACGGGTACTATGTTCGATAACACAAGAGATACCAAAACTGACGCACAAAAGCTTAGATTGCTTTTGTTATACTGAAAGTCTGTACTTACCAATTGTCATTTAAATTGCTACTTACTATGGGCCTTCTTTAACCAACTTAATACCGAGGCCTCATATTTGGCTTGGATAACTATTGTGCCTTATAAGTAGGTACAACCAAAAGCCTCTCATGTCAACGCCCTGACTTGGGTCATTACTTCTTCGAGCTGTCACCTATTTAACCCTCTCTATCAAATTGTTGAAGACAACGATGTCTCATGTCATTCAAAGAGGTTTATTAGTCTGCACTGCAGTCTACGCTGCTGGTGATTAATTTTCGTAGCTTAGTTCTAAGTATGACAAAATAGTTTAGTCTAAATATGAATGTATGTTGAAAGTGCCAAACCGCGGTGGGCACGCGTGGTGATTAAGCCAATACTCTCTCCCTGAGAGAAGGCCTGTGCCCTACAGTGGGACGTATATAGGCTGTGTTTATATATGTGTCGTAGCCATATCATAGAATTGACCATATCATGATGTGGTTAGCCATATCACGAAATGTATCCTTTTCATGAAAAGGCCAAGTCAAACTGGCCGTATCATGAAATGGCTTAGCTAGATCAATGAGCGACCGACGTTTGACGATTTGAATAGCGAAATGCATGACTATTTCATGATGCGGCCAAACATTAGCGGCCATATCGTAAAATACTTCCATCATCCACCGTCAGAGGCGCTGATGTTAGTTTGTTGTGTATTTCTACCATGGAGGCCACAGAAAATATTTCTAGTGACGGCAATATTCTCGTAAATACTGTGCAAAATGAGGAAAGTAGGGTAGCAATCTCATTTTGTTGTTATCTTTGTACCGCATTGTATTTTACGAGTGATAAAATATAAACTGTTGCCTCTTTTATTGGTATTTTATTCAATCTATAAGGTTCAAATGCACCAAAACACTAAATACGTTAGGCATCTTCAATCTATTTTTCAGCTCAATGCAGTAAATACCTATGTCAAACTTAAATCAGGTTGGTGCATGGAAAAGTCATGGGGCCTACATTATGATATGGCAAAACGTAGATTGCCATATCGTCAAACGTTGATGCTCAAACGATACGGCCAGTTTGACTTGGCCTTTTCATGAAAAGGGCACATTTCGTGATATGGCTAACCACATCATGATATGGCACAATCTACGATATGGCTACGACATATGCATGTTCCTATGACTTTGTTTTGTAAGTTATGTACATTTATGAAGTTATAGTCGCAATATCACTCGCTAACTGTGAAGGAAAACATCGTGAGGAAATCTGAGTGTCTGAGCTATTAACATACGTCAGCGCTTGAAATCGCCAATCCGCGGTGGGCACGCGTGGTGATTAAGCCCATACTCTCTCTCTCTCTCTCTCTGAGAGAAGGCCTGTGACCTACTGTGGGACGTAGGTATATAGGCTGCCTATGATAGCTTACGACATTAGGAAATTAACACACGTATGTCACCATCACCTCTACGAACAGAGTAGGTTTTTAAATTTTACTGACATTCCTATCAAATAAGAATAAGTGTAGGTTTAAATTTTTTATTGAATACGAGTATTGACTCGTAATGTGGCCCCTATACAAGTCGGTTGTTATGTGTTAACAATCGACGCTTTTTGATTTACAACTGGCAACAAATCAAGTTTAAATAACATGCTATATAATCATACAGTGGAATAAACGAACCAGTTAGATGGTGGGATAGTATTGCTTCAGGGATTTCCGTAAGAATATTTTACGGTAGGATTTTAGAAGTGGATTGGTCTATGAGCATCAAGTAAGCAGACACGTGAACGAATTCAGTCATTTGAAGTACGGCAAATAGCTATGCCTTAACCCTAGACACCTAACCTTTTCACCATCCTTACTAATATTATAAACGCGAAAGTTTGTATGTATGGATGTTTGTTACTCTTTCACGCAAAAACGGCTGAACGGATCCGGGTGAAATTTTGCACAGAAATAGATTATAGTCTGGATTAGCACATAGGCTATTTTTATCCCGGAAGAATATACATAAAAATTACCACGCGAACGAAGTCGCGGGCAACAGCTAGTCTTGCTAGTACCCCATAATACCGAACCATTCGTCAATTTGTCGACCATTTTTTTAAGTCTTGTTTTAAATAAAACTTTTTTGTTTTTAGTGCCTTTATTTCTCTAAGATTTCAGGCATATTTTTTATATTTTGTAATAAAATAGTAATTATTGTTATTTATCACATAGGTACCTAATCTTATTTTGCTTCTTATTTTTTTAATGGCATGCGTTTCTACCGATTAAAAGCGACATTCTTATGAAAAATGTTATTAAAACAGATATTTAAAAAAAATCGTTTTTATTTGAAGGGCTAAACTGCAGACTTTTTTTTACTTTATTGCGCCATTTCAGTACAAAAATCAATTTTATGTTTTATGTATTTTTGGTAAAATATCGGAAAAAATTGTACTTGGCTGCCACAATTCGTTGCCTCTCGCCAAGCCGTGACAAACACCGAGTTGACAAGAGACACTACGGTTATCCAGACACACACCACAAAGATACAACATTTTTTCTGTCGCGTATTCGTCGAAACGACGAAGGTTAGGTGTCTAGGGTTAATGGTGCCCAAACCACTGAAGTTTTGATATTTCCAAATAGGGGATGTATTAGCAAGAGCCAAGACGTGCCAAAAAGTGCCCGAAGCCGCCGTGCGTGCGCGCATGCAACGACTAGGTAATGAATGTTGATGAAGCGAAAGAGGTTTGTCAGAATCGTGGCAAGTGGCAGACCCTGGTCTCTGTCTACCGGCGTGAGCTTATGTAGTAAACTAAACCAGCTTCTAACTGACTAGGCAGTTTATTTTAGTACAGATTCTCCCGGCTTAATTTACAGAGCCATCATAAAACGGAGATTACCCTTCAGTACAAATCCCACAGTAGCAACTGTGTCGCACATAACTGTATATTAACCTAGGAGACAATATTTTATTGATGCAATTATGAAGAACTATAAGGGCAAAATAGATATATAGATAGAATATTCTTTATTGTGGAGTGAATAGAGTGGTTTTTGCAATATATCTTCATCAATTTAGCACACTATTTGTTTCGTTTTGCATCTAAAAGCGTGGACACGGTGGCAAAAAACTTTTTAACAAAAGAATCTACTACTATGAAAGTTCATGTGTTATGTTTGTTGCGCAATCACGCAAAAACAGCCGAAACGGGAGAAAGGCATACCTACATATAAGTTTATTACCTGGATTAACACATAGGGTACTTTTTAGTCACAGTTTCGCCATGTCTGTCCGTCTGTTTGTCCGCCGCTTAGTGCAGAGAAGATAAGTGCTAGAGAGCTGAAATTTGGCATATTTAGTACGCCAACAAAACGGTAAAATCTCGAAAAAAAATGATCAGGGTAAGTACCTCCCCTACACCTAAAATTAGAAATGCACTTTTTTGCCTACGCCGTTGTGTGGGGTATCGTTGGATTGGTCGTTTAATATTGTGAGTGTAGGAAGACCATTTTTCGAAATATTAAGCTTTAAGCGCAAATTTTTGTCCGAGTAGGGCGTCCCTCCCATCTCCCGGCTAAACAGTTGATTGTAGAAAAGTGAAAAAAATTAGGGCTGTAGCACATATAATGAACTTAAAAGGAAAACGGTTATAAAGGCTTTATAAATTAACGAGTAATAGGTGACCAACTTATCAAAGGAAAACTTGGTACAAAATCCATTGAAAATTACTTTGACTGATGAAGTTGTTAGTTCTGTAAAGCAGATACAACCCCCTCCTTCTACGCCCTACACTGTGCGTGGCTCGACACGCACTTGGCCAGTTTTTATCCTAGAGGAGAGGTTCTAATCCCGGCATGCACAAATGACTTTGTTTTCTAAGTTAGGTTTATTAGCGAATTTGTAGAATAAATATCACTCCCTAAACCCAATTCTAAAGTCCATGCAGACGAAGTGGCGGGCAGAACCTAGTATCACTAAAATTACAGCCTTTAAAGAAATCTTAATACCTAATAACGTAATAACTTGGACACAAAACAATCACTTTTCCTGGTCCCAAACGAACATGCATTGGTACATGCATGGCACAATGCATGTTAGTTTGGGACCAGGTAACATGCATTGGTACCAGGCAAAACATCACAAACGTGGAAATACACCCAGACTGAGGCCATTTGTACAAATCAAGTATGTACGGCTAAAAAAACAATTCTAATTATAAAAGAAACGGAAAGTCTTCCTCCTCAGAGGCGGGCCTAGAATAAAGGTAGAAAGAGCAGGTGAACGACCGGGGGGCCGGCATTACTGAAACCACATCATTACATGGTGAGCGCGGCTGCGCCCGCGCCGCAACCATTTGATAGGTACAGCCGGCAATCATATTATCTTATCCAATACTCGCTCTTTTGCTGTTTGCAATAAAAGCTGCCGTGATAGTCACGACTGTCGCGGATTGTCCTAAACCATGCTTCTATATCTGACTAGGAGTAATGTTTAAAAACAGTGTAGGGAACAAGACAGGCAGCTATGAAAAATATCGACACTGCTTGAAGAGTTCAGATAGTTTGTCAAGGTACCAACGAAATTGTTTAACGTCAGGTCTATTTAGCCGGAAGGACTATCCAACAGACTGCAGGACATAGGCTTCCCTTGTGGTTTTCATAACCATGAGGGGTTTTGCCATAATCGCCACGCTTGGCAGGCGGGTTGGCGATCGCAGGATGCGGTTGGAATCTCAGGAAGACGCTGCAGCCCGTCTCCTGGTAATTGATTTCCTTAGTCGCCATCTACGACATCCACGGAAGGAAATGGAGTGACGCTATTCTTAATCCGGCGCCACACGCAATGATATGGCTTAGCATAAACCATTGACCCACATCGGCCTCTCTTGCTGATCCTCAACTGTATCACATAAAGCGAACCTTGCTTTTCGTGTAGTACCTACCTACCATTAAAATAAGCCCTTTTGATCCCGTAAAGTTGATTTAATTTAATCTCTCAAAACCTCATACATACAAGTACTTAGTTGGTAGCTAAGTATCCAATAAGCAATAAATTCATATTTTATGAACAAATCTGTCTGTAACGAATTGAATCATTGTTAAGTTACTAGTAGTGAAGTATAAAACATGAGTTAATTAAGTCAAAAAGCTGGCCTTGACTCGGATTTACGACAGTATCCAAATGAAGCGAAGGGTTTGTCTAAACTGTAATAAAGTCAACAGAACTTTCATTGCCTCATTGATTTAATGGTTAAAGCCCTGATACGGAGGTCTTCTTGTTGAGGCTGTAGCAAGGACGGGCTGTAGCATGTACCTACCTACTTCTTAAAGAGCTGTTACTCAGATATATAAATTAATAGTAATGCACTTTGACTTATCTATTAGATACTCGTAGATAAATATATTCGTTATTCTGTCAATTAATTAACCAAATTATTTTATGTAACATGGTCGACATTCGAGTAAATGTGAAAAGTTATTTTAGTATTATCTGTTTTGTACTAACCCAATCTGGGTTTACAAAAAAGTGGCAGGATGACGCTGGACGCAAGCCGCTTCCAACCGGTCTATTTGGAAATCCATGGAGAAGGCCTATGTTGTGATGATACTTAGGTAAACCTTGGTTATTAAAAATAGCTGATAACAGCCGATAAACAGCCTTAATCGGTACTTCTGTTGTAGGCTGTAGGATGTATATTTATTTTGTTTCGAAGGGCAGATACCAAGATAACGAAAGACAATGGTTCAATTCGATTGGCAATACAGTCATGGGGTTTGATAGCTTTGGATATTATTATGAACGCTTGGAACAAAGACTTTGGTGCCTTGCCCTATCCCAGTCTCGTTGTGCTGAGCCTACCTATATTATTACGGTACCTTAGGCACGCAGAATTAAACAGATGGAAAATAAAATATGCTTCGTTAGTTCGTATCAGTTGGTTTTAATTAGGTACCTATTTATTAAGGGCCGACTTTTTATTCTCATCGAACGAAGAAAATCCTTATTCTAGTTAGTTTCAAATAACTAGTATCCTTATAACTAGTTATTTGAAATGTGACTGCGACTTTCTCGTCATAGCTAAATAATTGTAAGAGAGTAACCGAAATAGCTAACTACTTTTTGTAGCAACAGGGACACACGGCAACTTATATATACGTGTTGTGTTTTATTTTAATAGTAGTTTATGCAACTGTCATATAATGAAGGGTATTAAAACACGAGTGTGAGTTTATGAAACGAGCGCAGCGAGTTTCATAATAGTAACGAGTGTTTTAATACCCGTGTTATATGCAGTTGCATACACTACTTTATCTTCACTAATGCAATTAAAAATTAAATTCACGCGTACGTGTATAATCACAGTGATTTTGCCGCCATTAAAATTTAACCAAAATTAAAATTTAATAGCGCAGACAACAAAACACTCAATTTAAGCAATTTCACATGATGGTATAATATTCACATCGATATCGTAAAATCTCATTATAACATCAATAAAACGCGACCAACTTGATTGCAGGGCCAATCAGGTTGGTCGCGTTTTATTGAAGCGCGCAGCTGCGCTCTCATTGGTTAAATTTTAATGGCGGCAAACTCACTGTGATTATACACGTACGGGTGAATTTAATTTTTAATTGCATTAGTGAAGATAAATTAGTGTATGCAACTGCATATAACACGGGTATTAAAACACTCGTTACTATTCATAAACTCACACTCGTGTTTTAATACCCTTCATTATATGACAGTTGCATAAACTACTATTATTGTATTATATTTTAAAAAAAAAAACACGACACCTTAAAACGCCGTTTAAATAGTCTGAGGTAAAGTTAATTTAAACTGCCTTTGAGGAATGTTTTAGAGGAATCGTGTTTTTTTTTTAATAATACCGCAACGGTCTTATTTATAAAACAACCATTCCACTAAAACAGTCTTAAGACAGATCTTAACAAAATTATGACTCACAAAGTCAAATCTCCACTATAGTTAAGCTTTAAGCCCTCCGCAACTAAAGTATCGTTAAATGTCCCTTAAACCTACTTTAAGCAGTGTCTTTAATCTGTGGTGTGCGCTGTGTAAATGGGGTGCCATAAAAAAAAATGTCAAACACAAAAAGCTGTTTCTGGCAGTGTTGCCAGATGAGGCGATTATGGCAGCCAATTTCAATTACAGCTGTCAGTTGAGTTTCATTTAAAAAAACTAGATGGGGCTGCAAGGAAAACAAATGTCATCATACGTTTTAAATGTTGTACATCGTTATCAAGCGAGCAACACGACAGAAACCACAGAGAAGGTATAGTAATGTCATGTCAATTTTGACATATTATGTGATGTCAGCACCATCTATCGGTAACTTGCGGTGCTGTATTTTTTTTTGGGGAATTATAAAACGAGCGAACAAAAAAAAACTTTGCGACTGATGATGACATACTGTTTTAATAACTTGAGCGGTATGAATTTGAGTAAGCGAAAAATTAACTAAACTGACGACGAATATTGATTTATAATAAAATCCAGAACGAGCTTACAAAAAGTGGATTGTGATAAATCCATTTCAGATATTAAAATTTTATCCGAGCGACTTCATTACTAAGTGAGCGACTGGAAATACAGAGAGGGCAACTTCAATATTAAGATAGATTCGATTTTTCTAAGTGAGGTTATACTTAGCGAACTACTAAAAAGTTCACTTTGAGCAAAGTTTTGTAAGCTGCTTTATTAATGATTATTGGTTACTGATATTCTATTTGAGGCCTTATGTTTTTTATTTTGATACGCTTTTTTAATGAAAACTACAGATATTTAAATGCGCGCGAATTCGAATGGGGGCGGGGCGACGAATCATTGCCAAATTTGGACTGGCAAAAAGGATCGTGCGACTGTCCCGAATTTTTCAATAGATATGTATGCAAACACGTTTTGGGGCTAGCAATTCGGCTCAAACTAACAACACCACCACTGGAAGCAAAAATGATACCCATTGGACAAAAAAGAAAACGAGGCCGGCCCACTAAGTCCAAGCCAGCACTTATTTACCAGTAACGATGAGTAGTAGGGCTCCTCATACCTATCAATGTTTCTTAGTATTAATAAGAAGTTTTTTTTTAGTTGACTGAAGCGTCTTATTTTATTTTTTGTTCATTTGATTGAAATAAATGCATGCATATTACTTTATTTTTACGGAGTACATTGTTTTATTTAATTACCCTTATATTTCAATAATAAAATTTCTCAACTAATAGAATAGTGTTTCTTCAAATAGTTATTTCATATTATTTTAATTTTTTAAATGTGAGCTCATTATACTCTGCTCATTAGTGTATTTTTCAAAGTGGTTTTTGTATTCGAAACACTTCATTTAAGATAAAATGCCGCTCAGTATAAAAAATACATTTGCCAAATATTGAAAAAAATGCAGGACGTAACGTTGACACTCAAACAAATATTAGGTCGCTCAAATATTATGAAGCTGCTCATTTTGTATTTTAAGTAACTCAAATTAATGTTTGTAAGTTGCTGTTCTGTTGATTTCTCGTCACTCGCAGTCAGTCGCTCACTTAGTAATTCTATAACCCAAATTAATTAATTTTGACACTTAGAACTGTAATTTACAGTCACTCGTTTTATTGCTACCCTTTTTTTTTAATGACTGTTTGAAAAGCCCTCTGGTACATTTTCCAGATTTTCCATCGTGTCCTAAAAAAACCTCGCAAAACTTCGTCACTTCATTTTTAGGAATTTACAACAACAAAGCGTCTCTGACACAACCACAGACTACCTAAGAATGAATGTAATGTGTACTAGGACATTTAAAAAAAAGCAACAGTGTTTTAGCTCGAACTTTTTATAAATCATAAATAGTTAAAACGCCCACTAAAGTTAAGAAGTGTCTTACTTAAAGAGACCAAGAGAGGCATTATTTCATTTTTTTTATAAATAAGACGTTAATGTTTAATGGTGAAACGTTGTTTAAGTATGTGTGTATGCTACTTGTTATAAAGGGTTTTCTTCTTCTAAATATTATCCGAAAAAAGTTGCCAATGCCAATACTCTACTTTTAAGAGCTGTGGTAGCGGAGCGGTAGAACGCCGGCTTCTCATTCGGGAGGTTGGGTTCGAATACGGCATGTACCATGACGGACATTTGTGAAGTTACAGTAGCAATAACCCCAATACCACTCGGTAACGGTGAAGGAAAATATCGTGAGGAAACCCTAGTGTCTGAGGTATTTGCATACCAGTGGCCAATATGTGGGAACGAGTACCTATTACTTATTATAAAGAAAGAAGACATTTGGTAGTTTTATTGTAGACACGATAAAATTATGAACTATGTAACTGTATTGGGAATTACTCTTTCTGCGGTCGGTTGGGTATGTTCATTGCGAAAACAATACAATAGGCTGCGCCGGAGCATCGGAGGTTAAAGTTCGCCGCGCTATCGCCTATCTGTGTTGCCATAACATCTCCATTTTCCTGAAGCTGGATAAGTGATGTTATTTTAGTCTACATAGTATACTTATTGAAATATTTGTTTTGTTTTGAGCAACTCTCCTTTCTATTATTTGCATTTCCTTAATTTTTTCTAAAAAAAATATGGTAATATTGTTTAGTATCATCTTGTTTATTTTCCGTTATTTATTTATTTCAGAGTGCCCATAGAATAAACAAGCATGAAATACGGTTTTTTGGCGTTGGACGGTTTGCGTTTTGGACGGTCTGCGACTAAAAGCAATATAGATAGAACTTTACATGGAAATAGTGGTAGTGGGCTGGTCACATTGTGCCGAAGAACTGATGGTCGATGGTGAGCACAAACAGGCAAACGCAACGTAGCACGCTCACCAGCTCGCTGGACGGACGCCGACGATCTGAAACAGACTGCTGACTGGATAACTGAGGATGGCCGAGCAGGACAGAATGAAGTGGCGTGCCTTGGGAGAGGCCTATGTCCAAAGATCAAAGATCTTAACGAAGAACACAAAAAGGTTCCGTACAGCCTACCTGGGGTAGGGGAGCGCCTGTCCACGCCAATGGTTGGAATCCCGAAGTAGGCTCAAGAACACGAGACCGACAGAAACAAACATGGAAAAGATCAGACCCAACAGAAATCCAGCAGATAGTGCAAAGGCTGGTGTTAACGACCGACCTAGAGCGCTAGTATGTAACTTCCTGAGTGTTTTCCTACTTTTGGAAGAATAGTAACTAATGTTTTAGAATTGCAAGTTCTTGATTACACTCATGGGATCTTAAGATCGCTGCTTCCGAATTAAAATCCTGTCAAATGCATACATATTTTGACACTTCGGAAACGTCAAAATGGATAACACAATACAGTAAACAGTTACGGAATAGGAAGGCTTGTGAGGCCTGGAAGAAACGTTTGTTCGTCCTAAGCTCGTTGGAGTAATAATATTAAAGAAGTAATTTTCAGACTATAGAGTTGAAACCCAAAGACTGGCAACCCCAGATTGAACTACGCCTGAGCTACAAGCGACGCAGGCGCACGAACGGAGCTTTCTCCACGCCTCCTTATAGTGAGCTCTACTATAGCACTGTTATTACATGACTAGCAAGTCAGTACATACGGTCATTGTGCCGTGCCGACCGATGCTCCAACATTGCCCGTGGTGTCGGCGGGGGGCTGTTGTTTTGAGTTAACATTTAAGTTGTAGAGCAGATATAGTTCTTGGTTTAAACAACATGTTATAGACGTCGCACAAAACCTGGAAACTTGAAACAGTTTCTTAGAATCGATATTTTAAAGGACTTTAACAGTAAGCAAATAAAAAAAACAATATGTGGTGAAACATATTGACCGGGTCAAGTTTCAAGCTTAAATTTTATCGTTTGCTCTTTGGAAGTGGTTTAATTTACATACTCAAGAGACGGTTTTTAGGTCCTGCGTTATTTAAATACCATGTAGTATATTGGCAGAGCAATTTTTTTTTCAGACTTATAATGAAAGCGGTGGTAGCCCAGTGGGTAAAACAATGGACTCGCAAGCGAGAGACCCAGGTTCGATTCCCAGTGCGGGCATGTACCTACGACTGATTACTTTCAGAGTTACCTACATCTGCAAATTTGTAGTAGCAATTTTTTTTACTATTTTATTATTTATGTTTCAATCTGGCACTGTGTATTCTAAAGCATATTATTATTACCACACGCTAACTGTGAAGGAAAACATCGTGAGGAAACCCGTGGCTTGGTTGGTTTTAAGTTCATTATAATGTGCTGCTGCCCTGAATTTTTTCACGTTTCTACAAGCAACCGTTTAGCCAGGAGAGGACGCCCTACTCGGAAAATGTACACCCACAATATTTTTGAACGACCAATCTAACGATATCCCACACTATGGGAGAAAAAAAATGTGTCGCTAATTTAGGTAATTTATTTTTTCTTTTAATTTTATTCTACCGTTTTGTCGGCGTAATCTATGCCAAATTTCAGCTCTCTAGTACTTATCATCTATGTGCTAAGTCGCGGACAGACATGGCGAAACTATATGGATTCCTTGTCGACTACGGAACCCCAAAAAAGGAATTTACCTGCAGCAAGAGTCACAACCAAAGCTTAACTTTTACTCCTTCGTCTTCAAAAAGAGCGAAACACTAAATTTATTAGCGCAGTAACTGCCATCGAAAACAGAAAACAAATCTCTTTCTCCAGAGTTCGACCATAAAATGTTTATAAACAAGAGGAGCAGAGGAGTGCGGAGTGCCTAAGGAGTACCTAACAAAATGCGAGCTTTTATTGAAATGATTTAACTGTAAGTTATTGTCACATTTACAATCATTTCTCCATAGCAATGTTGTGTAATATCGCCCACAAAAGTACTCTGATAATAAGGTTAAGATCTATGATTACTACTTTAAGGCTGGGTTCTCCGACATTACCCCTAAATCAGGTGTTTTAAAATACATTTTACTTTCAAATGGATAGTATGAAAAAATTATATGTTACTTTAATTTTTATGAATTTTTAATTTTATACTATAAAAAAGGCGAATATGAGTCTAAATTAATACTAGATTTGGTTTTATTTGAGCTGTACTGAGTTTTGGATAATAAAAAATATACCAAAATGACTATAACTGAATGTTTTTGTGAAGTCGGTTGTCAAAATTCTATTAATAGGATTTGTATTAAATTTTTGTAAATGCAAAAATGCTTACTTTTCCCCCAACTATTCGCTCCCGCAGCGCAGTAAGTGCCATACAAATCTGTGCGCTCGGGGAACCCAGCCTTAAAACTTTTATCACTGACGAAAATTTTACGCATCTCTGAACCAATCAATACGTTGAGTTCACGGTTTAACTAATAACGTTTAGGTACTTCATTAAAATACTTTTCAATGGAGTTTATATGAAGATTTCGTTTTATAAGTTGGTAGTCTATTACTCGTTAACTTATAAAGCCTACTTAAATAGATAGAGAACACTTTATTGCACAACCAGGAAAAAGAATTAAAAATAGTTTCTTATATCTAAGTAGTGGTATACATACAATTGGCGGTCTTATCGCTTAGAGCGATCTTTTCCAGACAACCTTTGGATGGAGTGGTTTGCAGGATGAATATAGTTGGTAGATGGATGTAAATAAATAAAAGAATCTGAAATATAATGGTATGTGAAGTGACTAATGAATGTTGAGGAAGCGAAACTGATCTGTCAGGATCGTAGCAAGTGGCAGTCCCTGGTCTCTGCCTACCCCTCTGGGATACATTTAAATACATTTAAGCATAGGGGAAAAAATAAGCAACAGTTTACATGTACATAATATACATTAATAACTACAAAATAAATACATAATACATACATAAGCAACAGTTTACAACTCAAACAGTCATTTAGTGAGATTTCACTAATGCGTTAAAACAAGACAAGGACTGCTTTTGTAACCTCCACCTGAACCGTGAAGGAGGTGCTATAGAATTTAGTACTGTTGGATGGCGTTTTAATGAGAAGGTTTTGGGATGAGCGAAGAGCAGACTATGGGAAGAATGGAGAAACCCAAAAGCTCTTTGAGATAAGATGGAGTAGCTGGATTGAACAGAATGCAATAGAGAAGATAAATAATTGTATTCCGGCGGAGCCGAATGGGGACTACTTGAGTTTAGTTCGATATTCATATTTGCGTAAACCAATTATGAGCCGACTGCAGAAATTTTGGAGACGCTAAAGCTTATTTAGTTGCTCGTCAGTTAGTTCTAGGTAGTCGAGAATCGGTAGAAGGAGAGACTGAGCCAACGCAACCTTGGTAGCCGTTGGAAGGAAATTGCTGAGGCGTCTTAGAGAACCTGCTGATACAAACATCCTCCGACTTAGGTACCATTTGCAACTGAGGAACCCGGGATCTATCCCTATAGTCTACTGTCAAACAAGAGCTGAACGGTATACCATCAAACAAGATAGGTGGAAGGGAACTCACGTCAAGTCTGGAGATAAATCGGGGACTGCCAATAATGATGACTTGGATTTTATTAGGGTTTACTTGCAGTCCGTATGACACACTCCAATCCAAAAATCCAAAATATGCACTAGAATGCTGTGTGAAGTTGTTTCACTGGAGCTTGCGTATGTATTTGAAGAACGTCTGCATATAGGTGGTGGGAAGAAGATAAGTTGTGGGAGATGCTATTAATTAATATTTACTTACTATTAATGAAGACCTACTTAGCTGTGTTAATTTTCTTTTTACACTGGTTATATATGGTTTGATAGCCGATGCACACTATCGCACTTTGCTACTTTTATTTAATTTCAGTACAATCGGTAAATGGACAAATTTCCGTGACGTATTTTTTTGGCATTGAAAGTGAGTGGTAATATTACCAGAAATTCTCAAACTTACCTGCCAAGATTCGATCTCGATTGCGTAATGGATGAAACCGTCTCCTAGGTTACGTAATTCTAAATTTATTAACTTTTCCATCTCACACTCCGAGGGCAATAAACACAGCATTTAATAACATAGCACCAGCGAGCTAAGTAGCCCTCTACACCGTGTACTATTGTGTACTACAAATGCGGCATTTAATTGCTCTCTCCGGTTCCACTGGCACCAGCTTCGCTGCAGCATAGTAATAGACTTACCTACGTATAAATTTGATGTTATACGTAGATCTCCAGTTGGGAGGAGGGGCAGTGTCCTAAATATTGACAAAGGTAATAAATGATACTTATAAAGATATAGGGTCTGTAAATATATAATGCTACAATTATAAATTAATAATATTCGCAGATTTCTTGTAATTTTGGAAATAAGTGTGTGACTAAATTCGACCTTCATTTCACTTGTAAATGAATACTTCCAAACATGGTTTAATATGTTTGAATAAAAAACGCCAAGATAATGAAAGCTCGGTATTCCTTTACGTTTGTATTGATTTAGGAGTCTTTTTAGTTTTCTTTATTTAAAGAGTTCCTGTATCGAGTCATGGTATCACTAGAAACGGACAGCTCGTAGAATCTGAGCAGATGACGTAAGTACGTCCGTGTATGACGTACTTTCCGGTTTCGCAGACTGGTTCTTTTTTTTCACTTTAAAAATTAATTTTAGGAGTCCAAATCGAAATATTCAGCCCAGGCTCACAAAATTAACTATTTTCTGGAAAAAAAAAATAGATTACTATTCTTTAATTCTAGCTCTAGAGCTTTCTCTATATAATCCTATGAATCCCATAATTATATTTATAGATTTATTTAATTACTAGTTAAGCCGGCGGATGGCAAAAGACCGTGAGTGTAGTTTGACAGTGCTGCTTTTGCCAGCGCCGTTGGTAAGCGTTGCGGGCCACGAGCTTCGAGTGTCTTGGGTCATTACATAGTAAAACGCTGGGCCCGCGCTGATGGCAATATGGCTTACAGGCCGCGCTCACCACCAGCGCGGATGGCAAGCGTCACTGAGAGATGGCATTTGGGGGATAAGGCCCATACCCAGCAGTAGGTAGCGGGGGGCTGATGGTGATGGAATTTATGGAGGTTTTCCTGAAGTTTGTTAGGTGAGCGGTGGTAGCGACAGAACGCTGGCTTTATATTCGACAGATCCTGGGCTCGATATCGGCGTGTACCAATGAGTTTTTCTAAGTTATGTAAATAAATGTGTGTTTTTAAAGCTAGCCAACGTAGTCGCTAGCACACAGCATCATCAAGACCTCATAGCAACAACACTTGTTTCTCAGTTTCAACGACAGCCACTACTTCCTTGTAGCTATTATTGCGTACGGCACTTATGCAATGGCAATTAGCCTGGTTCACGTCTTTCCAACCTGGTTGACCTCATCATGATGTTATTTCCTTCCCTTTATCTCAGTAACAAAAAGAAAGTGGTTTCTCCAGGTGTTGTCCACTGCACTACCTGTCTTTTCTTAAAACATTTTCCTGTTTGAATCCGTTCAATGAATTAAATTTGTATTTTTCCTTGACACTAGAACCTACGTCCCATCAAAACAATTTCGCAAGTACAGACCGTCCAACATCTTATGAGACTTATTACCAACGCATTACCAACAATAGGGTCTGCTACATCAAATTAAAAGTGCCTACAATTCTTGTAGGTACCAAATTAAACGCTTTTTAAAAATATAATGGAAATCGTTTTAAAAATTATGACTGACATAAATAATGCTACTTCGCTTTGTGAAAAAAATATTACACTGCAGTAAAATATAATAAAAATTGATGGTTTCCATTGTAAAATTAAGCTTCAGAGTCTAGTCCCGCTTTATAAATTTTAACAAGAGAAAGTGGGTTTAAATTGTTAATTTCATCATAGTTATGTCAAGATTTTGATACGTAGAAACCGGGTTCAGTCCCGGATCTATAACTAAATAGACGAAATGTTTAAGCTAAAAGTTTCAATTTTAAAGACGACTTGTTTGTACTTAGTTATTATCCGCAAAATTATAGAACAAACCACTTACTTTAAATATCATAAGTTGTAGCTGGAAACTTGTATTTTAGAATACATTTAACTGTAACGCTATTCTTGTCTAGTAATAAGATGTTTTCATCTAAAAGTTTGACTGTTTGTCAGTCGCCATGATTGATGTTTCGTAGGAGGGCGATGTCTCACAGTCACGTAGACGAGCTGTACTTGGAGATTAACAAAAAGTTGTTTACTACAACCTACAACGTAGGCCTCTAGGTAGTGAAGTCATTGTCCAGTCCACCATAAAATGGGCGGACTCTTCAAGGTTTTTAAACCAAAACCGGTCATAAGTTCGAGCAGTAAGAGTCACCGTAGAGCGAAGTAAGTTATGGGGCACATCATCATTACAAGACAATGTCGGTATTTGGACAATGGAGTAGGGAAGGTCAATTTAAGGTCAAATTAGGGTTATCATTGACTTACCGTGTTCGACTTACGTACTTCAAAATGAGATGTGGCTTGCACACTTTCATACTTACATTACATCTACGAATACATATAGTTTTTCCTAGATCCTTACATAGATATGTAAATGTATTTCTTCTTCTACAAATATTTTTTTAAACTGAATATACGGAGAGCGGTGGTAGCCTAGTGGGTAGAACATTGTGCTTGGAAGCGAGAGACTCAGGTTCGATTCCCAGTGTGGGCATGTACCTGTAACTTTGTTTTCTAAGCTATGTACATTTGTGAAGTTATAGTAGCAATACCACTCGCTATCTGTGAAGGCAAACATCGTGAGGAACTGCGTGTTTGAGATATTCACATACCTCAGCGCTTGAAATCGCCAATCCGCGGTTGGCACCCGTGGTGATTAAGCCCATACTCTCTCCCTGAGAGAAGGCCTGTGCCCTACAATGGGACGTACACTGCCTACCCCTCCGAGTTATAGGCGTGAGCGTGTGTAATATACCTAATGTATGGATACTTCAAAATTTTCGTGATAAGGTTTAGAATAGATAAATAGATTTAGGCGTAGTAGATAAAACCCGAATAAGTTTTTAAGGGACAGAAAAATTGTCAAAATTCGGGAAAGAATAAAATTGTACAGAACGTTGTCAATTCTTGTCATTGCCGCGTCCTTAACAGTGCCGCCCTCGTGCCGTGTACGTACGACTAATTAAAGTTTTTTTAATCGATATATTGCTGGATTTGTGCTGGATCCTCCTGGAATAATGTTTCTCCAGCAAAAATCGAGTTGGATTGCGATATGGAGCTGTAAAGATACAAAGATAATTTTCGGGGTATTTTTCTGAATAGTATTTTTTGATGACTCGCCATGCCCATATATAGTTATACGTTTAACGCGTTTTGTGATTGTTTATTAGGTAGGTATACTTAATAATTTAAGGTAATGAAGTTTAGGTACCTAATATTTTTTCTATTATCTAGCCTGGGCACAGCCCTTCTCTCAGAGACTGAGTATAGGTTTACCTGATTACCACGTATGCTCACCACGAATTGGCAATTTCAAGCTCTGAGGTATTTGAATCTCGAGGTACTAATAAATGTATAACTATATTTTCCTCAAGCTTAAATTAATACAGATGTAGAGTCAATGTGTTCCCAGTGGTTTTCCTAACAAATTATCACATTACTAACGCACATTACGCTCCCACTAATTGTTACGTACGGAATATAATAATGTTGCTCGTAGTAAATAAAGTTACTAAGCAATGGGTTTTAAAGGTTGCAACTCACTATTAATTTTTTTTATTAATTATAAAACTAACAAAATTAACGTCAACGTTGTTAGTTTCACAATTGATAGATTATGTGGAAACTCACTCAGAAGCTTTCTCGGCGAACAAACAATCAGATTAGCTTTAATCTATTCAAATGAAAGCAAGCTCTACTCTACCCTCTTTCATGTACATTGGTCTCAACAAATTTGTCTAGAACCGAACCTACTATACTAGAATCACCATCACGTGTTTATTATTTTAACATTTACAGTGATTAAACAGCATCTAGTTCTATTTACATTATCTAAAATTCAATTTCACATTTTCAAGTGAATTTTTTGAATTAGACTTTCAGTTGGCTTACATAATAGAGATTGGCGAATAAGAGTTATCGAACAGGTATCGACAGCAGGTCAATCATTACATTTTTGTAGCAAAGCATAGAAATAGAAAATGTTTATTTTCTAGACAGCATAGACCCAGTAAAGTCCACGCGTGTAAAGGTTAATGTGCTGTCGACTGTTATGACCCCTTAATACGTCGCTGGAGAATAACCCCCTGTTTCTCGTTCACTTACAATCTATTAACCTACTGTTAATAGCTTTCAGTAAAGTAGGCTAAAGTGCATAAAAAAACTACTGAGATCCCAGTGCAGTGGCGTAACTATAGGCCCGTGGCAAATTCATTGGATGAGGCCCTCCCAGTAAAAAAAAATATGGTCTTTAGTTGTAGTATATATTGCGCAACTTTAATTGATTTGAAGTACTCATATATAAACATTATAAATTGTTACAAAATTTTGTTAAAAATGGTAAGTTACTTCTCTGAGCTCTCGGCCTCATAGTTCGAGGACCCCCTCAGGTCGGGGCGGCCCGTGGCAATTTGCCAGCCCTGTCACTTTATAGTTACGCCACGGTCTGCTCCTATATTACACACACCAAATCCTGAACGATTCCAATCATCTGAGTGTCAAAATCTAATTGCTATCGCAAACGTCAGGATTACGACAAGATTTGTTGCGCATAATTGGGCCTCTGTTAACAGAAGATTAACAGATTGTACGCGTACTAGAAACCGTGGGTTAGTCTTAAGAAACAGAAAATAGGCTTAAGTTCACAGGTCTAAACCATATAATGACCTTGTATGTCGGAGCGGGTTTTTAGTGTATATACACCTTAACCTTTATAGGATCCGGTTTTGGTGCGATCTCCATGGCGCTTAGACCTCGACGTACTAGGTAACGGTCCCAAAATATGAATTAATTAATACATTAAGGTTTTATCGACTATGAACCGCACAGTCGACATAGAGGGCGTCACACGCGGCGGAGATACTATCTTAAGGCTGGGTTCTCCGACTTTACCCCTAAATCAGGTGTTTTAAAATACATTTTACTCTCTAATGTTTAGTACTTAAAATCCGAAAAAACATTTATTACTTTTCAATGTGCTATCTAGGGCTGTTGGTCACTATTTTATGATTTTTTAAACTTTATAGCGTCAAAAAAATCGCGAACATGAGTCTAAACTATCACTAGATATGGTTTTATTTGTGCTGTACTGAGTTTCGGATAATAAAAATATACCAAAATGACTATCACTGAATGTGTTAGTGACGCCGGTCGTCAAAATTATATATTATTAAGAGGATTGGTACCCCAACTTTTCGCTCGCGCAGCGCAAATAGTACCATACAAATCCGTGCGCTCGGGGAACCCGGCCGCCGTACAATTCAATGAACCATCACACACGACGATGATAATATATATTTTCATATTTTCGTTTCTGTCCATTGAATTGAATGGCGAGCGATATTGTATCTTAAGATAAAATATTGTCGTATCTTCGCCGTTTGTGACGCCTTAGTATAGTTTAGAGCAAGAGGAAAATAACCTTGAATTTAGTGGTAATTAAGTTCATTGTCTCTCTCTCTAAGAGAAGGCCTGTGCTATGCAGTGGGACGCATATACGCTGCATAAAAAAATTTAATGCTCTACGCTCGCTAACGGTGAAGGAAAAACATCGTGAGGAAACCTGAGTGTCTGAGCTATTCACATACCTCAGCGCTTAAAATCGCCACTCCGCGGTGGGCACGCGTGGTGATTAAGCCCATACTCTCTCTGAGAGAAGGCCTGTGCCCTACTGTGGGACGTAGCGTAGGTATATAGGCTGCTATGTCTACACTTAGCGAAAGCCGTACAGTCCTACGTAAACAGTCATTTTCTCTGACTATCCGTGTTTTAATGCGTTTTAGGGATTTTAGGTGGTGCAAAGTTGTATTTACGTCAGCTCCTTGATAATGGCTCCCGTTAGAGCCTAAACTTCGGAGTGTTAACTCCATAACCGTTAGAAGAACAAAATAAAAAGCCTCGCAGTGTAATGCGCCGTAAGCAGTGTTGTTAGGTGGTTGTTAGTATAGGTATTTGCAGAAATAGTTTAAGAGACAAAATTAATCCAACATAGAATGAATGGGTTTTATTACAAAAATGTTGTCTAAAAGTACTCGGCTAGCAACAAACCAGATTTATGGGTTCAACCCACCAGGTAGACGATGACATTGTTATTTCATGACTTATGGTCTTATGATTACAGTCGAAAATCTATCGGTAGCAGCACAGACGCCATATCGTCGTGGAATCAAATTTTAATAGAGATTTAATAAGGATTCAATAACGAGTCGCTTCTTTCATTGCGCCCGTCTAGAGAACTAAATTCGCTTTGTCATGGTCATGTTGTGGATGGAATTTACATTATCTGCTCATTTAGGCCTTTGACACCTACTAGATGATGGGGTGTATTTAAGGTTCTTTAAAATAGAGGTTTCTAACTATGATGTTTCTGTGATGCAATGTTACGCAATTTAAATAAATAATATTAACAACTTATGATCTTTAAAATTATAACTTTTAACATAAAAAAACATATATAAAATTAATAATTAGGCACGTTTCAAGACGACTTTCTCTCGTTACAAATTAAAACTGCGAATCGACATTGAATTTTATTTTATTAATTTATAACCACGGAAATGATTTGTAGTCGGATGTATTTTAATTAATAAAGCGGGTCTATTTTATGTTACTTGAAAAGAAAATTTAAAATTGTTACAGTAGTACCAATTTTTTCACAGCGGTGGTAGCCTAGTGGGTAGAACATCGGACTCGGAAGCCCAAGTTCGATCCCCAGTGCGGGCATGTACCTATGACTTGGTTTTCTAAGTTATGTGTATTTGTGAAGTTATAGTAGCAATACCACTCCCTAACGGTGAAGGAAAACATTGTGAGGAAACCTGAGTGTCTGAGCTATTTACATACCTCAGCGCTTGAAATCGCCAATCCACGGTGGGCACGAGTGGTGATTAAGCCCATACTCTCTCTCTGAGAGAAGGCCTGTGCCCTACAGTGGGACGTATATAGGCTGCTTATGATGATGATAAATTTTTTTCACGGTACGAAGTGGCACTATTTATGTTACAGCCATTACTTTTGTAGTGATTTCCATTATTTCTAAAAGAGCCTTAATATGGCCCGCTGATGATGTAAACAGCCTACCTATAAGTGAAGTGATCACACAGATGCGGTAGTGTAGACAACTATTATTATATATCATTTGCGTAAATGGCCTCAGTCTGGGTGTATTTCCATATTTGTGATTTCCTTGCCTGGTTACCACAGCACATGGTATCCCAGTTTGGGACCAGGAAAAGTGATTGTTGTGTGAAAGTTATTTATTTATATTTATTTAGGTAATTACATATACACAAATAAACACACGCCTGTTTTCCGGAGAGGCAGACAGTTAGATAATTCATATCAAAATTAACGCTAATTTAAGCTTTTTCAGCTTTAAGTATTGAAGTCTCAATACTTAGCAATGGCAATGGCTAGAACCAATTCTCGTTGCTTATTATACCCATTAACTATTCTAGCACCGACATTTAAGTTTCTATTACACATGTCCGGTATGTTTAAAAGCGTAACACACACATCTTGCTAAAGTTAAACATGAGGCTATTAACAAAATACATTCATCGCATAGCTCGCAGTTAAAAGTTAAGTTATAGCGCCAATTACGGTTCAGAACACGTTTATGCGACGTGAATAACACTTTTCTTATTTATGGCTCACTGTGCAACAGTAATGGATACCTACTTACTCAAGAAACTGTTACATTTAATTTTTGGGGTTCCTTACCCGATGGGTGCCAAATAGGACCCTCTTAATATATTCTTAACGATGTTTGTCTGCCTATCTGTCCATCCGTTTGACCTACAAAGGGCTAAGTATATCTCTTGAAACGGAATAGAATGAAAAAACACACTTTTTTTCTTTATCGTATAAACGTTAATACATACATACAGAATAAATGTCGAACTTGGTGTTGGTGTAATTATAGTGCATTCCAAATAATAAAAGTCGGCCAAGTGTACTTTGAACTGCCGCTAATCAAAAATCAAAAAATTCCTTGGATTTGGAATAGCGCAATGGATTTGCATTCTGTTTTTTGAATGTCAATGTACCATGTTAGCCGCTAAAGGGCCCGAACTAAATAAAAGTAAAGAGGTTTGCTAAGTACTTAAGTCGAATGATCATTAGGAAGATATATCGTGTTATTGAAATAACGCAAAACCTGAAATTCAATTCTTCGGAAGCGATAATTAAATTACTTAGTAATAATAACAACTTAATAATTAATTAAAGGACGATAATTAAACAAATCACATATTATTTTTTTATTACCTAGTTTTATTATTAGTGACTTATAATAGAATCTTGAAACTTGAAGTATGCTATTTGTATGAAAAATAAAAATATTTAATGTTTGCTTGATGCAAGTGGTATAATTATTATTAATCTATAGAAATGGTTTTCAGGTTTTGCATTATTTTAATTACCTATATATTGTAACTATTATTATTAACAGCGAAAGTTGGAATGGATGATGTTTGCTATTCAGTCACGCACGTCAGAAAGGCTGACTGGATTAAATTTGGCATACATACTGATTATAGTCTGAAATAGCACAGACGCTACTTTTTATCCCGTTAAAATACACATCAAAATTTTGGCACGCAAAGTAAGTTGAACTCTTTCATGGCACTACCCCTTCCACATAACCCAAGGTTAGCTGGATTTATTGTGCAAATAAAGAATTTTTCCTTAATTCAACTCGCGGGCCACAGGTACTATTTACATATACGGAACAAGGTGCGCGAGTCCGACTTGTACTTCGCCGGTTTGTCTTCCTCATGCCTCATGTTATTACCGTCCGTCGAACTTTTGATTAAGAAGAGTACGAGTTTGTACTGCCTACCTATACGGAGTTATGGCGTATAGATACGTATGCCATGAGGGTTTTTGAGCATATTATGCAAATACTAACATTATCTATTTACAATTTGCTTAGGCGCGCACTATCAGCATATCAGTAATAACACTCTTATTACCCACACTAAGTCTTTACAGGTGGGTATGAAATTTTGTAAAAAGATATTTTGTACTAAGAAACGATTTCTTAATCCTTTATTAGGTAAAATGGCGATGAATTTTTTGTAAATATTTATTTGTCCTGATTTGTACATGTTTGTCATGAGTTAGAAATATAACAATTAGTATTTTTAGGCTATTGTATATAAACAAAAGTCAGTTGTATGAACGTCTTTTTGCAATTCATCCCCTAGCAGGATTAAAAAGGGATGAAAGTTTGTACCGGAGTTCGCCGTTTTTTAACTTAAAGATAAAGAAATTGGTGTTTAGCCTTCTGTTTGTAAAGAAAAGTGAGTTGTTTTTAAAATTTATCCCCTAAGGGGGTGTACGGGCGGTGGGCGCGCGTGGTGATTAAGTCCGTACTCACTCTCTCTGAGAGAAGGCCTGTGCCCTGCAGTGGGAAGTAGGTAAATAGGCTACATAAAAAAGGGGGTTTACATAACTTCGAAGTTAATACGTGGAAGTTGGGTTTCTCAGGAACTGGTTGCCCAAAAACTTGAGTATTTGAGAAAATGTTCGTGAAATGTAGCCGCAGGGAATTGCTATATCGGGGACACGGTTAATCCAAAAGATAAAGAAGGACAAAAGCTTAAACATAAACATTTACATACAGGCACATACATTGCTTCTGGCCCCACACTAGGATACCCTGTGTCGTGGGAACCAGAAACAACGACATCACAAACATGTAAACATACAAGACCTGGGGTTTTCTTTTCTCCCCAGCCGGGATTCGAACCCGGGTCGTCAAATGAAAAATGAAATAGACTATAAAAAATGAAATAGGCTTAAAATTAAATAAACCTTTTTGTTAGACTTCTCTTCATCAGATCGTTATCAGGCAGATATGGTGTGCCGACTTGACCAAATATTTACCTGTTTGGCAAAAATTGGCCAAGGGAGGCCTTTGTCCAGAAGTGGGACGTAATCATGGCTACATAGAAAAACCGGCCAAGTGGGAGTCGGACTCGCGCACGAAGGGTTGCATACCATTATCTAAACAACATTAAAGACAAAGAAAAAAAAAACAGCTTCCCTTAACCACTCGTCTGCCGCGACACAGATCTGTGTCCAACTTAGTATGGGCCACCTATACGTTGCGTTCCGCGAGGGCAGTTCAGGAGTTAAATAACAATTTTATTTTGTTTTTAGTATTTGTTGTTATAGCGGCCACAGAAATACATAATCTGTGTTTCAACTCTCTAGCTATCGCGGTTCTTGAGATACAGCCTGGTGACAGACAGACGGACGGACGGACGGACAGACAGACCGCGAAGTCTTAGTAATAGGGTCCCGTTGTTACCCTTTGGGTACGGAATCCTAAAAACATGTCTAACAGATTCTATATGAACCTCAAATAACTTGGCAAGTCGATAAAGACGCGAAGACGTTCGTGATTGTCGCCGATAAAATTTGCGCACTATTTCACGGACAGCGCGGTGCCCACACGGCCGGACCACCTTAAGTCAACTTCTCAAATTGCCTCCGAACGGATGGATTTCGCAGAGATATGAACATGATATTTACAAAATGAACTCAGGTGTTAAAACTTGTTGCTAAGGAGGTTTTACATCATACAGCGCGGCAGTAATGTCTGCTTGGAAATTATGAATCATCAAAAGACAGTCACTTTTGACGGTATTTTATGGAGGACGTACCTACTTTGACACAAATTATCGTACGCTACGGCAACGGTGCACGTTGTACAAGAAGTCAAAAACACCTATAAAGAATTTAACAACCATCAGAAAAGGACACTCGCTCGCGTGACAGCCATTGCAGCAAGCACCAGCACCAAGCAACGCTCAAGTATTGTAACAAATAAAGGGGAGGTCGTTGCCCTGATGGCGGCTCACCACAGCGCCTGCCACAAAAGAAATAGTTAATATTAGAGCTCGAGAGCGAGCTGTGTCATTAGCTGCGGCACAAAGCCACGGAGTCATTCCATCCGTTTACTATTTGTCAGAGGCAAAAAACGCCTTGTCCACAATAATTACGGGACCGGCTCCGGAGAGCGCTCATAATTCGTCATGTTCTGGTCGGCCGCTCCGAAGCTGACTGATGAACGCGTCCATAATTTCATGTTTCCCGCCAAGCGGTCACGAGAGAGCGCGGGAAAATATGTCGCCGCTGGCCAAATAAATAACCACTTAGCCCTAAACAGACACAAAAACTCTCACGAATTTTCGAGGCTTTACCTAAAAGTACTTAACATTAATCTGGTGCGATCTTTAGGGATCTTAAGATTTCCATTGTAATTTTAGTAAGCGATAATAATTCCTCAATCGTGGTACTCGAATGATCAGTTTGTACTGCATCGTCACTAGTTTTTTTCTTATCTAGGTAGCTGTTCTTGCCTTATTCAAAACCTCAGTTCATCAATCTTTCCTCCCCAACTGTTCCATTCGAGCGCGCTTACACCGGCCACCAGGCACTTTCATCCTAATCAGGCATTATTACGAAACCTTTCCCGATTTATCGAATCGGACACGGTACGGAAAGCAAACGGCGTGTAACTGAGTTCGCCGACCGCCCGCAATCGATCAACACTCAAGCTGACTAATCAATTGATCACTCGAAGATACAATTTGTAAATTACCGAGAAGCATTGCAAAGCATCGACACAAATACAGAAAATTCAGTCAGTGGTCTGAAAGGTATAGGTTCTAAGGTATGATGGTACAGATGCTTAGATAAAAAATCTGTAGAGTATAAACCATTTCACCTTTACCACTTAGCTTCTTGGCATCGCAAGATCAATCTGGGTTGGGAAATTACCTGGCGAATTCTTTGGCGGAAAGCTTTGAATGAACCATTTCGTCGATACTGTTCGGACGTTTCAGCAATATCTTGGTTGGTTGCTTTTAGCCGTGTTAATTTCCAGTGACTCTACCAGGGCTTGGACATATTCTGGAGTTGCAGAATAGACAAAAAGCAATCGGTAGCGACAGGTGGCAAGTGGCAAACCCTTCTGCCTACCGCTCGAGAGAGCGGAGACTCTTGCAGACGAGAGTTTATGTATGTGTCTTATGTGGATCATAAGCATACTGGTATCTGTTTTGTCAAAATCTTTCTCTTAAAAATCGTCCTTTCGGTAGATAAACTAATAAAACCTACAAACGTGTTTTGTACACACCTATCCACTGCATTTGTTCGGAGTCATATATACATAAACCCAAGCCTGTATCCCAGAGGGGTAGGCAGAGGCAACATCCCGGGATGTTGCCACTTTTCATGATCCTGGCAAACCTCTCTCTTTCAGAGTCCACGGTAGAATAAACATTTAATTTAAAACCGGCAACATTCAACGTCTCTGCATTCAAACATTCGTTGTGAAACCTTCTCAAGTTCGTCGACACTACAGCCTCACTTACCTATTCGTCACCTGTCATGTGCATTATGAGGAAGAGTTATGTGACGGACGGCTTAAGGCTCTACATCAAGCTGACTTGACAAAAGGGATTTTAGTAGAGCTGATATTTGTCATTTACTTTATGTCTCGATTCATCCGGTGATCTGATGAGTTAAAATAAGTAGCCTATAAACAGTCCACTGCAAGCAAGGATACTACTGCAAGGCACAGGCCTTCTCTCAGAGAGAGTTTTGTCATCTGTCAGATTTAGAGACAATGCACTCGTAGATACATATTCACATAACTGCAGACTAGCTGCTGTTACTAATCCTGGATAAGTGCAATTTTATTCTTGCATTTAAGTAGGTACCTCACGATACTTTTCGTAACTGATGCAATCAAATTTCACCAGAACGCAAGGGGCGCACTCGCCCCATTTTCCGTGTGAATATCAATCTAGCACTATGTGGGTACTTTGCTAATAACACTAAACACAGAGGGAGTGATAACAGCATGCGTTGGCTGATGAATGGTGAAGTGAAGTGGCGCGCGCGCCGCCCACCCGCACCGCCGGGTCACGTGACACCATGCGGGCGCATGCGCTCCCCAAACAACCTAAATTAATAAACAAAACCCTCTATCACACAGCTCTGATGAGTGATGCCTTGATGTTTTAAGAGGGGTTATCCAATCATAAAACACGGGATCACACGATAGATTATTTTGTAGAGATTGTTTTCATGACAAGCTTTTATAAGCTGGTGCTTTATGCAGTAATGTAAATATTCATACCTTTCTTAATGCGTCTAAATATTTTCCAACACCTGTGGTACAGATGTGGTTTGTATTTTCTCCAGCTTGATTCGCTGATGGTCTCGTACAAACGTTCTTCAGTAGCTACAAAGGCTCAAGTAGTTTCCATTCCTGCCTGACCTCAAAGTATCATCCTGTATACATGTTAACGCCTGCACGCCTGTTACAGCGACTTAAATAATGATATTCTATTGAGCATCATCAGCGACCCCTTTGTATTATAAAAATTAGTCTCGCTTTGTGTGAGGATTTGAACAAATCCGTTCAGTTAGCTCAGTTAATAAGATTTCGTGGTCTTGTTTTGCGAGTTTTTTTCTTGTTGATAGTTGTTAATCTTCAAAGCGATTTGTGTAAGGGTTCCGCAGGCCATTCAAGGAATTCAAAACCAAAACCCTTATTTGTCAGTTCTTTCGGTTTGTGAGTCGGTCCACATGTCAACCTTCAAGTCCTTCAACCTTATAATGTGTGTATTTCATCCACCGCTTACAAAATATTATAGATACTCGTGCGTGCGACATTGTGCTGAAAAATTGTAAATGCATACCAACCCAACTACAAAATGAAGATGTAGTTTTAGGGTTCTGTACCTCAAAAGGACATGCACAAAACTCTTAAAGGATAATACATTTTAAAAACCTATTTAGAGGCTAAAAATTTCACCCATGTCGAGACTTAAACCCGCGACCTCCGGCTAACCGTGCCAGCGCTCTCCCAACTGAGCTAATGGGCAGGCATCGGCGAAATTTCGAACCTCTTTAAAAACTTCTCTGTATTACAGGCAGCGACATCTGACTGAAGTAATTTACATCGCTTGCAGCCCCGAGTACCCACTTTGTAGTGAGGTTTTACATCGGAATGATATCGCTGTACTAACAATGATTATATTCTTTGTTGCTCTAATCCGTGCTAAGAACAATTTTAAAACTCTATTTAGAGGCTTAAAATTCCACCCATGCCGTGCCAATCTTTCTCTTCTCTTCGCTGCCTGTACGTAATACAGAGAAGTTTGTAAAGAGGTTCGAAATTCAAATGGTACAGAACCCTTTGTGCGCGCGTCCGACTCGCACTTGGCCGGTACATAGTTTTAAGCTTACTACGAGCTCTTTTGCATCTATGCGACGTATCTACGAAACCCTACGCGCTCGCATTTGCGGGACACGCTCTTGACCAGTTACTTCTCCAATCAACAACACACTTTTACTTGCTACCGGATTATGATTATCCTATTATTATTTTTTAATGACATGGCGCCAGCGACGTTTCAAATACGACTACGAAATTAGTTAACCGTCAGTTTCGGCCACTTCGATCTTCCATGTGGTTCTGATGAGAACTTGCCAGGATGGGATGTAGGTCTCATAAAAAGTTATTTATTCTGGTTCTGGTCTATACGCAGTACGTGTACAAAGTAAAGTTGACTTGTCCAGCCACAAAGGACTCTGCGTAGCTTTCATACGCTCTGAGATGAAGGTCCCGTGCGAATGGATTCGTAGGCGTACCGAGGCATAAAGGAAAATAGACGAAGACGAACGATGGTATCACACGGGCGTCTTACTCGGAGGGCCGAACCGGTTCGTAGTAACCGGCGTAGGGCACTAGCCGTAGTCGTAGATGTTGATGCGCCTGCGCGTCTAGTGTTGTCTTAGCCTTACAATGTCGATTCATATTGGTTGATGAACTTTTACTTATCAAAGCTCCAAGCTTCCTAAATTTTCTGGTGGTTGTAAGTTCTACTGCTTTACTTTGTTCGAACTACCTAGGTATTTAAATCTTTCGTGGGCTCTCCACAATTCTGGAATCTGGGTAGGTACTGAGTAAATGTACCTACCCTTGTAATTTTGTGAACCTGACTGGACTCTTCTAACAAAATTACAAATAGGTAACTTTACGCGGAATACTGCCACTTACTCCGTTGGCTCAGCGATCCCTCAACACATTCTTTTTGTGTTCTGAGCTCAACACTTATCTCTATAGTTCTCCTACCTGCGCCGCCAGTCTAGAGCTCGGACGTTAGCCAATTAGTCCCTCTAGCTAGAGAAACCTAGGGCATACGTTTTATACAGAAGAGACGTGGCGAGAACTTGCGTCGGTGGCGGATAGTCTAAGTAACACAGTATAAACCTTAATAGTGCGTAGCATAGCGTCTTTTTTGTCGTAAGCAGAACTGCGCCCGCGCCTCCAGGCGAACGTCAGACGAACGGGGTTAAGATGTAAAAAATCTCGATGCTTTGTTTTGCTAATTTCGAACTGTCGTTGTGTGTGTCCAACTGACAGAGAGATATAAAGGACCCACAGTCTCTTGAAAATCTCACCAAATCTTAATAGGATCAGGCCGCTCTTTCAAACTCTAATTGAATGATTATGCCTTAGGTCTTAAATAAAAACTGGATCCGCTCCTAAGGATCCGCATATTCTTTCAAACCCCTACACTTTCCTATGACTTACCTACAGAGCGTAACACTTACGTACGACTTAGACCTGCTTTTTAACAGACTTAGAAAAAGGAGGAGGTTATCAATTCGATGCGTATATTTTTTTGGATATGTTTCTCCATAACTTGGTCAAATCTGAACCGATTTCGACAATTCTTTTTTTTGTTCGAACAGATATAACGTCCCATTGGTCCCATTTTGGTGAAGATCTGATGAAGACGTTCAGAGATGGAGAGCGGAACTCTTCAATGGACAGCAGTAAATAGCTGTGAATAGTAAACAGCCCATCCTTTAGTAATATCCGTATGTTTTATAAAATAGGGTAAAAGTAGTCCCAAGTAATTTGGTGATGTTCTGGTGAAGACTTTCGGAGATGGAAATATAGAACATCAAATTTTAAAGCAACGAATTAAGTAGGGTAAATTATGGTTATAAGGGACTTGTTTATTTTTCTCCCGCTCCCAAAATAAAAACCGACTTCGAAATACTACAGTACCTACTAAAAAGTTAGAAATAATTTAAACAATTAGAAGTATTTATACATGTAGGTATTGTAGAAGTATAATTTGTAGTCGGTGCCCAGTTTCATGACCAACACATATATTTTGGGCACCGACTCCAAATTATACTTCTACAATACCTACATGTATATATATAATATATAAGCAGCCTATATACGTCCCACTGTAGGGCACAGGCCTTCTCTCAGAGAGAGAGTATGGGCTTAACCTATACATGTATAAATACTTCTAATTGTTTAAATTATTTCTAACTTTTTAGTACTGTAGTGTTTCGAAGTCGGTTTTTATTTTTTATTTAAAAAATTACCTAATATTGTTTTACCCAAGAAACCAGCCATCAGCCCATCACTAGACGTCGTTCGCACGTCCACAAACAAAGGAGGCGAGCGAGCGGCCGAGGAATCCGTCAAGTCACGGCCGAGGCACCGCCACGGTCCACTCCTGCGTACCTCGACCGAAAACGAATCGATATTGTAGGAGCCGTCCACACGGTAACGATATGCAATGGCAAGGAAGACTTGAAATTCTCTAAAATGTGGTTGTGTCTCTTGATCTTCTTTCCTGACACGTATAGTCGACAGCGCATCAAGATTTTAAAAGAAAAGAAGACATTTATTGTAGCAACAAGACACATCACAGAGGCAAAAGAAACAGATAATTTAAGTTACCACAAAAGGCATCTGACTTAGCGTTGTGCAGTGCCCACTGCACACCTCGCATCAGCTTCGGCTGATTTTCAGACAGTGCTACAGTAACCTCGATTCGATTCGCGTCGCCCCCGTAACGTCTAAACGTAAAAATGTTGTCCCGAATTTTTCCATTTTCGAGAGTGCTATCTTCATAATGTCAGTGACGCAATTGGTAGACTGTCTTTGTGTCGGTCTTCTCTTCTAGCGGCTCCCGCGCACAGCCGAAAACTATCGAAGCATTCCCGGAACTAATCGTCACTAATTACAAAGCCGGGCATCCGCGACGGGTCGAGGAAAATGTTGCTACTCGTATTGAGCTGAAGTTTAAAATTCTGGCATTTAAAGAATTATTCATGGTACAGATCACATAGAGACGTCCATGCAATTACGTGCAGTGCAACTAACCCAAACGGAGGAAGTAAGCAATGCTGCTGTAACACAGATGATTAACCTAGCACAGCAGCGGAAGCTAAATAATTTTAAGTACAAACCAAAACACGATTCCTCTAAATCACTCCTCAGAGGCAGTTTATTTAATCTGTGGTTACGTCTCGTTTCCACCATAAACTATTTTAATCGGCGTCTAACGAGTGTTTTTATAAGTAAGACCAGCCTTTTAAGTCAAAAATAAATTAGTTACTTACATTCGGATTGCGTGACTATCTAGTACTAGGTTAAAATAATATTTTTGAAGGTACTCAATAAGACGAAAAAGCCGTTACGCCAAAAGCTCACGTAACCCGGATCTTCGGTGCTTATTTTTTTCGCGAAATATTTACATACTCTATCAACTTGTTGCTAGCCAGTTTGAGGCTCGGGCAAAAAAGTTGCGAATACGTTGTGAATGTAATAAGAATCTGTCATCTGCGGTGTGTGAATGTTAAACTTTGATGTATTATTTTTCAGAAATATCGGCAATATCAAAAAATACTTTGGTAAAGCATTCAAGCCAGGGGCATTGGCATTCTGATTGTGTTTGCAATCAGATTCATTTGTAGAGTATGAACCACTACTCAATGGTCCATATACTCCACAATAAAAATATGTGATGTCTGCCTGTTTTACTCACAATAGTTTAAGATTATTCATTTCACTTACTAACATTACTATAAGGTCTCTTTATAAGTTTTATATTGTTAATATCTACCAAAGTATTTTTCCACCTTGCACAGCGGTTATACGCAACAGAAAATCAATAAACAGCCGTTACGGAAACTCCCATTAAAATATTCTGTGTGAACACCAGTTAAAAAGCTATTGTGTTGTTTCAAATTAAAAATTCACACTAGTGCGTGTGAACGCGATAGTTCCTGGCTGTATCGACCGCACCCGCAACGCTGCGTTGGCGCACCCCTATCTAATTGTTTACCTTGTGTCTACTTAAAATTCAATGCCTTGTGCTTATTCAATGTTCCGCTGAGACAAACAAACTGCAGTTATATCTTTAAAAAATAGTAGAGAGGCAATTTATTTGTCCGAGCGCAGCGAACACCAATATAGTCGAGGATAAAAATGGACATTTAGGCCTGAGTTTACACTCTGCTTTTCACTTCGATTGCGAGGAAAATTTCGAACAAGAAAATCGTCGTACAGTGAAAGTAAAAATCTACTATTCATTGATTATGATTATTGTGTTGTGTGTATTCTGCCACAATTTAAATGTAGGTAAATATATAGGCCCACTTGCACCTCTTTCTTAACTGTATCTTAAGTAGCATTTAACTAAAATTCTTCATACAAAATTCAAGTTAAATAAATAAATACCTTCCACACGGCACAATCACTCGTCCAGGTCACAAACTAAGATACCTACTCTGTGCTATGGAAGCCAGGAAAGGATCGTGGAAATACACCCAAAATACAATGGGTGATGCAAGTCGATATAAGTGCTGCAAGTCAACCATTAAGTATTTGCAGTTTTTTTTTACATTTTCGTAACGAGAGATTCCTGCTTACCTACCTTTAACCTTTATTTACTCCAAGAAACATTGAACCAGTCTTCAATAATAAGTTGGCTTCCCACGATATCGTTTATTGCTTCGAATCATGATGTGAATCTCGGTGTGAGCGCTTGTGTCCTGCTTACTTTGAGATTGTGGTAAGCCTCCAGGTCGTCAGAACATCTGGTGGGCCCTTCCCACACTGCGTCGTCCGGTCCGCGGTCGCCGGGTCAGAGCTTTTATCAATATCACCTACGAATAAAAAAACCATAAAAGTATTTCTTCCTACAAAATTCACTCTCAAAAACGGCCCCTGTCCTCTCGATTAGTCTGTACCAATGAAATGAGCGCAAGATGTATATATAAGCAGCCTATATACGTCCCACTGTAAGGCACAGGCCTTCTCTCAGGGAGAGAGTATGGGCTTAATCACCACGCGTGCCCACCGCGGATTGGCGATTTCAAGCGCTGAGGTATGTGAATAGCTCAGACACTCAGGTTTCCTCACGATGTTTTCCTTCACCGTTAGCGAGTAGTATTGCTACTATAACTTCACAAATGTACGTAACTTAGAAAACTTAGAAAATCATAGGTACATGCCCGCACTGGGGATCGAACCTGGGTCTCCCACTTCCGAGTCCGAGGTTCTACCCACGAGGCTACCACCGCTGTGCGCAAGATGTGCTGTAGACTAAATCACTCTGTGATTGGTTCATTGTGTGCACCGTGCGTGACGACGTGAACGTTGATTGGGCGATAGTAACTGACAGCGTAACATATGATTGATTTTATACAAAAACGTTAAACCATCGACTTTAGGATGTATAACCCTTCGAAATATCTAGGTACCTCACAAGATGGCGGTCTGACGATGGCAGGTGCGTAGATAGTTTGCCGGGTAATACTGAACTCGCTCCGATTGGTAACACAATTGACAAGGCCGGCCGCCTTCCCACAATTGAACGTGGGGTCATTTTTTAGCGCTAGTTAGACATCTATGTTTTTAACTATCACTGAATGTCAGTCACTATTTCGAGGCTAATAAACATTCCAATCAATTAACTTTTTACTGTCTTCACATCTTGGTAACGTATAGTGTAGATATCGGTCAGTGCATGCGAAAAGGCCCATTTCCTGTCTTTCCCAAGTAAAAACACGCATCAGGTTTATAGAAAAACAGCTAGAATGTGGCGGTTTCCTGTATCCTTCTTAAAAGCAATCACCGAGGTCCGGACGCGAATCTACTCAAGCCTTAAACCAATGGACTTGTAGTTCTTATTGCCTTGGAAACAGGTGGTAATACTATAAGCGAAGTAAGCAATGTAGTTCATCGAACCTTGGCTTTACTATTAATCTTGGTATCATGGTGTTCAGTAGTAAAACTCGATGTGGTAGGTAAAGTCAGATGCACTTTTGATTGCTTATCACGGATGGTGGCTTCAATATTAAGATACGGTGTAGTCTTGTGGGTACAAAAAAAAGATGCATAAGGGCAATGCTTGGTCTAAAAACCACATAGGTACAGCTGTAAACCGTATTTTGAAAATTTTCGAATACTTACACAAAGGTAGAGTTTGTGTCCGAAAAACTAATACTGCACGGTTACCCAAAAGCGTATTTTGTATGGGACCGGTAATTTACAATACGAGTAAAATACCAAAGGAATTACGAGAATTAAATACAAATAATTTGGTTTTAAAATTTAGATGTTTGCTAGAACATAAAACGTATTGTAATATTAGGGAATTTTTGGTAGATGATAATTTAAGCTGAAATGTTGACTGATATTTTAATATAATTTGTATTTTAAATTGACTTTTATCCAGATACTGTTTACACAATTTGACATTCTAATAATTTCATCCTTAAGTATGTACCGTCGTCTCCTGTAACTTCGCCTTTTGTACCTAACTTCGCCCAAAAAAATTAAATGGTGATAATATTTTTATTATTATGGCAATACTGCTGTCTGCTCATTGGTTGGTTCAATAATTTGTCTATGGTCCTATTGCGCCTCCATTGGTCAAAATCGGAACGGCCATTTTGTCAATATGGAGGAAAACTTCATAGAAAGCGTGTGCGTTTTTTTTGCGACTGCCAGCAAAGCGATCAATATTGAAAAGCACACTAAAGGTAAGATCTAGATACTCTTACAGTAGTTAACTTATGTATTAGGCTTTCTGTTGCGCAAATATTTGTTGGGCTAGGTCTCAGTTGAAAAGAAATATCTATTAAATATTGTTACCGAGGGTGCTTCCGACAATAACCTGCCAAACTTCGCCTACCTGCAGGGTTGTCACTTTTATGATTTTTTTTTCTCACAAAAAATGGTGCCTTTTGTTTCTATTATATATTATCTATGTAAGAGTAATGGAGGAGTGTCAAATATATATGACAGTATATGTAGTCTATTTCTAGTAATTTTAGTGAAATTTCTTAAGTGTTTCTTAAATATTAGACAGTTGTTTAAAAAAAAATAGCAATAGGTCTATGGTAAAATTTTATCGATACATCAAGTTGGGTAACATTGAATTTCCTTGCAACTTTGAATAAATATTGTCTTTGGAAAATTGCACACATAAAAACTTCTAAGGTAATAGAAAGACTAACGGTAAAAACCGGCCAAGTGCCAGTTTTTACCGTTAGTCTTTCTATTGTACCTTAGAAGTTTTTATGTGTGCAATTTTCTAAAGACAATATGTATTCAAAGTTGCAAGGAAATTCAATGTTACCCCACTTGACGTTAAGGAAAGTCTAAAGAATAATTTTGATGGGGTTATTCTATTTGCTATAACATTTTAGACAGCTGTTTCCTAAAATCACTTCTTTTATATTTTTTATTTATTTATAATAACTAGCATGACGACCAACTAGCGCGGCCGTTCTACAAGAAACATTGTGCGTCTTTTTAACTGTGTATTTAATCATATTGTTCACAGGAATACGAAAATGCAAGAAACAACTGGTTTAAAATCTAAACGTAAACGGTCTTATACTGTGGTATAAGTATAGGTATGTAGAAAAAAATAGAATAGGCATATTCAATGGAAATATGCCTGGTGAGAAATGGGCATACAGTTTGTTAAAACGATACCGATCTGAGTTGTCTCTAAGAGCCACAGCAAACATTAAAAAGGTTAGGGCTGAAAAGTCATGTGAAGAACTGCGTGAGTATTTCAACAACTTGAGAGAAGCTTTGAAAGATGTGCTAATGGAAAATATATTAAATTACGATGAGACAAACATGTCTGATGATCCAGGCAAATCAAAATGCATCGTAAAAAGAGGTACGAAGTACCCGGAAAGAATAATGAACCACACAAAAGGATGTATATCCATTATGTTTTCTGCTACTGCTGATGGAGCACTGCTGCCACCTTACGTTGTAAATAAGTCGAAGCAGATGTGGACGGCGTGGGTTACGGGTGGACCTCCTCGGACACGATATCATCATTCCGATTCAGGCTGGTTTGATTCAAGCTTATTCGAAGACTGGTTCATCAGCGTCATTGTCCCATGGGCAAGACAAGAAGTGTGTTGATTAATAAATGCAATTAATGTTTTTACATTCGGTTTTATATTTCACTGTGAACTTTCCTATAGTTACAAAAAAAAAATCTTAGTAATAAAATATATGATAGTGACACCATTTTTTTTATTTTTAGAAGTGACAACCCTAAAGTTTGTTCCTACTTTCGAAAAAAGCCGTCCTAACTTCGCCTACCTCCAATAAAAAAATAGAAGATAGGTTTATAGTAGTTCCATTATTATATAATGGTTCTAAATGTTTTTCAATGCAAATGGAATTTTTTCTTTGACATTAAATGTATTTTTATAGAAATTACGCGAAGCAGGCGAAGTTAAGATTTGCTCCCAAACTTCGCCGTCCTTTTTCAAATGCAGATTACAAGCTGATTGGCTAATATCGGTGGCTTAACACACGCACACTAGAAAAGCGCTCATATTTACACAACGTGGTAGAAGAACGATAGCAACGGACTATCTTAGTTTGGCGGGAAATTTAAAAAATATGAAAATTCGAGCCAAAAATAGGCGAAGTTACAGGAGTTAACGGTACCGTGAATTTTTACTGTCCTTATTTTTATTATATTCATTACCTTTCTTTTAAATTTATTGACATTCTATTTAATTTTGGTGCAATAATATTAATTTTAAGCCCTTGATAATTTTATATTATACAATTATTATTGGTGGTGCCTTTTTCCACAATTTCTACGCCACATGAGGCAGAGCATGTCCAGAAATAATTTAAATATTTTTCCGTCCTATCAATGTACTCATACTTCACAAATAAATATCTGTCTTTGTCTTTGTCTAGGTAGATAATAACTATAAAGTTTTGGCCAACTCGCAGCTCTTGTGACTCTTCCGAACTACGCGTATCTAAGCTATTTGTACGAATTTACATAACATTAATTGTACAAAATGATGCTTCTTTTTTTTCTCGCTCACAGTAGGCCGTAATATGCATAGATCTTTTGTTTCACATTTTAACAGTCCCGTCGAATTTAAATTGTTTGGCTGCTACTCGTAGCATGTAGGTACGAAGCCAGTATCTACAACATCACACGGACTAGTAAAACATTCACTGTTTGTTACTCAGTCACGCAATAACGGCTGAACGGATTTAGATGTTTGGTATGAAGATAGTTTGAGTCCCGGGGAAGGATATAGGATACTTTCATTCCGGAAATTACTCATTCCATGCGGACGAAGTCGCGGGCAAAAGCTAGTAAAAAATAACCAACAACCCTACTGCTGAGCATTAGGTAAATACTACGCAGTTTTAACTTCAGTTTGTAACGGTGCAAACCTTCTTACACCATTTCACTGTTCTTTTCTTTCATTCTGTCTATCATCTTAAAATCAAAATTTTAAATTAGGTAGCTATGTCACCCATTTTAGATTTCTTTCGGATCCTCATTACTACTTCACCCTTGTGAATTGCTTATTTTCCTATTTTATTTTGTTTTCATCGAAGTTTTCAGTTTAGATAAGATAAGATAAGAGAATCGTTTATTAAATTGCCACAACACACAAACTATTACAATTGATAGGCAAACCTCTTATCTACAGTTTTCGAAATAAAACCACAGTTATAGAAGTTCTACATTTTACCCCGCTTTAAGTTTTTTTACTATTACTGTAAGGACTGTTTTCTGACGAAACTGTTCATGGTTAGCAACATGAAACTGTTGTGAATGTGTTATTTTATTTTGTTTGCATGAGACATTTTTGTATGAGTGTAATAATATGATAAATAGACTGAAGACTAATCTGTTTTCAGCATAACAAACTGAACCTCTCACTAATCTTTGTCTAAGCTAGCATCCAAGTTAGATAGACAGATGAACAGATGTAATAGCATTTATATGTGAGGTCTAGTAATAAATCTCGAGTACTGAGATCGATCTGACGTGGACTAATTAGTGGGGCCTGAATGCAAGGCTGCAACGTCCGCCTCATCCCACCGTGATGAATTGAAACTGGTTCTTTGCTTGTAAGATATAAGGGATCGAGTGCTAGATTGAGCTGACTGAGGTTTCCTCGTCTGATATTCTAGGTCTAAGCGATCGTAGCGCATCGGAAGAACGCTGGCTCATATTCGATGGGTGAGAATTGTGGAATCACGACAAAAAAGTCACTGGCAGTGATAGTTAAAAACATAGATGTCCAACTAGCGCTAAGACTTTTTTTTTCAACTTTTATGCGCTAAAAATGACCCCACCTTCGATTGTGGGCTGGCGAGCGGAACCATCCCGCCCAGTATTAAATTAACTGACTGATGAGTTCCGTATTAACTGACAAAATATCTATGCACTTGCCTCCGTCAGACCGCCATTTTGCGAGATACCTAGGTATTTTGACGGGTTATACATCAATGAAGTCATTGGTTTTACGATTATGTATAAAAAAAAGCAACCATCAGTTATGCTGTCACTTACTATCGCTATCGCCCAATCAAAGTTCACTTCACGCACAAAATGAACCAATCACAGAGTGATTTACTCTGCAGCACATCTTGCGCTTAGCCGTTTTTGAGTGTGAATTTTGTAGGGTGAAATACTTCTAAGCTCTCGCTAACGGTCAAATAGAGCATTCGTGAGGAAATCAGTGCCTAAGCCCTTGAAATACCCAAACTGCAGTGGGCACGCGTGGTCATTAAGCCCATACTGTCTTAGAGAAGGCATGTACCGGGACGTGTGAAAGCTGCGTATGTATGCATTCTTTATGTAGTTCTGACCATAATAAATGCTAAAGCTAATCTTCTTCACTCTTTAAAATCTATTTGGAATCCGACACATCGTTTTGGGAACGTATGTACACAGGGTACGTATTATTATTATTATCTTACCTATTAGAGGAAAGTCACCAAATATGGAATACCATTTTGTTTTTGGGATATAAAAAAAAAACTTCTTTTAAATTAAATCAGTTTAATGTTTTTACTAATCAGTCATACATTTATATGTAGTAATTAACAGCCTTTAATCAAATATATTAGTTATCAAATCAAAATCTAACACAAAAAACAAAATCACAAATGAGTAACCAAATATGGAATAGGTACCCATATATGGAATATAAGCATAAATCAACATAACAATAACAAAAATGGACATTAATATCTTTGAGATCAATTGAGATTTGAGAGAAGTTACATAATTACTTGCAAAAGTCACAGATCCAAGTATCAAACTCTGGACCAGCACAATCATGTGCCCAGAGCCCACACATCAAGCATTTAATCCAGCTTTCTCCACTTTTATCCATGGAAAAAAGTCTTGAACAGAACATACATTCTGCATCAGCAGAGTCAGGAGGTACTTGGTCCATCAACTCATCATGTTCACTACCTTCATATTCCATAATTAGACACCGACGACTGTCCATATTTGGATTTTTATACTAGTTCAAACTCTTCTAAATATTTTTTCAAGTCACAATATTTTAATGACAAAAGATCACAAAATGGTGAAATAAACATAATACCGATATACTAAATAGTATAACACTTATGTATACAAACATAACAGCTAGTATTACTCATTTATTACTTACCTTTAAAATTTTCTGCACGACAACAAAACAAAACACGCCTGCCACACGTGAAGCGTTCGCGCAACTGACTCGATGGTGTGAGTGCGATAGTTAGTAGACCGAATGAAACAGAAGATGGTCGATTGTTGCGTTTCATACTTATAGTCTTAGAGAAATGAAGGTATTCCATATTAGGATACTATTTCATATTTGGTGACTTTCCTATTATTAATTCTTTATTGCAAAAAGACAGTGTAGAAAAGGTGGACTTAATGCTAATGGCATCTTCTACCAGTCAACCTGCAGGAGGTGCAATAGAGGCAAAACTCGTTTCGTATTTTGGATTTTAAACTACTTGAGTCATTTGATTTACCGGTGCCCTCACTGGGGACTTTTATGATTTGTTTACTCACAAATAAATGTACCCAAAACTAAACTCTTAAGAGCCACGACCAGTCGGTGGCCAACTCGAACGGTCGAGTGTCTCGGCAGCGTGCCGCCGCTCCCAGCTAAGCAATGTTTTCGGCCTTTGGCCTCCACCGGTGGTACTAAAAAAAGGCGGTTTTCAATGAAAAAGTCGACTTTCAGTACAACATTTTCAGGCGAACTTCGTAAACCACGTGGTGAAGGACGGCAGGTGTTTAACGCGGGTTTCTACCCGCCTTCTGGTTTCACATGGGCAATACCGGTACTGTTAGCACAAAAAAGTCTAATATCTGAGCTAAAACCTGAGGCTAAAATATAACACAAATTAATATTCATAGAATAACATAAGCAACAGGCACACACAGCAACATGAATGTTTATAACGATCGGTGAGATAATAGCGCGCGAAACGACGCCGGCGTCTTTTGTTTTTCCCGCACACGAGCCTAAGTCAGTACTTTGGTAGAGCTCCTCTACCAAAGTACCAACTTATCTCTTGACTTAACTAAACTGTTATGCAAGATGACTAAACACTGTCCACTACATTTGTAATCTTAATATGACCCCCATCAACTCTACGACAGCAGGTAAGTTGATCTGTTTGTAACTAGGTACTGGGACCGAACTAAGTTATTTTCGAAAATCGAAGGCTGTTTGGGCGAGGTCGCTAGATTCGGGGGTCGTCGGTTGGTCACGGCACGCTGGTCGTGATTCGTCAAGGTGTTGCCAGCAAATGGGAGCCCAAAAAGTAAGCCTCCGCTGCCTTCGCTGAGGTTATTGAACGCAACTCTATTACGTGCTGCCTGCTACGTATCCACTCTAGAAATAAATGCTCTTTACAAAATTATTTTAAATCGCTCTGCCCACTTACATATTATATACCTACATATTTGTCTACTTTCAAACACAACACGACTTTACATATTTCTCAATCGATTCAGTGCAGCAAGTAGTTGATAGAGCTTCATAAGCAGCCTATATACGTCCCACTGTAGGGCACAGGCAAGGATGCATAGGCCTTCTCTCAGAGAGAAGGGAGAGAGTATGGGCTTAATCATCGCGAGTGCCCACCGCGGATTGGCGATTTCAAGCGCTGAGGTATGTGAATAGCTCAGACACTCAGGTTTCCTCACGATGTTTTCCTTCACCGTTAGCGAGTGGTATTGCTACTATAACTTCACAAATGTACATAACTTAGAAAACAAAGAGAGTCTTTCGGTAACAAAGTTCCAAACAAATTACAGTTCAAGCTGATTGAACTAATCCAGGTGGTTTCCACGGAACTCAACACTCAGAACTCAGTTGTTAGGTCCTCTTCACTAGGTAATTGGCGTGTCCACTAAATAAAAAATATTTCTGACTAGCTTTAGCCCGCGACTTCATCCGCATTCAATGAGTAATTTCCGGGATGAAAAGTATCATATCATATGGCCTTCTTCATCTAAATCCGTTCAGCCATTATTGCGTGATTGAGTAACAAACATTCAAACATCTTCACAAACTTTCAAATTTATAATATTAGTGTAGGATAGGATTACCTTTCCTTTTTCAAGCAATAGGCTCTTGTAACTGTTATCACTAATCAGGATATGAATCACTTCATAAGATATAAGAATAAGTTCATATTGCTCTCCCCTACAAAAGAGAAAATAAGCCTTATGTGAACCTCATAGGTATTTCACAAAGTACCTAACACTTATTCGGACCTCCTCCCTCCAAACCGTCTCACGTACCAAATTACCTATCACCCCTTTACAACTGTTTATTTGCTACACGGCCAAAGGTGTTTCGTCGTAACATAGCAACATTAAAATGTCTCTTGACAAAAACCTCTTTTAACCAAAAGGCCTCCTCGGCTGGAGGCTTTTTGGGGCCCTGTTCGACTCCTCGGCTATTGTTAAATGGTACAATTTGATAGTAAATTCGACGTAGCGACTCGTGACGCTGAGTCACGAAGAGCGTTGAACCGGCCGCCATCTTGCGCCCTCGCGTCTTCATCTACCCGCGTACCCTCCGCAGCTGAGCCGAGCCTTCCTAGACAACTCGAGAGGGGCAGGGCAAAATGCAAGAAATAACATCCTTGGGAAAATAATTGCAATTTAATTCAGCAAGCTCAGTGTAGCCAACTGTTGCTTCTTTCCGGCAGTTTTTGTGGGGATAGTCATTAAGGGGCTCCAGAGTGTAACTCTAGCGCCACCGAGGAAAAAAATCGTATCTTTTTTTACAGATAAAATTTGCAAAAAGTGTCAGTACAATCTCTGAATCATGTTAATAGTGATTTTTGGGACCCATGGTACTGTGGCGACTGAGCGCATAAGTTTTTGCAATGTCAACAAATTAGATGAGTTGCGCCAGTCGCGCCCCACCGCTCTTGGAGTTAAATCGCGTATTAAGTCGTGTAACCGAGTCTTGTAATTTCTTGTGCCGTTCGTTCATTATATTTTCTTGTGTGCCTAACGACTCTTTCATTTATCTCCATTGAGTGAACTTCAATAAATGGCCCAAACACCAAAGTGGTGGGGCGCGACTGGCGCAACTCATCTAATTTGTTGACATTGCAATAACTTATGCGCTCAGTCGCCACAGTACTGAACCTAAGGCAAAAAACCTAGAACTAGATAGCATTAACGCCAGAAACGGCCGTTATTGGCATAAATGCTATCTAGTCCCAGTTTCGTGATCCTAGGTTCTTTGTTGTGGGTCCTAAAAATCACTGTTAACATGATTGAGAGATTGTACTGACACTTTTTGCAAATACGATCTGTAAAAGAAGATATATTTTTTTTCATCGGTGGCGCTAGTTAGCTCACTGGATCCCCTTAAAACCCTTTCTTCGTCAAAGGAGGTTGGACGTAAGTAGTTGCCAGATACTGAGCATCTGCGTTGATAACTAAGTATGATCTTAAAATTGAATCTACCCTTCTGCGTACTGTGCAGTGAGTTACTGTTGACGTTGTTGTTGAGGACAACTTGATTGGACATTATTTTAGAACCAACGACCGCAGTTACGACATTATATGTAGGTACATAAGTAAGCGCATTGTCGATGGCATTTGAGTACTTTTAGCAAGAGCTTGCGCTGAACACAGCGATATTATTGCGTGCCACACTGCAACGTAGTTTGCGCAAATTGAGACAGGATATATTGTATCGCTGTATGAAGTCCACGTATCGGATTAGACTTGCTGCCTGGATCGCTGAGCCCCGCAGCAATCATCATCCTTGCGGTGGGTTGGCCAGTTTGCGGCGAGCTAGTTTATTGCGCGGTAAATGCCGCAATCGGTACAGAACGAGCGGCCACAGACGTAGCACAAAAGAAGTGCCGCTCAGTTATCAAAATTCCAATTTAAAAAGTAAACACGGTTTTCCTTAATCACGAGTTAACATTTATATTAAACCCTTATGACTTTGGCCACTCGCGACTTACGACTATTACTGCTAACATAGGGCCCTGAAAGGACATAGCAATAAAAACACAAAAGAAGATTCACTCAGTACGGTTATCGTACATTTACTTACATAGATACTCGTTTCTACGCTTTTTATTTGTCACACGTACATTTTACAGCTAAGTAGGTAGGTTAAACTAAATATTAAATTAAACTAATCGAATATACCGCCCGGGGACACGCCCGATCCAAAAGTTCCCATGACGCTAGCAGCGTTCCCTCGCTGCACCGCCAGGGAAATCCTCTGCATCAGGTATGCCCCGGAACGATGGTCATACCCACGACTTCTCAGGCGCCGACCGATTTCCCTAACAAAAACTTTTCCCTCATCCCCCCATACTCCCATTGTTTCCACAGCCAGTGGGACGAACAAATAATGAATCATTCATTTCTTAAGGTAACGAACCTTAGATAATCTAACAACTAACCCAACCCAATCTCTACGCTCAATGTCCCAATAATACGCTGGTTCACATTTTTTTATCTCTTATTCGAGATATGTTTAATGATAAAAAAGCCCGATGAATATTTGCTCTACAACTATCACGTTTTAATAAAAATCTGTCAAAAAGTCACTCTGGTCACGTGGTACGATTTTGCTCTATACAAGTGAGGTGCAAATTATGACGTCATAAGTTGCAAGTGGCACCTTATAATGTATGAAGCATTTATCATTAGGAGTTTTTATGTTTCTACATCCTTATTATAAAACGTCAGAATTTAATGGAAAATCTAAATCAAAAAACATTTTCGTTACACATTCGAGTACCTAACATGATTTTTCACATTTTCACACCGTAAAACTTCGAAAAAAAAAATATTTTGAGGGTTTTTTAACTCTTTGTGTGAGTTTTCATAGGTACTTTATGGTATAAAAAGAATTTCATCATAATCTAATTTTGAGTCAACAACCGTATTATGTTTACTGGAATTAAAGTTTCCGAACTCATTTAGTTATTGTTCTGTCGATTCCTATTCAGTGACGTTATTGTGTGTTGTGTGACGTCATATCAGACTTGGCGTGTGCAGAAAACAACAGCTCAGGGCCTTATTTCATACAACTACAATTCATGATTTACTATGACAATTTTATTAAAAAAGCTAAGAGCAAGTGGGTGAGTCGGTTGATGCAGCTTAACACACCATGTCTGTGTGATTTTCAGCTCACCTGGCAGGCTAGTTGGCCCTTAATCATTCATCTATATAGACAGGGTACAACAAAAATAGGTACCTACTTAAAGATATTTTCGGGGTCAAATAGTGTGTGATAAAGTTTTTATAAAAAAATCTGTGAAATCGATTTTTTTGTTATTTTTCGATTGTTTTTACGCTACTTTTTCTACTAATATGAATAAGGATCACTCAGACATCGAAATATTGGACTATCAAGTTCTAGGGCGAATGGAGCACAAACACTTGAGCAATACTGCTTTTTGAATTACTCAAATCCATCAAGAAATGACAAAGTTAGAGAAGTTTAAACTAAGGCCGTGTGGCGCCGGATTAAGAATAACGTCACTCAATTTCCTTCCGTGAATGTCGTAGAAGGCGACTAAGGAAATCAATTACCAGGAGACGGGCAGCAGCGCCTTCCTGAGATTCCAACCGCATACTGCCATCGCCAACCCGCCAAGCGTGGCGATTATGTCAAAACCCCTCATGGTCATGAAAACCACGAAGGAGGCCTAGGCGGAGGTCCTGCAGTGGGCGTCAAATGGCTGATGATAATGATGAAACTTAGGCTGTCTTGATTCCTAATGTGACGTCACAGGATCCAACCGCATTGTTTTCTGAGACCAAACTATGGTACGTACCCATTTTTATTGCATAAACCCTCAGAACACACTTTTTGTGTTCTGAGCATAAACCGAAAGACTATCTTTTCAAATAGTAGACGAGAACACCCGTGTGCCAAATATGGTTGGTTAGGGAGGTATGAGTGCTTAAAATCGGACTTTTTATTCCCGTAAAATAGAAAAAGTATTTTTGGGTCAAAATTTTGCATATAAAGCTGGAAAATTTATTTTTGTTCCTAAAGTACAAACAAAACCTCATTTTTACGTGCAAATAGAAACTTCGTACCATCTCCAGAATTCCGGTAAGTCTTGTTTCTTTAAGATTCTACCTAGTCGGCTGATATTCAAATACCAAAACATTGTCCATTTTTTCTACTACATATTTTTTGTGCGTTTAATCCACATTAGACCACAATATCTAGACACCTCATCAAGTTTAACCTTTTCAAATATTGCATTTTGTTACATGTTCAAATGTTAATAAAGACATGGTTATTTAGTACCAATTTTCATCATAAAGATATACTCCGGGAACGTAACGATATCGAACGATCCCGGCATTTTTCGGTGGGCTTTATACACTAAAATAAATTAATCGAGTCCTATTACGGTAGGATCTATGAGAAAAAAAAATAAAACCTAAATTACTGGAATTCTGGGAATGGTTCGAAGTTTTCTTTGCACGTAAAAGGGAGGCTATGTATGTAGGTACGAACTTTAGGAACACAAATCAATTTGCCAACTAACATGCCAAATTTTTACTAAGGAAATTTTTTTCTGTTTCACGGGAAGAAAAACGTCCGATTTTCGAGTAACTATATTGTCTTCTTAACTAAACATATTTGGCACTCGGGTGTTCTCGTCTAGTATTTGAAATGATAAGTATTTCGGTATAAGCAGTAAAATCGGCTCTCCGAATGTTCTGTGCTCCGAACACACAACGATAAACACTTCTTTTCCACTTTTTCGCCGTGTGTAACCTGAAAAAATCTTTTTCGGGCGCAGTTACAGTCGTATTCTAGCATTTTGGCACATTACAATACTTGTATTTGCATTTGTATCGCAATATTATCACCTACATAACGTTAAAAACGACACGCACACACATCAATTCACTGAGACAGGTCGAGATGCTATGTACGCGGCAACCGGAAGTATCGGAACCTGTGACGTATCTAGCGTCAACTCGCGCCCGTTTTTCGAACCTGTGCACTGTAATCGCTGTAACTTTGTCTTTTTTTTATCAGATTTCGATATTTTTTCACAAAATATATTGTCTATGATGTCTCTATAAAACTGCATACTTGGTTCAAAACGTGAATGATCTTCATGCGAGGTCGATAACACTCACGCCTGAGCCGTTTTTCATTAATTAATTATAGTATAATTCAAAGTCAGTCAAAAATTTTTATTCACTATAAAAACAAAATGTTTACTTAATGAACGTCAAAGCTGTTAGTTTCACAATTAATAGATTATGCGGAGAAGAAGCTAACAAAGAAACTCCACATTTATTCTTTTCAAAACAGGTTTGCTTAATTAACAGAGTTTTCAACTCAACGTTACACTACACTAGATACAATCGTTCCTGTTAACATTATTTAAATACCAGACATCCTTGTCTTCCAAATAATCCTTAATGTTATAATAGGCTTTTTTGCACAGAGTATGCTTAACACATTTTTTAAACCGCGTCGGTGGTAACTCTAATATATCTTGAGGAATCTTATTGTAGAACCGTACACAGTGCCCCATAAAGGATGTATTAACTTATTTATAACAGAAGTAACGTTAACAAAACAAAAAAAATTAAATGATAAAAGGAAAAAAATTGTTGCTCGATTTCCGTGATATTTTATTAATCTGATCCTTATCAAATACTTACTGTTTGGCCCCCAAAAATGTCGTTAGCTATTTTTGTTAGACCCTAAATTAACACCATAGCCCGAGCCATAAGTTTCTTCGCTCGTTACTTGAGGTACAGTCGACAGCACATAAACCTTTGCGTCCATACACTCTACTCAGTTACGTTACGGGCGACTTTGCGACAAAAATGTAAAGGTTGACCTACTGTCGACTGTACCACTGATATCATAGAACCCAGGTGTTACACTATTTGGTGAATGTCGACTCTGTTTTACTCATTTAGCACGAATCGTTCTTTGAGTGCAAACCCTAAAGTACAAGTATCTCACGCCCAATTATGCACAATCACACCGATTAGGCCCGAGTCCGATACAAGTTTTGGTTGGTTACAGGTTTTTTTATTACAGAATTTAATTGCGGAATGTGTATGCCAATTGCTGTGCTGGATTCGGTTCGTTCTTAGTTCGTAAACAAGAAACCTCACGATATTAAATTCAGCTCTACGGTAACCTCTACCAAACGTGCTATACCCAAGTTGCACACAAGCTGAATGTTCAGCAATAAGTTAGCCTTTACATGTTAAAGTTTACTAAAGATATAGAAGACTTCCAGGTGAGATTCAAGACCCGGTATAACCTGGTGACCCTGTATATGTTAAACTATTTTCCTTATTTTGTAACGGTCTCCACATGTCTTATGAAGTGCTAATAAGTTTATAAATATGATCTATTGTCACTATGAAAGTAGGTAATAGTTACTTTGACTATTTGCTGACAATTTTTTCAAAATTTGGTAAATGCAAATATACGTAACTTTATTACTTAGGATAGGTCTTCTAGCAAACTTTTTCTCTATCTACAATGGATTACGTAGTTCCCTTCAAATTACGACCGTGTATAACACGATCACCCTGTATACTTTTCAAGATTTTCGATTTTTTTCCGTTAGTAACTCAATAAACACTGTTCATCTTCCAAATTTCAAATCTCTACTTCAATTAGATATTATAAATGCCCCGAGACTCATTTCCTCCATTACTCTAAAAACCTTATCTATCTTGGTACCTTCTGGGGTCGAAAAAGGCTACAACCATTGAATTAAAATTCAATGCTACAACTAATCCTTGCCCTTGCACCTAATCAACAACTAATAGACCGATAGCGCGGGGAGGGAAGCCGCTCTATGAGGTAGTCACATTCGAAAGGTCCTGTGTTCGATTACTTACTTACTTATATCCTGTTGTCTCTCATCAGGGACATTGTAAAAGATCTTCACTTGCTGCGGTCTTGAGCGGCTACATCGATGTCTACCCATCCCAGCCCAAGTGTTTACTCTTCCAACGATACTGATCGGCGCCAGGTGGTTTTCGGACGCCCTCTGTTTCTCCTTCCCGGGTTCGATTACTGTAAGTAATAATGAATGTACTTTCGAAGTTACTTGAATTTGTGAATTTTGTAATAAACCATTCGATAACGGTGAAGGTGAAGTAAATTCGATCGTGAGAAAACCTGAGTGTCTGAGGGTTTATACTTTACTTTATAACAAAACTACAGGGTCTTTGCAATCTAACACCAATAACTTATTATATTTTTTTTTGTTGCACTAATCCGTGCTGAGGACAATTTTAAAAACCTCTTTAGAGCCTAAAAATTCCACCCATACCTGCACTGGCCTTTAGATCAGTTCGGAGAGCGCTGGCACGGCTAGCCAGAGGTCGCGGGTTCAAGTCCCGGCATGTGTGGAATTTTTAGCCTCTAAATAAGTTAATGACAGTTACTTACAGTAGTTTTTAAATACTAGTTAATAGTAACTATGCAGTATTTTCAATATAGGAATATTCTATCTTACTATTAACCAACCTTTTCAACCTAACCATTTTATGTAGATAAAGTCGACGTCTTCTTTGATTCGCTGTATACACTGCGTTAACGCAGATTTATGTATTAGGAAACCCTGTAATATACACGATACCTACAGCACAGTTTAGTTCAAGGAAAACCGCTTGCACCTACCAAGAAATGCAACTCAACAAGTGGCTTGAGTGGGTCATTGCAGTAAGTTTTACAGATTTGCTTCTTGACTTGGTCAAGTTTAGATATCCTCTTCTTTCAGAGCTTCTTCTTTATTGGAGGTTGGCCGTGCAAATCTCTGCAAATCTGCGTACTGTCTTCTCTTTTTAGGGTTCCATAGTCAACAAGGAACCCTTACAGTTTCGCCTTGTTCGTCTGTCTGCCGGTCTGTCTGTCCGTCTGTCCGCGGCTTAGCTCAAAGACGATAAGTACTAGAGAGCTGGAATTAGTCATAGATATAAATATTTATAGCCGTCAGGGCTACAACACCGTACAATAAAATCTCGAAAATATATTTTTAGAATAGAATAGAATAGAATAGAATAGAATAGAATAGAATAGAATAGAATAGAATAGAATAGAATAGAATAGAATAGAATAGAATAGAATAGAATAGAATAGAATAGAATAGAATAGAATAGAATAGAATAGAATAGAATAGAATAGAATAGAATAGAATAGAATAGAATAGAATAGAATAGAATAGAATAGAATAGAATAGAATAGAATAGAATAGAATAGAATAGAATAGAATAGAATAGAATAGAATAGAATAGAATAGAATAGAATAGAATAGAATAGAATAGAATAGAATAGAATAGAATAGAATAGAATAGAATAGAATAGAATAGAATAGAATAGAATAGAATAGAATAGAATAGAATAGAATAGAATAGAATAGAATAGAATAGAATAGAATAGAATAGAATAGAATAGAATAGAATAGAATAGAATAGAATAGAATAGAATAGAATAGAATAGAATAGAATAGAATAGAATAGAATAGAATAGAATAGAATAGAATAGAATAGAATAGAATAGAATAGAATAGAATAGAATAGAATAGAATAGAATAGAATAGAATAGAATAGAATAGAATAGAATAGAATAGAATAGAATAGAATAGAATAGAATAGAATAGAATAGAATAGAATAGAATAGAATAGAATAGAATAGAATAGAATAGAATAGAATAGAATAGAATAGAATAGAATAGAATAGAATATATTAATAATAATCTTTATTTGGCACATAAAAATTTTCAGGGTAGGTACCTCCCCTACTACACCTAAATGAGGGATGCAGTTATTTTCCCGCCTACACCAACGGATTTGTCGTTTAAATATATTGTGGGTATATGAAGGCCATTTTTCGATTTAGGGTTCCATTGCGAAATACTAAGCTTTAAAGTCGCTCGTAGCCCCGGCTGCCTGAGTGATCTTAAACGATCACGAAGGTTAAGCAACACAGGGCGCGTTCAGTGCATGGATGGGTCGCCGTCTATGCCTAACGCTAGTGGCATTTTTCCGAGCGGTTCCGTGCTTCGCAAGGCACGTTAAGCTGTTGGTGCCGGCTGCCGTCGGTAGATGGCAGTCGTTAAGCCAAGTCAGAGGCCTTAGGGCGGTTTGACAACTTCTGACAGTAGACGAGCCACTAGTCTACAAGCCTCCACCAATCCGGACTTGGACCCCGTGGTAGAGTATGGCCTATACCTTCCTCAGGGAAGAGACCCGTGCCCCTCGGTGGGGACATAATGGGTTGATGATGATGAAGCTTTAAAGCGCAAATTATTGTCAGAGTAGGGCGTCCATCAGCCTGTTCCTGCTAAATGGTTGATTGTAGAAACTTGAAAAAATTCAGGGCACATAAGTCGGTTAACGACTTATAGGCGACTAACTTATAAAAGGAAAACTTCGTACAAAATCCATTGAAAATTACTTTCATGAAGTTGTGACTTCTGTAAAGCAGATAAAAACCCCTTCTAAGGAACCCTACACTTCGCGTGGCCTGACACGCACTTGGCCGGTTTTTTATGTAGCCTATATACGTCCCACTGCAGGGCATAGGCCTTCTCAAGAGCATGGGCTTAATTACCACGCGAGCCCACCGCAGATTGGGAATTTTCTTTACTAAGGGGAGAGATTACCTGCACCCTTTATCCGGTACACCCTGTACGAGTTAAGTGCAAAAACTGTCTTGTTAAAAAACGGTTCCGGTCGCAAAATTGTAATTTTTTACACGTATTTGCTTTGAGAACGCTGTGGACCAAGCAAGGTGCCTCTTATTATAAGATCACATGAAGCAACTAGGCATGCTGTGGAGTTCTAATAATGCAATAAACTCGCAGATACCATCTTCACATAAGGTGTAATAAAGAATATTGCATCATGAAGTGTGATTCAAGCACGTTGTTTTGTTAGGCGTGGGGCACATAGGAAAGACAATGGGACGAGGGCGCGGAAAAAGCGCGATGTCTTGCATAGAGTTCGCGTCCTCGCCCAGTCTTATCTGTGTGGGCTATGTCCCATCGCTTCAGTACACTTTGTATGAAAGTGAATTGAAAGGACGCGGCGTCTTTTCCGCGCTCTCGTCCCCCTACCTTCCTATGTGCCCCACGCCTTATGAAATGAAATGAAACAGTTTATTTACACGAAAAGTGGTACATAGTTAAAGCTGGTAAGATATAAATCAGTATCTTCACAATTCACCTTCTTAGGCATGCAAAAATTGAATAAATTAGAATAATATATGATATAAAATAATATGTAAAATGTCAAAATATACTATTATTAACAAGCTTATATATGATAATACTATGTACAAAAATAATATTTACAATATACTCCTTGCAGTTTTTTTTAGATTTATTTTATGTCAATATCTTTTATGTCGAGGTACTCTACAACTGAATAGAAGCATTTTTTATCAGCCATTTATGCAACTTCCTTTTAAATTGGGCTCTTTCAATAACTTTGGTAGGCTGTTATATATTTTTATCAGCATTCGATAGCAGCTTCGTTGGCAAAATTCTGTTCTACACGTATTAAAACTATTAACTTGCCAGTTCCTGTGACTATAAGCAAAGCAAGCCATTTCATACATATAGAGATTAGGCAATGAAAGAATATTTAGTTGCTGAAACAAAGATTTGCGGGAGTCCGGAGGGGCTGCGCCGCAAATTGCCCGAATTTTGGATTATAAATTTAAACCCAGGGTGGGTTAAATTTAAACCTACCCTATTTATGTGTCTGGCGTTTCCCCAAAGTATGAGGCGATAGCTCAGGACTGATGCCACATAGCCATGGTATGCTGTTGGAGCTGTGGATGTGTCAGTTTCTCTGTTTTGTGCTACGGAGAGCGTAAACGAACCTGCTTAGCTTGCTACAAACTTTTTCTAAGTGTGAGTGCGAGCCAGCGATGGGACATTAGTTCACATCAATCGCACTATTCGTCTCTCCGACCGTAAAGTCCCAAAAACAGATGTTTTAAAATACATTTTACTCTCAAATGATTAATAATAATATTTCTCATTCTACGTCTCTACGTTGTCTCTACAACGGTCATTATTTTTATGATTTTTATAATTTTACTGCATCAAAAAAACGCGAACGTTGGTCTAAATTTACAACCAAACATAGTTTTATTTGGGCTGTGCTGAATTTTCATAATAATGACCATTGAATGAGTTACTGAGGTCGGTCGTCAAAAAGCAATCAGAAGTGCATTGCTGTTCGTGCGCCCGGAGAACCCGGCCTTAAGGTACTGTGACGCCCTAGCTAAATTAAACGCCATAGGTATTTAGCAGATAATTACTTTTTAAGGTTCCGTACCCGAAGGGTGCTAAACGGGACTCTATCACTAAGACTTCACTGTCCGTCTGTCGGTCTGTTTGTCACCAGGCTGTTTGAACCGTGATAGCTAGGCAGTTGAAGTTTTGAGAGGCAATTTATTTCTGTTGCCGTTATAACAACAAATACTAAAAACAAAATAAAATAAATATTTCAGGGGGGCTCCCGTACAACAAACGTAATTAATTTGCCGTTTTTTGCTCGTTATTAATGACGGCGACAGGTAGACGCTTGAAATATTCACAGAATATTTAGTTCTATATTCGCTCAAAATAAATAATGAAAACAAAATAAATATTTAAGGGGGGTTCCCATACAACAAACGTGATTTTTTGCCGTTTTTTCTCTATCTTTGTGTCTAATGTTGTTTAGATCATTGTATAATTAGATAATTTGTACGGAACCCTTCGTGTGCGAGTCCGACTCGCACTAGGCCGTCTTTTTTTTTTTGTCGTCGTCGATTGACCCCTAAAATTTTCTCTTCTATCCAAAATCAAACAAGAGGGCTGTGCCGGCCAGCGCAATGTACCTACAGCTGACAGCACATCAACCCTTTACATTTTGGTTGCGAAGACGCTCGTAACGAACTAAGTAGAGAATGTAGTTGTCGCGCGACCCGGCTGCCCCGACACAGCAGCGGAACCTTTTCATGAAACTACAATTCATAGTCTATTATGACAATTCGATATACATTGCATTATCTGTGGGTTGATCGAGTTTGCAATTTACATCGAATAAATAATTACATTACAGTTAAAACTATTGCGTAATTAATTGCATTAAACATTATGTACATTATACCTATTACATTTAAAAATTATAAAAAATTAGAACGTTAAAATTATATAAAAACAAAATTTAAACTACAATGAAATGAGAAATGTCTCTTATTCATTTTCCTCAAAATTTAAAATTTAAACTAGTATTCAGTCATATGTCAATAAATTAATTCGATTAAAGAGAAAAAATAATAATAACCACACAAAATTGAATTTTGTCACATAAGTATCAATGAAATGTTAATCTAATTAGAGTAATGTCACTTAATCATTTTCCTCAAAATTTAAATTTATCATAGTTTTAAACCATGAATTGTACTCGTAGTTCTATGAAACAGGCCCAAGGGCCGATTCGTACTACTCTCCATGTGTATGGAGAGCTTTCTGACGTAGGCAGCGCGACCTTGTCACCTGGTGACCCTGGCGGATAGATAGTTTCCTACAGTACTTACCTACCTCCGTGATCGATCAACTGTCAAACTGAGGCTGATTCATAGAACTACAATTCATGGTTTACCTACTATGACAGTTCGATGTACATTGCTCCGTCAATTAATTCACGGATTTATCGAGTAGGAAGACTCGGCTAGGCACTGTACATCGAATTGTCATAGTAAACTATGAATTACAATTCATTCAGTTTAATGAAACGCGGGCCAGATTGTGGTTTGGCAGGTGCAGTATTCGTATGGCGTCGGATTACGAATGGCGTCACTCCATTTCCTTCCGTGGATGTCGTAGAAGGCGACTAAGACATTACCAGGAGTAGGGCAGCTGCGTCTTCCTGAGATTCCAAAAGCATGCTGCGATCGCCAACCCGCCTGCCAAGCGTGGCGATTATGGCAAAACCCTTTATGGTTAGGAAAACCATGAAGGAGACCAGTGTCCTGCAGTGGGCGTAAAATGGCTGATGATGATGATGATGAGGTATTCTGATAATTTCGTTTGACTTTTCGTATTTTCAAGATGTTGGCATTATCTATCTATCAAATCATACCTACTTAGGCCAGTGATAGTTAAAAACACAGATGTCCAACTAGCGCTAAAAATGTGGGCCAGACCGTCGTCTTGCGAGGCACCTTGATATTTCGACCGATTACGAGTATACCTACATCATGAAGTCGATGGTACGACATTTTTTGTATAAGACCAATCATAAGTTATGCTGTCATTTACTATCGCCCAATCAACGTTCACGTCGTCACGCATGGCGCACAGAATGAACCAATCACAGCGTGATTTACTCTACAGCACATCTTGCGCTCATTTCATTGGTACAGACTAATCTAGAGGAAAAGGGACGTTTTTGAGATGGTTTTTTTATTCGTAGTTTTAGGCAAATACACATATCTAGCTTATGCGTACTCTTTGCGTGCGCAATTTCTAAAGGAAGTAAACATCCGGAACAAGTCCTGACGTAGTTAGTGGTGGGATAGAGCGAAGATACTATTTATACTAGCCTTTCCCTTGCTGCTTTCGTCCACTCTACCATACTCTACTAAACAGTTCCCAAGGCTACAGGGTGAAGTTATAAACATCCAGATTCCAGCCTCAGTAGTATAAGCCCGTATCCCGCGCGTGATGAATAGGCGAAGAATCGCCACATGCCGCGCTTACGCAACTTAACGCAACGGGATGGCACGAATTTTTACCGTATTCTCGCGCGCGGGATAATGTCTCATCAAAACTCATCAGACTCTCATATTACCGAGGCCAGGTTGGATCGTATACATGAGCTTTGTAATTGCGAAGACTTCTACCATTTTATGTCACAACTTCACAAGACAAACCTTCGATCATTTGCCAATCACGTCCCAGAAATACAGTCGACAGAAGGTCAACCTTTACAATTTTGTTGCAAAGTCGCCCGTAACGTAACTAACTAGAGTTGACGCGTGTAAAGGTAAATGTGCAGTCGACTGTAGATTCATCGTTGACCCGTTCTGCTGAACGGTTAACCGCCACATCTGACCCGCAAGTCCACCGAATTTACTATTATCGTAAAGTTGTAGTAACAATGAGCTTAGGACCTTTATGATGCAGGTGTATAGGTATCTGCCAATTTTCTATTCAGTTTATTTCACACGCGCCTATTCCATCTGATAATAGTAGATTATGTACTAAGGGAATAAAACCATGTATTATGTCATGGGCGGCATATTGAACCCTGAGCGGAGCGAAGGACTCCGAGTTAACTCGCGAGCGCAGCGAGGGAGTTAAATTTTAACTCCTGAGCGAAGCGAGGGAGTTATGTAGAGTCCTGAGTGAAGCGAGGGGTTCATACCGCCCGAGACTAAGACATGTTTTATTCCAGAGGTGAATACTCTACTTTTCACACCATCTGGGAGACAATAAAAAGACAGGGCTGCATAAGTTGAAAATATGTATTAAAACCTGAAATTAAATATAAAGTCCACACTCTTTTACGGCTTAGCAACTTAAATTGAATATAACTTTTAAATTCGTATTTGCAATTCGCGCCTTTTTTTCTTTTTTTTGTTGGTGTTTCGCGCGGTCACAGGACACAGTATTTCAGAAAAAAAAGAAAAAAAAGAGGTGAGTTTCGAACAACAATTCGAATTTCGAATTGCAATGCGGGGCTTCTCCATAGTTTTCATGCGAATTTTGACATTCTAAATTCAAATCACTTTATTCCCTAGGGAAATTCTTCATTATTATTGCCCTCGAGAGACAAGGCCATGCTTTACGATGATATTTGACGGTACGTAATAAGGCATTGTCGAGCAGGAGGTGTGAAATAGTAGATTGTACAACAAGTGCATAAAACGCACCATTTTACTCGAGACGTTTATCCATCCGAGCGAGCTTGCGAGCGAGGATAGATATAAAGTCGAGTGTAAAATGGGTTTTATGGACGAGTTGTACACTCTACTTTTCACTTCGATTGCGAGGAAATGAAACAGCAACATGTAAAATAATAAATGAGACGAAATACAAATTATAAGTTTATTTCATGAAGTTTTATTGTGTACTTTGGCTGTTGGTATCTTTGCCTTGGTCTTAGAATACGAACGAAACGAAATAAAATAAAGAGGTTGTTGTATGAAGTTAAAGATGTTCGTGTGGCTGTTGCAGCGATTGCCTTGGTCTTCGACGAAGATTTTACTTTATGCTCTAGAGCATAAAAAGCGACTTTATGTCGCCTACGCACGACATAAAGACGAACTTTTAGAGCATGAGAAGTGAAAAGTCTTTTTCTTCTCTGTTTTTCTTCCTGTGAATTTTTTTCACAACAATGTTCTCGTGCGTGTGAGCTTGATGGTAATAAGGATACAGTTTAGCTCTCAGAGATTCCTTTCTACATTTTCTGTCACCTTTATGGTTAAATACTTAATGAAATATTTTTTTAAGAAAAACCGGCCTCAAAACTGTAACTAAAGGTTTCTATTATAAATAAAAGTGTGCGGGTCCACTAAGTATCTAAATTAAGGGGCTTCCCAGAGCTAACTATAACTATAGCATCACCATTGGAAAAAATACTCATATCGTCTTGCGTCTTTTCCATTGTATACAGAGCCCAAGGGTATGTAAATGATCGCTTATACTTTGGAATGCATAATTTCTTTACCCTGTTCCGAAGTATTCACCGCCACAACGCAACTATCGTGTATGTTTTAGATCTATCTTCTTTTATTTTAAAGACGTGTTTTCAAAAACCGAACCTCATAAACCTCTATAGGTATTTATCGATAGTAGGTAAACGATTTGTTTTCCGGCCGGCCAAGTGTGTGTCGGGCCACGCACATTTTAGGGTTCTTCATGCAAACCCCCACACGCACTTAAAGCCATGTTCGTGCTCCGTACACAAAATTGTGAATCGGCGCGATGCGAATTCGCATTTCGCAACGCAAAAAACTGCGACACGAATTGCTGCGATGCGATTTCGTCGGGCAAGACATCTCCCTTCCGCGATTCGGGTGGCCATTGCTTGGACGACCGTCAACCATACTGAACGTATTTTGTAAGCTATGTCGTGACATGGATCGTAAAAAGAAGTGAGTGATCACTTATTTCTAAGAAGATACAGACAAAGAAGATTTTGGGTTCATCCATTTATTACTATTATATGAACGCCGATGCGAATAAATTCGCAAGTTCTTGCGATGCGTCGCGCGAGCTCGCAGATTTCTACGATGCGACGTCGCATCGCAGATTTCTACAATGCGACGTCGCATCGCAGTTTTGTGTACGGGCCCTAGTGCTACTTTTAAGCAATCTCTTGGCTATTCTAGGAATATCATCAAGACATAAGGGCAACAACCGTAAAAGTCCAAATGCTTCCAAACGAATCCACCCGTGTAATTACAACACGGCAAACTTATCCCTTTGGCTAGACGTCACCTTTAAATCCAAGGAAATAGGACGTAAAATATGTTAACCGCCATGTGGTTAAAATTTTGTAAGGCTTTGTAAGTGCTTGCTTTAGATCCCAAGATAACATCACCGGCCTTGTCGAATAGGTAAATTAGACCCTAATGACTGACTGGCCGTTACCACTTCGAAGTCGTGGCCACAGCTTCGAGAGCCTTACCGTACCCACATTAAGATTTATTTTCTAGTTCCACTTGCGTCTAAATTACATTCCAATTTTAACGGGCTTAATTTTATGTAGATGGTTTTTTAATGATCTCATCTTTTCAAGTATTCTTTCAACAGAAGTCAATATAGGTAATTTGAATAAAAATTGTATTGAAACATACCAACTCGACCAACCTATAAACCTGTCTTCAGCTTTTTCCCTGCATTAAATTCTTAAATTCAATGACGTAACTTATAAACCATTTATGTTATAGGTAGGGTACATGAAAAAGTTCTGAAGTCGATACACACAATAAGTATTTTAGATAAATTAATCGTCATTGAACCACCTTTGCCCACTTCTGAGTGTAGGCCTTTTCCCTCATTTACCATCTCTCATGGTCCCTTGCCAGCCGCAAGGTAGGTTTAGGTAGATTCCTTAAAGAACGAAGTAGAAGAAGAAGATTTCGCTTGTTGTGTACACCTTACTTCGTCAATTAGGTTGACGAAAAAGCTGACAAACATTAAATTAAGCCTCTATGTCCAAATCCAGTGTCTGTGGAGTCCGGCTGTTGACATAGATCTCCCAGTTCCTACATTTACATAATATAGCATGTACCGTAAAGTGTAGCAACCAGGATCATTCAGATGCGTGCTGAAGCACATCCCTGAAAGATTTGGGTAGGTGAGTATACTAAACAAACATTACTTAGGGCTGGAGGTCTTAGGTACCTAGCTAAATAAATTAAACGAGACTCAATACACCTAGATTAGTTGCGATAATAGAGTCTGAAATGCTAAGTCAATGTCCTGAATAACATTTCAATGGCGAAGCTCAATACAACTTTGAGCTACAGTGAGTGAGCAAGTGTTCCCACCGCGCACCGGTTTGATTCAAGCGTACTCCGTGGAACTGTCTAATGATCGAGCCCATCGAGCCTGTTCCCACACTCCCTTGCGTTCGGCATTGTCTGACACACACACACCTATTTGAAACCTCGTCAAAGCCGACTGAGGTAAGTACCGTCGACGGCACATCAACCTTTACATACATGCTCTCTAATCAGTTACGTTAGTTTCGTTTGACTTTGCAAGAAAAATGTAACGGTTGACCTGCTGTCGAATGTACTAGGAGTTACAGAAGGGTTTTGCTCTGTTTAGGGTTACCGTAGAGAGGCATCATACGATGATGCTGAAGGTTGGAATAGTCCATTGCGTGGACTCTACTCAGCTACATAATACGACAAAAATATAGAATTTGATGAGCTGTCCACGTTTATATTTACTTAGGTACCACGGAGTACCACTGCGTAATTATGTGCCCCGGGTAAGGGCCTGTTTCATACAACTGAAATTCCTAGTTTACTATGACAATTCGATGTGCGAAGTCGATTAACCCACAGATTAACAAGTAGTCGCTGCTACGCAATGTTCCTCGAATTGTCATAATAAACTACGTATTGTTGTTTTATGAAACTCGGCCCTGCCTCCCTATTACGTAACTGTTCACTCTATTAGGACTCTATGCAACCATTGATTATTTCGGTGGTGGCTCATGTTATGTTATGTGATGGAAACAAATAAATATTATTTCATTTTATTTTGACGATTCCAGTGTCAAAAATATTGACGTATTTAAGAGTTCGGAGTAGGTTAAATCTGACAAGTCCATACAGTGGAGAACTTACGTAGTAGCGCCCCAGATCTTACACAGCGATAGTAATACATCGTAGATAGTAGGTACCTACATACGGGAGGCCTCTATCGTGGGCCTCTGTACGAACAAAGAAACCCAAGTAACACACCAACGCCGTATAACGGTCTGTATATGGCATTGCTATATGCTTTAAGCATTGTAAGTCAGCCCTATGGTGGTTTTACAAACCGCTAAATAGCTACTATAATGCTAATTTGGGCACAAGTTATACGGCTTCTGGTTTTTGAAAGGATCACACAAGGCTGTTTAATGGCATTATTACAGCATGTTATTGGCATTATTATGTCAATAAAAATGCCAATAGCATTACAGTAGCATTACAATAGCATGAAAGTGATGTTAAGGGTCACAAGGCTGTTTAATGACATTACTGCAGCATTATGTTAGCATTAGTATAGCAAATTATAATGTCAATAGCAATACAAGCATTAAACTACCATGAAAGTGAAGAAAAGTAAATACTGTATCATTCAAATAACATCCTTAAACACAACGGGACTAATGGTATAATAAAACGAAACAAAATCAAACGATATTAATAATTCTGCTCATTCTTACGATCATGTCGCGATTTGTTATTTTAATGGAAGCTACAGGCAGAAAAGTTTAAGTGTATCCTGGGTAAGTTGTTTTCTTTTCCTATGTATTGCTTGTAGTATTGGGAAATTAAATTTAATGTCAATATATGTATATATTTAATTAAAAAATCCACGCGCCTCATAATAACAAAGGTTTTTAGAGAAAATATTATAAAATATAAATATTATTATAAGGTTAAAAAAAATATATTTTTGTTTAGAAGGATATTTTGCTTGGTAAATGTAATAGCCGTTGTTTCGCGGTATTCAATGAAGTTATTTATTCGTAATATGTCTTAAATAATTTCGAATCTTAATATTTTTAGGTTAAGAATATGTTTTCAAAATGGTGTCAGTATAATACAGCTTGGTGAACCATTAGAAGTTCTAATTAGTGCTATCAGTAGTACTAACACTCACACGTGAACAATTACTCAGCTAGAGGCCAGATGGAAGACTTTCGATAAGTCACTGTAGTGCAATAGGCTGTAAAAAAGTTTAATATGTGTTTAGATAAAGGCTAAAAGATTTATCGCGGACTAAATTAGTGTCATCATTATAAACAAAACCAAGATTAGGGATCCTTGAAGAAAACCATAAAATCCATTTCATGTGATCAGATTTTTGTCGAGCTTGATGCCTTTCAAACTTATTGTTACTACAGTTGTTACCTACCTATTTTTTATGGAAATTAGTGCAGAGTAAATTGTAAGTATAAACGCGTTCTAGATTAAACGGCATATCTCGCTAAGTTGTATTAGGAAAATCAAACAAGTATTGATTTTGAAACACATTCGCGCTGGGATTCCCCGTCTAAGAGTTTCAGTGTTACCATACATTTTTGCATCTTCATCTACCGATATGTTATATTATTTACGTGCTCGCACGGGAAATCCCATTATAAATACTACAAATGGCATATTAGATTGTATTTAAATAATAAAATTATACCGGGTGTTTCTGGAACATCGGGAAAAAACCCGATCAAAATTAAGGCGGTTATTTTAATAATATAACTTTTATTCAAGGATCAACTCAAAATATCGAAAAAAATATCAATGAATGCTCCCTTAATTTTGTTGCAATAGGTAACATTGATTAGTATGAAGCATGTAATTTTTTGAGATTTCGGAGTTGGTCCCATAATAAAAGTTGTTCGTTTTGTTAATTTACCTCCCATCTAGTTTGATTAGACCTATCTGAAACTGAATGAAAATCTCCCCGTCAAACAAAAAAGCCTTATAATCATCTATACTTAGGTTTTCTTTATTTTTATTGTTATTTGGTCAAACACTGCCTGGCTACACTTCCCTCACTCACCTGCTCACCAGGTGAGTGAAGGCAGTTCATTCACTCGTCGTGACTGACAGTCAGTGTTAGTGTGAAATAATTACTCTGAGGTGTGTGGAGGTGTGAAACTAACAAAATATTATATTTCCTTGCTTGACTTATCCTTGTTTTAAGAGCCCTCTTCGTACCTGCGTTTTTACACATACGGAGAAAAGTGTTTGTGACGACTACATCAATCCAAATAATTGCGGACTTGTTTGCACAATTCTCAAACCATATGCCAGGTACTGCTATGTAGTGGTTACTTAATCAACCCTTTCTAGGTTTAAGAGTTTTAACTATAGACGTATAAATCATTTAGTACACATGCAATACCTATATTATTTTTACAAAGTGTATTTCTAGGGTGGGATGAATTTCGTTTTCCGACAAATTTACAACATTTTCATTGATAAAACTACTCAGATGCGTACAACTATAAAAAACAAAATTTGTATGGTTCTTGAAATAAACAACGAGAAGAATTTTTAATTGAGTTAAAAAATCGACTCTTTTCGTCAAAAACAGTTTTCTGCGTTTGTGTGGAATCGCGACCGTGAAGACTGCTTTAATTCCGGTCTTGGTAAACTGTGTTTATTTTTATTAACCAGATTTTTCTTCTTTTCAACAATTTAGGTCAACACACACAAACAGTTTAAAATGCCATATAAAATAGTGCAAACTATAGAAAGAGGCAAAAAAACGCTAGTTATTGTGCCCTCCTTGTGGGAAGACAAAGGAAACTTGTGGTGGCCGCCTAAAAAGTTTCAATATAAATTAATGAAGGATGACAAATCTAAGCCCAGTCGTGATTGGAAATTAATAAAATGTACATTAAAAAGAAATGACATTCCGACATACCAGCTTGCTGATGATGAATTATCTTTAATGGAAGAAAATTCAGATACAGAAGGTCCAGAAAATAACACAAGTATTGAGGTGCAACCCCGAGAATCGTTTATTATGCCAACAGAAGAAGAAATAAATTTTGATGTTATGGCTAATAATTTGGTAAGTAAATTTTCCACTGACTTAAAAAAAGGGATAGTAATCAATTCGTTACACTGTCAAAATTGCAGATTTTTAATGACTAAAATAAGATTTATATTATATTGTTTCAGAAAGGTCTGATCAAAAATTATTAAATAAAAAATAAAAACCGACTTCGAAATAATTTTAATAATTAGAAGTAGAAGTATTTATACATGTAGGTATTGTAGAAGTATAATTTGGAGACGTGTCCAAAATATATGTGCTGGTCTTGAAACCGGGCACCGACTACAAATTATACTTCTACAATACCTACATTTATAAATACTTCTACTTCTAATTATTTAAAGTATTTCTAACTTTTTAGTGCTGTAGTGTTTCGAAGTCGGTTTTAATTTTTATTTAAAATTTTTTATTAGTGGGGGAACGGGATAAAAATGAATAAGTCCCTTATAACTTTAATTTACACTAGGTACTTAATTAGTTGCTTTAAAATTTGATGTTCTAAATTTCCATCTCCGAAAGTCCTCACCAAATTAACTTGGGACTACTTTTACGCTATTTTAAGAAACATACGGTTATTACTAAAGGATAGGCCCCATAGGGCTTATTTACTGCTGTCAATTGAAGAGTTCCGTTCTCCATCTCTGAAAGTCTCCATCACATCTTCACCAAATTAAAATGGGACCAATAAGACGTTATACCTGTTTGAACAAAAAAAGAATTGTCGAAATCGGTTAAGATTTGACGGAGTTATGGAGGAACATAGCCAAATAAAAAAAAATAAAAAAACGCGTCGAATTGATAACCTCCTCCTTTTTTGAAGTCGATTAAAAAGAGGTCCAAACAACTTTTTATATGGGACCAACTCTGAAATCTTTCGAGATTGCAGAGTTGGTTCCATAGTAAAAGTTGTTTCTTTTGGTGAGCAAAAACAACTAACTGATGGAAAACCATCAACTACAAATAGCAAAGTAATAGATATAATATACAATAGCAATATTTTAATTATAAAAATAAATAAATTTATGATAGCAGCACAGCAAAAGATGTTAAATTAAAATATGTTTTATGCAATAGTTTTTTTATTTCCAGATATGCGATCAAGAAATTCCACATGAAAACGTAATGCAGATAGTAAGCGCCGAAACACTGAACTTTGACCAAATTTTAGTGAACCAAAAAAGTCTATCTGATAAAATAGATCAAATGCTCCAAATTCAAGCAACCGTTATCGAAAATCAACGAAAAATAACTCGAGAATTGGCCGCACAATCTTTGCAGTTGGAAGAAGTAGCTTTAAAACTTGCTGAAATAAAAGGACCTACAAGTATAAATTTATTGAAAGACGTAAACGCTGTAGACAATGAGAGTTTTTCTCTTAAAGCCATTGAAAATCAAAGAGAACTTACTCTTCTGGACCAGACGCTGGCAGATAAAGAAAAAAGAAATAAACTGCGGCGACAACTATCTTTTGTATGCTCTGTTTCGCAAGGTAAAGGAATAACTTGTGCATATAAATTACTAGATATTCTCTTTACACGGGAATTCCTTTGCCTGTGTTCATGGACGGGGGGAAGCAGAGGAGATAGATCGAAAATCGGCCTTAAAGATTACAAAAACGTTCTAAAGTTTTTTTGTACCATGATTCAAAGTTGGGATCCCACATATACAATACAAGAAAATGAAAAATTTTTCAAGCTTGTGACAAAAAATTCAACGCAAAGAAAATGCATGAAAAACGTTAGAATGTCATCTAAGAGATGTCGCCGAAATGTGAATAAAAAACTATCAAACACTGATGTCATTGACATTGAAGTACAAGCATCAAACGACAACGCCAAAGAAAATGAAGCGGAAACTGAAGGAGAAAATATGCAAGTTCAAGAAGTAGCAATGGAAAGAGAAAATATTTTTTTCAATAATGTAAGTGATGCTGACGACGAAAATTTTGATGGTTTGTGTTAGTCTATAAATAAAACCATTGATATCGTAATTTTTTACTATTTAAATTAATATAGATGTTGTGAGAGTTTTTATTAATTACTATACTGGCTGTTTTAAAAAAATATTTTAATTTGTTTACCTGATCTCCTTTCATTTTGTAAGTAAACGTAATAATATTTTTTCATAATCATGTTCCTACGATGTACCTACCTATATGTGTTTTGAAAACACCGTAAGCTATGACACCAACTCTGAAAGCTAGTAAAAAGATTAGATTAAATAACACTTTATTGTACACTAGCAAAGGAATTTACAAAAAAAAAAATGTTATGCTAAGAGCATGTTTGCATCTTTACACCAACTCGATTAAGAATTATCTCGTTTTCAGAATTAGTCTCACAGTAAACTTTGTATTAATTATGCACTGATCTCCTTCAGTACTATAGGACCCTTTGGAGTACCCTGTATTAATAACTCTTAGTTGATTTCGGCAATCTCTGGTTATAAGTTATTTACGTAAATGAAAATGTTTTTGTGTATATTTTTAATACAGAATGTAATTTTAGGAGGTGTTTCTAATTATCAATACCAACAATTTACTATGTTTCGGCTGTTTATACTAATTGTTACCAAAAATATGGAATAATGGAACAGCTGTCAGCTGTATCTGTTCCATTTTTTCGGTGCTGTAGGTAACAACAATTAGTATGAAACAGCCGACACTTTTTTCGAGATTTCAGAGTCGACCGACCATAGTAAAAGTTACTGATTTAGATATGAGTAGAAACAACATCTTAAGGACCCTATCTTGTTATTTGTTCCTACGATAAGTATGTTTATCTGATGCGTTTTCAATTCACCATTATAATCATCATCACTATAAGAAAGTACCTACTTTTCCACAAGACCTGTCTTGCCTCATCGACATCATCATCAGGCAGTATCAGCCCACTGCTGGACATTGGCCTCACTAAGGACACGCCACAAACTTCTATCCTCGGCCATCCTCATGCAGTCTCCTGTCTTTGTTGAAAGTAAATTTTATTGATGACCACAATTACTATCAGATATGATTCTTATTTTTCAAAGTTTATTTCTACTACAGCTTTTTTGTGTGTACAATAGTTTTCTATGTATACTATTAGATAATTGATTCATGAATAAAATCTCCTTTCTCTAGGGTACCAATTTGAAAGCGACAAAAAATCACCTGTTCCATTAAAAAAAAAGATCAAATTGAACAAGTGAAAGATTAAAAAAAAAATCTCGATTTCAATATTGGTTTACTTGCTGAATAATTTTGTTTAAATCTTATTTATGTTAATATAAAGCAGCATTTAATTTCTTCAAAGGTAAAATTAAGATGTTAACAAAATTCGTTATCAAAATTTTTAATAAATAATAAGAAAAACCTTAAATACAGACTTTTATTTGAAAGTATGTAACAATGGTATGAAATATAAGTAATTATTATGATCCATACACGTAAATTTACAATAGATATCTCTAGGATCTAAAACAATATTATCATCTCTTCGGTCAACATGGATTTTTACTTTGTAAATGTGTAACCGTGACGATTTTATTGGATACACAAAAACATCCTCTTTATTATTTATTTTCAGGCCATTAATATAAATACCATTAGATTCTTCAACTACATTACTTATCTCAACTATTTCGTTGACAGTTGTTAAAACATATCTGTCCTTTCTTTTTGAAGAGACTATAAATGATTCTAAATGCAGCACCCTACAATTCCTACTTGCAGCCACAAACGGATAAACTGGGTTCTCAAGTCTTTCAGGATTCTTCAGATTGAACTCATTCGTGGCTTCAGCTATTCTGTTTGCAACCTGTGATAACGGATTCTTTCCATCTCGCAGCAATCGTTTAATATGAAATAGCTTATTCTCAAAGGGGTAAGCACTGAATGAGTATAAAGGTCCAAATCTTTCTACTTCTGCAGTAACATGTATTAAATTGTGCACGTTACTAGTAATATAATCTGCTCCATAGAATTCTTTATAGTGTTTGACAAAATCTTTTAGCAGTTCTTTAGCTAGCGGCAGCATAAACAGGTGACTTTCAGTTGAACAAATAGTAATGCCGCAGTAAAATTTTAGAAAGTGTGAAAATACGGGGCTTGCCAGCACTTCTGGCAGAATAATAATACTGAGATAGAATAAAAAAGTTCTATATTCTGAAGCTTTCCAAAATGCAAGATATTCGAGAGACCGCACTGCTCGATGAATTTCTGATGGTAATTTGCACTTGTTCAAGAAGTTTGTTACCATGTCAATATCAGTTGCACGCCATTTTGTTACCAATTTTCCAAAATTACCATCACGCCATCCAACTAATAATCTTTTCATGATGCCTAAGTCAACTAAATGTAATGAATCACCAACCGGAAAATCCTGTACCATATCAATTGGAAGACTCAGAAGAGGAGAATCAATCTTATGGTGCGCTCCATAAACTTTACTTCGAAACCCATCATTTGTTCTCTCGTTACAATTTGTGTCTGGAAATACAACTGTGTGCGAATTGTGAGAATATTCACCAACAGTGACACATTTCATGCAGCCGTGTTTTCCATTAAAGTTACAAACACCTGAAATAATTAAAAGGAATATTTGAAATTAATATTATCTATACTCTGTAATTCAGAAAGGTCAGAAATAAAACTTGGGAGCATATTTTTACTCAACAAACAATTAACTTTTATTATGTGACCAACTCTAAAACATCGAAAAAAGTGCACTTTCATATGGTGCGATGAGTTCAATAGAACAGTTAACTTTTTTTCGACTTTCAGCTTGTCTCCTCAATAAAAGTTGTTTGAATTGATAAGATCATCCTCTTCACTTTTATTGGACCTTTCTGGAACAACGAGTACTTATCAAAATTTTATAACTTAGGTTGAAAGAATAGAAAAAGTAACTTACTCTGCTCAGAGTAGGTTACTTTTTCTATTCTTTTCATACTTTGTCTTAAAGAAGGAAAAGGATAGAAAAAAGTATACCTATTTCATCTATTGAATGAATTCGTGGAGCTTTTTTTTCTCTAAAACCATTTTGTATCTATACGTTTACCTTTTATAAAAGCTCTTGCAGGTGAGTCACAAATGAAACATCTGATCTTCACATTGACTTTCTTCTCAGAAAATGAAATTCCCTTCTCCAATAAAGTACTAACATCTTTGATGAAGTCTTCTAAGTAAGTTGTTAAATTCTTAGGTTTTCCCACTCCGTAGTAGATTCCAATCACAAACGGCTTACTATTAGGATTTTCATGAATATTGCATAGTATTGGCCAAAATTCTTTCTTCGAGCTTTTGTAAATTGGTAAACCGTCAAAACTAAAATTTAAGGAAATATTTTCTGGAACATCCATCCACTCTTCCAATATTGTAGTAAGGTTCTGAGTTATGCCATTATGCCAATATTCACCACCATCAATTATTTTTATGTTGACACTTCGGGGTGTTTTCAAAATAGTCCTTGGGTCTTTTGGTAATATTTCCGGAATCAACTCATTCATAATTTTTGCGAGATCTTTTAAGGCTATTTGATTAACATTTCTTTCAATAGCCCAACATCTCACTTTTTCACGAAATGAAGATATTTTTACAAAGTTATCAATATCACTATCATTTTCACTCTCTTCAGAGCTCTCTGGTCTCACATTTTCCGAATCCGGTTCAACATTATAAAAGTAATCGCGATGTTTATTATCTAAGTCTATAGGATTTACTTGATTTTGGTAAGAATCTTCAAAATTTACGGAACCCTCTCTATCAACACTAAAACTCACTTTGCACGAATGGTTATCTTGTGAGTCATTCTCGTTATTTGATGTATTCAGTATTCTTGTATATTCCTTTGATATTTTTCGCCTCATTCCTCCGGTTCTTGCTCTTGATTTAAATGTTTTTTTCATCATTTTGTTGCTTGTGCTTATGCAATCACATTTTTTTTACATACCGAGCAATTTAAGTTAAAATGTTTATACAGTACCTAGTACACAAAAGCACAGTTAAATATAAAATATCACTAGCTGTAAAAATTACCGTTATTATTTTCTGAGATAACTTAACAAATACCTACACAATCCGATAATGGCGGAAAATATGTAGTTTGAAGAATATATTAAAGTGAATGAATATACAGCTTCGAGCATTACAATAAACTTAAAATATTTTATTATGCAACGTTAGGTTTTAAAAAAGCATTTTGTTGATCTTTAAAAATGTTAGCATTATAATGGTCAAAGTGTATACTATTGAATAGTTTCAGGCCTTTAAATAGCACAAAATAATGTAAATATAAGTCTAATGGTACCAAAAACAGCTTATAGCTGTATAGTGAGCTTACTGTGAATCCTAGATTCACATTTGTGCTATTATGCAGCATTAGGTATTACCGTTGCACTTAAAAATGCTTGTATAAATCTTAGGGCCCTAATAACAGCTATAAGCTGTAGAGCTGATTTAAGGTTCATTATAATGGTTCAAGTGTTTGCTATTAAACAGCCTTAAGCATTAACATGATACCTAAAGATGCTACTGTAAATCGAAATGCATTATAACATCTAAAAGCTGTAGAGCGTCGTTTCGGTGAACTGCTACAAAACTTAAGGCATTATAAAAGCAATTAGCTAAATTTATATACAACCTTTAAAAAGTCATAAGTGTTAAAGTATCTTTGACATGCTTAAATACGACTTCAAAATGTTGTGTAATGCTTTATAAGACCTTATACGGACCTTAAGTTCTACATAAGTTCAGGATTAGTTAGTTAAAGTGCTTCTTGTGTTACTTGGGAATGCCTCTCATCTCATACTACTTTATGGCCAGAACGGAGCGCTGTGTTCGCGAAAACCACGGGAGAAAGACGTTAAAATCGAGACAACCTATTTTGAGTGGTACATAGTCAAATCAAAACCCATTGTTCAGTTTTTTATTACGATGACACTTAAAGTTGAGGTGTGATAAAATAAATTGGCTGGTGTAAGCGGAAGGTGAATAAACTTTAACGATGCCTTCAGAAGGTTGGGTTTCTTCTGTTGGCTGGTGGATCAAATTGTTCTCCGACTGAATCATTTCGAATTCCCCGATGCGCCTGTTTGAGAATTACTGATGCAGCGATTCCTACCGTCATACCGTGTGAATCAATTTCTGAAAATCTGTGACGAATTGTGTCCAGCTTTCTAGACACCTCGTTCCTTGTTTCGTCATTGTTTGTGTTGTTGCGACGATTTTCGTATTTGAATTGAATCACGCAAGAGCAATATCAAACAGGTAGGTAAGTGCGGCCTTATTATGTAGGTCCCACCAACCTTCTTCAAATTGTCCATTGCACAAGTTTTACCGTAGACAACTACAGTCCGCCACTTTCCAAACCTGGTCATTCTCTCTTTCGATTCTCAGTTCTATTTCAAAGTCCACAAGAGCATGCTTTTGGTTGGTCTTACTTTGTATAAGTTTGAAGCAGTACTTCGATTGGTCCCGCCCGGCCGGCCGTCCTTAAATAGTTTTCTGGTTCGTCGACCTCTGCCCATGGCCTTGCCCTTCACGGGCACGGAAACGGGCCATTCCTCACACCGTCCATCCGTCCGCGGACAGATGACGCCCGCTGCACAAGATTTATTGCCCCACGTGCTACAACGCAACTTTGTCGGGTTATCTTCTTACTACAAAGCCGGCGACTCGACGAGAAGATTTATGTAGTGGACACGAGACTCTTTAATTTTACGTCGGAGTTTTTAGTATGGTTACGTACGACTCAATCTCGAAGATCTTGTCATTTTCTTACATTATTAAGTTTCGTATGGACTTTTATCAGATGTCCTTGTACGTTCAGATTTCAGATGACAACATACAAAATACAAAATGTTTTATGAAAAAGAAAGACATTACCAGCATGGTTTGCATTGATTACCACACTAGAAATAAATCTGTGCGGTGGTAACCAGGTGAAGGTTTGACATTATGATTAATTGGCGCTTACCGTTAATGTACATCCTGAAGTCTATCTTACCAAGCTACTAACGATACCTTCGTCAGCTCAGTTACAAGACTTTTAAGAAGCCACTTAATATTCTCACACTTTTCAAACTAGGTACCTACTTGTGAGAAATGGAAAATGGTCTTCTGAGAAATGCTACTAAATTGAGTTGCTCCTGCGTGGCTCGAGAGCGCCAGCCAACACAACATCTAGATAAACAGAAAGGCGACCTCAACGTCTACGCAGACACGTTCCCAGCTGAACTGAGCTCTATTTTTGAATCACTCGTATGAAATTGTATCGTCGAATGCGACTTAAGTCACACTCGTCTTCTAAGTCGCATGATGTCGTTTTTCCGTATTTTTGAATCGTTCGCCTGAAGTGTTGCCAGTACAATTTGAAGTATTGTATTTTATCCATTCCACGCAGAAATTGAAAAAAAACCGGAAACTACCGTAACAGAAACGGAACGTAAAACACTGTTTTATTGGCTGTTTAAATAAAAAATCTTTGTCTTTTGATACAAACAAAACACTACTACTGTCATTTTGGTTTGTGTTCTAACGAAATGTCGAAATCGTTTTTTGACAATTAATCTACCGATCGCCATGCGAGACGAGTGGTAAGGACCATTCGTTGCAGTTCGAGTGATTCAAAAATACGGAATTTCAGATGTCGAACGAAAATCAGTAGAAATCGAGCGCTCGACGCGATACGAGTGATTCAAAAATAGAGCTCCAAGGGGTGATTTGCCGAAAAGCGATCACTGATTATACCGAATACCACTGCACATATTCAGTGTTTTATTCGTAGGTGCCACCTCATCGCATCGACGTCGGTAATTCACACCCAGGTACGCGAAACCTTCTGTTCGTACTTGTCATGTGACCCAAGTGGGGCCGCAGCATTCCTGGTAACCGCAAACCCAGTGTTTAGGAGTCAGTGCCTTCTCCCGACTCTCTGTTTACTCTCAGAGTGGCTACAAACTCGTAACAACTCTTTTAGCCCTAAAGCTTGCAATAGTTGCGCAGTTACTGTTTAACGTATTCATTGGTTTAGCAAAAGGCAAATGGTATCACTTTTGCTTAGGTTTTGTTTGAAAATGAACGTGACGGCACGTAATTTCAGCATTCCGCCGCCGTCAGCAATCCACCTCTGATATTCAACAGTGCAGCGATTGGACGATGGGAAGATCGGTTAACTCTATCCACTAGATATAAAATGTATAATAAGAAACCGAAGTGTCAGCTCCTGAAATACAGGTTTACACCTAATTTAGGAGATGAGTAAATTTTCTGTGTATTCACAACCAGCACAATCATTGTAAACTCTGGATGTACTTATTGTTATATCCGTAATTATTAGTAATATATTATTATTGTTAAAAAACTCCAACTTAGGTGGTGAGTATTGAATACAAAAACCAATTCGAACACAGTAACCGTTAATTTTATTCAATCTCTTCACAATAATTCCACAACCGTCTTCGACCACCGCTCCCAATCCAATGACTCGCTCCACCCAAATCCCCTCCGCCGCCAACCCGTTCAAAACTCAAGACCGAAACCGTTCCAGTTTTGTTCGGGTTGCCAGCATTAAATATAACCTTTAGAGAATCGAGTCAGTGAATCGATACATTATAATATGATTTCGATATTTTCTTAAATCAATAAATTACAACACTATTTCTTTTCGTCATCATCTCTAATAAAAAGGACAATTATCGAGACCCTAACAATCGACCATCCTGACATCGTGCGCGTCCCTGCGCACGACACCAAGTGGAACCCTAACAATCGGATGAAAAACTAGCTTATCGAAATTTATCTTAACTATCCTAAACTAATAATAAGTTAATAATTATGTAGTATTCAATATTATCAGTGTAAATTTACCAAGAGAAAAAGAACATTAAAAACAAACACAAAAAAAAAATAAATTAATAAACCAACTAGTGAACTTCATACACGCTGATCGATAAAGAAGAAAACATTTAATTTATTCTGTATGCTTATCGGGATTTATCCTTTACACATAAGTAATGATTTTTATTTACAAAATTAAACAGTTAATACTAAGCTTGTAGTTTACTTCATCTAATTGTTGTACATTACGACTTAGAACTTAATATTAAACATAAATGTAAACACAATGCAGATATTTTATGTAAAGGTTTTCAAAACATATCAAAGTTCGTGCTCCGAACGAACGATTAATCGGATTTTGCACTTAAGAATACACTCCGAACGAACGATTAGTCGGATATTTAATGAACTGATAGAACAAACTAATACATATACCTATACTTCGAGCGAACGATTAATCGAATTAATTTGTAACGAACTAATAAAACTAAGAAATACATATTCCGAACGAACGATTAATCGGAATTGTAACGAATGACGAAACGAACTAACAGATACTCCGAACGAACGATTAATCGGGTATCTAACATGACTAATGCCTCGAACGATCGATTATCTCGGCATTAGCTTCAGCTGACGGCAAGCCGAATCGAATGGTGCTTGGAACGTCAACAGGTTGATTCGATCTGGGGTTTGGCTGTCAAGGCACGGTCCGATCGATTGCCGGCCTTGATCTGAAACAATGTACAAAGAATTCTGCAGCTTTGTTCTTTAAGTTGGTGCAAAAACAATTATATATATTTATATCATCAAAACATCATAAAAAAAAATCAAAGGAATATTCATGAAGCGGACAAAGTCGTACGCTACTCGGACTCAATCACTTTCATCAATTTCGCTACTATCGGAATCACAGTCATTAACTTCCAAAGCAGCAATGTGGATCCACGGCATCATACGATCCGCGGCAACAGTTGTCGGACGTTTGTTCTGCGTACCACTCAGTCCTGCAACTGGTGCCACGGTATATCGATCTTTACCTAAAACTTTTGTCACACGATATGGGCCTACGTATGATGGCATAAGTTTCTTGCTTTGTCCATCATTGTTAAAGCATGTTCTTGTTATTTTGACAAGGTCACCTATGGCGTACTGACGGGCTGGTTTTCTACGTTTATCATAATATTGTTTCTGCTTCGATTGTTCGGCGTCTAACCTGTCTTTAACTTGCGCCCTTACCACCGTAAGATCGCTGTCCTCACGTGTTTCTTCTGCGATCTCACCAAGTACAGGTGTAATCTCACCATTCATGCAGGTTCCGAACAACACTTCAGAAGGAGTCTTATCGGTCGTCTTCTGAATAGTGTTGTTCAGTCCCCACTGAATCTGTCCAAGAAGGCTGTCCCAACCTTTTTCACCGTGTTTCACACACAGCGCTTTCAGGGAGTCTAGAATAGTTCGGTTATATCGCTCTACCTGTCCATTAGATCTGGGGCTAGCCACGGCATTCAAAATGTGCTTGACACCCTTGTTAAGGCAAAACCTTTTGAATGCGTGAGAGGTATAACAACTACCCCGATCACTTATGAGACGGTTGGGAGTCCTGAACGTGGAAAATATGTCTTCCAAAACTCTGATGCAGTTTTCGGTGTTCGTGTTCCTGACGGGTTTAATAAAACAGAATTTTGTAAATCCGTCAACCACAACGAGCAGATGAGTATTACCCCGGCCCGATTTCACAAAAGGTCCAAGGTGGTCCACGTGAAGCGTATGAAAGGGAATTCCTACTTTTTCAATAGGGTGGAGAAGACCTTCATGTCCATTTGTTCTGTTTTTTGCGTAAGCGCATTCTATGCATGCGCCTACGTACTTTTTTACGAACCTGGACATTTTTGAAAACCAATAAGATTTCTTCATACGTTCAAGAGTCTTCTCTACTCCAAAGTGACCAATATCATCATGGTTCATGCGGCAAAGTTGCCACCTTGCACCCTTTGGGACCACCCATCGAAGGTCGCCTCCTATGCAGCGATAAAGTTTATTCTCCTTTACAACGTAATTTTCTCTCAGATAGCGAAGACCCTTCTCGTCGAGATCGCTGCTAACAATGTCTCGGATTCGCCTCAATTCGGAGTCTCCGAGCTGAAGTGTGTGAAGCCAATCCTCATCGCTGATGGACATAACAACGGCGAATTCGTTAGCTGGGGTGTCATCTGGTTCAGTGACGGGATTACGGGATAACGCATCGACGTGGCTCATGTTAACGCCAGCTCTGTACTCTACGGTGCAGTCAAACTCTTGGAGAGAGAGCCACCAGCGAGCTATTCTTGGAATAAGGTCCCTCTTTGAAAACGTAGATCGCAGTGCACTGCAATCGGTCATGACTTTAAATTGCTTGCCTAGCAAGTAAACCCTGAATTTTCGCAGCGAGCACACAACAGCCAGAGCTTCCAACTCGTAAGAGTGAAAGTTCTTTTCCTCTGGGGAGGTCTGCCTACTGTAGTAGGCTACCGGACGAAAAGAACCGCCTCCTGCAGGGCGCTGTAGGAGTATACCTCCTATGCCAACTCTGCTCGCGTCAGTGTGAAGCTCGGTTTCTGCTGCTGGATCATATATCGCGAGTATTGGCCTATCGACTAGCCGGGATTTTAAATTTTCAAAAGCTTCTTCTTGAGCGACACCCCATTGCCAAACTTCGCCCTTTTTCAGAAGCTTGCTGAGTGGAAAAGCTACTTGGGCAAAGTTTTCGATAAACTTGCGGAAGTAACTAGCAAGTCCAAGAAACTGCCGGACATTGTGTACGTTCACGGGACGTGGAAAGTTCATGACACTAGAGATCTTTTTCTCCCCTGGTCTCACGCCATCAGCGCTTATCTCGTAACCGAGATAGTCTATTTTATCTTGCAAAAAGTCACATTTGGCCAGATTCAAAGTGAGGCCAGCATTCTCTAGTAACTTAAGGACTTCCTCAAGCCGCTCCAAACACTCTATTGAATCTTTGCCAAATATGAGAATGTCATCGATATATGCTGTCGCCTTGCTAAAGCGAGCAGGTCCCAGTATAGTGTTCATCATACGTTGGAACACTGCTGGCGCGTTTGCCAAGCCGAACGGCATACGATTAAATTCATATTGCCCGTCCGGCGTGACAAACGAGGTAAGATGCTTACTCTGATCTGCTATCGGGACTTGGTAGTACCCCGATGACAGATCAAGCGTAATAAAACATGCTTGGCCGGAAAGACGCGCTAGTTCGTCTTCGATAATAGGCATGGGGTATCTTTCTTTAGCTGTGATAGAATTTAGCATTCGATAGTCAATGCACATACGAAGACCTCCATCCTTTTTACGTACAAGGAGAATTGGACTGGCGTATTCTGACATCGACTCCCGAACAATTCCAGCGTCCAACATTTCTTCCACCATAGACCGCACTTTCTCTCGCTCGAAATGCGATAGTCTATATGGACGATACACAACTGGTCGCTGACTATTCAGCTCTATACGCATTTCAGTCACCCCAGTGCAGCCTAAATTCTTTAACGACGAGGCAAAGCAATGCTTGTACCTTGTTAATAGCTCAATCAAGCGTTGTTTCACGGTATCTGGTACCGCATCACCTACACGAATCTGATTTTTGTCGAAGTCACTCTCTGTCACATTCGGTAGTTCTGGAGGAGTGACAATAACTCTTCTTACTGACAAAACAGGTTCAGCTCTACATAGAACTGATTTTTCTGGGAGGTTACAGGAATCTAGGTACGGGAACACCGTTATCCAAATACTGCCATAATTTGCGTGATAGAGCCCTCCACAAACAAAGTGTTGCTCGTTAGGCTTGCCTGCAACGCTGCTTTTAAGTAACAGGTTGCCATTAACCGTGGCCTCAGTCTGAGCCCTAACTGAAGCTGCTCCATGCAGTTTTACCGTAGTGGCTACCCATATTTTAACAAGAGGTTCATCATCGAGATCTTGGTCTAATTGAGGCATTTCTTTATCAATATCCAAGAATTGCAGTTTGCTAGCAGTCTTGTAAGCTATGATGTGGGCTTGCTCAGTGTAAGACTGCCCTATGAGCATGGGCATCTCTAACAAGGTGTCATCTACTACTTTACACGAGACCTTGGCAGACACCCCGTCTACACACAACTCAAGCCACAGCTCTCCCAGAGATTGTACTACGCTATTTCCGAAACCTTTCATCAGTGTTGGGGCACCACTGAGCGACAATCCCATAGAAGTAGCCACAGATTTTCTTATGAGCGTCACTTCACTCCCAAAATCAACAAAAGCAAGCATAGTCACGCCATTTACTACAACCTCCTTTGTAAATTTGGAATTAGGACTTGGATCGAGTTTGTCTTGAATAGAATCAATACACATTGTTTTCTTTGTGGAATCGGTATTTCCACTATTATTTGGACGGTTTACTGCATTGGTTTGGCCTTTGTTATGTGGCATCTTGTCAATGGGATTACTGCGACAAGCATCAGCCTGATGCCCAAACCTATTGCATTGCGTGCATTTTATAAGAGGCTTAGGGCAGTACATGAAACTGTGTCCCCTTTCTTTACAATTGTAACATCCCGAAGGATGATTAGGCCTATCACCAGCCCGGTGGCTGTTGGTGACGGTGGAACCATCATTGCCCCTATTTCTTTGCTGAGTCCGATCCGTAACAAAGTGCTGAGAGTCTTTGTTGCTAACTAAGTATTGCAACAACTGATCTGGGTCAGAGCAACGTAAAGCGAGAGCACCTGACCTCAGTGTCCTGTCGGTTATACCGTGAATAATGCAGTCTACGGCACGTTTCCCTACAATATCGCATTGGTTCACAAGATTTAGTTTTTCGTAGTAGTAAACTTCTATCGGCTCATTAAGCTTGCTTTTTCTTTTGAGCATATCCTCCAAGGCCTGACCATAATTCTGTTCATATGGAAAGGCATTACAAAGCTTTTCTTGCCACTCTTGCCAACTAAAGAGTATAGAATTTAAACCTTCGTACCAAGTCTTGGCAAGGCCTTGGAGTTTTTGCATTGCAAAGTGTGTTGTTGTCCTATCATCCCAGCCATATACCGAGGCGCACTCATTTACTTTCTTCAGCCAAACGTCAATACGTTGGTTCTTAGTAGATGGGTCAAAGTTGGGCAGTATATTCTTGTGATCTAATTTTTGTGCGACCTGGGTTGATGGCTGAGGAGCAAAACCCCCTTTGATACAATTTATAATATCTATAACGTCTTTTTTAGTAAAAGAAGGGCTACGTGACCTTTGTAACTCTCCCACGTCGTCGCGCCGCTCTGCTTGAGACTTAGCCCGAGGTTCCACGCGCTGCCCAGCCGCTTCTCTGCGACGGGAGCTGGACGAAGGACTCCAATGGCCGCTTTCCTCCCGGTGCACGCTGTCCAGGCGTGGTGACTTCCGATTACGACCACTGGTTTCCAGCCGCTCGCGTTCCCGACGAAGCTCCCTCTCCAGGATCTCGATTCGCTCCAGGCTACGCCTTGGTACTGGCTGCCGTCGAGTGCCACTAGGGCTGCGTGTCCGCAAATGACTGCGACTGCGGGTTGCGGTACGCGGCTCCCTTCGGCCAGGTGTCTCCAAGCACCGGCGCTCTGGGTCTCGACTTCGACGGCGAGGCGGGTCATCCATCGTGTTTTTCGATAGTTCATCCCACTTCTGAAATGTTAAAAAACTCCAACTTAGGTGGTGAGTATTGAATACAAAAACCAATTCGAACACAGTAACCGTTAATTTTATTCAATCTCTTCACAATAATTCCACAACCGTCTTCGACCACCGCTCCCAATCCAATGACTCGCTCCACCCAAATCCCCTCCGCCGCCAACCCGTTCAAAACTCAAGACCGAAACCGTTCCAGTTTTGTTCGGGTTGCCAGCATTAAATATAACCTTTAGAGAATCGAGTCAGTGAATCGATACATTATAATATGATTTCGATATTTTCTTAAATCAATAAATTACAACACTATTTCTTTTCGTCATCATCTCTAATAAAAAGGACAATTATCGAGACCCTAACATTATTAACTTTAATGTGGTGAGAAATAAACATTTTTATATTCCTTTTGTTGCACTAACCCGTGCTGAGGACAATTTTAAAAACATTTAGAGGCTAAAAATTCCACCCATGCCGGGACTTGAACCCGCGACCTCTGGCTAACCGTGCCAGCGCTCTCCCAACTGAGCTAATGGCCAAGTGTAGGCATCGGCGAAATTTCGAGCCTCTTTACAAACTTCTCTGTTTTACGTACAGGCAGCGACATCTGGCCGAAGCAATTTACATCATTACCAGCCCCGAGTAACTTACTTTGCAGTTAGGCTTTTACATCGGAATGATATCGCTGTACCTACATGATTATGTTCTTTTTGGTGCACTAACCCGTGCTGATTTTAAAAACCTATTAAGAGGCTAAAAATTCCACCCTTGCCGGGACTTGAACCCGTGACCTCTGGCTAACCTCTCTGGCCCGGGAGCGGTCACTCTGTGGAGAGATGGCGTTGAGGTCCGCACCAGGGGGTTCAGGTTGGAGGGATTCGCCTCCGTCTTCCAAGCGGAGATGGTGGCGATCTCCAAGGCTCTCGACCTCGTGGCCGGGGGTCCCGGTCCTGTCAGGGCGAGCGTCCTGAGCGACTCCAGATCTGCTCTGGAGTTGCTCAGGAACCCCTCGCCCACACACCCGCTGGCCGTGAAAATTCACGGCCAGCTGGCGGACATCCAGGAAAACGGGGGCCTGATCCGGTTCTTCTGGATCAAGGCCCACGTCGGGATCCCCGGCAACGAGCGCGCCGACGAGTTGGCCAAGAGGGCGGCGTTGTCTCGCAAAGACGCGGCAGCCTACGACCTGTATCCCGTCTCACACGCAAAATTGCAGGTGAGACGGGAGACTGTGGCAAAGTGGCAGACCCGCTACAGCGAATCTGCCACAGCCCGCGTCACCTCACTGTTCTTCCCGGACGTCGCATCGGCCCACAAAGTCCTTGGCAAACTCACTATGTGCAATGCCAAGGCGCAGCTCCTGACGGGGCACGGCGGCTTTCGAGCGTACCTCCACAGGTTCAAGCTCGCGGGGAGTCCGTCCTGCATCTGTGATGACGTGACTCCCGAAACGCTGGAGCACCTGCTGGAGGAGTGCCCCCGTTTTGGAGCTGCTCGGGCCGATTGCGAGATACTCCTGGGAGCGGCGGTGAGGTGCGAGGCTTTCGCCGCCTTTATGGCCGACTCCAAGAGTCGAGATGTCTTCCTGCCCTTCGCCCTGGGGGTTACGCGCGCGGCCTCTAGGGCAAATGGGGGCCGGATTTAAACTCGTTTTTATTTTGTTTTCTCACTTTATTTTACCATTATTTCCAACATATTTTTACTTCCAGACACGCCGGGCGAGAGGAGGGCGATTTAACCATTGTATAAGTCTTTAAAATTTTAATACTTTTACTTTTTATATTTTAATTTTAAATTTACTTTGTTTTTACATTTTAACATTTTAATTGTTGACATTTTGACTTTTTATGTTTTTAATTTTTTGACATTTTTAATTCCACATTTTAATATTTTGACATTTTTAATTATGCAATTTTTGTTTTTTACTGTTTAACTTTTATTTTAGAACCCCGGCGCCTTACTTGTTACTACTCGAAAGACTAGACAGAGATAAGGCGTCGGGGTATATAATATTTAAATTTTACTTATATTACAATTTATCAATTCACTATATTTTTAATACTAAGACATTTTTATTTGTATAATTTTAACTTTTAATCATAGGATTTTTTTTTATTTGTATACTTCTAATTTTAACTTTTATCTAAGGACAGTTTTATAATAAAGACTAAAGGTCGCCACATTATTAATAGTGGCGGAACCTGTTTTTAAAAAAAAAAGAACCTCTCTGGCCCCCAGTGGGTGTCGAACCCACGACCTCCATGGTAATCAGACGTGATACCGCTAGACCAACAAGGCAGTCAGTTAAACGGCAAAAAGTCAAGTTTGTTGTATGGGAGCCTCCCTTAAATATTTATTTTTGAAGCGAACATAACTAAATTATCATCATCATCAGCCATTTGACGCCCACTGCAGAACACAGGCCTCCCTCATGGTTTTTAACCATTAAGGGTTTTGCCATAATCGCCACGCTTGGCGGGCGGGTTGGCGATCGCAGTATACGGTTGGAATCTCAGGAAGACGCTGCTGCCCGTCTCCGGGTATTATATTTCCATAGTCGCCTTGTACGACATTCACGAAAGGAAATCGAGGGACGCTATCTTAATCCTGCGCCACACATAACTAAATATTCTGTGAATATTTCAAGCGTCTACCTCTTGCCGTTATTAATATCGAGCAAAAAACAGCAATATCCATGGTCCACCTCCTGAGACCACCTGGGTGAACCGTGGGATATTTTTTTACATTTATACATAATACATTTCAACTGCCCAGCTATCACGGTTCATGAGATACAGCCTGGTGACAGACAGACAGACAGACGGACAGTGAAGTCTTAGTAATAGGGTCCGGTTTGGCACACTTCGGGTACGGAACCCTAAAAAACACCTAAATCGCTTCAAGTGTGCCTTTAAAATTTGAACAGTTCCTTCGATTTCTCCAGGATCCCATCATCAGGTGGTCCACCTGTGAAGTCTACCATTTCAAACAAAAAAGAATTTTCCAAATCGGTCCAGGCGTTTTCGAGTAATCGGTAACATGCATAATAAAAAGACTACGACGAATTGAGAACCTCCTCCGTTTTTAAAGTCGGTTAAAAATGTTTTGATATATGTAATAAGAGAGGCCATGTTAAAAGCTATATAAACATGGTATTTTTTTCTCTACTAAGTCGTACTTTTCACAACCATAATCTGTCGAAAAGTCATTAAAGTCACGTGGCACAAAACCGCCATACGAATCGGGCTCAAACTATGACGTCACAACTTGCACGTAATGCCATAATGTGTGAAGTGCTTATCGATATTTGAGTTATCTCGTAAAATAATGTTTTTTAATTCAATTAAAAAACTAACGGCCTTATTTATAACAACACGATTCGCTAGAACCAGACTAAAACTCTGCTTATTTAATCTGTGGCTACATCTTTTCCTTGTACTTTCGTATTTACTTTGTGTTTCTGTGACAATTTAAATAAATGTCTTCTTTCTTTCTTAAAATCACCACCACAGACTATTTTAATCGGCGTTTTTGAATTGTTTTAAGGAATCGAGTTTGTATAAATAAGACCGAAAATCTATTAAGTTTTTTAATATTAGAGCCACTTTCTTTTTCGTGATCCCGAAAAAAATATTTGTATGATTATATTTCTTAATTTTTCCTAACTTTTCATGTCTTCTAAGGTATATAAAAGCAATGTCACTTCAATTTAAGTGAGACGCAAGTTCCCCATTGAAAAACTCCTCTTTTTTTGAAGTCGTATCCATATGTAGGTATCTAAAGGCTGTTTTTACGTCGAGCATGCTGTCTCGCTCGCACGATATAGGTAACAATTCAGTATAAAATTTTAGGGGTAGCATTTTTTGTAAAACTAGACAACTCTATCAATTAAGGATTTTGGCTGAGCATCTCATAAACTCGCCTTCCGATCCAGTGGCCTCAACTTCGTGTGACTTCGTTGTAGAGTCACTATCGGATGAAAATAGTTGAGAAGTTTTGTTTCGAGTTGAGAATTCTTATTTAAAAAAATGAGGCGCTTTTTACAAGAACAGCCAATGTCCAAATTTCTGTTTTCGGTTTTTGGAAACACTGTTCAACAAGCCGCATTAGGCTCACTAATATTTTTTTACAAAATCTTCCTATGTCCACACTTATTCCATCGAAAATTTTAGGTAATTTTACAAAAACCACCAAGGTTTGCCTGTAGGACAATTGTTTTGGCCAAAAGGCACCAAATCTACTCTGGGGGCAAAGGTTGTTCTTGTAAAAAACGCCTCAAATGCGCGATCAATAATAATTAGTATCGCCTCTCCGTCTAACAGAACAATGACCCGCGGCACGCACGCACCACTCTGGATGGCTGCTAATGGTTCGATTCGATTAGAGTTTTGGCGAGATATTTTTGAATTGCGTTTTTTATAAAAATAAACTAGCGTTTTCGATAGCTATTGTCAGTCACGTTCATTTTGCATGTGCTTTAAACCACCCAAAATTAATGGTGTATACAGAACAGATGGTATTTTTTCGTGTTTTCAGAGCTTTCCCCATACTACAATTTCTTCGTATCGAGGAGTACACACAATTCCCAATTAATCAGGGGCCTGTTTCATAGAACTACAATTCATGGTTTACTATGACAATTCGATGTACATTGCAAAGTCGATTAACGAACAAATTAACAAGTACACTCTGCTAAGCAATGTGCTGCTGGATATAGAATGAATGAATGATTTATTTCCACAAACAAACATGCTTAAATACAATAATAGAAAAATAAAGGAGTGTGCTTGTGACAATGATACTATTTCAGCGTTTGCTGTTTCTATTTGAAACATCGCAGGTTTTCAAATAGCACCTCCACTCGAAATGAACCGCTAAAAAAAACTTAAAACTACTAATTAAAAATTTATAAATAGATACATTTGTGCCAATTAAGAAAATTATACAAATTCGAATATAAATAACGTTTATGTCAATTTAGGACAATATTTTATACTTATTAATTACAATAGTAGGTAAAAAGGTTTTAATTTTAATTGAATTGAATTTAATTTTAATTTGAACTAAGTTTTAATTATAATGCGAGATAGTCAATAATGTCATTCATGAATAAAAATCTAATATGTTTAATTAGTTATTTTAATAACTTATAGTTGATAATACATATTATGTTTTGCTATTTTTAAATGATAATAATTCAAATCAATTCAATTCGATTCTGTTCAATTCAATTCAATTTAATTCAATTCCATGCCATTCAATTCAATTTAGTTCAATTCAATGGAAATCCAGTCAATTCTACTTAATTCAATTAATTTGAATTCAATTAAATTTAACTCAATGCAATCCAATTCAATTCAAGTTTTTTATTTCGGAACACGTCCATTGTGTTAGTTTTATAAATTGTTCTATAAAATTGATTATGATATGAATTATTATTAATGCATATTTATATTGTTTTTTGGCGACCGCTGAAAATCAGCGTCATGGTCTTCATCGATCATGGCAAAATGCTGAGCGGCGGCCATTTTTAGGTGCCATTTTATACTTTTTTTATGGTACTAAGTAAGCGAAATTATGTATAACCTAATTTACACGCTAAACCATAAATGTTTTTAGTTTGATTGTCTTGGTCCCAAATAAACGTTTTCTATTCTATTCTATTCTAATACTTATAAAAATAATAACAGGATTATGTAGGTACTTAATTAATAATTATATTATTCTCTTGTTTATGAATAAGAATGCGGCGAAATTTGTGCTTAAAAGAGATTGGAGTCATTAATTGGCGCAATAACATTAACATAGGCCTTTCCCAAAGCCCCATTTCCTTCTGTCATCGGCCATCCTCTTCCAGCCAAGGCCAGCTATCTGCCTCAAATCGTCGATTTAAGGATCACGGACGTACCTACATGGGCATTTTATTACACCCTGTATAATTTTATACCTTGAATCCTTTGGGGCTTTTATCGAGCCTCGTTATATGTTGCTCTGAATAACCAGCAAGTTTCGTAACATACGACAGGAAACTCATGCATGAGACAACTAACCGGGGCATAGTTGTAACAAATAGCTGCTTACCCTGCAATTAAAATGCAACGCAAGAGGGTACATGCAAGTACCGACGACGTGCGCTCTCAATCGAGAATGTCACGCGAGTCATAGAATTACGAATAATCGTCACAAAATGGAAGACAAAACAGAAGAGCGACTTGACATCCTGACATAACTTCTGACTGAACTTTAAATAGTTAAACTGTTTGTTGAGGAGTGTTTTAAGGAATCGTGTTTTTATAAATAAAACCGTTTATACTTCATTTCCTACATCATACCTTTTTGAAACGAGACTAAACTGGCTCAGATAGGCCTCTCACGCTATTTCAGGCTGCATTTAAATTATTTATTTTTAAAGTTCTTTATTGCATTTAAACAAAGTGTTCCACATAGGCGAGCTTAAAGTTACTGCTACTTAGTATTGTCTACCAGCTAACCTACGTTTTTAAGATAAAATTAACAGGTAGTGCAATTTACAATATTAAATATAAGTACTTACTATCCACTGATTTAGACCTAGAGATACATACCTATATAAAAAAACATATTTAGGCTGTATTGTGTCCTACAGAGACACGCCAATCTGCGGTGGGCCAATTCGCCAATTCGCGGTGGGTACGCGTGGTGATTAAGCCCATACTCTCTCCCTAAGAGGAGGCCCGTGCCCTACAGCGGGACGTTTAAAGGCTGCTTATGTGCCCCACAGAGGCCCCATCGCACAATTGGGTAAAGGCCTCCCCTTCTGGACTCTTCCTTCCTTGTCCATGGCCAACCCGCACCATCCCGGTAAGAACCTGTTTCAGAGTTACTTTAGGTGACTAGCACTCATCATCATCATCAGCCATTTGACGCCCACTGCAAGACATAGGCCTCCTTCGTGGTTTTCATAACCATGAGGGGTTTTGCCATAATCGCCACGCTTGGCAGGCGTTTTGGCGATCGCAGTATGCGGTTGGAATCTCAGGAAGACGCTGCTGCCCGTCTCCTGGTAATTGATTTCCACGACATCCACGGAAGGAAATGGAGTTACGCTATTCAGACTACCCTCTATACACAGTTAAGATGAATCTAACATACGGAATACATACTTACTTACTACATAGAACTTGACCAAACATACGTACAGTCGACAGCGCATGAGCCTTTACATACGTGCTCTCTAATCAGTTAGGTTTTGTTTTGATTTGAAAATTCTTTATTGCACAAGAGATACATCTGCACAAAGGCGAACTTAATACTTAAAAGTATTTTCTTCCAGCTGACTATGGCTAACCATGGTCGCCATGAAGACGACTTTGCAACAAAACTGTAGAGGTTGACCTGCTGACCCTGCTGTCGACTGCACCTAATTATGGCCCTGCTACAAATGGGTCGCCGGCACAGTTTAAATAAGAATTACCAATCTTCCTACTAACGTCCGAAACGCGCCTATACAATATACATAACTAAAAAACGCGAGATCTCGGTGGGCTTCAGGCACACCGCAGCCCGGTGTTCACCGCGCTTGCACCGCGCGTGAATGCGTGACGCGTCGGATCGACTAGCTTGTCTTTTTTTTCTTTTTAATCTGTGCGACTAGCTAGACGAAAATATCGAAATTACGTCGACTACGTTGCTCTGTGTACGTGTGTTTAAGCTCAACAGTATCAAGACCAGAGAGTTAACTTTTTTAAATTTCTTGCTCTTTTTTCCATGAGAATGTATTACAAACTTCGTATTTCTGTTACATAGTGAGTAGAAACTAACATATCATTTCGTATCAACTGATTAGACCTCTTTGATTAGATTGTTGTACTTCGTTTTACTTCCGCTTCCAAAATAAAACTGACTCGCGGCAGGCGTCGTCCCCGCTTAGGTATATACCGTTTGAGTTGTTCTCGAAAACTCCATCAAGTCGTGGAAGGTTCTGCCGTCTTGCTTGATCGTGATGTCTCTGTGACAGAGTTCTGGAATAATCGGACTATACTGAACAAGCACATAATATAAATAAATACCTACAACTCTCGAAAGACCTGGTAAATGAGACGACAATATTTGAATCTGGCTGTATCGAATTCGAACCTGTCGCGCCTAGAGATGGGCGCCGAGTATATTCCCAATCTTCTCGAAGTGGAAACTTTCGAGAAGATTGAGAAATTACCGGTAAGTTTCCGTATCTTCTCATTCTGGTGAGAAGATAAAATATTATTGAAAAATATTACTTTCTTCATCAAATATGCATCTAAAAGTGAAGTAGAATGCATTTTAGGCTACACGCAAATATTACCTACCTGGCGCACGTGCGATCAGTACAGTTTTTATCTTTAGAAGTTTACCGCATGAGATCTTTTGTACCTGGGTTACTTTTGTTCTTCGCAGTATTGTGTTACAGTCTCGTATTCAAGTTTTCTCGGAAATGTACTATCTATTAGACCCTCATTAGTACGAAGCAGCTGTTTTATGACACTATTTGCTCAAAAATGTCTCTTACTTCAGTCAGTTATTAGTCTTCTGATAGTCTACTGCTTATGCCATGAAGGATTCTGTTTCGATCGCGCTTGTTTATTGGACTCTGATTCTCATTTGAAGACGACTTGGCTTGTTAAATTGTTACTGTGATTGTTATCTGTGATTTGGACTATCAAAACCGGACACTGGTGAATACTTCTTGATTCGTAAGTACTTTTTATTTTATTATGTTAACATTTTGCAGAAATTTAGAGTATAACATAGAATTCTGTTGGTACCTTTGATTCTTCTTTATTTTGCAATCAATAAATGTTTTATTTTCATTATTTTTGTAAAAATTCTGATCTCATTCTAATAGAGAATAGATTTTATTGTACGAAATATACATTTATTCTAACCATTTTAATGTATGCTCATAATCTTGTATTTTCTATGTATTGTATGATCTTGCAAATTTATTTTTTGGGCCAATTTTCAAACGTTAGAATATTAGTTACATTCATGGTTGCAAAAAAGTTGACGAAACAATCAGACCCTGGTTTCACAACGAATTTTCCTTAATATTACCGATTCTTCAATCTTAATTATTGTTCATTGTTTTGATCACTTCGTATTATACTCATAAAGATACTACATCATTATTGTGTAGAGGTATATTCTTAGTATTTCTAAGACATTTAAAGATTCAATCTCTGACATTGATCTTAAAAAATATGCTGTTTTTATAGTAGGTCATCTTGTTTTCAGACTTAAACATGGGAAAGCCGAAAAAAGAAGTTATTTGGAAACATTTTAGATTGAGAGATGACAAAAGCATTATGTGCTCTCACTGTGACATTAAATAAACTACTGCGAATGTCGTCAGAATGGAAAAACATTTGCAGAAATGTTTGAAATGTCCTGCTAACTACAAAACTGAGATATTAGAAACACTGTCGAAACCCAAAAAGAATGCTGATATTGTCAAAAAACCGTCAACACCAAAAAGTTTCAGACCTGATGAAGGACAAAAGGAAAACGTTTCACCGAATGCAGAGAGTGCTACACTTCTAATGCCATCAGCAAGTCCACGAGTAAATCCGTTGTCAAAAGGAGACAAGCATAACTTAGATATGGCTTTATCCAAAGCTATATTTGTCACTGGGTCACCCTTCGTAATGGTGGAACATCCACTTTGGATTGAATTCTTTGAAAAACTTCAACCATTGTATACTCTGCCCTCCCAAAAAACATTGTCAACAACTTACTTGGACAAGATTCATGGTGACATGCGGAAAGAGACAATTGAAGATCTCAGCATGCAGAGCTACCTACATCTGCAATGTGATGGTTGGAGCGATGTTCGCAATGAGGGGATAATAAACTTTCTAATTTCAAAACCAGAGCCAGTGTTTGTGAAAAGCTTGGATACCGGCGACAATCGCCACACCAGTGAATATCTAGCTCAGGAAATACTGAAAGTTATGAACGAATACGGAAAAGATAACTTTTTGCATTGGTGGGTGATAATGCCAAAAATATACAAAAAGCATTCAAGCTTGTAAAAGATTCTCAACCGCACATAACCTATTTGAATTGTGCTGCACACACACTTAACTTATTATGTCATGACATTCTGCGCACAGAAAAATTGAAAATAGCTCTGGACATAGCCATTGAATGCATTAAGTCAATAAAAAAAGCCAAGTTTTAACTTCGATTCTGGCATCGGCGGTAAAGCAAAAACAGGCTGGAGAGACCCTGAAACTGCCATGCAAAACACGCTGGGGTTCATATTGCATTAGCTTGCAAAGCCTAATAAAAACGAAACTTGCCCTACAAACTTTAGCAGTCCATGAAAAGGCTTCAATGTTACCAGCAAACACAAAACATAAATTATTAAACGAAGATTTTTGGGATAAAACAAAACAAATTATTGGTATTAGCAAACCGGTAACGCAGGTTATTTTTAAACTTGAATCAGTTAAGCCAAATTTGCATACTGTTTTTCTGACATTGCGAAATATGAAGTCTGAACTGGAGTTCGCTCTGCTGCAGGTGAGTATGCTGAATGAAGATGAAAAGAATTACATTTTCATGGCAACATTCCATCGAATGGCAATGTGTATAAAACCAATACATCTGGCTGCCTACATGTTGGATCCAGCTACGCAAGGATCTGAACTGGATTCTGAAGAAGAGGTGGTAGCTATGGAATATATTCACACAATCGCAAATCAGCTCAACCTAGACATTGCAGAAAATCTTGCAAGCTTTAGAGCGAAAGATGGAAGATTGTGGGGAAAAGCATTTGTATGCAAAAGTGTGACGTCTATGAGCCCAACAACCTGGTGGAAAGGCATTTGCAGCTCCACTTCACTGAGTAAAATCGCTTTGCGTATTCTTACTGCGCCCTGCACCTCAGCTGCTGTTGAGCGCTCTTTCAGTACACATGGGAGGATACATAACAAATTAAGAAACCGCCTTACAGCTGAAAGAGCCGCCAAAATTGCGTACGTTGCATATAACTGGAATTTATTAAACCGTAGTATCACATGTCCGCTTGAAGAAGAAGTGGAAGAAGACGAAGAATATTCCGTAAATTCTTCAGATAACGAGTCATCAAATGATGAAATCTCAGTAACTACCGAGATTCCGTCGCTAGATGCTTCGTTATCAGTGGTGGCTGGTCCAAGTGGTATACAGCCGCACATGGAGTTTTTCGATTGCGATAATTTAGATAGTGATTCTGACTGAATTTTGTTAGTTTAATGTATTTTTTTTGATGTTTTGATTTGTTTTTTATTGAAATTTTGAATAAATGTTTGTAATTTAATATGATAAACCGTTTTATTTATCTTTGCACATTTATATAGTTCAGAGATTTGAATTACTGTTTTCAAAAGACTGGATAATTTGTTTTAACCAAATTACGAGTAACAAGACCATCATATAAAATTACCTAGCCAGATATTTCAAGTACTAAAAACCAGACTCACATAGACGCACATACACCTTTTAAAAACTTTATTCCGATCAAATCTCTCCCCTACCTCTAAACTACATCCCTGCCAAACTGCATCTTCAAACATAACGTATTTTCTGAGATTTTGTGATAAGTGTGTTTCACTTAAAACTTAACAAATAACCAAATTTAATAGTAGTAATCAATATGGCGCTGGATTAAGAATAGCCTCCATTTCCTCCCGTGATTACCAGGAGACGGGCAGCAGCGTCTTCCTGAGATTCTAACCGCATAATGCGATCGCCACCCGCCTGCCAAGCGTGGCGATTATGGCAAACGTCTATGTCCTGCAGTGGGCGTCGAGGGGCTGATGATGAATAATAGTAAATACGGATAAAAGTACATTGCGCTTAGTAAAAACCGCACATTTCTTGCATCTTAGACCAATAATATGCGAATACTGCAATGAACAAAAAAATTTAATAGGAAAATTTTATCTTCTTACCAAAATGAGAAGATACGGAAACTTTCTGGGAGGATATCGGAAAGTTTCCACAAAATGGAAAGTTCTCGAGAAGTTGCCCATCTCTACGCGCCTATATAGGTACTCCGATCGAGCGAGCGTAGGCGTAGGTAGATAAATCCAGCGGACGGTCAACATTGTCTACTGGTGTTCATTATACTGTGTCGCCGGTCGCCAACAATCAATCTCAGCATACCTACCTACTACCTAAAACCTCACCAGAATTTCAGACGTACTTAGGCTTTAGTAAAAAAACCGTCGGAATCTATGTACCCTCAGAAGAAAATTGGTCGGAATAGTAGATTGTGTAGAATAGTAGAATAGTGGAGTTCTATCGCAAAGGCATTAATGACCTTCCCATTAGATGGCAGCAATGTATAGATAATAACGGCAACTATTTTGATTAAATAAATTTGTTAAAAGTTTAAAAAATAAACAATTTAGATTTTCAGTACAAATCGGCAATTTCATACTTTAACCCCTAATAACATCGTTTACTAACTTGGTTGTTACAATGGGACGTCATGTGAGTCCGGATTAAGACCGGCGGTGGGAATGTAATCGTAAAGTTTATTTTATGACTCATAATCATAATGCACGTCAGCGGAATAAGACAATTGGGAAAAAAATTGTATCGCATTGCCATTGCCACTCACTCGGTTTCCCATACCATTCAATGCCCGTACCTACCCCCGGTAATGCAAGATTCTGCAGAATAGGATCTACGTAGATCACCTAATATCTTAGAGGCGGACTAGTAGTTCTAGCTGTGGAGCACTATAAGTAGCCTACCAACTAGCTTCTCAGCTTTATTTACGAAGTATGTATGTATATTCTACTAGGTACTAGGTGACCACGAATTTATTACCAAAACTTTAAGCGGGCATTCTAATTAGAGCACTAGTATAAATGACTAAATTCTGGTATAAATTACTATATACCTACACAAGTTACTTCAATTTCATTACAAACAAATTAATATCAGATGGTTTGAGCGTCTTATTGCTCGGCGTAGGCCAACAGAATTGTTATTTTACCTACTTGTTCACGCAGATCGCGCAGTTTTTATAAGTTTAATTAATTTCAGTTAAAGTTTTGAACTAAGGGCGTTTAACTACTTAGAATTGAAAAAGTTATAATTTAGGTACTTGTTTACTTGCACGCTAAATTTTAACTTGCAACTTGTTACTAAATTCGTTGTTTACATGCATTGAATAGCTTAAAAGCTTAGTTTAAGTATTTTAACTACCTAGATTAGACTAGATTAGAACACGTTATTGTACACAAAAGACAACAAAATACATTAAAAGGCTTACATGTCTAAGTTTTGCCGTATACAATTGGTGGTCTTATCTTATTCCAGACAACCTTAGGATGGATAGAACTGAAAGATGAAGAGAGTAGGTAGGTAGCAAACTGACTTACTTCTAATATTCATACATATTTAATAAAATACAAATACAAATATATACTATACAAACACATGTATCACCAGAAGGCCCTAGCTGAAAATCAGTGTTGTGGGTGCAAACCCTCAGCTAATACTGAGCATGAGGCCTTTTTTACGCTGCATCGACATACAGAGTACATCCACTGTACCCTTAGCCTTTGTTTTTTCTCACTATTAGCTTCACATTTCTTGTGCTTTTGTCCTATATCTGCCTTATTTTCTGTATTTACTTTTCCTGCAAAATTATGTGTGTCTATGTGGAGTAAAATAAATGTTTTTCTTCTGCTTCTTATATAATTAATTAATTAATTATAATATACTAATAGATAAATTTCACATATAAACAGACAACAGACAAGACTTCACAACTTACGATGGTTGCTAAAATCTGTCTGTACTGAATATAACTTGCGCTTTATTTTTATTAAATTAGTATCTTCTAATCCGTGTTTCCATCAATATTCACAAAGTCTTCATACAGTCCACCACTAGCTATCATTTTCGTAATACGTGTAAACCAGCCTTATGCTGGTTGTAATAGTTGTAATAATAGGTGCTAGTAATAGCCACCTTCCTATTACTCGTTAAGTTGTAAAGCCTCCTGACCGTGATAGGTACCTAGTGATAGTTTTCCTTTTAAGTTATTGTCCTACTGCCCTGAATTTTTTCACATTTCAGGACAGTCTTAAGCTGAATTTACATTCACGAAAGTACCGTTGCGAAAGTGATTATTTTCGCGAAGGTATTTTCGTCGTGTTGAAACACGTGTCGAAAATGAAACTACATTCGAGATAAAATCGGGTAGAGCGCGATTTTAAAATCGACGTCACGAAAACAGTATTGCCGTCGCGAAAGTACGAAAAACATACGAAAATAGTTCGAAAATGCCGTCGCGACGATTCGCAACGATAGGTACTTTCGTAAATGTAAAATTAGCTGCAGAGTTACTTTTGCAGTTTCGCAAAATTGCTTACCTATTACAATTTCCACAACAGATGCCTGAGTAAAAGGGAGAAGTGAGTTCATTGAGTCGAGCGGTTGTGAAACAGCAATCCGCATTTGTCGGTGTGGCAAAGTAAACAGAATCACTGATTCCGAGAAACGCGATCGTGCTTATAACAATTTGTTGTAAGAAACGCATTACAAGACCACCCTACCGATGGAAATGCGTCCATTTGAAGAGCTCCCGTATTATGATTGCGAACAATGTTATTTAAGGGCACAAGGTTCTCTCTGCCGAGACAATCGGGATACTATATCTCGATCCCTAAGCGGATTAAAAATGTGCTATTCCTAATTCTAATGCCTGATTTTATGCCTGTTTTTTATTTATAAAGAATAAGTGTAGGAAATCCCGGCGCAGACTGAAAAACAGCTCAATGCTGAGGCTCCGACCATTTCGAAATTGTACTAAATTATATTATTCTTAACATAAGCAGTTACTTTTGAATAAAGATCTTTTTATTTAAAAGTACCCGAAACCGGCGTGCGTACATGCAACGACTAAAAATGAATGTTGAGGAAGCGAAAGTGATCTGTCAGGATCGTAGAAAGTGGCTATCCGTGGTCTCTGCCTACCCCTCTGGGATACAGGCGTGAGTTTATGTTATGTTATTTATTTATTCCACTTCAATCCAAACACCTTAGTTGTCCATGTATTAAACCAAACCTTGTGTACTTTTTTTGTAGTCATTGTTCTACAATTATACAAAAACAGAATCGCATTTAAATACATCTCTCTACTCCTCTCCGAGAATCATATTGGGCAGGATCAGAGTTCTTAGTATTTATATCGGCATAGATAGGGTAGGTCTAGGTTAGGCAAGTACAGTTGACAGCATAACAACCTTTACATCCATGCACTCTACATGCACTACTCCATTACGTCACGAGCGACTTTGCAACAATAAATCTGTAGACAAGTCAAGGTCGAACAGCTGTTGACGGTACAATCTGTACATCACATAATTAATTGTGAAGACATAACCATCATTCATGCATCAGAACATTTCCTGTAACTTACCCAGTCGTCCCCTTCCTGTCACAGAGCCAATTCTAAGTACGCAAGCTACAGGCTGTGCGTACAATAATTTAATTCGCATCGAGCATTTCAATGGCGGCACTTGTCGGCTCGTTACGTTTGAGCTGGTGTGGACGGTTCACGGCTGAGGGCCCAGCAGGAAAGTGAATGAAACGGTCAGCAGGCGACACGCATGGTGGTTCGCAATTTGTCGCTCACCTACCTGCCGCCGCCACGGTTACGCAACGCCAGAAATTGACGGCCCGCCTCTGTTAGTACCTAAGCCGCGTATCCACTGGAACCGCGATTGGTTCAGGGGTGGTACTACGTAAGTTCTCCACTGTATGGACTTGTCCGATTTAACCTACCCCGAACTGTCAAATCCTTACTAATATTATAAACGCGAAAGTCTGTATATATGGATGGATGTTTGTTACTCTTTCACGCAAAAACGGCTGAACGGATCCGGATGAAATTTTACACAAGATAGATTATAGTCTGAATTAGCAAATAGGCTATTTTTTATCCCGGAAAAATACACATCAAAATTACCACGCGAACGAAGTCGCGGGCAACAGCTAGTACATACATATTTTGACACTTCGTAAGCGCAAAAATCGTAATATTACGTTATCGTAAAAACCGGCCAAGTACGTGTCGGGCCACGTGACATGCAGGGTTTTCTAGAAGGAGATGTTTTGACATTGGAAATGTCTTTTCGTTCGCTCCAGTGTAGGTTCCGATTTTACGAAAAAGTGCGACCCTCTTATATCTCGGAGAGTTGTGAAGATATAATATACAAAAAACGGCTCAAAATTATTCGTATTCGCGCATGTACGCGTATTCACGAGAGCTGTAAGGTGCAAAAAGAATTATTCGAGAAAGTCAAAAACGAAAAAAATTATGGCCGAAATAGTGAAAAAAAAATAAAAAATTTCTGATTTTTTTATTTTGGCGCTCGATATTTTGGAAACGAAGAATGATAAATTTGAGAAAAACCCCTCTGGACAATTTAAGTCAGCTACCATTTGAGCCTAAAACAAACACGATCGGGTTAAGGGTTTGCAATGTAACCTAACCTTTTTGAAAAAAGTCAAAAAGTCAGAACGACATTTATTCACATGACATTTATGACTCGATTAATTTCCAATTTGCTCGATAGCTTGGCTCGATAGTCATGTTAGGCACGAAATCTGTGAATTTTCTCTATTCTGTGGTAATTTTAAATGGATTTTGTACGAAGTTTTCCTTATAAGTTGGTCGCCTATTACTCGTTAACTTGTAAAGCCTACCTTGCCATGAAAGTTTTCCTTTTAAGTTCATTATAAATGTGCTACTGCCCTGATTATTTTCACGTCTCTACAATCAACCGTTTAGCTGGGAGGGGGGACGCCCTACTCCGATAAAAAATTGCGCTTGAAAACTTAATATTTCAAGCTAAAAATGTTAGCGGTAGACGGGACAGACACACAGAGACCGACAGACGGATGGTCGCACATGGCGAACCTATGTGTTCCTTGTTGACTACGGGAACCCTAAAAATGGATAACCTAATACAGAAGACATGTTACGTTATAGGTGGCCAGGCCTGTTCTTATTTTACCTTTAAGAAGTTATATTTTATTAAAAAAGTCGTGAGGATCAGGATCTTTGTAGACTGACTAATACCCTTGGATGGACTAATAGGTACATTTTGGACGAAGGCGTGAAGATCAGGTACATCATGGTATACATCCATGCACTCTACTCCTTTGCGTTACGGGCGACTTTGCAACTAAAATGTAGAGGTTGACGTGCTGTCGACTGTACTAGACGTCGAGCGTAGGTACTAGTCAGTCACAAAGACGCGCGATAGATTGTACATTTAACTTCTATACGTTTCATCATCATCATCAGCCATTTGGCGCCCCTGCAGGACACAGGCCTGCCTCGTGGTTTTCATAACCATGAGGGGTTTTGCCATAATCGCCACGCTTGGCGGGCGGGTTGGCGATCGCAGTATGCGGTTGGAATCTCAGGAAGACGCTGCTGCCCGTCTCCTGGTAATTTATTTCCTTAGTCGCCTTCTACGTCATCCACATCTACGAGTATATACGTTTATTTCATCATCATCATTCAGCCACAAGAAGTCCACTGCTGGACATAGGCCTCCTCCATGGATTTCCAAAAAGACCGGTTGGAAGCGGCCTGCATCCAGCGTCTTCCTGCCACTTGGATGAGGTCATCTGTCCATCTTGTGGCTGGTCGTCCTACGCTGCGCTTGCCGATATGTGGTCTCCATTCGAGAACTTTTCGGCCCCATCGGCCATCAGTTCTGCGTGCTATGTGCCCCGCCCACTGCCACTTCAACTTACTAATCCGCTGGGCTATGTCGACGACTTTCGTTCGTCTACGAATCTCATCATTTCTGATTCGATCTCGTAGAGAAATTCCGAGCATAGCCCTTTCCATAGCTCGTTGCGTGACCTTGAGCTTTCTTATGAGGCCTACAGTACTACTTTATTTATTTAAAGGTACTACTTTACAGTACTACTTTACTACTTTATCTATACGTTTATTTATTCAAAATAAAAAACCTTAATATTAGCAATAGTACACAATTTCGCCAAACTGCAAAGCATTTTGTTGGCGGGTCTAATCATGATTGTTAAAACAATCAATCAGAGTCGTATTCGTCCACTGCTGGACATATAGACTTCCCACGCGACATGCCAGTTCTTTCTGCGTAGTACTGTAGGACGCTCATCAGCTCGCTGGACCGACGATCTGAGAGTTTGCTGGCAGCGCCTCGATGAGAATGGCTGAGCTAATTCCCGATTTTACATTCATCTGCAAGCATCTGCAGGAGCCTCCAGGATAGTCACAAAAATGTGTGATGGATTGTAAATGTGTGTTGCACGCATGTTTTACTGTAACACTTTCTTCCACCTCCTGCGGGCGGCGGTTGACTGGTTGACAACGATCATGGCCTTAAGTCCGCAGCACTGTACGATTAGTTTAAGCGCAATAAAAGTCTTAATAAATGAATCAATAATTGACCGGCTGTAGATGGAACCACTACGATCTACAATACGTAGGTTATCCACCTAGGTACTCGTTGCGGAAAAATAACGGTTGTCATTTCCTGGGACTGAGTGTTGCATTGTCTCTTTGGCAGTATCATTAAAAGAGAAAAGCACCGTGCGATGATTATTTAGGAATGCCTTTATGTTGCAAATCTGGCATCAACAGCGTCGATGTTTCGTAACAACTAAGTAGGTACTTGATAAGTGTGGATCCATCAATGCTACACACTAGAAATCAGGTAGTCTTAACCAAGGACATATTTCTTAGCACAGGATTAATAGCAAGTATTAGTGTGTATTGTATTATATCATTTCTGAAATTATTCATTTTTATATGTATAATGTCATTATAATACATTTAGGTACCTACCTAGGTACTTATAAGTACATTTATCACTTTCTTTTTTTGCACGCCTACCTCAATTTTTGCCTCTCCTGTACCTCCTGCAGGTTGACTGGTAGAAAATTCCATTACCATTAAGTCTAATGGAATTTTGTTTTGTTTTGTAGTATAAGTAAATAAGATCAAAATCAAGGACTTGAAAATAAAAGTTATTAAGAAGGCATATTTTGAATTCTATAATACCTATAGAAATATATCGAATTTAAAGCACATATTCGTTTAAATTATTTCTCTGTTTTAATCACAGAACACATTGTGTTCTGAGGTTTTAATGCTGTAGTGTTTTGAAGTTTACTTTTTTTTTTAAACACTGTTTTTTTGTGAATATCACAACGACTCCACAAAACTATGTTTTCCGGAAGCAAATTCACGAGCTGCTACAAAAAAAAACCCAAATCGCTTGAAGTATGCCTTTAAAATTTGAAAAGTTCCCTCTATTTCTCCAGGATCCCATAATCAGATCCTGACTGAAATAGGTGAATAGTAAATTGCAATTTCATATTCATCATTATTGGGTTCCTAAATAATAGGGGTTAAAGTATGAAATTGCCGTTTTATTGCAATAGGTTCTTTGAATTGACATAGAATCTTCATGGTTTGAGGTTTTCGAATGAAACTTTTTTCAAATGGTTTCTATGATGTTCTTTTTTTTAAAAATGTGAAACATTTGAATATCGACTTTCAATTGTTTTTGTTATTCAATTTAGACAAGAAAGATGGATACTGCGAAAATTCGAGTGATAATGAGGCACCCATTTTTCGTATTTTTTTATTTTATTGATTGACAGAGAGAGAGAGAGGCTTAATTTCCACAAATGCCCACCGCGGATTGGCAACTTCAAGTGCTGAGGAATGTGGACACCTCAGACACTTAGCTTTCCTCACGTTTTCCTGCACCGTTAGCGAGTGGTTGTTTAACGATTTGAAATCGAAAAACTCTTTAAGCCTTGTTTTGACGGTCTTAGAACGCTCGGACCGTGTGCGTACAGTTTTAGTTGATTATGATGACCGCAATGATGACGGTCGGTCAGTGCGCTCGAACCGAGTGCGTCGTCATAATCAACAAAAACTGTAGTACGCACACGGTCCGAGCGTACTAAGACCGTCGAAACCCGGTTTTATTCTACGGTAAAAATATTTGTACAAAGGCAAGCTTAATACCTACTAGCCATTTCTATCAAAGGTTGTTTACCTATATTATTTGAAATTAAAGTATTGATTGCCTAGTAAACCAGCCATTCCGGTCAAACTTTTCACGCTATGGGACACTGATAAACCTTTTTTATCTTACGGAACTCCATATCACAATGTCTAATTTAAGATTTGACTCCACTTCAAGAAGGTACTGCCTCTGTTCCATCACGTTAATGCAAAATAATGTTTGTAGTTGAATAGTTAAGTAAGTACTTACCTAATTTAATTTAATTTTGTAGGTACTGTTAAATAATTTCTCAAAATTAAACAGTGTTTAACAGTGGAATTATTTAATTCACGATTCAGTGATAAAATTAAATGTGCTTCGAGGTACCCCAGTTAGTAACCGCTGGTCTTTCTATACAATGCACTTTTGAGGGCCTACTAAAACTACTTTTAATCTACAAGTACATAGTCGTTTCTCGGTAAGTACTTACCTTCGCGGACACTCCCCAGGTTAGGTAGTACAGTCGACAGCACATCCTTTATGCATCCACATGCCTTTACGCCCTTGCACTCTACTCGGTTACGTTACGGGTGACTTTGCAACTAAAATGTAACGGTTTTATTTATAAGAAACACGATTCCTTAAAACGCCAATTAACTAGTCTGTGGTGGAGATTTTACTATTAAAAGTAACCACAGATTAAATAAACTGCCTCTTAGGAGTCCTTTAGAGCAGTGTTTTTCAATCTTTTTGAAGACGCGACCCCCTTTAGAAGTAAAAAGTTCTAGCGACCCCCTAGGCCCTAGACCATATTAAAAGTCACAGTAATTTCAAAGATGATGTAAGTAGCTAAAACCTAGTACAAAGTGTTGTCATATCCTTTTTTCCAAATATTGGACTTGAATGAAAAAAAAAATGGGGCCAGTCCCAATTTAAGTCTTTTTAGGCTGCAACAAGAGTATTTTAGCAATAGAATTAGTTGGATGAATAAATATTTTGAATTTGAACATAAACTGCCTCGATATTCAAAGTACTTTGCGCGTCAGCGCCCCAAAATGTAGTGAAAATTCAGCGCATTTAAAAATAAAAGATTTGTCTTGTAGACGCACGTGAGCGTTACTAAAACAAACAATCTGTGCTGTGGTGGCTAAATTGAAGAGGGAATTTTCATAAAAAATCTGCGGATTCGATAACAAAATATTTGACTTAAAGGCGCGCGCGCCCGAAAATTTACTGAAATCATGGTGCCAACTTCGATCAGTTCTTTAAAAACTCAGCGCTTTCAAAAACAAAAGATCTGCCCTGCAAGCTAGCGAGAGAAATTACAAAATTTACGGTGGCATATTCATTTAAGCTCAGCGCCTTCTATTATAAAACATTTGTCGTATAGGCATCCGCTAGCGCGGCAATTTTTTTCACTTCTGGTTAAACCCAGCGCCTTCAAAAATAAGTGACCTCAGCCTTATAATGACGCCCAAACATGCATTGAATTGACGTTGGAATTTTCGTAAGAACTTACACCCCTAAAAATAAGAGTGCTGTCTTGTTTAATAAATTGACGGTGGGAAATTCATTAGTTCCGTAAAAACAGAAACATGTTCATGATGGTGCCAAAAATATGATAGACTGACATTTTGGCATTTGACATTTTCATTTCCATATCTTAAAACTCAACACCCTCGAAAATAAAAGTCCCCATATCCCGAACGTCCCTGACCGTTTCTTTTATTCTACCACCGCCAAATTGGCGAATTTGCCAGTTTTGCTACTGGCAACACTAACTGCAATCCTTGCATTTTAATTTTTTGGCTGGCGACCGCGACCCCCCGAGCAAGACGTCGCGACCCCCTTGGGGGTCGCGACCCAGTTTGAAAAACACTGCTTTAGAGGAATCATGTTTTTATAAATACCTAAGGCCGTAAAGATTTACCTGCTGTCGATTGCACAACTTCGTATTTACGAAGATAGGTATCTAAGACCATGTAGGAAGGCCCACTTCTTCCAAAACGCCAGGACATCTTGTCTGAGTTTGGTTACTTGAAGCAATTCGTGTGGTACTTATGCAAAGTCCTGGTGTCGCTAGCGACGTGATAAATACCATAAAATTCTTAGTCGGTGGACTTTTACATTTGAGTGGATCTTGACCCGTATAGAATCGGTTTGTAAGGCACATCGGCATTCAAATGCCTGCACTCTACCTAGTTACGATACAAGCTACTTTGGAACAAAAATGCTGTTGACTGTACCACACAAAGTCCAAAGTGACAGGGCCATGTGTTTGCGTGAATGAACAGTTTATCTATCGTTTATCCAGACCGCTGCCCATTGTGATTAATTATTATACGACTCGTTCATACGACCTACTTCGTGATGGACTGTTGGCCCCAACTAGCTGCTTCATTGGTTAATTACCTGCCAGAAACTCGTGGAGCGGACGGGTACTTGCACAGGATGACTCCACAGTCATCTTAGCATTCTATCCATAAAGAATGTTACTGAGTAGGAAAGCTAAGACTTAGATTTCATCTAAGCTAAAAGTATTATCCGAAGTTGATATAATACAATAGCAGAAAACCAGATGTAGATCGGACCTCAAATTCGTACGCAGATTTCAACCGTCCTTGTTTCTTCTACTCCTCATTCAATCCCTTTTCTCTTCGGAAGAGTCTTAACACATAATACCAGATCCAGATCTAACCTAACAGTCGTACCCTGTAGGTACGTAGACGTAGATACTAACCGATTATATTACTTCTACTCCTCCGTCATACCCCTTTTTCGTCCGGGGAGACTCAAGATTTTGGAAAGACTTGTATGACAAACTTGGGGCCTAATTGTGCGCAACCAATCCTGAGCGATTCCAATAGTCACTGTCATATTACACACTAATTTGACAAGTAGACCACAGCACAAATAAAGAGTTAGACGATTGGAATCGTTCAGGATTTGGTGCGTGTAATATAGGAGCTGAACCAGGACGTTTTAGCAAAAAACGTTCACGTTAAAAAACGGTAAAACGTTCCCGGAGCTGAACTGTGTCGAAATATGCTGAAATTGTAGATTTTTTTTATTGGAGTTCCGGAACTACCTGAATTTATTTATTTACTAGCTGACTTGCCAAACGTTGTTTTGCCATAATTAGTAGCCTACGACCTACCAAAATATACACAAAAAAAATCATAAAATTCGAAGACTTCGATAACAAACACTGTGACACGAGATTTTTATAAATTAGGTTTAGGAACGCCAATAGGCTACATATCAAGCAATACATAACACCTACCTAAGTATAATGATACATGTATGTCTGTTATAAACCTACAGGAAGTTTTTAAAAGAGTGATGCCTGCAAACAGTGATAGGTAGTTAAAAACATAGATGTCTAACTAGCGCTAAAGTATGACCCCACGTTCAAGTGTGGGAAGGCCGGCAGGCTTTGTCAATTGTGTTACCAATCGGAGCGAGTTCAGTCTTACCCGGCAAAATATCTATGCACCTGCCACCGTCAGACAGTTATCTTGCGAAATATTTCGACGGGTTGTACATCATGAAGTCAATGGTTTTGACGTTTTTGTATAAAACCAATCATAAGTTACGCTGCCATTTACTATCGCCCAATCAACGTTTACATTGTCACGCATGGAGCACAGAATGAACCAATCACAGAGTTATTTACTCTACAGCAGATCTTTCGCTCATTTCATTGGCACAGAACTAATCGAGAGAGCAGGGGCCGTTTTAGAGAGTGAATTTTGTAGGAAAAAATACTTCTTTGGTTTTTTTATTCGTAGCCTGCGAATCAAGAATGCAAAAATTCTTACCATTGTTTTTAGGTGCGAAGGCATTATTGCTAAGCAAAAAACACTAAAGTCCACTTTTAGTACTTGTTGCCAAGCTATAAAACTGCAACAAGGTTGCCCTGAAAGGAAGATCTCATGCGCTACCAGCATAGAACAAAATGGACTATGATTTTACGACCCCATATCCCCCTTTACGAGCTAATGATGTAATTCTTGCCAATAAACTGTCACTTAACTCGGCGATAAATACACTGTTTATTACGTCACCTATAGATAATACCTACCGACTGGATAGTAAGTTTTCGACGCAATAAAATTGTGTTTATTTCATAAAATTGCCTACCGCCGTTGAATCGTACTTACATTAAAAGAGCGGTAATAAGTGTGGTGTCACAGGCTGATAGCAATCGTGACTGCAGTCGGAGGGAATTGCTTGGTCGCGTCGCGCTGCGCCCGCGCCGCGTAATGACAGCTCCGCCGCCATTAGCTCTCATTACGCGCCAGTCACGTACCGCAGGCAGAAATGGATTTGTCTTTGCGAAAATAATGATTGTAGATTGCAGGCCGCCTTCAGAGAAAATTGGATTGGAGCGCGAGGAAACTGGATCCTGGATAGTTCACGCTGCCCTTGAGCGCGGGATGGTCGCGGTCGTTGCTCTGCGCATAGCTACTCCAACCAACCCCTCGGGACTAGTTCTCGGCGCACGCTATTGAACGAAAATGTTATCGATGGCCTGGAGTAACTCTGAAATAAAACTTATGAAGTTATTGGTAGCGAAGACAGGGTACTCAATTAACTGTAATCTTGCATCTAGTAATTATACAGTTTGCCAACATAGACGCTCAGTACAAGTAGAAATACAGAATAAACATACACAGACTGAAGCGTTCTGTAGACGAACATAAAAGTATGACCTCAATGGCGCAGGTACAAAACTTTGAATTGCACGAGTCATGGAGTCGGCATAAAACCACAAACCATTCCTATATAACTTTATGTAGGTAGCAACAGTTGCGTAATTCGCTCTGTAATGAATGGCTAATAGCGATCGCGGCAGTAATACGAGTGCAGCCTAAATAATTGTTGACATTGGACACGCAGCCACGATGGATGGACGACGACAGTTCAGTAGCAACATATGAAAGGTCACCCCTTTTGGGCTGGTGTCACAGCTTCTCAGATCTTCAACTTCTATCACGCCACTACTGGTGTTAATTCTTTCTTGTTCAGTACAGTACCAGACGCTGGTGGAAACTTCAGAAAAAAATCAGTTGAAAAAGCAATAAGTCAACAGTTTTATTATGGTATGGCACGGTCTAGGTTGGTGATCATGCATGAGAGATTTTATCAAAGCGAGCAACGCAACATCTGTTCTTGTATAATTTTCAGTCAATGATACTGACACATGTAACCGACTTTGTGGAATAGGCACGTGGATAAGTATGCACCTACCAATCAGAAACAAATTATACCTTTACAACAGGTAGGTTTCCATCCACTAATAGATATTTATATAGTATTCTCTGCTTCTGGAAATCTAGACGGAATTACTGCGGTCTACCTTATGATGGATGAGGAAACAATAAACAAAAAGCTCCATGACCCCATTTGATTTCCAAATCATTACATAACTTCGCAAATCAGGAGAACAACTTATTCGACGACCTAAACATTGCATAGTCATTTTCACGGAACCTTTACCACACGAGCAAACTGGTTGCAAAGACGTTTTCCACACCAACAAAATGCCAGAAGAGATCGAAAGGTAACCGAGCAATACAAGTTGGTGTTCATAACCTCAACACAAGTCTTTAATGGCAGTCCAGTAGCTTCAAGAGCAACGCCCTCGGTTTTCTCACATAGTCTTTTTCACTGGCATATTTGGGCCATCAATATCTGGAACAGAAGGGCGACTGAATGGATCCTGTTCGTGCCCCTTTAGATCGATTGAATCTGAACGTGTAGTTCTTCTGAAGTAATATATTTTATGGTGGCACACTCAAGCAGATGTCGGGAGCCGTTATTACAACTAATTGGCGACAATCAGCCCGAACCACCGCCTTTTGTTACTCAGCTCCTGCGTCTTATAACATCGTACCCTCAACGACAACGTAGATAAATTATTTTGCCGCGTACAGATCTTAGCGTACACGACATACGTGCGAGTGTCAATCAATGGTGGTTTCCCGGTGTAACTACATACCTCATGTGCGCATGCGCTGCTATCTGGAATGAATTACGTGACGTCGGAGCCACACGGACTCTGCCTGATAAAATATAATGAGATGTTAATGTCAGTTGAAAAATATTGCATGTTTTTGCGACTACCTATTAATCTAGCTGGAGACACGAGTGTTTAGGTCAAATCGGCATTAAACAACCCACCTGCATTCCAAACACGGAGATGGAAATGTCAAAACATAAGACCTCTCCACAGGTAGCATCGGAAAACAATTTACAGCCGTAGATACTACGCGCCCGAAGAAGGGGTCCTGCCATTAGCATTGCACTGAGAGCTAAAACAAAGCGTATGTTAGGTCGGTTCCCTCGACCCTCCGTTCACACGACCCGGCATCGCCACTCTCGCGGAAGCGCCATGTTTACACGGCAAAAAATGGCGGCGCAGCGTGCGCGCATACACACAATGCTACAACATCGTGGGATCAACTGCACTCCGCTGCACATGAGTTATTCATCACCTTTGCACCTCTTCCCGTCCCGTTGTAATGATTTCAAAGCGTTGCTGTTGCACTTGAGTTCTTATTGAGGCCTGTTACATAAATTCAATTCAATTGTCTTTCCGCCATGGGGCGTTGAAGGAACCCATATAATCTGCATTGTTTTGAAATCCGTAACTTTCAAAATTCAAGTCCATTAAGAAATTATTTATAATAGCGCGGTTGAATCGCTCGGAGGAGGAAAAGGATAGAATCCTGAAATCTATTCAAAGGTCAATTCAAATAGACATGTTTATTTTATGATGGCGTTGTTTTCTGCAAAATTTAGGGAAATGTGACTGCCACTGAGCGTTTTCCTCGTATTTGCACAGGAAGGACGTCACTGAATAGCAAAAAAGGGGTGAAAAAACATTCGTTTTTTTGTTATTGTATTATTCAAAAGTGTATCCGATTGACTACTGACGTCACATAATGTGTTTGGTCCACAAATAAATCTCCAGCACTGCTAGTGATTTTTGTATCTGCATAGTAAGTTATACTGGCTAAAGTTCACCAAGCACTCGCATAGCGAACAAGGGGTTTTGTTCCAACGATTGTGCGCGAATCTTCTCGCTGTTACATCAAGTTGATACTTGTAAGCATATGTTGATACTTACAAGCACTAATGTTGTTCACGGATTAGGATTTCGATGCAGTCACGAACTAAAATTACTTGCTAATTACACCTGACAGCCTAACGATAACTATAAGAATCTCATTAAGATAATCAAAGACCAAAAAAAGTTGCAATAAAACGGTGTTAAGCAGAATTAAATGTTCTGTGGAGAATGATCCAATTCTCACGTGTTGAAAACGGGCAAGGACGGGCTGCGTGGACACGGCGTTGCTGCCTTTTTTATTAGAAGCGCGCTGTTATTCTTCGGGCTCCGAGTACCTGCCCCTCAAAAGTCACTACCCGGAACACTATTAACAAACTCTGCGGACCATAAAAAACGTGTAGAAATAATACAGGCAGTGTTTGATGGCCAGAATGTAATTTTATTCTCATGCGAGACGCTTTGACTAAATTGCCGGTCGTTATGTTCGAAACAAAAAATGACGTTTTGGGCATTTCTCTCTCGGGATTTGGTGAGTTGTTATTTCGAGTTACAAGGAATTTGTAATAGTTTTGTTTTAGGTGTTATGTTGAAGTTACTTTTACAGAGTTGGTTGGTCGGTTGCAACGTTATTGTAAGTAAGTTTTACTTGCAAGTTCCAACTGACATAAATCATAATAAGTTAATGACTTGTCAGGTTTCCGTCTCAAGTTATGAGTTTAATATTTTTCCCTCTAGCAGACTTATTAGTCTTGGGAAGTCGGTCATTAATTACGTAGCTCGAATGACCAGTTTTTCAAATTGGTTCTTATATTGCTTGGTGAGTATTCGTTACTGATTCAAATAGATAGCTTAGCTTAGAGGATATTTTCCATATTAGGCGGTGACGGATGTTGCTGTTTTGGCGGTAAACTTCATGCTTGGAAAGGTTTAGAGGCAAAGTTATGCGATCCCAAAAACACAACTTGACTTCTCAGGTAGACGAATTTATTGTCTCAGTCTTTCGGAAAAAGAATAAAACCATTTCAAAGAACCAATTCTGAGCAGCGCGCAAACACAAAGGTTCGCAATAATTAGCATAATGGTGCGAAATATACAACAGTCGACTTATGCAAGTCATATTCTGCACAGTTAAAGAACATGAAGGAACTGACTGGCAATGCAAAGTAGGCTTTATTGCCGCCCGCTAAGGACGAATGGATGTTCCGATCATCAAGATAAGTGCCGCACAGTGTGCTTTATGTTGAATAGTTGTGTGGAGACGCCAGGTTGTCGGCCCCGTGACGTCATCGCACTGACCACTCCCGGGCCACACAATGGGCCTTCCAAGAAGGAGCAGATGCGCTCGCAGCCAACTGCCGCCGTGCCGCTCGCCTCGTCTCGCCCCGCGCGCATCTGCCTCGCCAACCCCGCGCTCCTACCACCACTCACATGGGATATTAGACAGTACATTGTCTTCAAGACAAGGGCCACTAACAAAATAATGGTAACGTCTAGAACCATCCGTAAGACACTAACGAGAAAATAAATGTGGGTACGGAGGGAAAAACCGGCGGCGTCTCGGTGCCGCGAAATGAAGGAAAAAAAGCCGAACAAAAACTTACTTTGAATAAGCGAAACTCAACCATCATTGGTGTGCTGGTAAATGACATTTTTTTTCTAAAGGACAGGCAGGTAGAGGCTCGCGGGGGCACCCGGGGCGTACCTGACCGCGCAACGTGTGATTACGCGGTAATGATACCCGCTCGCAATCCGCGCTGACGCTGACGCCACGCCGCCACTGCATGCTGCGCTGGCCCAGCTCCTCATATTGGCGACGAAACTCGCAACTTCCATGGATGAGTGTGGATCTAGTCATGGTGTAACAAACATGCACTAAACCTCCACTCATCGAAAGAAATTGATCTATTCGCCGAACTCGTACCGCCGTCAGGAGCACTGCACGCACTTAGTTTAGCTATGGTCCGCGTCACGTTTTGCACCGAACTGAACGTTAACGACCACGCTGCCGCGTCGCTTGGAAAATGTGAGGCGAGCTCTGCGCACTACTTCGCGGCCGTGCACACGCAGAGACGGCTCGCCGCGAAATAAACGGTCGAGATTTGAAATCTGAAATCTAGACGCGGTGCGCGCGCGCCGCCGGAGGGGATAATGGCGGCGGCGGCCAATCGCGGTGCAGCGCGCGCAAACCGTGACGCGGGGGAAGGGGGGCGCCCGCCGCTCGGCCGCCCGATATTATCTTTTCTTTGAGAACGTTATTTTCTTTCTCTCCTTCACTCGCCCGTCCGTTCAACCGACGGCGGAAGTGAAACGAACGCTACAACCGCCCGACAGGGTGACTTTGCGTACACACTTCCAGATTACGACTTATCGCCTCGCGGTTATACGACTTCCTTCCTCGCGTTTTAGGGGAAAATCTATGATATTGATTAGGTGTTTATCAAAACATTGTGAACCCTATCGAAAGTAGAGTTTATTGCGGCTAACAAAGGCGCTGCTATAACAACGGCAATCTTGATTCAACAACAAAGCGAAACGGCTCGTACGGAATACAAACATCGCATTCAAATTGTTACTGAATCTTGATCAACCTCAAGTAACCTTAACATAATCTTACAAAACAACCTACACAAATTAAGGGCAGGGTAAATTTTAAAGCACTGACAAAGATTCATCACACCATTTCGGTGTGCCAGATGATTTTTACAGTGTCTAGTACTAGCCCCTACCACTTGATGAGTGAAGTCACTATTCAGACTGTCAGTAGCCCAGTCAACGAGTGGCCTAAAAGGGGGTGTAAAAAGTGCGTGAGTAGGCGATTCCTCTAGAAACTTTTTCAGACTCGTTACAGAGGGGGGCCACTTTTAGGTTTTAATTGGATTTGGATAAAAATTTGGATTCTGGGTAAAATTACATGTCACTATTTTTGCAGCTCTTTGCCCCGTCCTTATGACAGGTGATTATCCCACACCCCTGGTGTGACGTCACATATTTTAGAAGTTATTAAAATGACCTGAGTGTCTGAGGTGTTCACATACCTCAGCACTTGACCTATCCGCGGTGGGTACGAGTGGTAATTAAGCCCATACTCACTCTTTCGGAGAAGGCCTGTGGCCTACAGTGGGACGTATATAGGCTACATAAAAAATAAATTACAAAGTGATACAAACTCTCAAAGCTCACTGTATAAACCCTCGAAAGCATCGTAAGGGAACCCTCTGTCATGTTGACTCAACAGTTATAGGCAGTGTCTTTCCCATGGATTTAAGCTGAGATGATGGTGTAGGTGCTGGGCAAGCCTACTCCATCTGAAAATATGTCCCAGGCACTACAGCGTCTGAGTGGTCACTGTACCTATATATTGTAAGGAGTTAGCACTAGGCGCTGCATAATTAATCATGTAACAGACGTATAAAGCTATTTTACACGTTTGAGTTAACGGAATAAGCCCCCTGAGGATTAATATCCGATTTCACAGACTGTTAAGGCTTACTTAACCCGTTTTAAGGGTTACTTTACAGTTCATTCGGTTTCACCAACGTCTATCAGTCATTTACTGCCGTTTTTAGTGGAAATCGATTTCTACTTTCTAGGCTGTAGGTTCTATAAATTGCTGTAAGTACTTAACGATTATTAAACTTTCTGTCGGTCCCTTTTTGAAATTCCATTTTCAAAACGTATGATTTTTTTTTCATATATTCGTAATGAAGTGCTGGTCCCAACACTTGACTCGGGTATGGCAAAAGAAGCAAGAAAGTAGGATTAATGCAGCAGAACTGAGGTCCTTGAGAAGAATGTCTGGTCTACTGTGAACGTTGTGGACTGAGAGGATGCAGTGACTAGAAATGAGAAAGGAATTTTGCGTTGGTTTGGACATGTGGAGAGGATAAAGGAAGAAAGATTGACGAAACAAATATATCGAGCGAATGTGGGTGGAAGGGCCGGTAAGGGATGTCCCAGGCGGACCTACTTCGACCAAATAGGATCCCCTATTAGCGAAGGGCAAGATAAAAGTACCCGAAACCGGCGTGCATGCTTCTGTCAGGATCGTACCAAGTGCATCTGTCAGGATCGTACCAAGTGGTAGTCCCTGGTCTGCCTAACCTTCTGGGATACAGGCGTGAGTTTATGTATGTATGCATGTTGGCGCTAGTAACACTTAGTAAAGATAGGGGTTTCTTAGTCATGAGGACAGTAGGGTTTGGTGAAAACGGGCATAATTTAACGATGAAAGCATTTCCTTCCGTGGATGTCGTAGAAGGCGACTAAGGAAATCAATATCCAAGAGACGGGCAGCAGCGTCTTCCTGAGATTCCAACCGCATACTGCGATCGCCAACCCGCCTGCCAAACGTGGCGATTATGGCAAAGCCCCTCATGGTTATGAAAACCACGAAGGAGGCCTATGTCCTGCAGTGGGCGTCGAATGGCTGATGATGATGAAAGCATACCAAATCAGTGCAAGACCACTTTAAATTTAACAGATTACATTGTTAGATTTAAGGCGAAGGCGTAGCTACGGATATATTCCATTATACACACTTTCCCTAGACGTAAATAAACTGTTCTATCAAAGTCAAGAAATGGTCAGGGTGACTTGAGTGACCGTGATATCATAAGCAGCCTATATACGTCCCACTGTAGCGCACAGGCCTTCTCTCAGAGAGAGTATGGGCTCAATCACCACGCATGCCCACCGCGGATTCGCGATTTCAAGCGCTGAGGTATGTGAATAGCTCAGACACTCAGGTTTCCTCACGATATTTTCCTTCATAGTTAGCGAGCGGTAGGTATTGATGCTATAACCGAGATAGATGAAGGAGATTATTATTATGTTGATAAAGTTGTTAATAAAGAATTTCAATAAATAACGAGTTAAATTCTGAATTAATCTACTTCTCATTGAAACTATCAATGGATAGACAATTTCTAAATCGTTTGACCTGAAAAGTTTTCCAATACTTCAAAAACTAAAAAAATCAGTATAAAATCGAAGTTGGTGGTCAACCATCCCCAGGTACCCCTTCGTCTTGAGAATCACGGGTCCATAAGGACCCGGTCTTTTGAGGCATGCGTGTGGGCCAAAGTCAACAGCACAGAGCCTTTTATACGATTTGCTCTAAATACGATGGGTGCATCGTCATCATCAGCCATTTGACGCCCACTGCAGGACATAGGCCTCCTTCGTGGATTTCATAACCATGAGGGGTTTGGCCATAATCGCCACGCTTCGCAGGCAGCTTGGCGATCGCAGTATGCGGTTGGAATTTCAGGAAGACGCTGCTCGTCCGTAGACGAACGAAAGTCGTCGACATAGCCCAGCGGATTAGTAAGTTGAAGTGGCAGTGGGCGGGGCACATAGCACGCAGAACTGATGGCCGATGGGGTCGAAAAGTTCTCGAATGGAGACCACATATCGGCAAGCGCAGCGTAGGACCACCAGCCACAAGATGGACAGATGACCTCATCCAAGTGGCAGGAAGGCGCTGGATGCAGGCCGCTTCTGACCGGACTTTTTGGAAATCCATGGAGGAGGCCTTCTTGTGGCTGAATGATGATGATGATGCTGCTGCCCGTGTCCTGGTAATTGATTTCCTTATATTAAATATTATTATTATTTAAATAAATTGAGAAACATGAATCTTCTCTGTATTTATCAATTTCCGTCAACAATTCTCCTGGTCAAGCATTTAGAATCAAATATAAAATAGAAACAAACTCACTGCTTTGGTCAATTGAACCGTGTTACGCAGAAACATTCCAACCCATACGGAAGTAACTTGCAAGAAAAACGCGTTTTAACCGATTTCAACCGACAGCCCGATTTGCCGGGGATGCCTCAAAGAGAAAACACCCGCCCACGTGACCATTTACTGTGAAGGCGTGGAAAAGCAACGGACCGCCATCATTGGGAAGCCGGGCTCCCTTCACGAGGCCTGTAGTGACATCAGAGCACTTATGGAAAGATATAGGCTGGCTGGAGTGAGCTCACAGACACTGGAGTGTCTTCAACTAATCCGCTGGGCTATGTCGACGACTTTCGTTCATCTACGGATCTCATCATTTCTGATTCGATCTCGTAGAGAAATTCCGAGCATAGCCCTTTCCATAGCTCGTTGCGTGACCTTGAGCCTTCTTATGAGGCCCATAGTGAGAGACTACGTTTCAGTGGGATAAGTCATCACTGGTAACACACACTGGTTGCATAATTTTGTCTTGAGCGATTGAGGTATAGTAGACGAAAAGACTTTTCTAAGTTTCCCGAATGCTGCCCAGCCGAGTTGGATTCGACGATTGACCTCTTTCACGAAGTTGGACCGGCCTAGTTGGACTGTGTGTCCTAAGTAGACGTATTCGTCTACAACTTCGAGAGTCGAGTTCCCCAATGTTAATGTGGTGGGCACAACACGGGCGTTCGACATGACCTTCGTTTTGTCCATGTTAATTTTGAGGCCCACCCGTTGGGAAACTCGACTGAGGTCTTCGAGCATTATGCCAAAGTCTTCCATCGTTTCTGCCATGACTACTATATCGTCGTTAAATCGAAGGTGAGTGATGTACTCGCCATTGATATTGATGCCGCGTCCCTGCCATTCCAGAAGCTTGAAGGCATCTTCCAGTCCGTTCGTGAACAGTTTCGGAGAGATAACGTCTCCCTGTTTCACGCCACTTCTCCATGGAATTGCCTCCGTGTACTCGGACCTCGGAACTCGGAATTGCTCGGACCGACATAGTGGCGTTGTTGTACAAGCACTTCAGCACCTCGATATACCGATAGTCAATACGGCAACGCTGAAGAGACTCGAGCACTGCCCATGTCTTGATCGAATCGAAGGCTTTCTCATAGTCCACAAACGCTAAGCATAATGGCAAAATTTAAAAATAAAAAAAATTTAATAAAAAAATAGAACCGACTTCAATTTTAATTAGAAGTATGTATACATGTAGGCACTGTAGAAGTAAAATTTGTGGTCGGTGCCCAAAATATTTGTCTAATTAATAAGTATTCTTTTAAATTATTTCTTACTTTTTAGTGCTGTAGTGTTTTGAGGTCGGTTTTTATCTTTATTTAATTTTTTTTTAATGTATTACATTATTCTGCTTCATTTTATTTTATTTTCATTTTATAATCACTAAAACATTAAACAAACCTGAACAAAAACTTAAAAAATAAACAATGTTACACGTAAAAAATATTTTTTCTCGCTAGTTACGTATTGTGGGTTGGAATGTTTCTGCACGACACAGTCCAATTTTGTAAACAAAAAAGTGATACACTCTCAACTTTAATGTAGATCAAGGATAACTGTTAGCCATGATGATCTTGCAGCCCAAGTTCGTGAGCTGCATCATCTCAGAGGCTCCGCCCAGCAGGCGGTGCAAGGAGACGGCCAGTACAAAAACATAAAAAAAACAATGTTACACGTAAAAAAGCATTTTACTCGCTAGTTACGTATTGTGGGTTGGAATTTGGAATGTTTCTGCGTAACACAGCCCCATTTTTGTAAACAAATAAATTGTACACTCAACTTTAGAGATCGAATGTAGATTAAGGATCACTGTTAGCCATGATAATTGTGCAGCCCAAGTCCGTGAGCTGCATCATCTCAGAGCCTCCGTCCAGCAGGCGGTGCGAGCAGACGGCCAGCTTCTCGCTGACGAGGCACTTCTGCTTGTTGGTGAGGTGGCCCGCGGAGACCGCGGTCGCGGAGATCTGCTCCAGGAGTTGCGAGGCCGAGTACGCGTCCATGAGGAAACTGTTGGTGCATTGCGCCTTGTAAGCATACGTTGGCTGTCAAAGGATGAATTTGAAAAACGCTTTTTTAATACAGTTGCTCAAAAAGTGGCGTATTGCAGGGACGTATAGCGTTCGGGATGTGGGCTATTACACACTCGTGCTTTTTTTTTACCTTTCCCGCACTCGTGCGTTCTCTTTCCCAACTGTCAAAATAATGTCTATTAAAAAGAATAACCAACCATGAAGTTTTTACTAAAAAAAATCATAGAAGTTTTTATGATTCATGCAAATACGTATATTTCTAAAAAGAAGCTACTAATTTGTTTCAATATCAGATTTAATTATTTGATTGAATGAGTTTGGTTAGGTTTCTTTTCATTTCATCTCATTAAATTTCATTTTCATTTCATATCAATAAAAAACTTCTACTGAAGACTTGGCTGTATGGGCATAGTTTCCTTTGCCTACCAGAATGGGTGAAGAAGAAAAAAAACTGCTTATATTCTACGGTTGGCGCCATTTTTCAGAAATTTTCTTTGCGAGTTTAGTTGTTTGTTGCACAAAATGAGTAATTTCGACCCTAGTTTTTTTGAATTAACACCACCGGAACTCAGTATAATTGCTCAAAATGCTTCGGAGAACATTTTACCGGAAAAGTCAAAAAGTCGCTACATATCTACATACGACGAATTTATTGCGGGAGAGAAGAGAAAAAAGCAAATAGTTTTTCATTTTTTCGCAACTGTATTAAAAATAGTCGTTCAGTACACGTGCGGAACCGTCATTGCAACTTGTTCCGACTGTCAACCCTCGCCTTCGGCTGCGCCTCGGCTCGGGTAGACATTTGTCGGAACTCGTTGCAATAACAGCCTTTCCACACTTGTAATGAAATGTACTATTTGGCTATATTACCACGGATAGGTAAATTGGAATCTATAGTGCCCAATTTACAGGTAAGTGTCATGAATAGCCTTGTTCTATTTAACTTAGCCTACAAGTTGATGAGTATTGTATTTTATAAATTTAAGAGCCCTGTTACAAAAATACTTCAGAAGCGTAGGTAGCTTACGCTGTAATTTGTAACGGTGTAAACCTCTTTACACCATTTTTGGGGTTCCATCCCCGACGGGTGCCAAACGGGACCCTATTACTAAGACTTCACTGTCCGTGTGTTGAAATTTTCACAGATGATTTATTTCTGTTGCCGCTATAACAACAAATACTAAAAATAAATATTTAAAGGGGGCACCCATACAATAAACGTTTTTGCCGTTGTTTGTTCGATATTAATAACGGCAATAAGTAGACGCGTAAAATATTCACAGAATATTTTGTTCTATATTCGCTTCAAAAATAAAAAGTTAAAATAAAATTAATATTTAAGGGCGGCTCCCATACAACAAAGGTGATTTTTTGCCCTTTTTTCTCGATCTTTTATCTAATGTTGCATAGATAATGGTACGAAACCCTTCGTGCCCAAGTCCGACTCGCACTTGGCCGGTTTTTGATAGTTCTTTCATGCTATCATTCTAAACTCAAAATTTAAAATTACGACCCCCATTTCTAGATTTGTTTTGGATTTTCATTGCTACTTCACCTTTGGACGGGACTAGTACTTCGCTCAATCCACTTGTCATCACTTTCCTACAGTTTAAATAAACACAGTTTTTCTGGAAGTCGTATACATTTTTATTTATCTTACATAAAAAAACCTTTCAAATTCATAATAAAGCAGCCTATATACGTCCCACTGTAGGGCAGAGGCTGTCATATAGAGAGTATGGCCTAGTTACCATGCGTGCCCACCACGGATTGGCAATTTGAATCGCTGAGGTACGTGAACACCTCAGACACTAACCCCCGGTTTCTCGTACACTAACAAGCTGTTAATCTACTGTAAACAGCTGTCAGTAGTTTTTTTTTTGTATGCACTTTGGTCAACTGAGAGCTGTTAACAGTAGATTAACAGTAGATTAACAGCGTGTTAGTGTACGAGTGTAATCGCTCGTAGCCCCGGCTGCCTGAGTGATCTTAAACGATCACGAAGGTTAAGCAACACAGGGCGCGTTCAGTGCATGGATGGGTCGCCGTCTATGCCTAACGCTAGTGGCATTTTTCCGAGCGGTTCCGTGCTTCGCAAGGCACGTTAAGCTGTTGGTGCCGGCTGCCGTCGATAGATGGCAGTCGTTAAGCCAAGTCAGAGGCCTTAGGGCGGCTTGACAACGTCTGACAGTAGACGAGCCACTAGTCTACAAGCCTCCACCAATCCGGACTTGGCCCCCGTGGTGGAGTATGGCCTATACCTTCCTCAGAGAAGAGACCCGTGCCCCTTGGTGGGGACATAATGGGTTGATGATGATAGTGTACGAGAAACTGGGGGTAGGTGTCCTCACGATGATTTCCTTCACGCTAACCGAGTGGTATTGCTACCACAACTTGACAAATGTACGTAACTTAGAGAACAAAGTCGTTCATGCCGAAATTCGAACCCATAACCTCCCGAAGCCGACGTTCTAGCGCTTGTGGATTTCCGCAAAGTAACACCTGATTCCATACAAAGCAAATAAACAGTTTCGCCAACTCCCTCTCACACGCTACGTAAAGCGCTACTATATCGCTCTATTTCAGGTTCTATGCAGGGATTTTGTTACTAGGCATAATGTGGTCCAGAACTCGAGTGGCAAAAACGTGACAATCCCAAATTAAAATACTTGAAGACGGCTCACCTTCCGACGAAGTTCTCCAGCTCGCTGTAGTTCTTGATCGCGAGGTATTCATCCACCAGCTTCTGGGGCACCAGGCCGGTCACCTGGATATATAAAAAAATCATCCGTTGTAATCCAAACTCATTTATACAGAATGTACACTACTGGTGTCCAAATTAACTTTCTTAGTATTTTTTGTTAAGTACCCGCCAAAAGATACTGTGGTAAGACAACCTACGATAGTGGTTGATTGATTGATTGGATTGGTTTTGCCTAGCAGGCTCGACAAAGGCTGAATGAGGAATGACTAAATTTATAAAAGTTAGTTTGGCAGTTGGGCTTCTAGAGCCCGGTACGACCGATAATCCGTGTACTGTCAACAAAACATTAACGTATACATTTTAATTGCAAAGCTAGCCCTAACGTTACTAAGTAGTACGGATCTAAGGGCTGATCTGCTGTCGATTGTACATAAAGCCTTAAAAGAAAACCATTTATATTCTTTTTGTTGCACTAACCCGTGCTGAGGACAATTTTTACTCAGGGCTGCAAGTGATGTAAATCGCTTCGGTCAGATGTCGCTGCCTGTACGTAATACAGAGAAGTTTGTAAAGAGGCTCGAAATTTCATCGATGCTTGCACTTGCCCATTAGCTCAGTTGGGAGAGCGCTGACACGGTGAGCCAGAGGTCGCGGGTTCAAGTCCCGGCATGGATGGAATTTTTAGCCTCTAAATAGGTTTTTAGAAAACAATTAAATTCCGCTAAAGAGCCAATAGCTGTAAGTACAGGTACACGGCTGTACCACAACCAAATTTTGCTGACCGCGTATCATTTACGGGCAATATTTCGTGTCTCACGTACATGCACATGGATATTGGCAGTACATTACGACTGCCTCGTTGGACTAGCCGTTAAAGCGCTTACTACCAAGACAGAGGTCGTGGGTTCGATTTCCACTGGGGGCCGCCGTACATTTGTACAAATGGCCTCAGTCTGAGGGTATTTCCGTGTTTGTGATGTCCTTGCCTGGTTACCATAGCACAGGGTATCCTAGTTTGGGACCAGGTCAGGTCAAGTGATTGTGTTGTGTGGAAGTTATTTATTTATTTATTGGATTTTAGGAAAACTATCGACTAAAAGTAACATGATGAAAGGTACATTGTACATTATGGTAACTGAGAGTCATTAAAAGGTTTTCACTTATAGCGACACTGTAGTTCAGAACACACTAAGATTTACAATATCGAAATCGATTTATTTGTTTTTTTTTTTTGCTTCAGAGAGCTTTCAGAGATATCGGTGATTGCGTGTTTTTCACCGTATCGTCTGCGCAGCCATGGGGTTTTTGTCTCACAACTCCTGATATATAATCGTACGATTTTTGGCTACATTTTTACAAATTCAATTTGTTGTTTACCTGAATATCAAATGCCTGCAACGCTTAGTTTTGGATCTCCGTAGCCGCGCAGCTCTCCGCGTTTCGATGGTGCGGCCACGTTTAAACCCTCATATCTTTTAAACTATTGCTTTGACAAATTCACGGTTTTGGGAATCGACTTTTGACAATTTTTTACCAAATCTTGGCATCTTTTTTTTTAAAATACGCCGTGGCCGAGCAATCGAAACGTACACTGTCGTAGGTGTTCCACCCAGGTGTTCACCACCTGCTTTATTTACCTCCGCAAGTCCCTCAGCGATTATTTTGCCGAGCAGCCGTTTGCAGCACTAGAGCGCAGTCACCGCGCGCCGTGACCCTTGCAGGTGTCCACCACCTGGTTTCTTTACCTCGATAAGTCCCTCAGCGGTGATTTTGCCGAGCAGCCGTTGGCAGCACTGGAGCGCAGTCAGCGCGCGCCGAAGGTCTCCTTCGCAGGTGTCCACAGCTTGGTGCAGCACCTCTCCGTTACCGACATCCACCTTCTCCCCGGCGCAGATCTCGCGAAGTCTGTGAACGGTTACAACAAGGACTTTAGCAATCTAAACATTTCATTCACTATGAGGTATTATGTACTATGTGCATACTAAACAACTTTTGTGTCACGAAAGTTGCAGCTGCAACACTGTGCTTGCAATTTTGATAAAACAAGAGAGGTTTATCATGATCATGGCTAGATGCAAACTTTGTCTCTTTCAACTGCTCTATTTAAATTTTTAAAGTAATTAAAGTAATTTTTAAACCTACTAACATAGTTTAGTTTTAGTATTTAAGGCTACTAACAACACTATGGATCTCTGTTCTCTATTTAGCAATACTGATAATGCAAAGATATTGCAATACTTGATGGTACATTTACCATTAAATGGAACATGCCTCGATTGGTAAAGACTACCAGAAACAGTAATTAATAGGTACTTCCTCAGTCAACTCTTTTCAAAAGAGACTTAATAAACATTTTACAAGTGCACAAAAGTGATATGTATTAGCATAAGATCATAGTGTATTATTAAAAAATAATAATAACCGGCGTGCGTGCATGCAACGATTAATGAATGTTGATGAAGCGAAAGTGATCTGTCAGGATCATGGTAAGTGGCAGGCCCTGGTCTCTGCCTACCCCTCTGGAATACTGAGTTTATGTTATGTTTATGTCTAATAATAACAAACCTGTTAATAACATTTTCCCTAGCCAGTGGCTTGAACCGGAACTTAGAGCATCTGCTTGTGATGGGCGGTATGATCCGCGACACATAGTTGCAGATGAGACAGAATCGCGTGGTCCGTGTCTCCCGCTCCATGGTGCGACGGAGAGCGGCCTGTGCAGCATTGGTCATGGAGTCCGCTTCATCTAGGATCACTAGCTTGAAGGGTGGGCAGGGTCTGCCACTGGAATTGTTTCAAGAAAGGTTAACTTCAAATTGAAGATCATGAATTGTCTTATCACATTTTAAGGTTTTTACAGGTGTTTGTTCGGTGTTTCTTGCCTTTTTTATATTTTCTTTTACACAGGATTTATTGTTCTGTTGGCTTTAGATACACACGAACCAGATTCTAATTATTATACTAGTGCAGAGTTATTGGCTATCACTTTAAATAGTCTATTTCATTCTTTACTTGAGGTCGCCCAATTTATTGCCATGAGTTAGATGATTAGTTGATTATCTCTTAGCGTTTATGAAAAGCCGAAGCCATGCAAATTTAAATTCAAATTCAAATTCAAATTAAAATATTTTTATTCATTGTAAAAACAGAATGTTTACTTAATGAACGTCAAAGTTGTTAGTTTCACAATTAATGGATTATGTGGAGAAGAAGCTAACAAAGAAACTCCACATTTATTCTTTTCAAAACACGTTTTAACTTAATTAACAGAGTTTTCAACTTAAAATATTAGTCATGAATGTGTTGAACACTAGTCACAATTGTCCTTTAAATAATATTAATCTACTGTTTAATGCCAAACATCTTTGTCTTCTAAATAATCCTTGATGTTATAGTAAGCCTTTTTGCACAGAATGTGCTTAACACATTTTTTAAATCGCGTTGGAGGTAACTCTAATATATCTTGAGGAATTTTGTTGTAGAACCTTATACAGTGCCCCGTAAAGGATGTGTTAACTTTTGCAAGTCTAAATAGTGGAAATGACAATTTATGTTTATTTCTAGTATTAAAATTATGGTGGCCACCAACATTTTCGAAGTCTTTGATATTTTTTCTAACATACATAATATTTTCATAAATGTATTGACATGCAACTGTTAAGATGTTGGTTTCTTTGAAGAAATCTCTTAGCGAATCCCTACTACCTAACTTGTAAATAAATCGGATGGCTCTCTTCTGTAAGATGAAGATCGTCTCAATGTCTGCTGCCCGACCCCACAGTAGTATGCCGTAGGACATAATACTATGGAAGTAACTAAAATAAACAAGCCTAGCAGTTGCAACGTCAGTGAGCTCTCTAATTCTTTTGAGTGCAGCAGAACTAAGCTTGTGTGCTAGTTTTACAATATGAGGCAGGTCAGTATGGGTATGTTGTGATACCTATCCAAGGGGTAAAGGGCAGCACTTCTCAAGTTCTAGAGCATAAATCAACTTAGATCTTTTAATAGAAGTAATTCAGTGAAAGTGTCTGAGTCATAACTTAAAAACTGTATTATTATTATTATACTGTATATGGGTTAAATAAAAAAAAACAACCACTCTGTTCAATGTAAGCAGCCTATATACGTCCCACTGTAGAGCACAGGTCTTCTCTCAGGGAGAGAGTATGCGTGCCCACTGCGGATTGGCGACTTCAAGCACTGAGGCATGTGAATAGCTCAGAGACTCAGGTTTCCTCACAATGTTTTCCTTCACCGTTAGCAAGTGGTATTGCTACAATAACTTCACGAATGTACATAACTTAGAAAACAAAGTCATAGGTACATTGCACTGGGAATCGAACCTGGGTCTCACGCGTCCGAGTACAATGTTCTACCCACTAGGCTACCACTAGTGTTGCCGCTCGATAGGCCAATATCGATTGTCTATCGATAGCCTATCGATAGTTAAAGAAAACACGATACTATCGATAGTCAATCGATAGTATCGATGTCTCTTCTACTCCAATACTATCGGTAAACTGCAATACTATCGATAGTATCGATAGTTTCGTCGCTGCCAACCAATGAACTATCGATAGTATCGATACTATCGATTGTCCTATCGATCGTGTACATGATTTTGGCGTTTTACAATCGATTGCAAAACTATCGATTTTTCGGCAACACTAGCTACCACCACTCTGTTTAATAGTGTTTTTCTTTCCTATGTTTTCAAACTAAAAATATGTTAACCCAAATTGATTCTGTTGACATAATTTTCATCAAAAGTAGAAGTAACTGTTGATATCATTGTACCCTACTAATATTATAGCTTGGAAAACAGATTCACCTAAAATCTGTACTCCAAAAACATCAGTATTGGTTATGAGTTATGACCCATCCATTTTTTCTTGTACAATTTGAGGTTTGAATTAAAATCAAAGTGAACTCTGTTGTTTTAAAGTACCTATTAACATGCGTTTCATATCCAATTATGCATCTTGTATAGTAAATTTTGTAAACTAAGATGAAGTACTAGCTGTGCACACATTTTCTCATTTGCGTTACTCATGCTTAGTTATGCCAAAACAAAACTGGTTCTAAAAAAGATCTATTCCGAAGGCAGCACGACTTTTTTTTTACACAAGGCAACACCTATTTAACTGTCAATAATTTTGAATTCGACGCGTATATTTTTAACAGACTTCAAAAAAGGAGGAGGTCATCTTTGATGTGAAATGTTCGCGAAAGTTAGGGTTGCCATCCTGTCCTAGTTTGGGGGGCATCCGGGGAGCGTCCGGGCAGGGTTTTAAAGTGTCTGGGTGAAACCTGGATACTTTTTATGTCAGAGGAAATCCGATTAACTTGATAGAATAGAATGAATTGCAATAAATTACAGCATCTCATAGTAAAAAAATTCGATGCCGCAAATATACCCGCTTTTAATATTTATATTTTCATTGATGCCAAAACGAAGAGTTCCTAATTATGTCTGTTACCAGAATTCAAGAGGTTTAAGTTTAAGTTGATTTAACTACAATTTTATTTTATTGTAATTTTTTTTTGAGGGAGTCTGGGAAAAAGTCTTTTCACCCAAATTTCCAGGTTTTTGAAGTGTTTGTCCTGGGTCCATAATCTAGCAACTCTAGCGAAGGTGATAATATTTCTTTAGTGCCGCATGATTCTAACCTAACATGTGGAAAAATACATCATTAATGGTTGCAGCTTTTTTTAGTGAAAAGTATGTTAACTATTACATTTACCAGTATTTGTTGTCAAAGTTGTCATCAAATTTATCAAAAACGTGCAGAAATTATATCTGTAGTGAATAATTAAGAGAACTACAATGTTTTGCAGTATTGATTACGATTCTGGGTAAACAAATTACCCAGAATCGTAATCAAATTCACATTTTTTGGTACTAAATATTACCTATCAGTAAGATTTCCTAAAGATTGTAGGAATTGTATTCTATCTACAGAAATGAAATTTGTATCAATTTCAGGTACATTATCATCTTCTTAACATTGACTCTAATTTTCGTAATATAAATATAAATTTAAAAGACCCATTTGATTTCGTTCAGCAGTATTGTGGGGATTCTGCTTACCCAACCCCTATCACAATCTAAACATGTCACATCTTCATGGACACTCGATCAAGGTGTTAATTTGTTTCAGATAGTATGCAAAATCTTAACAAAATATGGAGGTAAGTTTAACCTTTTTGCTCATGCTGCAATAAATAAATATATCTCAATTTCAGAATAAAAATTATAGTTAACTCATGAGTGGAATACTTAATTCAAATTACTTACTCAGGCCTTGTATTTCCAGCAGTGAGCTGAGCGAAGGATTTAACCTTGTCTCTGATGACCTGTATCCCACGCTCGTCCGAAGCATTCAATTCGAGAACTCTATCTCTACTGATGTCTCCAAAAAGCTGCCGGGCGGCCGCGAGTATTGCACTGGTTTTACCGGTGCCTGGCGGTCCGTAGAATAGCAAATGTGGTAAGTCACCGCCTGAAAGGCATTCTCGTAGCACTTGGACCACCTCTTGCTGGTCTACGATTTCGTCAATGGTCCTCGGTCGGCTGAAAACATTGTCAGATTAGGAATTGCCGGTAAGTGTAGAGAGACGAAAGGTAAACAAGCCCTTACTATTTCTCAACCCATGGCGCTGGTGGTTTTTTTTTGCCCGCTGGTTTGGCGCCTGATGATGAAGGCTTATCGGTGCTCGATATCTTCCCTGTCTTCAAAAATGCCTGCATTTTAAAGTTTTTATCGTTTTTACACTACATCAATTCGGATGCCCGCGGAATGAAAATGACAGTATTGACAGTATTCTTTCTTTTTTAATAGGGTTGGGGTAAAACGTCCTTATTTCACATCATAATCGATCGTTTCATAACTGTAGAATAACAACTCTAGCAGTTGCATTTGATAATAATACTCCCGTTTGAAAGGCTTTACCTTACCGCACGTGAACCTTGTTGACAACACAGTTAAGAGCAAGGCAAGAGATAGGTATTGCATTATCATTCACAGAGGTAGTACTTTTTCGTAACTCGGACGTTGGCAGAATCCTTAGCAGTAGGTACTACGAATGTGGTTGACACATTGTTTTCTCTGTGGTTAACATTGACAACAAAAAGATCACAGAGAGAGAATATAATAAAAAGGCGCGTTAGACGCGTAGACCGACCCGCGCCAAGTTCTGTTTTTACGACTTTTCTACTTTTATTTTACGAATTCGTACTAAATTGGAGTATAAGATGTCGTTGAAAAACCGAAGAAAAGCTGAAACTGTTTCTCAAAGTGATAAAAAGCCTACAAAAAGAGTAGAAAAGTCATGGACGTTACTTCTCAAAGGTTAGTTTCCCACTTCCCAACTTGCTATGCAACTGAAGAGACGACTCCGCTAAGATGCATATTTTTTTATTTCTCAGATTCAGTGCTAAAAAACAGCAACTTCAGCATAATAACGCTTCCACACCCAGCCCACGGGACACCTTCAAAATATTGTTTAGATGATGAACACAACAAAATGTATGAAGTGGTTACATTTGACGAGTCCCACAGATCCTGGTTCATCGGGGAGACAGTGAAATCCGATGGCAGTTTATTAATATTAACTCCGGTCAATCCTACATTTATAGGTAATTAAATTACTCTTATCAATTTTAATACTAAATAATAAAAAAATACCGGCCCTGTGCAAGCCAGACATGCTCATGAAGTTCCGTACCATTATCTATACAACATTAGACACAAATCGAGAAAAAAGGCAAACAACAAACATTTGTTGTATGGGAGCCCCCCTTAAATATTTATTTTATTTCAATTTCATTATTTATTTTTGGAGCGAATATAGAACTAAATCTGTGAATATTTCAAATGTTGCCATTATTAATATCAAGCAAAAAACGGCAAAAAAAATATGTTAATGGTTTGGGAGCCCCCTTTAAATATTTTATTCTGTTTTTAGTATTTGTTATTATAGCGACGACAGAAATACATCATCTGTGAAATTTAACTGCCTAGCTCTCATGGTTCACAAGATACAGCCTGGTGACAGACAGACAGACGGACAGTGAAATCTTAGTAATAGGGTTCCGTTTGGCACCCTACGGGTATGGAACCCTAAAAAAGAAATGTATGTATATAAAATTTTATTCAGATAGTGATGTTTTTAAAATAATCTCATATTAAATAAAAAACGGCAGCATAAACTGTATTTGCAATCCATTCCATATTTTAACAATTTTATCAAACAAGTTTGCTTACATCTCAGGAATTAATAAATCTATTAAATTATGTAATAAATTTCCTGGTAACAATAATTGTTTTTAATTTTTTTTTTAATTGTATACTACTACCTAAATTGTATACTTTTTTATTTTAAATTGTATAAGTTGTGCTTATTTTCCAGTATTGCCCCGGTTGAGAGAGCAGTGTGCCAAAAGAGCTGTACCATTAGAAGACTTGTTATCAGAAAAAGGCTTTGACAAAATAGTTGACTTTGTTACTGCTTTAGATAAGGTGGCAGATATCAAGGTAATATTACTGCCAATTTTACTATTCATACTCAAGTCAGTTTGTTAACCAAACTGAATTTGAAACTCCATGCATGGAGTGATTCTCTCCATACTACAGAGTGACATCAAATTTATTAACTTAATTTTAAGGAGGCATTGTGACTTTGATTTAGACCCTTATCATACAAAGACTCATAGTAAAAAAAATCCTTTATTTGCACTTTATCATAAACAAGTCATATCAGCACGAAATCCCAAAACGCTCATTATTAAGTACTTTACCATTCATTACTTTAAATCATCTAAATCAAGAAAAACATTGATCATTGACAAATCAAAACAGTTCCTTAAAATATTGATCAGAATTTTAAATTCTCCCTGAGGTGTGCACTGATCATCCATCAAGCAAGTAGATTCATCCACCGATTTTCTATAATCCAGAAAAAAGTCACTTCGAAAACGGCGGCGGTGCGACGAAAAAACAATATATTTTATCTCACTGCAGGGCCCTCCAGATATGAAAGCTTACAAGTACAGTGAAGAGAAGACACTGGCTTGGCTGGAAGCGAAGGTCCATAGCCTAGCCCGGGTGCTAAGGGAGAAGAACATGCATGTGCGAGCTGGAGCTGTTTCTGCCACTTTTGTAACCAGCCAAGTTAATGGGGACTCCATAAATGAAGGTACAAAACAAACTTACAGATAAATATTGTTCTATAATTAATTACTGACAGATTTTTTATTTACTGGGAAAAATAAAACATAGACCATGGGTAATGCAAACATTTCTAAAAGCAATTTCTTTGACGGCACTTTTTAAGATGGAATATTTTGCTGCAGTACCTGTCAGGTGGTGCACAGTGAACATACATGTTTGGCACAATACTTAATAAATATCTTCCGGCACTACCACATCCATCCATTATCCCCATCACCAAAGTTTATCTGGGGGAAAATATTATTAATTATTATTATTAGTACAAATGTTTTTATTGTGCATTAAAGAATTCTCAATATATCAATACTAAAAAAATATAAGTACACATCATTAGAACTTTTTTCTTCACAAGGTCCATAAAAAGAATTAACTATTTGCTCTCTCGTTTCCAGAGTTCTACCTCAAATATGCTCATGGGCTAATCTCCGAATATCTTCAGGAAGACTTAATGATTATGTTGGAAAAGAGATTCAACTTCACACCAGATTTGGTGGAGTCTCTGGCGAAAAAGCGCAAGTCTCAGTTGGATGGGGATCTGAGATCAAACAAAAAATTTAAACCCGATTCCCAAGGAACAGACTGTAAGGAAAATACCCTTCTTAGTTCTCCACATAGTAATGGCGAAGTTCAGAAGCAGAAACCACCATCAGCTAAAGAGAAATCAAGGCAGAAAGCAGCCAGTGGAACCAAAACAATATCTTCATTCTTTACAAAGAAATAAAGGATTTACACACAATTAGGTATATAAAAATTCTGTTTAATTTTAAACAAAGTTTACATTTTTGTTGTGAATCGTACAAGCACATCAACAACAGCACCAACCTGTGCAATTGCGTCAATTGCGTGCACTCTAATCGCAACTAGTGTTGCCGCTCGATAGGCCAATATCGATTGTCTATCAATAGTTAAAGAAAACACGATAATATCGATAGTCAATCGATACTATCGATAGCATCGATTTCTCTTCTACTGCAATACTATCGGTAAACTGCAATACTATCGATAGTATCGATAGTTTCGTCGCTGCCAACCAATGAACTATCGATACTATCGATACTTTTGTGCTATCGATAGTGATATTTATTTCAATATTATTGCATTCAGTATGCAAGCATAATGAGTGGTAGAAAAACTAATGTGGTATATTCAACCAAACCAAATCAACTAGTGTATTGACTTTTTTTAAGCGCACTAAATTCTGTTCTCCGCCTTACTCCTACCTTACCTACATGCATACTTCATCCAATACTATTGAATTAGAGATCTCTATCGATAGTACAAAACTATCGATAGTATCGATACTATCAATAGTATCGATACTATCAATACTATCGATAGTCTATTCGATATTAAAGAGCAATACTATCGATAGTATTGATAGTTCATTGGTTGGCAGTGACGAAACTATCGATACTATCAATAGTATTGCTGTTTACCGATAGTATTGCAGTAGAAGAGACATCGATACTATCGATCGTGTAGATGATTTTAGCGTTTTACAATCGATTGCAAAACTATCGATTTTTTGGCAACACTAATCGCAACTGAATAGAATGCACGTGTGTAAAGGGGGACGTCGACTGTACCTACAGCTTGGCAAAAAAAAGTAGAGACTGCTCGGACTTTTTGACGAAAATTCAATACATCACTTAACCCTTTACAACATGATTTTTTATTTTTCGCTAAAAAATGTATGTTATAGGGAATTAAAAATAAAAAGACCCGTTTTTTCTGTTTTTCCATATTTATTATGATATTCGAAAAAAACACAAACCACTTTGGTACAAATTGTCCACACTATGCAGAAAGGACAGATGTCATATTTGTACCATTATGCGATAAAGGAACACAAAAAATATTAACTTAGGAGAAATGCGGAGTAACAATAAAATTGCGATGGTTATTTAAACACAAATTCACGTCGCATTTGCTGCAAAAGACTTGTGAGCGTCCATTGCAATTCGGCATTTTGTATCTTTGGCGGATGCCCCATTGTGGTACATGGTCATATCTGTCCAGTCGCACATCTTGTTGTGGCATTACACAGACTGCACCTCTCTTTCTCTTCTCGTCCATTTGTTCTTCTACATCTGCAGTTGGACGCCCACGTTTCCTTGAGCCTTTACCCTGTTTTTCGTCCAACAAAGAGCATCTGCCACAGCTACTACAAAAATGTGTGTGCAACCCAAGGTAATAAAATATTCATTCGCTAGTAAGACTAGTTTATGCATTTTGGCTCATAAAAAGACCACACCCGTAAATGCATATTCTGCATGCCGTGTCAGATTAAGACCAGACCGACGCAAGTATGTTCTGCATTTTTGCATGTTGTTCCAAATGAGGTACACCCTGAAAAATCACATTTGTGATGAAATTTACTAGTAAAAAGTTGTAAACTTACCTGTACGTACTTGTTAACATATTCATCTGACGATTCTGACGAATCAACTACAATATTTCTAAAGAAACGCAGTAAAACTATTTTATTTTTATTTTCCAAGTAAGGCAATCGTCATTGGGACAAATTTATGTCGTTGGTAGTATCGAAATGAAGGGGAGTAGGTACTTTGCTCTGGGGTCAAAATATTTAACTTTTTAAAGAGTTTTTGAGCAAAAACCGGTTTGCCTCGCATTAAGACCACGATGTGGTAAAGTGTTAAAAGGGACAAAGTGTCAAGTCGGTCTATGCTATTTTCTTATTTTCCACGTACCTATTACAAAAATAAAAGGGTAAATCCGCCGTTTTGATTACTACTGATTTATGTTATAAGTGCGTGCTAAACGTATTTAATTTAAAAGGTGTCCAATGCCCTTTAGAAAATATAATAAATATATGGCACTAGATCCAGTACATAAGAGAATCAGTAGTTACTGGTTATGGTAATGACGTCTATAGCATGGCATGGCAATGACTTTTCTGAAACGGTAATGGCAATAAGTTGATGGTAATGACGAAAAGGCTAGAAACAAATGTTTCTGCCTTAAATTCCTTTTAATCGTAATTAAGTATCACACACAAATGATTGATACATAAGAGATATAAAAGTAACAAAAAACAATTCTGACAATAATTGTTTTATTTTTTTATTGTTTCTGAAATTATTTTCTAAATGATTCTTTAGAAGTTATTCGAACGACTAATTTAATTATAGAACAATTTAGGAACGTTCTAATGTAAGTAAATCAAATAGAAGCAAAATCAATAAAGTTGCAGTTAACACTTTTCTTGAAAAAAAAATATTAGGTACCTATTCTTACAAACACTTGCCACAGTACAAATAAAGATAGTAAGAATCTTCGGGCCCGTGCGAAGCATAATAGCTTACACTAGCTAAGATGGCGGCATGGCGGGGGCTGTGTGTGTGGCTCTGCGACGCCGGGTGAGCGCGCGAATGCGAGGGCACGAGGGGCAGGCGGCTCCCTGTTCATCGTTCCAATCAAATCTGTCAGTGGTGCGAGGGTGGTGGTCGCAAGCGTTTTGGGATTCCTCTTAACGTGGTTTAATTTAAAATTTCTAAAATGGGTCAAAATTTCACCGAACTTCGCTGCATCTTGGTGAACGCGGGATGTAGCACGAACTACTCTAAGCCAGTTACTAGTGTAGGTAGAGGTAAAACAATGGTAGTCGCCTGGAGAAACCCCCCAGCTCGTTTTTAGATCTTCCGAACTGGTGTGACCTTTTTTCCACAGCCCATAATTTGGGTCCTGCAAAAGATACGCCCATTGAACTACCTACCTACTATTTGCTTCTAAAACGATGGGCCTCGACCTAGTAGCGTCGTCTCCCACGTTCAAGTGCGTTGGAACCCATCGCCGATCGCGCACGTTTGATATTTTTGCGATTTCTCCAACTCGATGGGCAACAAACGGCTTGAACATACGTCCGTCACTACGTAACCATCCAAGAACAGTCAGTGAATCGGTCCAGAAGAACGTTTGCGATAGTTTTTTTCAATGATCATCTGATATAGGTAGTCGTGGCTACTTTGACAGTGCTGTAATCGTGATGACGTGACTGTGACAAAATTTATTTTAATTTGTAATTCATGTTACTCATTACTAAATCTCTTCATAATTTGTTGTGGTTGTGTAGATAATATTTATTTTTGGAATATGCAAAAAGACACGGAAAGTACGGTCACAAATTTCAGAAAATAAGTAAAGAAATACCTAATTGTAGGTAATTGTACCTAGTTGTACCAAATTGATTTCACTTTGTTTTGCAAATGGTAATGACGTTTGTTTGATCCGTGTTTATTGAAATAATAAATAAATTATGTCATGGACAACTTCAAATAGCGGCGCCTTCTGTAGAAATATGTAAGAAATGTCATGCAAAAAATAATGTAGCAATAATACTTATTTAATTTATTATCAGCGTAGGTATTTGCGCCATTAATGGATTTTCGTAGAATCACTCAAAAGCTACTACTTTTTACCCGACTGCGGCGAAGTCTAAGAGGAGGGTAATGTTTTTTGGTGGTGTTTGTGTTTGGATGTAAGTATGTCCGATTCTATGTTCCCTCACAACTCAGATTGGTGAGGTCAGATTTTGACTAGTAAGATCTCAATCGAGTTGTGTTTGCGCAAGTGCCATAGGCTACATAAAACCAGCATAAATCCAACAAAAAATCTCTAAAAAGACAAAAATTCAATAAAAAATATAACCAAAAACCTGACTCCTGAGCATTAATTACGACATTCACAAATTACTGATTTTCAGTTGTGGCTGTCAATACAAACTTGTCTTCAGTATATAAATATAAACTTGCAACCCCAAAACGGCGGCCATTTCTAAATGTCCATCCGTTTTCCGGACGCAGTGGAATTTTATACAATTACGGACTTGTGTTGAATATTTTAGTGGATATCGAACATTAAAGACTCGGTGTAGTGAAATAAATGTGATATATTTTGTTCTGGAGTGTTAAAGACTTCCACAAGTGGTCGAAATACGCAAAATCGTAGCCAATGTCAGCAGGCGTGTCAGATCAGGTATTTCGCGTTTGGCTTATCTTTACATGTTATTTACGTAGGAAATTTGAAGTAGCGGTGTCTTATGATATTAAATTCTTATGTTTCATGTTACGGTGGCAAGCAGCGGATGAAAGGGCAAGGGAACCAAGGTAATGATGGCTGTGTGACGTTGCACGCAACTGTTCTCATGTAGGAGGGTGTTGAGCCGGTCTACTTTGCATCCGATGTTATTGTCGCCATAAACTCAAGCTTTTACTTTCAACAGCTCTCTATTATACGGTCAATATGCTTTCCGTTTGGGCATGAAATACATGAAGTAAATAAGTCCTTTGAGGAGGTGGTGGATTGTTTGCTAGAGTTGCCCAATACAAGCTGTAAAACATACTTTTGAAAAACTAGTTTGCAATCCTATGATGGACGTTTGTAGAGTCGTCTGTGCACAGCTGTAATCACAATGTGTTTGTGACACCAGGAAATGTTTAATTTGAAACCTCCACCTTAATAATTATAGCGAGCTATTTTAAAAGATTGACTGTTAGTTGTGATTGGTCTGGTTCATGCATTTTAATTGGCTTTTAATTAACGACACAAGTTACTTATCTTGATTATGTTGACACATATACATACCTAACATAATCTATTTATAACTATTTAACTATGCACTATAGACTACTTAATACTTTCCACTTTTCTAGAAAGCTTCAACCATTAAAATACCTATTATTGCATGAATAAATGGTGATTTATTCTTTGCCTTGAGACGGTTTTGCTAATACCTTTGTGTGTAAATTCTATGCATTTAAAATGGTATCATACAATAAAATATAGCAACAGCAACAGCCAAGAGATTTAATCCATTATTCTGGATTTCTCACTCTCAAACTAGAAATGGAAGGGTTTTAAGTACCTACTCATAGCAAAAATATGAGAACAAAATATTCAAATAGGCTCCCTTAAATGAACAATTGTTATTTTCCAGTGTGTAATGCGCCGAAAGAGCAACAGTTAGAGAGTGGCGGAGACGAGTTGGTCGAGCCATCATGGCGTCACCAGCAGCAACCATATGCACCTCCCATCTCGTCTGCCGATCACTACAGCGCGGCAGGTAGGTACTTATTCATTAGTATACATTTTTTCTAACAAAAGCAAGCTTCCTAACAACTCTAGTAGATAAGGTATAAACACTCCCTGGTTGTAAATAAACAGATTTTAAAACCCAGTCAAAAACAAGAAACAGAAAATTAGAATGGATACTTATTGAATAAGCAGTGGTAGCATGGTCGATAGAACACTAGCCTCACATTCAAGAGATAGTGGGTTCGACCAATCAATGATTTTTTTTTAAATTTACATAGATAGAATATTCTTTATTGTATGTACACCAGGAGGTACATAGTTACATGCATTTCTCAACTTTTGGTAGCATTGAGAAACATTGTGAGGAAACCTGATGAGAGGAAAACATTGTGAGCTTCTGAAGTGTTCTATGTATCTTGACATTGCCAATCCGCAGTGGGCACACTTGGTGATTAAGCCCATTCTCTCTCTGAGAGAAGGGCCGTTCCCTGCAGTGGTACATACATTGGCTGCATTACCTTAATTATTGCATCAATGAGATCAAATATTGATGAGATTTAAATAATAATCTAATATACAGTAGAGCCTCGATAATCTGAACTACCAAAAAATATCCCCTGGTCGGACTCACGGAGCGTTCGGATTATAGTACGAAAAAAAAGCAGGTATATTTTGACACTTTTTTCAGCTATAGTTAAAGTTTTATGTTTGCGTTTCGGTTTAGGAACCATTTTTCATAACCTCTGTTGTTGTGTTTCACTATGGATTTGTATGAGTCTGAAATAAACATTATATTATTATAAAAATACGTAGCGCGCGAGTTTAGCACAGAGTAACGTGAACACGCGAGGTAAAACATAAGATCAGCGGTCATGGTAAGAGAGATAAACGGACAGTTGGCAGTTCGGATTACAGCGGCGTTCGGATTAGGATGAGTACGGATTATCGAGGCTCTACTGTATAAAAATCTTGTATCACAGCATTTTTTATCGATTTTTATTATTTTCTTGTGTATATTTGGTAGGTCTGAGAATAGGTCATAGGCTAATTAAGAAATAATGTTTTCCGGTCAGTTAGTAAAATATAGATGGTCATTATAATTTTTTCTGTAAATATTTTATTTAACTGTCTTTATCAATGGTTTGTTTATGTCCAAGTATTACGTGTAGGGCTAGAGTTTATCATGCTTCTACTTTCGTCACACTAGAATGAATTTGTTGTGTTGGCATTCTTTGAATCATATATATAAAGAGTATAAATCTACTCACAAAATCACTACACAACCAGATCACTCAACGCATAATTGGGGACACTTATGCTATCAATTGTTCTACTTATTGTTACCACTTCTATTGGGTTTGTATTAAGTGGGAAAGGTTCAAAGACAAGTTATTGAGTACAAATTTATGCACAAAAGTGGGTTCACGGGCATTGTGAAACTGGATAATTTGAGTTCTGAATTTTTAAGAATTACATAATATGCTGACCACAAAGCGACAATTCCAATTAGTTGTTTTGGCCTAGGCTCACTTCCAAAACATGATATTCACTTATTAGTCTAGGTTTTAGCACCATTGCAACTAAGTTAAGTCACAGTTCACTATCCAGAGTCTTGGTACACCTGAATCATGGATATGATATATTTTTGTATATTTTACCATAATATTACGTATCAGTGCATCATATTATATTATTGGTGAAATACTCATTAATTTATATTTTATGTTCTCATAACATATTTAGGTAAGTGTTTTTTTACTTTCTTTCTTGCATGCATACCCCAATTTTTGCCTCTCCTTTACTGCCTGCGGGTTGACTGGTAGAAAATGCCACTAGCATTAAGTCCACTTTTTATACACTTTCTTTTGTGCAATAGAGAATGAATAATAATAATAATTATCAGCCTGTAAATTGCTTAAGATTAAACATACTGAGGACTTTGTACAGTCATCAGCACTATACTGTTGACTTCAGTAAGGATATTAGGTAGCTCAGTTAGTAATGCATTCTCTATGGTACATACTATATACTGTTGGTATTAATCTGACGCAATTTTGTAATTTGATATTGTTCAATGAATAAACGAATTTACTATTATTATCAACTGGCAAAATATTTTAACTCTAGACAAGTGTTTACTACGCAGCAACATTACTAGTTCCAACAAATTATTCTCAGAAATAATCAACAGAAGGTTGTTCAGTCAAGGAGTGTGGGTTGTGTACAACTTGCACATGTAAATGCATGCCTACTACAGATAATTTATTACACCTTTTTTTATTGTGTGTACCAGTGGCGCCTATTTACTAACAAGTTATCAGCTGCTATAAATCTATTACAGGTTTTACAACATCCTGTTTCCTCTTTCCAGGTTATTACAGTACAACAGCACTTCCTTACCAAGCATTCGGAGTTGGGGACGGAACATGGTCCACCAACGGAACAGATCCCATGACGTTCCTCGGGGGATACAATCCTCACGATTCTTACGGAATGGATGGTAGCTAGTATTTAAGACTGTGATCACGCTTTAAATGTTACAAAACCTAAACATTTAAATGTAAACTTACGCGAATATTGCTGTTTTTATTCCAGGTGTGTTTGGACCATCGACAACGCCATTCTCGACAGCCGCCTTCGGCCAGCCGGCGTCAACGTTTAACTATTTCCACGGTAACGGTGATTACTCTACTTGGGGACAATTAGGTCGCGCGAAGCAATATGACGACTACTACAGAACCGACGGACTGTACGTGCCTGACGGCATCAAGGCCGTCGACGCGGGAGTGCAAGCGCTCTCGCTCGGCGAGCACAAGATGGACAAGGATCGCATGCCCGATCTCAAGGAGTCCTCCAGCGGATCGCAGCCCAAAAAGATGACATGGGCTTCCATAGCGAGCCAACCGGCCAAGCCGGCGCCCTCCCTGCAGAGCGGCGGGCTCAAGAAGAAGGGCCCGGGCATGCCGCCGCCGCCCATCGTGCCCGGCAAACACAATATGGACATCGGCACCTGGGACGCCGGTAAGACCGCGCCGCCGCCCGCGCCGCAGCTGCCGCCCCAGTTGCCGCCCGCGCCCGCGCCGCTCCCGCCGCCCGCGCCGCTACCGCAGCATCCGCTGCACCCGACGCAGCAGCAACGACCGCCGCCGCCGCCGCCGCCGCAGCAGCAGCAGCAGCAGCAGAGCCGCCCGGCGATGCCGCTGGCCGGCCCGCCGCCCGCCTGGGCGCAGCATCCGCCGCGCGGCCCGCCGCCCCCGCAGCACCCTCCAGCCACCCCGCGCCCGCAACCGACGCCCGCGCCGCCCCCCGCGCCCGCGCCCGCCCCCACCCCCACCGTGCCCCACCCGGTGTTGGACGAGCTGCGTGTCAAGAACGACTACAACCCGAAAGAATTCGACCTGTCTGCGCCGAACGCGCGCTTCTTTGTGATAAAGTCGTATTCGGAGGACGACATACACCGCAGCATCAAGTACGAGATCTGGTGCAGCACGGAGCACGGCAACAAGCGGCTGGACTCCGCGTTCCGCGAGCGCGAGCGTGAGGGCGGCGTGCTCTACCTCTTCTTCTCGGTTAACGGCTCGGGACACTTTTGCGGCATGGCGCGCATGACCAGCGCGGTCGACTATAACTCCAACTCCAGCGTGTGGTCGCAGGACAAGTGGAAGGGACAGTTTCGTGTGCGGTGGGTTTATGTGAAGGACGTTCCTAATGTGCAACTGCGTCATATCAGATTAGAGAATAACGAAAACAAGCCGGTGACGAACTCGCGTGACACGCAGGAGGTGCCGCATGCCAAAGGGCTGCAGGTGCTGCGCATAATGCACAGCTACTGCCACTCCACCTCCATCTTCGACGACTTCATACACTACGAGCGGCGCCAGGAGGAGGAGGACTCGCGCAAGATGCCGGCGCCTGAGGAGCGCGAGAACGAGGGTGGCGGGGGCGGAGGTCGGCCTTACGGGCGCAACTACCGCGACTTCCGCGACGGCCCGCGGGACCATCGTGACAATCGCGACAGCCGTGACAGCCGCGAGCCCCGGGACCACCATCAGCGCGACCATCCGCGGGATAACCGCGGTGAACACCAGCGCGATGGCCGCGACCATCGTAACGATCATTCTCGTGACCATCGTAACGACCACCCCCGTGACCATCGTAACGACCACTCCCGCGACCATCGTAACGACCACCCCCGCGATAGCCGTGACAGTCGCGATAACCGCGACAACCGAGACGATCGCGACGGGCGCGACAACCGCGATCACGGCTACCGCGACCGTGACAACTACAGACCTCATCATAATAATAAGGTAAGTCCTCAGACATTGTTTAGAAGAATTTTAACGCTTGTTCCTTGTTACTAACATATTTTTTCCCGTGCAGGATCGCGACGGGTCGCGCGGCCGCGGGCGCCCGCGCAACTAATCATTCGGACGTTTGAGGGCTGGCTTCTCCCCATAGACGACTAGTGCTTGAGAATAATTGGTGCCACATTGCACATCGCATATGTACGCGTACGTACCTACATAAACCGGACCCAGGGGTACCACAGCAAAGTGGTCGCCTGATGGCCATAACATTTCGTATGTATCATAGAGTATCAATTATTTTAAAAAAAGTGCTTCACTAACAAAAAAAACTTTCAACAAATTATAATGTGCTAACAAAATATTTTGAACTGGAAGAACGTTTTAATAAACAAACGCCAAGTGAACAGAACATTAACAAAGTACCAACGAGCGTTGTATGTCGGAACGCCTCGTACGACGCAGTGTGGAGTTGTGGACGTTTATTTCAAATTTGTGGACTGAATCAATGTAATTTTTATAACTAGGGAATTCTGTGGTGTGAGGAGTTGATCCTTTCAGCCAGGGACTGGTGATGTTAATTAAAATAAAATGAAATTGTCAAGAAGCTACGGGCAGCGCATCGCCGCCCGCGCGGTGGCGTTCAGCAAAGTGTCAACGATTGATAAAAAATCAAATAAGCCTGTCATGATGAACTATTGTAACTTTTGTATTGCATTGAAATTGTAATCATTAGTAAGGTGTGGAGATTTTATATACATTTTTTGAATGTCAGTTTAAATAGAAGAGCAGTTTTAACAGTTGGTTCTCTCGTGGCATTGAGTTGTTTTACTCCATTGGCTTAACATCTTGCTTGACTGATTCACTTGTTACTTCAGAATGTTCTATACCTACCTAAAAGGTAAAGTTGGATGGAGTAAGACCCGTTATTCAACATCTGGCCCCTGTATTATGCTGTCTTAAAAAGCTTTAATTTCTAAAATGCGCAATTCCTGAAATGTTATGGATAGAGTTTGTCATTTACAAAAACACTTTTGACACGTGTTAACTTCCAAAACAGAGGTTGTGGGTTCGATCTCTTACATAGGTACTTGATTTGTGCATTGATGTCCTTGCCTGCTTACCATAGCACTGGGTAATCTAGTTTGGTATCAGAACATGCGACGGTGACTTACTTATGTTTCTACCACTTGAATTTTTTTTTTGCCACTATAGATTTTCGAGAAGAATGCACATTCTTCTCTGTAGGAATGCTGTGACATTTATGGAGCACGGATTTGCGAATTTAAATGAAATTACCCAAACCTGATATTTATTCGCAGAACAACATTTGTTGTAAAACTCAAATTCTAATTAGGTGTTTCACGTATTGCGCATTTTAGAAACATCTATCTCTGTCTATGTACTATCTGCCGTTGACTTATGATTTAATTATTATAGTTATAGATAGATATGAAAATGTTTCTTGTTGAAATTTTTTTGACATCTGTATATATTTTAATAAAAGTTAAAATATTTTCTACTCTTAAGCGCAACTTCAGTGTGACGAGAGAAATTAGATCAACAAAACTAACTTCACATTGTTGGAGGTTTACTGGCTCACCTTAATTTGCAGCTTGTTAGCAGTGGTTGCTATTTTTTTTATTAAATTTTAATTTCATCAGAATGATTTCTGTTACATAGTTATCAGATTTCGTCATTATGATTTCCTTTTTTATTTCAACATTATCTTGTAGTTAGTAACATGCTGATGCATTATAAAGTTTTATTTTTAAAATAGGTTTTTACCCTTATTAAATCAAGAAAGAAAACCATGTCCTTCACTGCGCATGAAGTGTTTATTTTAAATTATGTCTTCAAGTTCTCTTTGAAACTGATAATAAATTGAAATCTGTATGAATTTGCCCAAGTTTTTTTTACTTAAAATCGCTAACTCGCCTGGGGCGCCATTACGTAACATCTTCACGGTACCGATGGAGTGCTTTGAAGTCGACAGATTTATTCATGCCCGAACTGTGAAATACATACCTACTTCCGAAACGTCAAAATGGATACATCATTATCAGCCTAGGCTTGTCCACTGCTGGACATAGGCCTCTCCAATTGCACGCCACTGAGCACGGTCCTCGGCTACTCTCATCCAACTGCCAGCTCTTGCCAGCCGCCTTGCGAAGATCATCGCTTTACGGAGTCTGAGGACGTCCTACACTACGTTTACCGATCCGCGGTCTCCACTCAAGAACTCGTCTACCCCATCTATCGGTTATCAGTTCTTCGGATGATATGGCCGGGCCACTGCCACTTCAGCATGCTAATTCGGTGGGCTATGTCGGTGACTTTGGTTCTCTGTCGGATCACCTCGTGAGTTCGGAGAAACACGGCTCAGCGTGCTATGGAAAGAGCTTTGTTTGATGTTTCAGAGAAACATCAAACATTGCTCTTTCCATAGCACGCTGAGCGACTTTAAATTTGTGGACGCCCCACCGTGAGTGTCCACGTTTCGGCACCATATGTCATGACGGGTAGGACGCACTGGTTGAAGACTTTCCTCTTGAGACTCTGGGATTGGCGATGTGAAGACTCTACGTAGTTTCCCATACGCTGCCCAGCCCAGCTGTATTCTTCTATTGGCCTCTTTCTCGAAATTTTTACCCAACTGCATGGTTTGCCCGAGTTAAACATACCTACTCCTTAACAACTTCGAGAATACTGCCTTGAACTGCAATTGGCTCCGGACTTACGTGTTCATTGAACATAACCTTGGTTTTATCCAAGTTCATCCGGAGACCAATGCGTTGGGAAGAATCAGCTAGGCCACTCAGCATATTATGTTGTAGATCTTGCAGCGTTTCCGCCATAATGACGATGTCTTCTGCAAATCGCAAGTGTGAAAGTTACTCACCGTTTAGGTTAATGCCGTACCCCTTCCAGTCCAGTGTCTTGAACATATCCTCCAATGCATTTGAGAACAATTTGGGGGAAATAACATCCTCTTGTCTTAGACCACGAAGTATGGGGATAGGCTCAGACTGCCGGTTCTGGATTTGGAGTTTTGGACGGGCATCTGGATACACACCTAACCTAATATAATTAGAATTACGGTCTTATTTATAAAAACAAGATTCTTTAAAACACTCGAAAACGCCGATTAAAATAGTCTGGTGAAGATTTTACACGGAAAAAACCCTAACCACATTAAATAAACTACCTCTGAGCAGTGCTTTACAGGAATCGTGTTTTTATAAATAACACTTAATAAATCTTTATCTGTCTTGTGCAATAAAGAATTAATAATAAATACGGAATAGGCTGGCTGGTCCCTAAAAACCGATGGGTGTATCACACCAAATCCCAACGCATCCTGCTCTTATATCACGTAACGTGTTTTTAAGGACTGGTCGCATTCGGCTTGTGCTTCAAACCATCATCGCAAGGCATTAGAAACCGCAGGTGGGTTTTCATCTTTATTATCTTACCTACTAGTTGATGAATGGCGTCTATCGCGAAGTCTACGATTTCACTTTTCTGCTTATCGGGTGTCCTTTATCTTCATCGAATACATACAGCCATTGTTGAAGCTTCTTCGGCTAAGTAGTGGGGGCCGAGGTTCGTATAGCCAGACTAGTCTTCGGATAATCAACGTTCTATATTTCCACTTTATCGGGTTAAGCATTTAAACGACTCCAAAGTGTCAAAATATGTATGTAGTTATGTGATAGGTCGGAGTAGGCTAAATCAGAACTCCATACAGGGTGGATGCAACAACCAGTTTGGGTTCCACATCTACCTACCTACGCCCAATGCGTTTTGCGACTGACGCACTCATCGAGTTGACCTTTGTTGGCTCACATGTAGACGGCCCGATATGAAGCCTCCAATATGAGGTTGCCTGGAAGAAATTGCTATTAGCAGTAAGGCCGCCAATTGTACCTTTTCTTTAGTAACCATTGTTTCGGTAATTGTTTTTCCGGTGTACAATAAAGAATAATCTTATCTTATGAAACGGACGTCTGACTTGGCTACTCGTGTTTGGTTATTTGGCAAATATTAATCATCCATTGCCGGGTTTTCTGACGAATCTGGCACAAATTTTGTAAAACCTGAAATTTATTTACGATTAGCGAAGGGACTGGACAAGCACTTTCCTCTTTGTCATACAATATTGTGTGAGCGAGACTCGAGAGGTAAAATGCTTGTAAACAAACCGTAGACAGAAATACCTATTTGAAATTGTTTAAACGAAAAAAAAATATCTATCACTGTATGTACCTATATAGAGGTGTTTGCTCGTCCTAGGTCATTCAAGAAACAATAACCAACTGCTATAAATTTCTTGACTATGATAATAGGTACCTACCTATTTACCAACTATTTACGCAACCCAAACCAAAGCTCACTGAATGGAACAACTTTGAAAGTTTGAACTTTGAAACGAAGATCTCGAAAACAACAAACGTTGTGACTCGGTGTGACCAGTTGAGAATTTGAGTTAAAAAAACAGAGTCGAAAGAACAATATTCATAATCGACATGATATGCTCCTGAGAGGACAACACTATTTGACAGATATAAAAACTGACAGTCGGTGACTGATTGAGTTAATCTTCGAACGCTTCTGGTGACTAGCTACTTCCCACACCGTCAGTGCTGCCAGATTAGGCGACTTGTCGCCATTTCGGCTATCTCGATTTTTGGTTTCCTAATTATGCGTTAAGCAGAACAGGGGCCTAATTATGCGCACCAAATCCTGTACAATACCAATCGTCTAACTGGCAAATTAGAATGGAATTTGACAGTTATACGAATGGAATAACTCAGGATTTAGTGCACGTAATATAGGAGCTGATTTTTCAAATTAAAAACTAGTGTAATTGGAATGGTACTTAACCTTTACATCCAAGCTCTCTACGGGCTACATTACAACAAAAAGGTAGAGGTTGATGTGTTGTAGACTGTACGATATGTTGAGGTGTAGACTAGGCTAGCTAAAAAATATATTTTTAGAGTTCAATATTGGAGCTATTTCTAAGATCATCAGCTTGAAAACCGTTTTCAAGGGATTCTTGATCACTAATCTGCCAAACTTTTGACATGACATACACAGACTTCGTGTTAGTGTTTTATACTTTATTGTACACAAAGAACAGCGGTTGTAGCCTTGTAGGTAAAACGTTCGATTCGGAAACGAGAGGCCCATGTTCGATTCCCAGTGCGGGCATGTATTACTTTGTTTTCTAAGTTATGTACATTTGTGAGGTTATAGTAGCAATACCACTCGCTAACGGTGAAGGAAAACATCGTGAGGAAACCTGAGTGTCTGACCTATTCACATACCTCAGCGCTTGAAATCGCAAATCCGCGGTGGGCACGCGTGTAACGTCATTGACAACGGCGTTTATAAAATTACGGCTTTAAGCCGGCCACACTAACTTTCAACGCCCAAAAACGCGATAATTAATGTTATTTCCCGTTAATTTAGCCAAGGCATTAGACTTGGCAATGTGACCAGAAATATCTGGATCTAAAAGAAATTTACGACGAGACAGTATGTAAATTTAAAAAAAAATCAAACCGCCCGACGAATGTGATCCCTTTTAAGTAAAAAAAATGTTCTCTTTAATGTCTGGGGATCGCTAAGTAAACTAATTATGTAGAAATATAGATGAATTTATTGGAGATGGTTATTGGCTGAAACCTGGGTGGTCTGAAAGCTGCGGTTATGAAATAAGAAATTTAAAATGCTATCTATTTAGACTATTAATTTTAAGTATAGAGTTAAAAGAAAAAAAATCAATTGCAATATCTTGTTTAGAGTTGAGAAGTCCTGTTTCGAAAAATTCGCGAACTTTTAGTATCACCTCCTTGTCTATTAACCGCTTATTTACCGTGTCACAGATCTGTGTCCGAGTTTGTATAGACTACATATACATCCCGTTAGCGAGGGCAGTTGTTAGGTTAAAACAATGACCCACGAGCCTGCGGCTAGCAACTTAATTGATCTCATAGATTCGAGTTTGTGTCGAGATATCTTCGGAAACTGCTTTTTTAAAATAACAAATTAGCGAAATTATTCGATAGCTATTGTTAAGGTACGTTCATTTTGATATGGCTTCCAAACCACCCAAAATTCATGTTGTACTATTTTTGTGGATCTTAGTCTTATTTAACCTTTTGGCTACTAAGTAATAAGTAACCAATTTGCCAATGTTGCCATATCTTGGCGGGTCAACATCGCAAAATAAGAATAAAAACATATCTTTGCAAAACTTAGCAATTAGATTTTTTTTTTATTTGGCTATTTTGACCCGCAACAACCTGGCAACACTGGCGGCGATTCCTCTTCGTTCTTCCTTTGCCCGAGTATTCCAATAACAACAAAAGCTTATCGTAGTCGCACGCATTCGACTCGCCGACCGTGCACCGAAAATAATGCCGTCGCTCTTTCATTACAATCGAACTAAAAGAGCAAAGAAACGATAACAGTGTTGTGGACCTTGTCGAGATCACTGTGGGATTTGTGGACTCTTAAGATTGCTGAGGCAGTTTGTGACAGTGGCCTGAAGTGAAAGAATAATTTGCAACAAAAATGAGACATGCATTCGACCGAAATGCAAAAAAGTGTATCAGTGCAAGTGGATAGTGATTTCGCTTTATTGTTGCCCAGCGGTGCTTATGAAATAAAGAAGATGGAGCCAAGATCCAAACTGCGGAAAGCTATACTGTTTTGCTTGCTACTTTCACTGTTCGGCATGGTGGCCTTTGGCTATTTCTGCCCAGACCAGGTAAGCTACTTGCCCGCTCTACTGATTGGCTTGTGTATTAATTTTGTTCATTCATTTACAATTACATTTAGTCACCAGCAAGCTAAATTTAAGATGTGGCCACTGAATACAGGTTTGAAAGATGACTGCAATATTTTCCCAAGTATTGTCAGGGTTAGCCGTTGTATGTAGTTGTCTGAATGAGAAAGTCTTGTAGAAGACTTGGTCTTAGTTTACATCCAGTAGTGTGAATAACATTACTCTTATCTGGTATCTGATCAAGTTTGTGAGGGCAAATTATAATTAGATTTGGTATGGTTGCGTGTTTAACACAATAATTTAAGTTTTATCTTTTAAATAGACCTAAATGATGCTCCAAAAGTGAAAATTTGGTTTTGCTTGCAGAAAAACATTAACTTGTTTTAATATTAAAATTTGTAGCTTTTGTATTAGGCAGAAAAAATAAGAACAAGTAGGTAGGTATGCACCTATTTACTCACTAAAATGAAAGCAGGTTACAAAGTATTTTACTTTGGATTTAAAAAAAAATAAAGCTAAAAACTTGTAACATATTTTGAAATTGAAAGTGATTATTAAATAGTCAAAACTGCAAGCCTAGTTTTAATATATGAAGCGGCTTCCCTAGTACCAGCTATGTGTGCATTTGACTGAGGGAGGGGTAACACTGAAAACTTTAAACTCACTCCTATCCTGGAGGTGTATCTGAAGGTAAAAACATAAAAGTAATTACAAACAATAAAATAATTTATTCATTTCTGTAAGTAAACATAAAATTTTTAAAACCAATTAAAATCATAATAAATGTTAGGTAGTTTCTTTTTAGTTATCTTTATTTAATTTGTAACACTATAATTTTGTACTTAATATATTTTATGTAGCAAATGTTTTAATTTTAACTGTAACCTTATTAAAGAGTATAACCACATAGGAATGTTATTGAAATAATGCAAAACTTGAACAGTCTTATTAATAAAAACAAAATTCATCTAAAACACTCCTCAGAGGCAGGTTAAAAAATCTGTGGCTTCATCTTCTTTTTACCACAGACAAATTAAATCTGATGTGTGTTTTAAGGAATTGTGTTTTTATAAATGAGACTGAAAATCTATAATCATCACTAATATTAACTAAACCACTTATTGGTACAGGTGGCGATTTTGGTTAACGCAACTCAACTACTAGTGAGTCTATATTGTATATTGGACAATAATTTGGAGGGCTTCATTCAGTAAATGAAACCTTGCAATTTATTGTTTCAAAAGTTTATAAAATTTAGAATTTCTAACTTTTGTTTAATAATTGCTTAATAAGCTAAACTTAATAATCATTGATACTGATGAGACTCAGAAGATACAGAAGAGAATGAACATCGATGTTTCATAATTCTTTTAATGCCTAGCGAAACAGACACCTGACTGGTAACGGATGGAAATAAAAAAAAAACAAGACAAAAAATTGCAACTTAGAAGTAAATGTTCTCCACAACAACCCGGCTACAAAATTAAGTTTGTTGTATATTTTTTTGTAATAAATTAAATTTTCAGATTTTATCCTTTGCTTGTGCTAGAACCTTGCTTCTTCCCAAATTCAACATTTCTATGTCAAGGTTGACTATCAAAGTTAATTATTAATTTAATTAATGCTACTATTAAGATTTTTCCCGTTATGATTAACAACTTCTTTCTTTGAACGGGGTAGAAAGTGTAAAAGATGGGAAGACGAAATTAAACTAACAGCAGGTCCTAACTGGAGAAGAGTCACACAGGATAGAAAACAGTGGAAATCATTGGATATTCTATAAATTCCGAAACACCTATTTATTAATTTAATAATTGATAATAAATTATAATTATTTAATTATTAATTAATAATTATTTATTTATTAATTATTTACTTGGTAGTAGGTCTCATCTTCTTTTTTTTATGGATTTAGACAAGTCAACTGCAGATCAATCTTTACACTTCGATTGCTAAAGTCTGTTCCTCTAAGAATGTCAAAGTTTCTTTTTGAAACGAAACTCGTAAGGAATTTCATACATAATCTAAAAGAAAGTTGAGACGTTTTAAGTGTGACACCTGTGCCAGGAGATCCCGCTCTTCCACAGCTATACAGATATATATTCGGTCTTAGAAACTGTAGACGCAATAAGTGACTGCAGTAATAATGAATTAAAGTCTGTTACGTTCTCAGAGCCCACGGCACCTGTCGACAGGCACAAAAAAACGAGCTGGCTATTCGTCGTCTGCTATTCATAAAGGGGGCACGCGACCGCCAAACGGAGTAAACCCTTGTCTCCCAGCCAACCTAGCAAAGTAGGATTTAGATGATCAATTCGGTTGAATGTTCTCCGGTCGAAGCTTTACTTTTCTTGAATCACCGTAATATCAAAGTTAATTCATTGCTAGCTTTTGCCCGCGACTTGGTCCGCGTGGACTTTAGTTTATAAGAGTGGTTCTAAATAAGTTACGGATGCTTTTAGCGCATGTAAAATAAATAAATAAGGGATGTATTAGAAAATGGCAAGATAACACAGTTATCTGATGAAATATCAGATACTATTTGTACCCTTGTTGAATGGTTACGGTCTGTAGGACTAAAAACAAATGCAAGTAAAACCAAAATGATACATTTCCGAAACTACAACACTTCACGTTTGGAACTTGATCTCACAATGGATAATACAAAAATTTCACTAGTAGACCACGCGAGATTTCTGGGAATATGAACATATGAACTGGAAGAAGCACATTAAGGTCCTTGCGGGGAAACTAAGTAGTTTTAGCTATGCATTAAGATGCTTGTCAAAAATTACAACGACACATGCATCATTACAGGCATATTATGCCTACTTTCACTCCAGACTTCTTTATGGCTTGGCGCTGTGGGGAGGAAGTGTTGAGTTAGACAAAATTTTCATTTTACAGAAGAGGTGTGTTCGAATTTTAAGCGGAGTCAAATCAAACAGATTGTCTTGTCGCGATCTGTTTTGGAAACTAAAAATCCACACGGTAACAGCGCTCTACATAATTGAATTGTGCAAATTGGTTAAGCATTTTCCAGAGAAATTTCCAATCAGCGCTGAACGTAAGTGTGGTAGGTTAAAAGAACGCTTCAGGCATCATCTCGAAGTTAAGATCTGTAGAACGACATCTCACAGTAAAAGTACTAGCCATGCAGCAGTTTCCGTATACAATAAATTACCAAAAAATATCAAGCTTCTCCCTGGTGATCGATTCCTCAAGGTATTAAAGGAATATCTACTTGTTATGTGCCCATACAATCTGAACGAATATTATTAAAATTGCAAATAGTTTTTCATACTGATTATTGATCTAATGCTGCAATTTTACTGATTTGTTATTTAATGAGCTATTAATTAATGTACCTAATGTTATTATTATCTATTATACTAATTCTAAATTATCAAATTATCAAATTGCTATGCCACTATCGGTAAAATTACACTTGTACCACAATTTTTGTAAACATCATTTTGAAATTGATAAAAAGTACCCTAAACCGGCGTGCGTGCATGCAACGACTAATGAATGTTGAGGAAGCGAAAGCGATCTGTTAGGATCGTGGCAAGTGGTAGTCCCTGGTCGCTGCCTACCCTTCTGGGATACAGGCGTGAGTTTATGTATGTATGTAAAATAAATATTACAATAAATAATGTGTTCATTTAGTGTAGGACCTTTGATGGTCTATGATGAGATCCGTAGACGAACGAAAGTCGTCGACATAGCCCAGCGGATTAGTAAGTTGAAGTGGCAGTGGGCGGGGCACATAGCACGCAGAACTGACGGCCGATGGTGCCGTAAAGTTCTCGAATGGAGACCACATATCGGCAAGCGCAGCGTAGGACGACCTGCCACAAGATGGACAGATGACCTCATCCAAGTGGCAGGAAGACGCTGGATGCAAGCCGCTTCCAACTGGACTTTTTGGAAATCCATGGAGGAGGCCTATGTCCAGTGCAGCAGTGGACTTCTTGTGGCTGAATGATGATGATGACGACCTACACCTTTATTTTGCTTAGCTTTCGTTGAGTTACAACTTTTTTTATACGATGGTACTGTTGCATCCGAAAACTTTATGTTCACAATACCTATTCTTTGAGTTATATTTATAGTAGAACCTCTTTGCATATTCCGTTACACGTTCTTCCCTTAGGTGCTAACATGACCAGGCTTATTAGCCTGAAATAGGAGCGCTTACTCTAGAGCAGGCAACGTAAAACTTGCCATGCGAGAAGCAGATTCGTTGATTCCCGGTTCCTATGATCAATAACGACTCGTTTTGCTTACGGATGGTTAAGATGTCTAGCTAATCAAGTATTCCTCTTAAAAACTATTTCGAATAACGTACCGTGCGATAAATTTATGGAGATAACAATTTGTAAAGCTCCTAACAATTTTTTGAACATCAACCAGCCATTCAAGTTACGGGACGTTAAGGAAAAGTTACCGATTACGAATAACGATTCGTTAAATATAGGAACCGGGCATAAGATGAATTGCTTTTGTTTTTAATTACAGTCCCTGTGACTTATTAATTGTGATTGGAAGTGTGTGATATTGTTTGAATCTTTAGGAGATCATCTCGGGTGACATAGCCCTCCTCTTGGTAGCGACCTAAAATGAGACTACCGAATCTTTACTTCTGACATCTCTATTACACCCTCATAGGGGTAGAACTTTGAATTACAGCGAAATACGTGTTTCCGGACTTGGCACCAATCCGGACTTGGCCCCCGTGGTGGAGTATGGCCTATACCTTCCTCAGGGAAGAGACCCGTGCCCCTCGGTGGGGACATAATGGGTTGATGATGACGTGTTTCATCAAGTTCTATGACTTACATTTGTACTAAGTTTTAAGAAAATCCGAACATAAATAATTTACTGCCCGCATTAAATTTGGCGATCCTTTTCACCCTCTTAGTGGTCTATTCCGTGTCTGTTCCGTGTGGGGCCGGATTAAGAATAGCGTCACTCCATTTCCTTCCGTGGATGTCGTAGAAGGCGACTAAGGAAATAAATTACCAGGAGATGGGCAGCAGCGTCTTCCTGAGATTCCAACCACATACTGCCATCGCCAACCCGCCTGCCAAGCGTGGCGATTATGGCAAAACCCCTCATGGTTATGAAAACCACGAGGGAGGCCTATGTCCTACAGTGGGCGTGAAATGGCTGATGATGATGATGATTAGTGGTCTAATTTTGCAAAATACAGGTTTCCTCAATTGTGTTCAAGTTTCGTATAAAAACTATAAATATTTTACTTTCCATAAAATGTTGATAAGTACCCCTTTTCAGCCTCTAACGGGTCGAACTTTTAAAAACTAATAATACTTGATATACTGCGAAATACATGTTTCGTAAATTTTATTGAATTACATTTGTTCTAAGTTTCGAGAAAATCCGACCACAAATACATTACTCCCCGTACAAACAATGGCACCCCGTTTTACCCTCTTAGGAATTGAGTTTTGAAAAACAGAGAAACATGTATTAAGTTTCAAGAAAATCCGACCACAAATATTTTACCTCCCGTACATACTTTGGCACCCTTTTTGACTCTCTTAGGGATTTTGATAATCTAAGAAATATGTGTTCCGTTAATTTTATTGAAGTACATTTGTTCTAAGTTTCGTGAAAATCCGACCACAAATATTCTACCCTTCTTTCTCCTTACAAACTTTGGCACCTCTTTTCAAGCTCTTAGGGATTGAATTTTGGAAAAACATAAAATTTGTGTCTTAAAACTTATGTAGGCGTACATTTGTACCAAGTTTTGTACAAATTTGGGCACCCCCTTCACCCCTTTAGGGCTTGAATTTTCTAACATCCGTTGTAATCTCTTGTCTCCATCATTAAAGGATACCCTGTGCAAAATTTCAACTTTTTAAGTCCAACGGTGTGGGCTGGGCCTTGATGAGTGAGTGTGTCGGATGCTTGCCTTTTATATAATATTAGATTATCCCGCATGAATTTTTGTGCTGGTACTCTACGGGAGGCGAGATGGAATGACAGGATCCGATTGAGTATTCATTCTATGTTTAAAAGAAAGATTCTTTGTTGTTATGGTGAAAATTAACGGCGCGGTTCATAAATTAACTAAAACTGGAGTCTTCGTAAACTGGTTTCGCCTTAAATTGTTTATAATTAAATTAATTCATAATTTTCTTCAATTTAACGTTTAGATTAGACGTCGAGTGAAAGTCGCAGAATGAAACACAGAAATGAACGAAAAATCGATGTCGGGTTTCGCCTTTATAAAATGCTCTCACTGCGCACTGAGCACCGACTGAATACTGATTAATTAACAGCATTGTCAGTGCAGCTTATTTTTCCACGAGACGCCGCGTTGACTTCGCTCTTCACATGGAGTTGCCTAATTAAAAAGGGTGGTTTCCATAAGACCGTCTGTTCATCTGTTTTTGCTGCCACAAACGCGCTGGGTTCGCTAAGCGGTGGCGGGCGGCTCGGCTCAAGGCAAAAAAAAACCCGCATCGAGCCTGCTTTACAACCCCGTCTGTGCTACACCAGCTCAAATATTTAGACGAGTCTTTGCTAGCCGCGAATACTTTCAGTCCAATCGATGGTTTGCTGTGTTATTGCTTAGGCTACGCGGCGGATTTCTTTTCTTTTTTCTTTTCGTGTCGAATCGGTGCGCTTATTGAAGTTTTTAGTTTATAGGTCTCCCGGTATAAAAGTCTATTTCACGCCTTTCATCGCGCAATTTGTCCGAAAAACTCACTATAAACTTTATTGTACGCCACATCCTTGGCTCTAGAGGTGGGTCGATGGAATGTTCTTCAACCGAGAATTTTCTTAAACTGAAAACATTCTCGTTAAGCGAGAATATTCTGAGAACTCCGAGAGACATTGGTGCAGACATTTTGAAGATAATCAGCTCCAATGTTGCTCTTGAGAGGTTCTCAGCTTCTATTCTAGGGATACACATGAAGATTTGAATTAATTAAAATTTTGGATTTGATTCAAATACTCAGTTTCATTATCGCTTTCTACGTCAATAGATTTGGACGTGCGATGCTGACCAGCTCACGAACAACTGGATCTAAGGAGCCCATCAAACTTCAAACGTCTTTACGATAAGAGCGTTTTAATGCTTACGCATTAACGCATTAACCTGGATTGGTTGTCCCATGTATAGTACTCTCGTTGCGAATCGCTAAGTGCTACCTAGAGCTACCTTTATGCGTCAAAATTTATCGCTCCCCTGCTCCCGCGGGAATTCGCATTCCGTCGATGTTTGTGGAAGTCGAATTGAAAGCAACGCTTTGATGTTTACTCACGAGCTGCTTTACTAGCGTGTTTTGGTTTTTTCGAGCAGTTGTGAAGGCGCATCCGCGAGTCTTATTTTCTTGCGTATCTATGAAAGGGATGGCCAGCTGGCTCAGCATGATCTCTGTGTCATTTGTGATACAGATCGGTATCAATAGGACCAACTGGCTTTACGTAGCGAATAGTGAGTTAGCACGGCATTTTCTTGTACCTCTCCACTAATGGAGCTTGGCTAAAAAAGTAAATTCTGCCCCATGTTTGTGTTGTCCTTGCGTGGTTACTATAGCACAGGGTATCCTAGTTCGGGACCAGGATAAGTGTATCGTGTGGAAGTTATTATTTAGTTAATTCAACCATGTTCCAAATGTTCTACTGTGAACCAGGAATTTCTTCTATCAACTCGGATACGAATAGCCAAGTGTGGCGCCAGCATTAGAAGCTTGAATTCTTTATACATTCAGGGGATTGTAAGCTTTCGTGAATTTGTCCAGTGTGAAACTGTCCATTGAATGGCGCGCGCCGTAGGACATACATATTCGTGACTCTACATCGATGCATTGAGCTGTATCCAGTTCATGTTAAGCCAGCTGGGCGGAAATAATCTTTGTGTATTCCTTAAATAATTTGCGTATTATTGCGCTGCCGCCGCCCCGGAACCAGTTCTGTCTATCACCACATGAGTTTCATATTGAAATTGTTCCCCAACTTTACCGCAAGCTCGCAGCTGTACGTGTACATATCTAGTGTGTATGGCTGGTCGGCTTGCTTAGCCAACTTACTGTGAGAATAATTAATCTGATTAATTAGTCAGTGATAGCTCCTCTTGTCTTTATGCTTAAAACTTAGTTTCTCTAATCCCTACTTCAGAAATCTCTCTGTTACAGTAGTAACGGTAAAGTTCCGCGCAACTTTTTGCGCTTAGTTAGCGTAATTCACTTCTTTCTGATTCTTTTTATTCTTTTTGAGATATTTTTGAAATGGGATAACTAACTCTCGCCCTCGGCTTTTCCCCTTTAACTTTTTGACATCTAATTGCGGCTTGATTCTTTCGTGAACTTGAAAGTTGTGACGCCCGGTGAAACTTTGCGGCCGCAACTGACGGGGTTCTTTTAATTTTCTTCTTTAATTCCGCGCCCCGTTTCTTTGCTGAATAAAGTAGACGCGCTCGGTTGCATTAGCAAGTCGATGGCTTTCAAGTACTTCGCGAGTTTATAAAGTTCTCAATTCACGCTCCAAGATCAATACTGTGATAACTTGCCCGTACAAATGTTTCAACTGCCACCTACGGATTGCGGCGTGTAGGCGGCCGGCTGGGTCACTGCGAACGTTTTGCATAAACACGCTACATATATTGCAATTCCAGTCTGTGACGCCTACAATTTCCAACATCAAGTTGGAGCTATATTGATCGGTGTTCTTCGTTCCACAAATACTTGCCTATTTACGAGCATACCTTTGGACGGCAGCATGTTGCCAGCCTTCCTCGCTTTGGTCTGTCAGTGACCCTCTCGAAGAAGTGGAAGTTCACATAAAATTCGCCCAGCAACGAGTCACAAGAGCGAGTTTGCGTTTCTTTGCACGCTTATGTCTTGCTGCAGCCTGCGTCCCTTTATGGCGCGTTCGAGTTGTTCTGCTGACGACGACTTCCACTGGAGGTGCGCGTTGAATTGATAATGGGCACGATAACACCTGGCCACAGATGCGTGCGATAGCTTAGCTCCCTTTCTGGCTATCGATCCGTCTTCAGTCTGTATTTAGTCGAAAGGTGATTGGTTGAAATTGTGGTTTATCCACGATAAATCACGATGTTGATTACCTAAATCAATCCGACCGTGAGTGGAGTGGCTTGGACCGTCCGCAATAGTGAGCAATCGGGTCACCGCGGTGTGACTGGGTGCCTGCTACCTAATCAACGATGTCATTGACGCCGCATGTTCTACCCTTGGAACTACCCTACATATTTGCAACAGTGGGAATGCCCGCTGTTTCAAATATGTACCACGTACATTACAGAGGAGTAAATAGCTCATATGAAAAATACCTCCAATGAAGTTGTAGTGGCGATATCTCCCGTGCTGATGTAGAGATCGCCTTCAAGTCTGGCGCCAGATCATATTTCTCGTACCGAAGGGGTAACCGATATTGCGTGGCAGCCAACAATGTATGAAAAGATTGCAGCGAAATCGAACACCCCCACATTAGAGCGTAACATTTCAAACACTACATGCGTTCAAACCTCTGATATCATCCTACGTATTAAGAAATATCATAGAAAAGTATACATTTCATTAAGATCTCTATTGCGCTAAAAGTGCCAGCACTAACAAACATGTAGATATCTGTCTACTTACTTTAAATCAAAATAGACTTTGCTAATGAGCCGGTAGCGTTGATGGCATCGCTGTCGGGCTTGCGATAATTTGTCACAGCGACGCCGATGCGCTGATTGTGAATCCATCTATACCGGGGAAAGGGACTCTGCCCACTTCATTAGTCGAACAAACAACCGGGTTCGAGGGGCGAGCGCGCTCCAGCCACCCACTTAACCTCCCCTTCAAGGAAAACGTAAGCTATTAAAAATATTCCTCTCCCTCCCGCGATTACTGTTAATGTAACCGCGCCACGGATTTGAGAGAAAATTATTGCGAGTAATTTCGCGGAGCAGCAAATTTCTTTCATTGCTGGTGCCTACACTCGATGGTGATGTTATTCGCCATTTCGCATATGAAACGGATTAGTCATTCTGACGTTTTTGGGAAGCTGCTCTCTTAGGGAAATTGTTTTCATTTCTGCTCTGCGATTCGGCTATCTGTTTAATTTTATTTGCTGGGGCTACTGTTGAGTTACACATAAAAATACACAAGTTAATAAGGTAAATTAGCACATCCCTTGGTATCCCACTGTGAACATAACTGATTGCAGTTTACGGAGAGCAATGTTTTGTGACAAGGTGTGCCTCATTTCATAGAAATTTTATACAATTCACGGCTCTCGATGACAATTCGATGCACATCGGAAAGTCGATTAACCCACAGCCACGCCCTAACCCACGATTGTTTATTGATTAGATCCGTTTATATTTTAAATATTAGGGACACAAAACAGCAAGGAAACAATGCAGTTACTAAATAATAATGTATGACCTTGCATGAGGTTCACTAGCGTCACCAATGTAAAAAGTCATATCTTCTTTCACAGATAGTTTTTGCAAAAAGTAATTTTCAATTATTCAATTTTGTAATATTTACGACCCATGACCGAGAACTTTGAATCAAAAACCTGGGGCTAAATAGCCTCTATGCCAAAAAAAGCCGTTTTTAGCGGAAATTCTATCTAGTATTTTTCACACTACGATACGATACTAACCACATTTTTATATTCTTTTTGTTGCACTAACCCGTGCTGAGGACAAATTTAAAAACCTATTTAGAGGCTAAAAATTACACCCATGCCGGGACTTGAACCCGTGACCTCTGGCTAACCGTGCCAGCGCTCTCCCACCCAACTGAGCTAATGGGCAAGTGCAAGCATCGGCGAAATTTCGAGCCTCTTTACAAACTTCTCTATATTACGTACAGGCGGCGACATCTGGCCGAAGCAATTTACATCACTTGCAACTCCGAACAACCCACTTTGCAGTTAGGTTTTAACATCGGAATGATGATATCGCTGTACCAACATGATCATATTCTCTTTGATGCACTAACCCGTGCTGAGGACAATTTTAAAAACCTATTTAAAACCCGGCAGGTGGATTTTTTTGCCTCTAAATACGTTTTTATAACCAGATTTTGCTAAAGCTATAATTAATTTCATCCGTCCGTTGAGTTCCCAGTTATTTATTTAACCATGTGGAACACTCTCATTAATGGTTTACTCTCAATTGATGTTTATGTCGCAATTTAAAAGTCTTCTTTCTTTCATTACAGAAACATCTAACTTCGCCTTAAATGAAGTGGCTTTGATGGACTGATTTCGATTATAAGGGGGTAGGGGCATGTAGAGGCAAGCAGGGTAGTGGCGCGGAAGAGGGTCGCCCAAGGTCGACAGCCCTCGGGCTTGGGTAGTCTCAAAGAGGGGACCACGTGTGTCATATTAACTGACGCTGCTCGTCCGTACCTTATTAGTCGTCAATATCGAAGTAATATCGCCCTTCCTTTGTTGTTCATCGGTTCTATATTCTCTTTATTAATAGAGCTTTCCCGAAAGTTATTCATGTCAATGGCTCCGCCGCGTATTATGTACATAGTAGTTCAACTGCCTGATTGGGTGTTGAAACATTCACCGAAACGTGCCCTGCCCGTCTCAGACAATATGTGTATATAAAGACTATACCGCCGTCTCGTCGCCACTCAATTTCCGACGGTCCTGTCTTCATTATTCAAATGTTATTAGCAGCTCTATTGATCAAAGCTTATTTTCGATTATAGTCTCTCTCCGTGGACGTGGTTTGCCTGTTTGGGTATAGATGAATAAATCCCTGCCGAAAGTAAAAAATCACCCCTTCGTTTAAAGTGTTATCGGATTAAATCAAACAACATTTCCTATTTCAGCACCGACCGCCCACTGGCGACTCGCAAAACCCCGCGAGCGGCCGCTATGTAGGCCAAATACACCTCCAGTTTTATGATGTAGCTGGGCGAAATTATATCACGTACTTGAGCCGGTAATTGGATCCTGACAGTAACTAATGATGGTCTCGTTTGTAGGTGTGCGCTGTCACCCCGAGGGAGCGGGTGTCGGAGGCGGCGCTGGCGCTCAGCTACGGGGAGACCCCGGGCCGGCCCTTGCCGGATGTCATGACGCAGCCGGGCCTGTCCTACGACGAAGTCCTCCACGACGACTTTCGGTTCGACCTCGACGCGCACGACGTCATGGTCTTCCTGCACATACAGAAGACGGGCGGAACCTCCTTCGGGAAACACCTCGTCATGGACTTGGACCTCAAGGTGAGTAAACAATCGATCTGGAATTAGGTAGGGTTGCGGAGACAAATAAAAGCGGCCCCATGAGATAATAGATCTTAGTTTGCGCGACAGTGATTTATACGTATTGCGGCTGAACACTTCTTTCCCCGGCCGCGTCCTGCCCGTCAAGTGGGATCAGGCGAACTCACAGCGGATCGTCGACTTTCAACGTGGAAATCTACTTGAAAAATCTTTCGGACGCGTGTCGGCAGGATGTGGTTGCGCTGGTGCCTATTGCGCGCGGCTTGACGCCGAGGATCGATGGAGAAGTGTTGCTCTCAAAGGAAACCGTCGCGTCATGCCGCACTGCACTGCTTTGTGACTTCCACGCTCCTTTGTGATCCTTCCACCAGGAATTATGACGAAATTACAGACCGCGGGTGCGCGTGCCACTCGTAAAAAGTGTTGAATTAGCCTCTTTAACGTGTGCCGCGACGAGGTTATGAAAAGTAATGGTAGATAGGAGGATGATTCGACACAAATTGGAATATGTGTAACAGCGTTCACGGCGCGAGACTGAAAAAGATATTCTCTTTTATGACGATTCCGGAGGCTTTACCATGTGAAATATGCCCCGAGATACGAGTAAAGCCGGTATTAACTTGAAACTAGCAGTTTCTTAATTATGCTCTCTGGAATATTAGTGGCTTTATACGCGTGTGAGTTTGTGTTAATGGTGTTCTACGGACGTTTTTTAGCGGAACTGCAATCTTGTACTAGGTTCTTGGCCCTAGGTTCTGAAATTGCAAGTAATCTCAGTAATAGAAATCTTAATATTTTCGAACTAATACATTCGTAGGCACTAGACATTACTATCTTAATTCCGGAATCACTTACTGGAATTTTCAAGAAATAGTTTTTGATTGATAATGTAATTGATAAATTAAAATTTCGTGAAAGTTCAAGTAAGTGATTCCAGAATTATCTTAGTAATAGTATTGGGCGATACATTTTGCAAAAACGGATTATATAAGAAGCCATGATTTTTTCATAGGTAGCCTTTGTAAGGGTAGAGGCGGTGTACGAAGAATACAATTTCATTACTAATTTATGGAGAAAAAACAATTGTATCTTTGGTGTATCTCTGAAACTTCCTGATTTTGTAGGTGTACCTCGGGCGTCTACGCCCACCAGAGACGCCTGGAGAGAAGAAGTTCGGAAGGGTCGCAAGTCCTGCGACGAAGTATGGAGCGCAGTACTGGCGGACAAGAGAGCCAGAAGGCACCAAATCCGTACCGACCCCACTCCGTACTTCCTTTATTTATCTCAAGTAGGGCCTGCCGCTCTCGAATCGGACTTTTTAGTCATTCGAGAAAGTGTCAAAGCAGCTCTTAGACACTGTTTAAACCGTCCGTAACGGACGCAAAGACCTATGATGACGACTTTTTTAATAGAAAAAGTTTGCGAAAAACCGTTCTGGATAAATAGAACCGATAAGTTAGCATTGGATCTCACTCGTCAAGTTCTTTTATATGTTCGTATGTTTAGAAATATCAAAACACCTGATTAAGTTATTTGTATATTTTGTTATAATAAAAGTAAAGCTGAAAAATAGCTATCTATTTAGCTACTTTTCAGCGATGGCATAACAAAATATCCAAAATATATTACTTCTCCAGTTACTTTTATCCTTTTATGCGGTAAATGCCACTGCGAGCATAAAATAATGTTAAATTTTATTAATTAAATAAATTTACCGATTGTAATTATGGATCAATTATGTGAACATCTCTACAGACACCGACGCCTGTATCCCACATTTTTATCTACCACAGGCTTCAGAGTCTACTCAAAGTCTATGTAATTTCACTATATTTAAATGTATGAATTATTAATTTATCATTGAAATAGTTACCTAAGTTAGCGGTTTGGATATTTATCTTTTATCGGGATCCCACGCGAACGTATCGTGGACACTGTCAGTGCAAAATATTCGCACCTCTATAAAATCCATCTCATCATTCATACTAGCTTTTAAACTTTATCCCTTTTCGGTTTTCCTCTATGCATACAGAGGAGATTTCTGAACAAAAATAGTTTCGATCGGAAAACTGTAAGCGATTGGCGTATATCTCTCCCATCTATGAAATAGAGAGGCGGTCGGGAGGGCTCCTTTACATAATGTTATTTCTACTTTCATTGAAATATTCCCTACAGCTCCGGGCGCAGTATTGGCATCTTTTGGGAGGTATTTGAGTCGTAAATCTTGATTACGTACCGACGTTTTCGTTGGAAATATCGGGCCACGCCAGAAATGACCACCAGCGAAAAACTTTAACAGGAAATAAGTATTATGTGTTATGTAAGGTCGGAGGTAGCTGATAAGAAAAAAAGAGTCGCCTGTCTCGAGACCCGCGGTGGTCCGACTCCACCATCGAGTCACGTAGACACTTATAATAAAGAAGCACTTCATCATCATTTAGATAAAACTAATGTGCAAAATTTGGCTCCGCAGTTTTTGTTTCCACAAAACACCATGCAATTTTCGTTAGCAATGCTGCTAACATTGCACTGTGGTTTAGCAACACTTTAAGTTTAGCACAAGCCTAGTAGACTACGCTCAGGTATTCAGCAATTTTATTGATTTTATAGTAAGTGAGCATTGGATAATCGTAGGAATATTACAAAATAACTCTTGAATACGATCAAATTAGCTGAAGATCAACTTTTCGAGCTTAATGGAAAAGAATAATATAATTAGCGATATAATGCAAAATATTTCGCAAAATATTGTAAATGTTTAGATTTAATATTGTCTCCTATGTTGATACTTTAAAATGTCTCACTTATAGTTTTTTTAAATTATTTTCTTGCCTCATTTTCTTTTTGTTTTTAGGATTCCATACCTTAAAACAGAAAAAAGGAAACCCTTATTTCTTAGTCACTTTATGCCTCGAAATCGAAATACATCCTGTACCACGCCCGTTTGTAAAGACCTTTAATTATGATACGGTGATTTGTACACATTGTGCCTAAATAATTACGTCCTTATTTATAAAAACACGATTCCTCTGAATCCAATCTAAAACTCTGTTTATTTAATCTGTGGCTACATCTTCTCCTTGTAAAATCTCCACCACAGGATATTTTAATCGGCGTTTTTGAAGTGTTTTAAGGAATCGAGGTCTTATAAATAAGACCGTTAAATTTTAGCGCTTCCGAACTCGCGTAAATTGCGCGGTGCTAAACTACGTTCAGCTCAGGTGATGCAATATGTTTAAACTTAAACCGCCAAATCGATCTATAATTGGATGCCAGCGCTCGCTCCATTTCGCTCTTACTCACTACAGGGTTATTTATACTCTTTCAGTTTAGGTCTGCCTAGTTTCCCTTTCCTCATTTGTAAACTCCAATCATACGGCAGAGAATCTACCTTCGCGGATCTTTTGAGCGCTTCTATAATAATCTGTAGCTAAAAGAAGAAGCTAGAAGAATTCCCATTGTATTTTGTTCACATTTTCGTCTACATCGATTTCAATTAAGAAAATAGTATTCTGACTGTCCAAAATAATTCTCAGTGCCGTCGCTACTATTGACCTGAAACTTTTATTTTTTTTTGCGTGTCTTTAAAAAACGTTATACTTATAGAGGCATTAGTAAGTTCCCCCTCCCTGTCATGTTAATTCTTCTCGCGGCTTTACTCTATTTAAGATTGCTTTCTCCGTTGGCCCAGCGACAGTAAGTACGTCTTGGCCACCTAGTTCTCCGACACAAGAAGTCGACACTTGTCTCTGTTTTGCGCGGTTTCCAGCCAGTCGCTTGGATGGACCTCATGTCTCGTCGGTCATTGGCAACTTCGTTCAGCGATACCTTGGTTTCTATATAAGCTGTTCTTCAAATACTCCTTTTCACTAAGAGAGCCATAAAGAGGAAACTGCTAGGATTAAGTCTAGGAGACAGAAAAACCAATAAATACCCCAAAACGCAGTAAAGTACTAAACTGACGTAGTTCAACGTGTGGCTAAGCTCAAGTGGCTTCGGGCAGGACATGTAGCCCAAAAGACCGATTCGTATTATAAGGCAGAGCTAATACAGAGGCCATTGGATGATGGGACAGAAAAAGACCAAAAAGGAGACCCCCAATGAGATGGAAAGATCACATCAACAAATTGGCGGACAAGCACTGGATAGTGAATATCCAGTTGCCAGCATGCCAAAATTGTCCATAGCCTTGAAGGAGGTCTACATACAGACGTTTCAAAATAGCTTAAGATGATTACGATGAATAAAAGATTTTATTTATCGCATCATTGGTCATTACAAGTGTTCTCATTTCAACTTACAAACGGTCCAATAGATCCGCGAGGGTCGTAGCCGATATACGAAAGTATGTGGATCTCGGAACAAGGCCGGGCGCTCTGGGCCGCATTGTAAATATTTCAGCGGGCCGCTAGTTTTGGCCGCTGCAGCCCTCGCTGATTGGGATGTGGCGTGTGAATGTTTAAAATTTAACTTTAATTAATTTCATTTTTAGTTAATTCAAGAAAGGTATTGGAAAACTCTTTGGCTATCTATTATTTATGTCTATACTTAAAAGTAATAGTCTAAATAGATACTATTTTTAATTACTAAGTAATCAAATCACATAGGCGCGTCTTTAAAACCACCCAGATTTCAGCGTGTATTTATAGGCGGCAATATCTCAATTCGCTCCTTGCATCAGCAACTGACTGAGATGTATTTGACGATGAATGGGCAGGTACTCAGTGACGGTCTGAGGTTTTGCGAAAGGATGGAGTAGAGATGCATGTTATTTTTTATATTGTTGATTTCTTGTATATTCTTTTCATTTGTTTTAATTGTGTATCTGTAGAAAGTACAATCATATTATGTTTAGTCGTATAGCGCGTTAGTTTAGGCTGTAATACTGCAAGATTTTTTATGAGAAATAAATAAATATTGTATGATCAAGACATGAGTAGCTGCCCAGTCCCTTTCTTTAATGGACAGTGTTATAAAGCCATTTTGGCCCTATATATCCATGGTTATTTACCCACACACTAACTTAGTAGTCCAGTCATTATTATACATTTGGAAATGCATGTGAACCAAGAATGCTACATTTTGGATATCGCATGGGCAGGGCCTAGAAAAGCTTAACTTCAAATTGTCGACCAAGATTTCCTATGTGCATTTTCCGCCATTTTGAAAACAGGTTAAATTCTGGTTTTTTTTACAAAAATTCGGTTGTTGAGATACCAAAATTTTTATGCAATACTTTTTTGTTGCTTTTTTACGATCTACAATTAAGGTTCTTACATTTTTCACCGATCGTTCATCGTTACGGAGATATCGATCGATTTATTGAAAAACTATAAATTAAGATATCGAAAAATGTCTAGTATTAAACTTGTTCAGACCTACAATAGAAAGAGCGTGTTCAGACCTACCATATAGTTTTTTTTTAATTTCGACAAAAATTACGACCTTTAGCGCGCCGCGAAGTCGGTAAGTCTGTGCCGTTTCGATTTAGCCGCTCGCGCGGTTGTATTAACACGTCAAGAATAAAACCGGCCAAGTGCGAGTTAGACTCGCACACGAAGGGTTCCGTACCATTATATATACAACATTAGACACAAAGATCGAAAAAAACACGTTTGTTGTATGGAAGCCCCCCTTAAATATTTATTTTATTTTAATTTCATAATTTCCTTTTCTTTAAAGCGTCTACCTATTGCCGTTATTAATATCGCGCAAAAAGGCGAAAAAATTATTGTTGTATGGGAGCCCCCCTTAAATATTTATTTTATTCTGTTTTGTAGACGTATTTGTTGTTATAGCGGCAATAGAAATACATCATGTGTGAAAATTTCAACTGCCTAGCTATAACGGTATATGAGATACAGCCTGGTGACAGACAGCCAGACAGACGGACAGTGAAGTCTTAGTAATAGGGTCCCGTTTGGCACCCTTCGGGTACGGAACCCTAAAAATGGATGAAAGGTTGCTTAGAGAATTATTGCTATGCAAAATAAATAAATAAACCAGCTAAATTATGATGAAATTTGGCCTTCTCGGTTCACATGCATTTCTAAACCGTTTTTTTTTTTCAACGTACTTAATGACTGAATTACGGGCGTTCACATCTCTTGTAGCTTAGATGGAGCAATCAATGCCCAGGATGTCGTAGGATTCACTCTGCCAACGTTGCGGTCCTGAGACAACTTTAGACAGAGGTTTGGTGCATGATGTAAGAATCTACAAGATGTATAAAATCCCCCTATGCTGTGAGGTTCTACTCGGCAATAGGATTTAATACGAACTACTTTTACAATAGAGAATGGTTTGAAATCGCGGAAAAATATACTTATACATAGGTACATGAAAAACTTTGAAATTATGAGAAAGTAGAGGTCTATTTTTAGGGTTCCGTAGTCGATAGCCCTTATAGCTTCGCTTCGTCTGTCTGTCCGCGGCCTAGCTCCGAGACGATTAGTACGGGAAAGCTAAAATATGGCATAGACATACATATTAATCACGCCGCCAACGAAACGGTAGAATAAAATGTTAACAACATTTTTTTTAGGATGCCCCCGCTACACCAGGACCTAAAATTAGGGATGCTATTTTTTCTCGCTTACACCATAGTGTGAGGTATCGTTGTATTGTTCGTTTGAAAATATCTATTGTGGTTGTCTGGTTGTAGGAAGATCATTTTTTTATTTAGGGTTCCGTTTACGAAATATTAAGCTTTAAAACACATATTTTCGTCCGAGTAATGCGCCCCCTCCCCCCCCTCTCCCGGCTAAACGGTTGATTGTAGAAACGTGAAAAACGCATATATAATGAACTTAGAAGGAAAACTATCACAGCTAAGTAGGCTTTACAGTTTAACGAGTAATAGGCGACCAGCTTATAAAAGGGAAACTTCGTACATATTCCATTGAAAATTACTGTGATGAAGTTGTTAGTTCTGTAAAGCAGATAAAAAACCCCTCTTTCTACGGAACGCTACACTGCGCATGGCCCGACACGCACTTGGCCGGTTTTTAATGTATGTAGGGATCTTGTTACACCATAAACCTCTCCCCGAGGAATCTGTAAAAAGCAATTCCTGCATTGCCAGTCGTCTTCAAAGAGATATCGGACGTTCGCATCTTGACTTTTCCGCGAATCCTCGGCGTCTTTCCCCACGGCCGGAACCCGGACGGATCGGATAAGAAACTGTTAACTCGAGTCCAATCTTTGTGTGCGATCGGTCGTGTTTAATCGAGTGTTCCGTTCCTCGAGCTTCGAGTGGAAATCGTCCTCGCCGGACATCCGTATGCCTCCTCAAGAGGGCACCTAAGTAATCTGCGGACCGTTGCACCGTGATTCTGAGACTCGATTTTCGGACGGACGTGCCCTTTTTTATTGCATAGACCGAAAGACTTTTTCGTTTCAAATTGTAGTATTTTATTTGGCACTCGGAAGTTCTCGTCTACTATTTCAAATGAAAGTCATTCGGTTTATGCAATTAATCGTGTCACGTTCTAAAAACCGGGTCGATTAAAAATAGGCATCTCGATGGAAGCAGAAACGGTGGAAGACCTCGGCATAATGCTCGAAGACCTCAGTCGAGTTTCCCAACGTGTGGGCTTTAAAATGAACATGGACAAAACGAAGGTCATGTCGAACGCCCGTGTTGTGCCCACCACAATAACATTGGGGAACTCGACTCCCGAAGTTGTAGACGAATACGTCTACTTAGGACAAACAGTCCAACTAGGCCAGTCCAACTTCGTGAAAGAGGTCAATCGTCGAATCCAACTCGGCTGGGCAGCATTCGGGAAACTTAGAAAAGTCTGTTCGTCCAATATACCTCAATTGCTCAAGACAAAATTATACAACCAGTGTGTGTTACCAGTGATGACTTATGGCACTGAAACGTGGTCTCTCACTATGGGCCTCATAAGAAAGCTCAAGGTCACGCAACGAGCTATGTAAAGGGCTATGCTCGGAATTTCTCTACGAGATCGAATCAGAAATGATGAGATCCGTAGACGAACGAAAGTCGTATACATAGCCCAGCGGATTAGTAAGTTGAAGTGGCAGTGGGCGGGGCACATATACACACGTTGTCAAAGTATTCTTGTGTATAATTTTTTGCTTGGAATAAAATAATATGTAATACGGGATTACCATTTGGTTTTTTATAAAATGTTTCGCGGCGTCAGTAGTCGGTGGACCAAGGAAAATAGTCACTAAACATTGATCAAGTGGTGTGTGCTAACGTCTTGCATGCGGCAGGATATAACCTCCTTCTACGTGGTGTCCTGAAGAAAACTGGCACTTGTAGGTAGCTTTCTTGGGAAGAGCGCTCTTGGGGGTAGTCTTAGGGGAAGACTGGGGCCTCCATTGCGAGTGCCAAAGCCGGGAGGAGCCGGCAGACACTACCCTCCATGCGGACCATGCGAGGAATGACTACTCAGTGAGTATATTTACTTTATTGTTAGATTTAAGGTCAGCGCAGGTGGCAAACCATACCGCTTGTTTATGGGCCCCTGGCGAAGAACCCCTTTTGGCTTCTGTGTCTGACAGTTTTGGTAGCAGAGCGTATATAATTTAGTCTCTTTTACCAAACGCCCATGTATGTATATACAGATAGATAATGTTTACAGATAATATTTCCTTAACTGTGAAGGAAAACACCGTGAGAAAATCTGAGTGTCTGAGGTATTTACATACCTCGGCGCATGAAATTGCCAATCCGCGGTGCGTACGCGTGGTGATTAAGCCCATACTGTCTCTCTAAGAGAAGGCCTGTGCCCTACAGTGGGACGTATATAGACTGAATACAATGTTTACAGATAACGTTGGCGCAAGCCAGTCGCGATTAGACGAAATCTGCTCAAGACAAAGCTGCTGACAGTGTTATTTCATGCTTAGGTAACAAGGTAATACAGATTTCGTTTTTCTTATTTTTTGCGAACCCCTATCGTGCCGAGGGGCAACTTATTTTTATGTGGGTTCAGGCTCTGGCATACCAGAGGTTCCGGCCCACCGAAAGGTCCTAGATAAGCGTATTTGGGAATAATATTTTCCCGTATGCGCAACGTACAATGGGGCTAAATTGAAAATATTGTGTTGTCACGTATCTATCGTCGTACCTAGCATACTCCGTGCCTTCATTGTATAGTGTCCGGTCGCATCCGGTCTGGAGACGGAGTGGAAATTCAATCCCCACATTGAGGGAGTTTCGGAAGAAATCGTTCAAGAGATATGCCACGCGCATATAATTACGATTTGGTTTAAAGTTACCAATAAGATTGCAGTACAGTCGGCAGTACATCAACCTTTACATAGTTGCACTATAATCGGTTACGTTGACGATGACTTTGCAAAAAATGTAAAGATTGACATTCCAATATACTAGCAATGAAGAAAAACATCTTGAACAAAACTGACGTATACTTCAGAATTTTTAATCGCCAATCTGCGGTAGGCACTTTCTCTGCAAGTAAGGGCTTTGGGACGTACAAATAAATAATGTGCTCATGATCATCATCAGCCATTTGACGCCCACTGCAGGATATAAGCCTTCCTCGTGGTTTTCCAAGCTTCATGTTCCAAGCGTAATGTTCTCGACCAATCTGTTTTAAACTATTTGCCTTCCTTAAAATCGCACGTGCGAAATCAGCTGCATGTGAAAAATCAGTTAGCCGAAGCTGAAAATCGAAAGAGAGCTCGATTACGTAATGACGCCTGTGTTTTTGTTTCTTTGCAGCGCCCCTGTAACTGCCAGCGAGCACGGAAACGCTGCCACTGTTTTCGACCGCACAGCAACGAAATTTGGCTGTTCTCGAGATATTCCACCGGTTGGAAGTAAGTAATTAGAAATTAATTTCACTTATTATTGACATGGTATTTATTTATATAGGATTGTATTGTAAGTATTTGTTACATTCAGCAAATGGTTATCACCGCGCAAAGAGTGCGCTAGGCCCGCTCAGTCGGCCCGCACTGTGCAAATATTTACACGAAGCGATTCGAGCACTTTTTGACCACCGCTATCTTTGAAGCCAATTATGTCACATGACTAAAAAGGAGGGGTTAAGGTTACCGAGTTGAAAAATTGCTCCAAATTTCATGCTATGTATTGTAGTTTAGATGATGTGGGGGTCCAAAATTGCAATTTTCGGCACTCACTGACTCCCTCACTGATGGATCACCGAAAGTCTAGGGCACTTCTAATTGAACTATCGATTTGGAATATAAACAGTGTTTATTGAGTAAGTTGTAACGGAATCATTCATACTTGGCAAGTTTTGATTGCAAAACTAAATAATAATAATAACTTCCACACAATACAATCCCTTGACCTCGATGTTGAAAACTATTCAACATCTTCTAAAAACTTGCCAAGTTTTGGTCTGTAAAAAAAGTTACAGAATTTTTCCTTACTTATTATAACACTGCTAATTCCGCGAAGACAAAGAACTTGGCAAGTTCTTAAATATCAATATTTTTTTGGGACGAGAAGTTGGCCAGTTTTTTAGATTTATGTCTTGGTGGGATAATGTATTTCCGCGCATATTGCTACAAGCTTTTCGGACGCATTCGTTCTACCCTATCCTAACCCTAACTAACAAAGAAATTCCAAACGAATTCGTTACGTTAACTCACAGACTGAGTAAACTTCAACACGTCACAAAAATGTCGGCTGTCATTTTGTCGGTCTATGGATTGAGTTACTGTCCTACCAATAAATTGTAAGTTGAAACAACAATTCCGGGGTTCCAGATTTGAATATGCATTGTCCCAGCGGTGAAGACGTTGATTACATCAGCGCTGGCGCCGCTGGCGGTCCTTACGCTCCGAGACCGACCGATTCGGACATGCAAATGTGCCGAATGTGCGCACTTTGTCCCATGCAAATCACCTCCCCTGACTATGGCGCGCCCTTGAGGATTATTCTGCTGTAGGTACAGAACGACGTGGCGAGCATTTTTGATTGGAACAGAATTCGATTTGATTCGCCGACGCTGTCGGAAAGTCTATGAATAACAATGACATTAAGCGAACTCCGAAGCATGCAGTGAATGGTCCATAATTTAATGAACCGCAGTTTATTCCGCCCGCTTCTTCCTGAAAATCACAGTTGAATAAATTATTTTTACCAAACAAATTAAGTATTCAAGTCGCGGGTATTAAGTTGTCATTGCCAGGCGCTAGACTTTATAATTTAAATCTGAACACAAGTCTGGCATATTCTGACATAACCTACTCTTTGTTCGATATTAGCACTTTTGTGACTAACGATAAGAACTGCGCTGCGCGCCTTGTAGACTCTATAGAGGTACCTTTTGCATCCAAATAATACAACTTAAGTTTTTCAACTTTTCGTCTAGCAATTCGTGTACCGCCAAGCCGTTTTGTTATGCGAACCTCGCGTTCTCCAGACAATAATCGACGGATTGTGACGGGTAGATTAGATCAGCACCTTGGACGTTGAGTGGTCGTTATTGCTCATTACTATGCCCAACTAGTAAGGCGTAAATTGGACTGCTTTAGCTCGTGCCACTTAATGTCGGCGCAGTACGATATCAGCATGTGCTTATTATAACCCGTCTCGTTACCAAATTGATCTTGATTAGATTAGATTGTGCTGCCTTGCTGGCTGAGTACCTACTCAATTTATTGATACCGTATCTGGTTCGACTTCAAACTTCAATTCAAAAGGGAGTGCCAAGTCGTACGCTACGCTGCAGAGCCCAAGCCCGGGTTATGTTTAACAACGAAGTATGAATGAAAATATTTTGTGCGTCGAGCGCGTGAGGTTGTATTATCTCAACAACAATGCGGTCATCATTTTCAAGTATTGTCGGATGTGTGAAAGACGAGGCTGGCTGGGCCGACGACAACGTAACGATCTATTCAAACACTCCACCTTATGAATGTTGAAGTATTTAATTTATTCTGGTTTTCCTCTCAATTGATGTTGTGTCAAGTGTTCCTCTATAATGCGATCCTTCACACTTGCAGCACGGTGGAGAGGGATGAGAGCGGCTTAAGAGTGCATTCTTGTACAGACTCTCTTCAAACAAGCTTTTCTCACGGCCCCAGGGTAGTGATGGTATTATCTATCGCTAGTTTATTCTTGTAAGCTATTAATTGTGTGCCGCTGCTGTCGACACCGGCGGACCTCCCAAGTGGCGGAGGTCGAGTGTCGGGATCCAAAACCCTTCCCATATTTGATAACCTGCACCTCTTAACTGAGAGATTACCAAGTTTTAATGTTTGCCCACTAATAATCTAGACACTGGCTACGGTTGGATGTTGGTAATGTGCCCTTTAAAGGTACTCGTCCCTATTAACCGGTAACTCGAGTGGGCATTACTTTTCTTAATATAGGATAAACGTCAGATTATGATCTCGTTGAATGGGGTCCAGTGAAGGCCGGTTACATAAAATGTTTATGCAGACGACCCATTTGTAACGAGAATGTTTTATTTAAATTTATTTATGAGTTTGTCGCAGAACGGAATGGTCTTGTGATAATATCTAACAATAACCGTGTGAGGTGTGTAGCCCGTTAACATCCACTATGCAAACACAATGTTCCGTGATATGTGACCGGCACTAAAGATAGCGATCGTCATAATAATGCAATCGTTGCCCGTTGCTCGTACTTTGGCTGTGATCAAGTTTTGTTTAATAAATCGCGTATTCTTTATCTCCAATCTGTCACGTTTCCGGTTCTATCGAGTTATCGTTGTATATGGGTCGTAAATCAAAGTGTAATATCGCTTCTTCTCGAGAGGTTTTGCTTATCAGGGATGTAATTAGGTCTACTTTCACGCTAATACGCTTTTTTTCTCGCGCGTTAGTGTTCGCTGAACTTTTAAATTACTTTTCCGTCGTACCACGCGTACCTAAGTTGTTGTAAACGTTATTCGGTTTTGTTAGCCCTTTGATCAATAGCAGTCCATAGCTCTACCGTAAAGCTTTGTGCAAACACTAGTTTTTGAATCTCGCTTACATTGTGTTCCATTGTGCTCAGCTAATAGATTCAACTCTCGTGTATCGTTTCCATGTATAGGTCGCGTCACGTAAAAAGAACGCTTGCAGTGAAGCAGCGCAGTAGGCGATTTATCGGTCTATTTGGTGGTATGAGGTGCGGCGGGGGGAGGGCGGCTCGCGCGTCGCATGGTTGCTCGTGCGCTATTGGTTCGTCAGTCGACCTTTGCTTCCCGCGCTGTGTCCACGTTACGTTTGTTCTCAAAATACCATCGCGCACAAAAGTTTTTGGTTACGAAATGGTTTTACATAGAAAAGTGAGGAAAATTATATATGACGTATATTGTTTTATGAAAAGAGAGGCGGATAATAATGCCGTTGACAATTTAAAACAGTGTATGAAACGGACCGCAAAAGCAACAAAATGTTCCGAGTCTACAGTGAGACGAATCGTAAAAGGTACAAAAGATTCTGAATTTCTTACTGTCTTCCGAACTCCCGGCAAAAATAAAAGAATGAAACAAAAACCAATAACAGACATTGACAGCTTTGATCAGGGTGTCATAAAAAGAATCATACACAATTTCCACGTCACTGAAAAAGAATTACCTACCATAGGCAATTTGCGAAGGAAGTTACAGGATGACCTCAATTTCCAAGGATCTGCAGCAAGTCTCAGGCGGATAATAAAGCAATTGGGTTTTAAGTGGAAAAAAACAGAAACCAATAGAAAAATTTTAATTGAGCAGTCACAAATTCGTTTTCAAAGAATAGAATATCTGAGAAAGATAAAAAAATATAGAGAGGAAGGAAGACCTATCATTTACACTGATGAATCATATGTCGATAGTTCTCATGCTTCTCACCATTCATGGACAGACGGTCCTACCAAAGGCATTAAAAAACCTATATCTAAAGGTAACCGATTGGTCATAGTGCACGCAGGTGGTGAAGCAGGTTTTGTGCCAAATGCTTTGCTGACATTCAAAGCAGGAACAAAAAGCGGCGACTACCACGAAAACATGAATTCGGAGAATTACGAGCGATGGCTCCGTACTCAACTAGTGCCGAATTTACCGCCTAATTCGGTCGTGGTAGTCGACAATGCATCGTATCACAACAAACAACTCGATGCTGCACCAACGTCGAATACAAAAAAAGCAAACATGCAAAACTGGCTCCGTCAAAAAGGATTTGAATTTGAAGAATCCATGCTTAAGCCACAGTTGTACAATTTAATAAAAAAATACAAAGAGCAATTCAAGACATTTTCAATTGATGCTATATTGAACGAAGCAGGCCATTCTGTACTTCGTTTGCCACCATATCACCCGGACTTAAATCCGATAGAAATGGCCTGGTCCCAAATAAAGGGATATGTCGCCAGCAAAAATGTAAGTTGGAACCTCACACAGATAACTGGATTGGTTAATGAAAAAGTTAATTTAATGGGAGCAACTGAATGGGAGAAATTATGCACTAAGGTGAAAGAAATAGAGGGCAATTATTGTGAAAGCGATCATGTGGTTGACATGATGACAGAAACATTCATCATTCGCGTAGAGGATGATGATTCTGACTCGAATGGGAATGAAAGCTCAAGTGACGACAGTGACGACGATGAATTGGCCTCCTCTAGCAGCATCAACATCGCATCGTCATCTGGTTTTCGCGTCACCCACGACGACTTAATGGAAGGAGTTTCAACGTTACTTTAATTTTTTTTTGTTAGATCAAATAAACATTCTTTACTGAATCAAACAATGTTTCAATTCTATTTTATGATTATTGGTAGGTAAATCGGAAATTATATTTTCTTAAAGCTAATTCTAAAATAAAACAATAGATAATTTTGTGCGCGAGTGTACCCATGCGCAAACACACCCCCTCCACTTTTTCCAGCGCTCTTTTTACGTGACGCGACTTATAACAGGTTATTGAAATGCTGTCACGTTTCCGTAACATGATTTGCATTCGATTGATGCACCAACCTATGGATTTCTATTAAAGTTTTTGAATGCTAACATAGCATAAATCTCTAGTGACCATTGTTATGAAACCGATGACGAATATGTTGCCGTAATATGGATGTTTATTTAACCTCTGACATGAAAGTGACATAATTAACAAGGCTAAATAAAACAAATGGAATTCTTACTGTTGATATGTGGCGCTTAGAAACGAATTAATCGGTTTTCGACCTTTAACTCTGCGCCTCTATTAAGTAACACAAAACTGGCACATACAAACTTAACATAATAGGTTACACTACATGTTGAGCAGGCTTATAAACGCTACATTTTTTATTGAAATTTTGAATCCGGTAGAGTCATATTTTTTATACTTTGTTGTAGTAGTATACTTTGCTGTTTTGGCCACACACGCAGTGATGAAGCGTCCAATGTAAAAGAACAGTATCGAAAATTGGAAATATCGTCCTTAATTAATAAACAGACACTACGACGACGACAGAATGGCTTTGTGGTCCTGGTACAATACCAACCTACATCAGTTGTTTGTTTGTCCTGTAAATTAAATTAATCGTTTGTGTAGCGAGTGTCGCGGCGGAACAGAAACCAAGGTACTACATACCTTTATTATTCTCTGTTCTGTGTTTATCACCCTATCGTCACTGTTTGTTAAGACTGCAGAGAAGTTTTTCAGAGGAATTTACTTAATTAGAAGCTAAGTTTACGTTCTCTGCTAATGCGTATAAACGGGGCTTTAATTTGTAAGACTTCAAAGTCCCTTTGGGAATAATAAATTATTGGTTCAAAAGCAACATTGGCATTGGTTGCCCCGAGCGAGTGGTCCCCTACCCGACGTCGTAACGAGGGTGTGACAGTCACAAACTTAATTTAGAATTTAATCTAAAACACTGTCTTATCTGCTGCGTCCTAACATGTATCGCGCGTTGCCCGAACTAACCCATAACTAGATTGGAACAGTTGTCGCAGTTTATGACAGGCCGCCAGTCGCACATGTGTCCGTTGTATTAACTTGTCACAACATTCAACACACATTGCCCCAAAGTTCGGTAATAATTACTTTGCCGACTCGGCGCAAGACCTTACACGAAAAGCTGAATAATAATTGGAATTGAAATGACAGACAGACAGCTCTGTAGAATGCGTATCTAATGAGAATTTATAGCGAATCCCAATTAAACAGGATGAATTGTCTTCTTCGTGAATATTTGCTGAGCTTGGCTAACGATGAATATACTGGGCGGAATGTGACTTTGATAAGACACAAGATCAAATGGAATTGCGGTTAGCGAGTGTTTTATTTATTTGGTTTACGGGATGATGCCATCATGCCACCCAGCGCGGTCCATAGCTCACTGTCAGCCGTGTCCATTGATAGATATGGAGAGCTTTGCTCCTCCGCAATTCTTGGGGGTATTAAATCATTTTAATGCGCTCGGCCATTTCACCGCCGGCGCTGTCGTTGACGCGGTACAACAATAAATTAACGACAATTGCACTAATTGTGCAGCTAATGGCCGCGAGCTGACGCATTGTCTAGTTTCGCTAGTGGAGCGTTAATGGCGGTCCGTGTACTCGGAAACGTTTCGACGCGTGGGAATGGCATCCGCGAAATGGCCAGCTCGTCGCTTCGCTGATCAAAAGTTATTCCTTTATTAATCTGACGATTACACTTTGCTCAATACATCTAGATAGATAAGATAATGATTAAATAAATAAATAATCTCATTAATTGCTCTTATTAGGAGCTTGGGCCATGTTTCCAAAACGTTTCTTCCCTGCTTTGTTTTCGCCTCTCTATGGACCAGGAGAAGTTTCTTACTAGACTACGGTCGACTTGCACCACTTTCTTAAATGTGGCTTAAACAGCATTTAACTAAAATTCTTCATAAAAAAGTCGATTTAAATGGATTTCAATCACTTTGAAAGACAGTAACTTGACATTGGTTTCTTGAAATTTTGGATTAACAGAATCTAGTTCAGTGCCTGGTCGTTCCAAGGGCTTGGTCTAGTTATTGGATTTCTTTTTTGGATATCTGCCTGCTTACTACGTGGTCTTGGTGAGTCACTATCAAGTTTCTAGCTCATGGCTTTTATCGGTATATGGTTACGTTAAGAAGTGAGTGAGAGTATTGGAAATTTTATTTGTCTATTCTTCAACAACAAATGCTGAGTAGAGTCCGCTTTAGGCGCTCAATACACAAAGCTATAATTACTTTTTCAAATACGAAAAAAAATATGTTGTTTAGTTTTATTCGTAGGTATTATAATAGTTTAGTTTTATCTGTTTTAACGTTTTATATATGTAGTTTCTCCTTCTTTTTAATTCTTTTTGGGTTCCGTAGTCACCCTTGTAGTTTCGCCAGGTCCGTCCGTCCATCTGTCTGTCTGTCTGTCTGTCTGTCCGCGACTTAGCACAGAAACGGTAAGTATTAGAGAGCTGTAATTTGGCAGAGATATACATATTTGTGACGCCGACAAACTAAAAAAAAAATTAGGGTACATCTTCTACACTTAACTTAGGGATGCTATTTTTGTTTTCTCGCCTACACCATAGTGTGGCATATCATTGGATTGCTCGTTTAAAAATATTGCAGGTGTCCAAAGACCATTATTCGATTTAGGGTTCCGTTTGCGAAATATTAAGCTTTAGCGTGCATATTTTTGTCAGAGTAGGGCGTCCCTCCCTCCCCTCTCCCGGCTAAACGGTTGATTGTAGAAACGTAAAAAATTCAGGACAGCGCACAACGAACTAATGAACTTAAAAAGAATACTGTATAACTAGTAATAGGTGACCAACTTATAAAAGGCAAACTTCGTACAAAATCCATTGAAAATTACTTTAATGAAGTTTTTAATTGTGTAATACAGATTAAAAACCCTCTTTATACGTAACCCTACACTGTGCGTGGCCCGACACGCACTTGGCCGATTTTTAACCCGTGAAAAGGTTCTTAAGAGCCACGGTATCAGTAAGCAAAGTAGATGCTAGACCAGTCGCCAAGCAAGACACGGTAGTAAATTGAAGCCACGTTTCAATTTACATTCGTCAATAAAAACCACAAGCCCTTTGCGTCGATGGAGTTATTAATAAAGGATTTATTGAGCCGTTGCAAATACAGGAGAAACGCTGTGCTGTGTGTGCCCGGCAAAATTGATTTCAACGCACCGAGTTTGCGTGTTCCGCGCCAGTCCATAATGTAAATCCCATAATGATATGTATTTATTCACCGAGTAAAAGTCTACCGAGATGTTACTGGTGGATTTTAGTCGTATGGTCAGATCAGATGACAGATCTTTTCATTCCACACAAAGTTAACAAGTCATGGTGACGTCAATGGTAATCTAGTCTAGTCCAATATATAATAGTAATCTAATAGTAATATATCATAGTAATCCAATATATAATAAATAGTCTAGTCCAATATCATATCATATAGGCTTTGATGTATAAGTTTAAGATGATTTGAGAAAAAATGGTCAGAGTGGAGTTTTTTTTCCCGCTGACTTTTTCTCCACTACAAATACGGCCCGAAGGCAGCGGCTAACATAGTAACATAGTACATTGACATTCAGCAAACAGAATGTAAATTCTTTACGTTGAAATAAATTATTGATTTCTGATTTCCAATAATTCACCAGCAAAATAAAGGAATTGCAATGTGGTTTTTTAAACGTATCTACGTCCGTGTGGCACCGGATTAAGAATAGCGTCACTCCATTTCCTTCCGTGGATGTCGTAGCAGGCGACTTAGGAAATCAATTACCAGGAGACGGACAGCAGCGTCTTCCTGGGATTCCAACCCGCCAACCCGCCTGCCAAGCGTGGCGATTATGGCAAAACCCCTCATGGTTATGAAAACCACAAAGGAGGCCTATGTCCTGCAGTGGGCGTCAAATGGCTGATGATGATGATGATGAAACGTATCTACAGCTTGTCCTCGCCTAACCCGACAGTTGGTAATCATAGTTTCATCACCAGTGCTGAAGCGTTTTCGTAAACTTTATATTGTTGTGATGTCGAGCGGTCACATCAAAATTGAGTTGTTTTCGTGGTCTCCCGTCATAAAGATTGGGATCGTGAAGATTGGGGATCTAACTGGCCTACAACTAGAAAGAGCGGTTCCTTCACTTCCTCCAACGCTTTTATTGATAGCGTTTAGCTCTAATCCAATTTATAGAAACGGTGCATGTGCAATCCGGAATTGACTGTTCAATAAGCAATTGGTTATTTCGCATACCTTGGTACATACGGCAGGGCCGGCAGATGGCGGTTAGGGTTATCACATCGAATTTTTTTTTCTGGCAAATATGAGGATGTTTACAACTGCCTGACTTTGTAGTTTTCATAGCACAAGTTTATCCTATGTAGTTTGGTAACTTCAATTTAATTTGTGACAGTTCTTAATTAAGAAAAATATTTGTGTTTGTATCTATCTGATAAATGCTATGCCATAGTACATAAAACAAGCATAATGAGTGACTATACGGACTTTCGGAGGCTGATTTTTCTTTCTACTTAGGGTTCCGTACCTCAAAACGGAACGCTTATGCGATCACTTTGTTGTCCGTCCGTCCGTCCGTCTGTCTGTCAAGATCATTTATCTTGGGAACGCGTGGATGTATCGATTTGAAATTAAAAGCTGTGAAAAAATCAAACTTGTATGTTAAAGTTACGGCAGTTTATGCTGCAAAAACGTATAATATTTTGACATTCAAAGGAATCATAATGGGATACTAGGGTACTTAGGGATAATAAGGTACTTTCCGTTCACCTAGAACTATGGAATTTGGCAAGTAATATCGTCTTATACTACAAGTATAGGGAAAAATCTGAAAACTATGCATTTGTAATTAAATCATAAAAAAATAGTCTTTGAAATTCGGGAGAATCTCGGAAAAAACTGCGTGACTCGATACCTGCACTATTTACAATATTTAAGTAGCTACAATTTGTACGAAACCCTCAGTGGGCGAGTCTGATTCGCACTTGTCCGGTTTTTTTTTTTATAAAACGCGCGTTTTGTATTCAGCCTATATACGTCCCACTGTAGGGCACAGGCCCTCTCTCAGAGAAAGCATGAGCTTAATCACCACGCGTGCCCACCGTGGATTGGCAATTTCAAGCGCCGAGGCATGTGAACACCTCAGACGTCGGGTTTCCTCACGATGTTTTCCTTCACTGGACCTCCCGAATTAGAAGCCAGCGTTGTACCGCTCCGCTGCCACCGCTCTCGTTCGCGCGTTTACTTGTTTGCGTTTACGCGTGTATGACCGGTGTATAAATATTTACTTGCACATGCACAATCATGCGGATTTGATATAAATAAGATTTCTAACTTTCCCGTGCAAAAATTTTTTTATTCCACATCCACTCAGAATGTGTCTCATTGCTCGTTCATAAACGGGTTACAAATTTCGTAAATTCGCCCTTTTAAATGTGCGGTGGGAATTTCTTTATGCTCGATTTTCAATGAAAAGAAAAATAACAAGCGCGGTACTTTATTTCTGTTTTGTTAAATTTAGTTTTTTACTAAATTGATAATTTAAGAATACGCTTTTAATTATTCTAAATAATTTTATTTTCCTCGTAAGTTAGTATAAAGCACTATGTATCACTCGGGAGAAAGTTCAAGTTAGTTTTCTTCCCTTGGTGTACAATGTACCTACTATTCTTGATATCTTGACAGTGGGCCCTAACTCTGGACATGTCCGGAAAAATCCTGTTATCTGGTAACCCTACTCGTAGTCAACACGGCTAGTATGGACGCTCACCCGTGACTATGTTAATCTATGTTTGTGTAAAACTCGTGTAAACAGTGCCTGGCGAACTTGCTACAGCTACAGTTAATAGTTCCTTTTGTACACCCGCTTATACAAATACAAATACACAGCGAAACGTGAATGCGTCGAGAGGTGGCTATTGTAAATCTCGCTCCTCATTCAATTTGCCCCGTCAATACTGAGCTACTTTATTTGTATTTGCCGGGAGCTCGAAAATATGTGTAGCTGCTGCTCTATTGGATATTACTTCTGTCTAGATATGCGATTCATTTATCGATACAACCAGTGGCGTAACTATAGGGTGGCAGGGCTGGCAAAATGGCACGGGCCCCGACCTGAGGGGGCCCCGAACTATGAGGCCGCGAGCTCAGAAGTAACTTAAATTCTATAACATAAAATAATATGAGTACTTGAAATCAATTAATATACGCCATACGTACTACAACTGAAGACCATAATTATGTATTTTATTTTTACTGGGAGGCCCCATCCAATGGATTTGCCGTGGACCTTAGATGGTATAGTTGCGCCAGTGGATACAACACTACAATGTAGTTGTATCGATAAACGAATCGCATGTAGCAGTTGTACGTTCTTGCACATAATTTGTAGGGTCGGCGGACTTGCTTTAAATTATTGTCCTATAGGCCGCCACATACCATAGGCCGCCAATTGTACCTCTTCTTTTGTAATTGTTGCTTCTGTAATTTGTTTTCTGGTGTGTACAATGAAGAATATTATATTATCTGTAATTAAAATTGCAGTTTCCTTTTTTTTTGTAATAAATAACGTGTTCATTTCATTGTTTTATGACAAATCTCCTTTAGTGTAGTAAAGTGAATAAAAATGTAGCAAGTAATTTTATACTAAATTGTGTTCACTGCCTACAAAAATTGTGTTTTGGACTTATGTGCTTTAGTCTGCCGACTCTAGATTTGTTCGTTTGAATTACATTAAATCTTTCTGCCGCTCGTTTCTCTCGGGTCAGGATTGGAGCGCGATATTTATTAGCGCCCAACTAAGGCATTGTCTCTCCTAACACGCCCCTCAATGGGTGCTCCATGCAGTTCCCGGACTGTACATATAAGGAGACATCTGAAAAGGCCATTGTCCTGAATCCTGAATCACGAACCACTACCAGCGACTACTAAAAGCGGAGGAACTCCGTGAAGCTGTTTTTACTCAAGAATGACCTCTTGTTAAAGTTTCACAATTCACAGAACGAATATAATAAACACAGTACAAATAAAGTCAATTCAGAAAAAAGTATACAGAACAAGTGCTTATTCATGCCGTATACTAGCTGTAACTTTGCGACACGTTTATTTGTTATTCTGCGAGGTTAAATGACTTTGTCGATAGAGCAGGTAAAACTTCGATTAGATAAGTGCATTTGAAAGCGGAACACTCAGAGAATCTTTTAAAGATCCACTAACAGCCGTTTCCTATAAACGACCGATCCACAGGTAATCCTATTAAATGTTGAAAATTTTAAACTTCACCCGAACCGCTTATTTCAAGTATTAACTGTCAAAAGGCTATAATAGAAAGTCTTTCTGATCGAATAGAACACACATAAAAATACGCTTCTAAACACATTTATATAGTTTGTGGTCACTAAAAAAATCTTATATTAAATTAAAACAACATGGTCATAAGTCGATAAAAAATCAAAATAAACAGTTTTTCGTCCTTCCTGTAAAGTAGAGAACATTGACTTGAGACCTGTTGTTAGCTAAGCGACGACTGACCAAAAACGGGAATTAATTGATTTCTGCCCTTCTGCTTTGCAGTATGTCCTCTCGGCAGTCCTCTCAAATCCTCGCTGCCATTATCATCCTTACGTTTAGTTCATGATCGTTCTTCCTCGGCTAGATTGCGGGGACAAAGGGTGTCTGTTAGCCGCTGACACGATTCAATTTTGACGAATGACTTCACCGGTCGTGAACTTGCCGCGTTCATTGTGTTATCCAATTGTGCCTCTTGTTACAGTTTCCTCCACAAACTGTCGTTTATGCCTTCTGCAGTTCTACACGCTGTATCGCACGTGCATGTTTTGGCTATCAGCGTACGATCTTTGTGACGCTTAGTCATAAAGTTCCTATTGGTACATCTTCCACAAAAGTGTTGTAATTTTTGTGAAAGTACGTAAACTGATAGGCTGGGCGAGTGTTTCCTCATATTCGCTATCGACATTGGTGACGTATGGAAGGTAAATTTGTCCTTCGATATTGGGTGTACTTCAGCGTGTAGCATTTGTTCAATTTAGTGATCGAATGCGCAGGTGATGATTAACATTGAGGCCGTTCATAGGTGCAAAATTGTCTTCTGTATGTTTTGACGCACGAGTCACGACGAGAGTATCTTAACCCCACAGATGGGAGCAATGCATTATGCATGTTCACCTCCTGTTCCGAGCATTATTGGCCCAGTACGTTTGCATGGGGATGCTTAATTAATTCGGTAACGTCCCGGAACTTCCGTCTGCCCAACACGACCGAGCAGGAGGCGATTCAATCAACCGGTTCCGCAGTCGATTTCCCAATGAAGCCGCTCCTCTGACGTCCTGTCCCCCTGTTTAGAGCCAAGTTACCGTATCGAAAGTTCTACAGGCCTGGCCGTATTACTGTTCTTTTAAGGGACAACGCATTTAAACGCGGCTAAATAGTTGCTTTCGAAAGTGTGTGTAGTTTTGATCTTTCAAATGCACCAAATATCCTGCAACAGTACTAACCCAGCCATTGGCTACTCTTAAACATCCCACGTCAATAGGCGTCTCTAAATCGTCTTAAATCTAAGTCGTCGTCGTAAATCAAAATCGTTTCTAATCTAAGGCGTCTAGGCGTCTCATGAATATATAATTCTTATTCTTATTCAAACTTATCCAATAGTCGTGACATAAAATATCAAGCCTGTTGTCTGTGACTAACAACAGAAATAACTTCACTTCTGGGTCATGTCGTGACCCGGAAAAAATCATCGGGTCCAATTTCAGTTGGGCTAACTTCGATTTATTCGGTTCCTGGGTTTTTTTTTCTTGCTTCGACACGCTCTGGGAAAGTGCAAACGGTTCACAAGGTCGTCCGAAATAAAAAAAAAAAACAGCTGTGAAAGCGTGGTGACGAATGAAATATAATAATTTAGCGGGGGATTAATTGATGTAGTTCGCGGCCGCAGCGCTGGCAGTCCAGTACATGCCGTCCTGAACAAGAGGGTTGTCTCGTGACGTCTCCGGTGCGGCATTGAATTTGCTCGCTTTATTTTAAACTCCCACAGAATCACACCACATACAGATGTGATGCGAGTAACACATGGTGCGGAAGGAGTAACGAAAAAATAACTCATTTAGGCATGACCTCGTTGTGTTTGAACTAGACAAATTATGTGTGTCAGCCCTGTCTGCACGGGTGTTGTCGCTACTTCGCTACTGAGCCTGAGACCAACTGTTTGTTTTGTTAAGGCAACAGATTTTAGGATTGTACCACGAAACGGGGTGTTGAGTGACGGTTTATGGTTCCCCTCTGTCCGTGTCTTTGTTTTAGACGAGGCTCGCTGTGTCTATGGCTCTCGATAGCTGTGTGTGAGTGATGAGCCGCAAGCGGTCCGCACTTGTCTATTTAAAGAGTAACAAATACACAAACAATAAGCTAGCTCGTCTTCCGCATGAAAAGCCGGCCCGCTTTAGCTAAAAGTTCTACAATATCCGCGACTTAGAAAATTCAGTGACTCTTCTACGTCGAACAAGTGGGGTTCGGGAGACCCCGTGGGACCAGTATCGAGCTAGGTCACCGCAGGCGCTGGAACTAATATTTTCGCTTTGGACAGGACGGATGTCTTTTGGGTACCATATGTCCCTCCCACCATAGAATGGACCTTATGCCAGAGTCAAATTCCGGGCTCACAAAGTGCATGCAATAAAAAGACGTTTAAGAAGTGGTGCAAGTCAGCCTGAGTGTTGTACTATTGCGCATGTTTGCGTGTCTGCGAACGTCACATATGTACCGCTTACGAATTACGCACACACAAATTCATTGTGTGAATGTATGCGTATCGCTTCGCCATTGAGCAGGATTTTGTTGGAAATACTGTCTTTACGTAATATGACCAAGATTGCTGCGGTCACAGTTATAGCATCGCTGCTAAGCGCCCCTTTGGGCCGGACCCGTCGAGTTACTGAGAGCGTTTTGTTTTGCTTTTGTTACGCGAATAGCCTCATTTTGCCCTCACAAGGACTTTTAAAATTTCGCAGCCACTCAAAATACATAATTCGCGTTTAATGTTTTCCGCGACGGCGAAATGTCTTTGTTTGCTTCCGGACGCTTGTTACAGGAGGGGGGAATTCGTTCCGGCAGGAGAGCGTCCGACCGTACTTAAGTGGATGGCGCTATTGTGCACCTCCGTCGCTACAATGTAAAACACTCCTTTGTTCTATATTACCACCATACGTCAACATCGCAGGCACGCGTTTATTTGATGGGCCGTCATCAACTAGTGTTTTTGGTGAGAATTGCCCGATTTAGCATTACAATTGATCCATTATGCATGCGGAAGCGTCCTTTGTCCGCCTTTTGTGGTGCGCTGATGGACTGGCTGTTGATGGCCATCGGAATCGGGCTCGCAAATGAGTTTTTCGGCCTGAAACTTTAGCGCTTTTCATCAAACAAGGCGTTGATGATTGAAAAAAAAAGACGACAGCAATAAAAAAAAAATCACAGTTTTTTTGTGTAAAAAAACTAAAATTAACAATAACCAAGAACCCGATGCTGAGCATTAACTACTAAGGAGGCGGGACTAACTTAAATACCTCGCAAGGAGTTACCTTTTTTAATTTAGGTCCCGCCTGCTTAGTAGTTATTGCTCAGCGGTCGAGCTCTTGGTTTTTTGATTCACTTGGGCTTTTTTATTTCACTTTTTTATTTTTTATCTTTTTAGTTACTTTTTTGGATTTATGCTGATTCTATATGGCCTCGCGCAAACAAGACGAATCGATTGAGATGTAATTTGGAAAAATCTGACCAATTGGTTAAGGGGTTGTGAGGAACCCTCTTGGGCTCCGCTGCAGTCGGGTAAATGGTTGCCTTTGTTGCGGATTTACTGTCGGGCCGATTACATGGTTAGTAAATAAGTGGTAATCGCACAGTTTCGCTTATTACGAGTAAGTGCATTCAATTAAAGTTCATGGATAAGTTATCGCTCGTGCAACAGATAAGGGTGACGTTGCGATAAGTAAGTTGCAGGCAAACTCCCGATTGGTCCGAGAGACCAATGTTATTAACACCTCGCTGAAAAGCACGTTAAACATTCTCATTCCCATTACAAATGAAATTTTCCTCCTTTTAGGGTTGCGTGTTGATTTACGTATGGCCGTTTCCTATTAACCAATCATCAATAGATTACATTACTGAAAATTGTAATAGTCCAGTCATTATATACTTTTGGGAAAGCATAGCAAAAATTATCATCATCATCATCAGCCACTTGACGCCCACTGCAGGACACATGACAATGCAATAAATGAATCTGAATATGTAGTTACCACTTGAAAAATATTCAATGTTTTAAATTATGGGAAACTAGAGGGCTGTTTATTTAACATAAGATACGATATAAATATTCCTCTTCGAATAGCTGTTTGGTTCTAAAATAAAGATAAAATAAATAACTTTGCTTATCAAATATTAATTGTCTGTTGCTTATCAATCGACGGATCAACGACCCTTCAGACAGATCCGTCCCAACAATAATACTGTAGCAAACTTATAAAGTTTTGGGTGTACAGTACAGAACCTTTTTCCAACAAGCTGATCTCGCAGTCGATTTACTCAGCGTAGTTCCTTTCTACAGCTCGTGACGAGATGAAATATTAGATTGGCAGCAAGTATTAAAGTGGGAAGGTCAGCTGACACTCAGTAGACCCTTGGGAGCGACTCGGCTACGCCTCAAGATCGCTGTGTCAACCCATGTCGACTTCACTGAAGAAAAAACACTCACGTAACCCTCGATATATTTTCTTCGTTATATTGGAGTTGCGTCAGTAGTTAAATGAGTGGGGCGAAACGGGGAATTATAAATTAAAGCCATACGAGCTTGTTGCCTTTAAATTAATAATGTTTAAGTGTGTTTAACTCTAAAATGTATTTATAGATATGCGGATTATGTTAATCGCGGTATGTGAGTAACGTAATTCGCTTACCTTTCGAAAAAGGGGTGGTTCTAGCATCACGACCCACTTTTAACAGTGGGGTAATTCGAACTCGCGGACAAAATATTACCTGTTCTATAGTTTAATGTTAAAATATATTGAACTTGCTGCGTTATTTCAATTTATTCTAGTGGGATAAGTAGTAGTGAGATAAATGAAATGAAAAAAAAAATTAAATAAATACAAATAGAAATGGTCGATTTCCTTGATATTTGACAAATAATTTACTTACCACATTCTATTTGACCCCGGATAATATAGTTCCTATTTTTGTTAGTTAAGATAAGCTTCCGGCAGTAGATTTTTGACATATAAGTTGTATGGAAATACTGTTAAAATTTCTTTGTCCGTTGCTATGGATGGTTTATTTTATAAAAAACATCCGCTAATTAAAAACCTATTTAGAGGCTAAAAATTCCACCCATGCCGGGATTTGAACCCGCGACCTCTGGCTCACCGTGCCAGCGCTCTCCCAACTGAGCTAATGGGCAAGTGCAAGCATCGATGAAATTTTTAGCCTCTAAATAGGTTTTTAAATTTTCCTCAGCACGGGTTAGTGCAACAAAAAGAATATAATCCGCTAATTAATCAACATTAACTGTACTCACACATTCTACGTAGGCATTTGTAGACATACGTGTTACTAGGTTTCTTTTACCTTGAGCCGAGGTAAATAAATAACTAATAACCATGACCTTATCGCATGAAAACAGTAAGTAATTAGTGCGGTCCAGTATGTCCAACCGAAGAGACGATGTAGGGTAGTGAATTTCGCCGATCGATCATGTCTGATTGATTGTCTCTTTATTTATGTGCACACGACACGACTCGCTTTGATTAGTGCAAAAATTCGCGTTTTCTCTGCCAAATCTGTGCCGCCAGTGGACTTGTGTAGAGAGGCTTTGTACGTGTGTAGTCGATTTTTCTCGGCGAAACTATAACTAAAGATGAAACGATTGGAAATATATTTTATAAATAAACAATGCAATGAGAGACCGAGAGTTATTAAGTCATATTTTCACAAAGAGTTTGCATAGAAAGATATCAGACAAAGATATACTTAAAATTGTCTTTGTGATTATTTTGAAGATTGACTGAATTATTTTTATGACTTCATTTAGTTTAATTATTGTCATTTGGTATATTTGTACCAGGATGTTTTTCATGCAATAAGCTCAAATGCCTGATCCAATTATTGTTTGTTTTGAATATACGCCTACGTACGCCCCACTCCAGGGTACTGGCCTTCTTTTAGAGACGGACTTACGGGCTCAATCACCACGCGTGCCCACCGCAGATTGGCGATTTCAAGCGTTGAAGTATGTGAGCACCTCAGACACTCAGGTTCTTTACGACGTTTTCCTTTACTGTCCGAAAGGTAATGCAAAATGACTGCTAAAATTGCTACTATAGGCGTACTTTGTTTTGCCATATTAATTAGCCTCCGACCTATTCTCGTACCTACCAATTATCCCCCAAAAAAACTCATAAAAATCGTTGAAGCCGTTTCGGTCGAGTTTGATAACAAACGGGTTTTTTTATATGTATATTAGACTTATTCCTCGAAAATACTCCTCAAATGGTCTGTGCCCTTTACCACAGACTATTTAAATTCCATTTAAGGAGTGTCGAGTGTTTTAAGGAATCGTGTTTTTATAAACTAGACAGACAGTATACAGACTATATAATATTCTCTTTCTAGCTGCTACATTAAGTCTATAACTCTGCACAGCATAGTTTCTAATACTGCTGCGACTGACTCTATGGTTAGAAGGTTACCGTTCACAATGTAAAGCATTTCCGTTTATTGCTCTGCAAACTGTAAATGGGCTTTTTTGTAGATATAGCTGTTATTTACATTTAGACGCGATACATTTCCTTCTTTTGAGGGGCTCCAGGGTGTAACACTAGCGTCACCGAGAAAATAAAAAATGTTCTGTTACAGATCGTAATTTCAAAAAGTGTCTGAAAATCTCTCAGTCGTGTCAATAGCGATTGTTAGGTGAACCTAAGGCAGAAACCTACGACTAGATAGCATTAACGCCAAAGACGGCCGTTTTTTCTATCCAGTCACAGGTTCGTGATCGTAGGTTATTTTTCGTGGGTCCTAAAAATCACTGTTAACATGATTGAGAGTTGTACAGGCAGTTTGTGCAAATACGATCTGTTAAAGATGACATGATTTTTTTTATTGGTGGCGCTAGTTAGCCCACTGGACCCCCTTAAGACGCTTTTATTAGCTTCACTTGTGTGTAACTCGCTAACAATGCAAACAAACAGACGACCTCGTGGGGCGCAGCGGTAGTGCATCTGCATACCATGCGAGAGGTCCCGGGTTCGAATCCCGGCTGGAGACAACAAAAAAAACCCCAGGTCTTGGATGTTTACATGTTTGTCTGGTTCACACAACACAGGGTATCCTAGTGTGGGGCTAGAAGCAATGTATATGCCTGTATGTAAATGTTTATATTTATGTTTAAATCTAGGAATTCCATTTTAATTCGCACTATTCGCGTTTTAATCTATTTCTAGTCTGTCAATGTCTAATGTTGAGTAGACCTAGAAGCATTTTAGTGCTTTAACGTGAAAAGTGCTTTGTTTAAAAAAACTTTTTTTTAAACTTAAAGTTTATTAGACTAAAGTTTATTAGATTTGCAAAAACTAGATTTTTAGTACATGGATTTTTATACTCAATTCTTTTCATACATGCTGAATTTGCCTCGATTGAAGTATATGACCGATCTTTTATATAGAGAACACATGTGTCTCTCGGGCAATATGTTCTTTTCTGTTCTCATGTTCAAGTGACATCATAACTTTTATAGACATACGAAATTTAGAGTTACTTATGGTTAATGAGATAATATATCGTGACTCTACATAAAAGGTGATGGTAAACCGATAACATTCCACAGAAAACCGATGCCCAACGCACGTTTCGATACTTTGAATTTCAAATTATACTTTTAATTACTTAATACAACATGCAGCTGTCAGGCCAAGTTTAAGGGGAAACGTTAGAAACTGTTCAAAGATTTCCATAAAATGCCGTGTACAAGTGCAATAAAAGTTAATCAAGCGCACGTCCGCGGTAACTATTTACATTTTAACATTTACAAAGAGCGAGCGCGCTATAATAGTTATAATTACCCAACGAACCGGTCTCTAGTTAAAAATTAAGTTCTTCAAGTGTTTCGTTGTCCGACGCACCTTGCCGCGCAGACGACATTGCTTTCCCACGGGTGTGAATGTGACGAGTAGCTATAAACCTGTACCGACTGTAATATGGTGTGTCGCATCACATCCTCAATCTAGAGGAATGACCAATAAAATGGCGTAAACTTTATCAAACGCAACCCGAACCCGACGCGGAACATGCCACTGGCAATTTCGAAATTCGAATGACATCCTAAACTCGAACGGTATGGAAATTATTTTTCTTTTTTTCCGCTTTCACAATCTTCGATAACCTACGGCCAGTAACACGATATCGGGACGATCTCTTTTAAACGATACTAATTGGTGCAGCGATTAAGGCTGATTGGTGATCGTGTTACAAAATCGAGAAAACACAAGTGCCAGATCAGGGAGATATTGGTGGGTGAATTATACTGGCACAGGCATTTAATTGGCCCTTTTTACCGGACGTTTCGAAAGACGAATGATTCCCCGAGTAGCCGTTCATGTCTTTAATAATCACCATTAGTGAAAAATATTTCAAAATGATTTCAGCTTGGCATCTGATGGTCACTTAAGTACAGTCGACATCACATCAATCTTTACATCCTACTTCGTTGCGGTACGGGCGGCTTTTGAAAACTGCAATTTTTGAAAGCTATAGACTGTACCTAAAATATATCTTTAAAGAATGCTGTTGTGATTCAGGTAGTACATTTTATGATAATAATAATAATGAATCTATTCAGTAACACGGTTCCAGGGAAAGCTTTCTCTGGCATCGCTTTGTAATAGTTGACCTCTAGGGTTTCCTTTATCTCCGATTCGATTTCCATTGAGAGTTCATAATAAAGTAATTTATTTGATGGATGCTATATGTTTCATATGTTTCTAAATCATATAAATATTCAATTTGTGCTGCTAACGAAAATTAACGTCCATAATTGAATATTTTGTTCGATGATACAATTTTTGGGTCGATCGCGTTGGCGTCTGTGATTCTTGCTCGTCGTTGTAATGCAATAATGTGACACTGATGTCGCATACGCGTAGTTAAGACTTTTACGCTCTTCTAAAACGTTTATGTGAGCTTTCACCATTTTAAGCCTTAATGTGTTTGTATTGCGGCTGTCATATTTTTCTTGATGTTTAGCGTCGCCCGTAGTTTCGAGTTCCGTTAGCAGTTGCATTCCACGCTCGGCTCTGCACTCCACCAAATGATTATGCTTAAACAGTTTGAAGATTCTTCCCTAAAGAAATACTTTGGGTATTTTGAGTTCATTGTTAATTCAAACGACCTTACCGACCACCAGCCGGCACTTCCTCACCACGTACGCCGTCATTTATCCGTGGGGACGACTAGCAGGTAGTATAATGCTGCCAGGCGTACGCTGAAGCCTCGATACACGATTCGATGTTCCAGTCACGTTGGGAGTACGTTCTGAGTGGAGACGGCGACGTCACGCGTCCTACTTCCGGTGTGAACGGAGCCTTAATGACATATGTTCCACAGAGAGGAAACAGGATTTTTTTAAAGTCGTGGATGACGATGCTCTGCTCTAACCGCTTTACTGTGTTGTACTAGTCCTTACAGCTATTTTTCAAAGATAGAGGACCGACTCGTGTTTGATAAATAAATAATCTGTATCTTTATCCGTTCCACAGAAGTTTAAACAATTTACAGTTAAAAGATTTTTTTTAAGCTACAGGCTTTAAAAAACGCTTAGAAGTAATACGTATTAAGCGAGGTCATCAAACAAATCTTAAATTTAAAAGCAGTATTACACTGCTGAACACAGCACTGCAGTAAAGGAAAGGAATACGCGGATAGAAAGAGAAGAACTACAAGTTGTGAATTAGGAATTGGAGATAAAGTATACGTGAAGAACATGAATAAAGAAAACAAACTGAGTTTAAACTTACAGCATAGTTCTGAGTTCATGCTGTCATTCTAGTTTCGGATTTGAGAATTCCACTAATAAAATTCAGTATCGCTTTTCCTCAAATTTATCAAAGAAACTAGGGGTAAGATTTTAGTGCAAACTAAACGTTCAAGAGACCGCACAGGACAGAGACAAGTGGCGACTTCTTGTGTCGGAGGCCAAGACATACTTCGGGTCGCTAACCCAGCGGAGTAAGTAAGTAAACATTAAAAACTAAAATTTAAAACCTAAACATACTTCTTCCATCACTTTCTTAAATGTGGCTTAAACAGCATTTAACTAAAATTCCTTATACAAAAGTCGATTTAAATGGAGACTTAAGTGACATTTAAGAAATGGTGCAAGTCGGCCTATGTGCAAAATCGATCCCACTATAGAGTACTTGTTCAAAATAGTTTAATAATGTTTCATGGCTCACAGTCGTTTAATAAACGTGTCATAAACTACCTTGCCGCTGTGAAAATTTTAAATGCCAACAAACCTCTGGGCAGGCAATTAACTCTCGCTCATAAAAACTATATTTAATTAAATACTCGGTGGTTTCTCCTGTAAACTGGCTTACTTAATAATTTGTACTTATTTCCGACGTAGAATAAACAGTGAAATTCAGCTTTGAAGTCAAGGGGCGTTTGTTCTACGGTGAGATTCAATAACTTTTGAGCTTGCACGGTCCAAAGTAAGTACCCATAAAGGATTTGGTAGCCAAATACGGGTTAGGGCCTTCCGTTTGTTTCGTTTTTGTGCTCGCAGCTTGGAAGTAACTGAGGCGATGGCCTCGTGTCTGATGGGCTTTGAAGTTGACAAGCAGGCTATGCGTGATTATTCGCGGAGCCCTTCCTCCACACGCAAGGAGGATACACACAGAAATGTATTTCCTTGCACCAAAGAGGTTATAAACTCCTTTGCCAGGGAGAGTGCTGGCCCCTGACAAATGAAACCTTATTTAACTCCGTTTAAGTATCTAGTGGAAAAACAATAAATAATAAAAGAATGTAAACTAATGCTTCTGAACTACGAAATTCACTAGATAGCTTGGCCGAAATCTATGAAATATCGGTGGCACAGTAGCATGTTCTGAATTTTCATATGTTTATTTCGTCAGCTTCTACATGGCTGCACCCGATGAAGAGAAATTGTGCCATTAAATTGACCGAACACATAAATTGTCCCCCAGATAAGTGGTTGTTATAGGCGCGGAGATAAATAGTCGTAAGCTATTCCTTCCACGCTGTGTTATTTTATTATCGGGTCTGGTCTGATTACAGCTGAAGCACGACCGGTATATTCTGGAACTTCGCCGTAAGTTTTCCTGATGCTCGTGGCATGGAAAGCAGCCGCTTGCGGACTACAATGGCAAACAACTCCAACTGTGTAGCGTTGAATGTGCTTGTTGAAATGTTCGCAAGTATGTCAAAACCTCTCCACTTCAGCTCGTACGGTACGGTAACTCGGTTGTGCCGCAGAGGTGGCCTAGGCTCGAGGCTGACTGAATAGCCATTGATAGGCCGCAGCGCGTGACGAAGTCACAAACGGATTCCACTGAGAACTCACAGATTTGCAATAATGAACTACGCCCGCGGCGCAAACCCTTACATTGTCTGTGCGAGCCGTCGACTGCCGGATTACTCTCCTCTTATATTGAAGGATTGTGCGTTACTTCAAACATCGGCTTAAAAAACCCATCCTCAAACGAAAATGTTTATTTCGGGGACTTGAATAGATTTCTGTGACAAGCGATGAACGAAGTGGACGTGACGTGCCAACCCCACATTGTTAAAAGATGTTTCTTTCACAACAAACCAATTACTGCCTGCTTCTGATGCCTGCTCAACGGGCTGAAAATTAAAATTTACAGACAATCCCGAGGGATTTTTTTGTTGTTTCTTAGGGTAATTTCTTCGCGCTTTCACTGTGTACAAATTGTGAAGTTGGAGGAGTTAAATAAAGTTATCGCAATAAGAATTCGAGAAGTTTTTAAATTGCTTGCGAAATAACATTTAAACTGAACCTTGGAATTACTTTGAACGAAGTTACAAAAAACGTTTTCAGAAAGTAACGTAATTTCGCCCAATGGAGATGAGATAGTGGATGATAAAAATTCAAGAGGCGTCGCGCTGTCAGCTTTTTTTCAGTATCGTCTCTTTCGGCGACTTAACACGTCGAATTGAGGATGTCGAAAAAACTTTACGCGTCGTAGTTCTCAGGCTTGAAACCCGGTTCCACCTGCATATAAATGTCGACTCGTTAGCACTCCCTCAACATCTTGTAGGCATGTCGCAGCGGATGCATTATTACTCTTCTACGCAATTTATAACTTCACATTCCAATTAGACGACGATGATGGTTTGAAAAATTCTGTCCAAATTGTGGCCTGTCGCAACGTATAGTGTTAGAATTGTAAATTGAGTCATTATTAAGAGAAAACACAGGGGACGAGGTGTGTTGTGTCACTAAATTCTGCTTATTGTGTTGGACAGCAGCTGAAGTCACGCGAAGCTATAGTTAGTCGCGCGCGTCAACCCCTATGAGGCTCTCATTCTCGCTTCGTTCGTTTCGAATAGTTCGAAAGTTGTCTCCTTGCTTGTCTGTCCATGGATTTACGCATCGACCCAACAAATTCACCAGCTGTTGCGCTATATATTGTTTCCAGGTTACATCGACACCGATTGATAACATAACATAGATTGGAACAAATCCATCGACACCGATTGATAACGTAAAATAGATTCCAACAAATACCAATACCAATGCCGATTGACACCAATGACATTAAGTCTTTAAGTCTCGTCGTCGCTTCGTAGGACTTGACGACTGTCCCCTTGTAATCTCTATGCGAATTATACAGTACATCAATAAAATTAGCTTTTAGGACGAAGTTTTAAAAGTTCTGTTAGCTAAATGACAGCTGTTTATTGGGTCGGCAACGTGATGCTGAAATACGTCGGTAGATATCACGAGGCCTAATGAAACGTGACACGATTTCGCTGAATTATTAGGCTTTTATTATTGGAATCACATCTTTTTACGTACGGTCCAATTGGATCGCGCGAATAGATGATGTCTCCATAGAACGTGCCGCCCAATAATTACATCTCACAAGGCGCTAATTACATTTTTATTTTAACGCGCCTTGCGCTACCAACTCGTAATTACAGTGTTGTATAAGACCTCCTGAACTTTGTTGATATATTTCATTTCAAAGTTTAATTAGAGACAGATCGTAGTAATTGCCCGAGGGCGAATTAATGAGGCTCCATTACTTCCGATGTCAATTATTAAAAATTGCCATTCCTCCTCACAAAGGCAAAGCGTCTATTCAAAGGCTATAGAACCTGCTAATTACCCACAGCTGAAGAGTTAATGGGGATCTAATTATCCTGTTCAATTAGAGCGCTATTTATTATAGCTCTGTAAGATTGTTCTCTAAGATTGAGTATCGTGATTGGACGGTTGTTTGGTCCAGAAATATCTCTGGAACCACGCGTTGGAATAGGGTTGATGAAACTATCGACTAACGGATTATAATAGAAGTTTGTATACGGAGCTTTTGTTACACATGCATACTTTGCCAGATTGCTAAGCTCTTAATCGTTAATTGGTTTATGCAGTTAATCCGATTTCCAATACCATGTGGTTACGTGACAACCCTGGGTTGATACGGTATTCCGAGAGTTGAAATTTAGATTTCGTAAATACGGCCTGACATTTTACGATTGACTACAAATATGCCTAAACTCACGTTTCGCCTCGTCTGTATCCCGAATGGGTAAGCAGAGACCAGGGTTTTTCACTTGCCACGATCCTAACAAACTTCTTTCACTTTATAAACATTAATTAGTCGCTGCATAACCGTTCGCCGGCTTCGGTTTCGTTTTATGTGTTTTATGTTACCCTTTGCTAATACATCCACTATTTGATCGAGAATATTATTTGCGCCTGTCCAAACCAATGCAACATTCCTTTCTCAATTCTGGTCCTCGTTCACAGTCTCAAATAAATCACACTTTTGCGTATACTGTATAACTTTGTGACTGTTAAGTGCCAATATTCATTTCGGCATGACTGACACCCCTAATTAAAAGGTATGTACCTACTAAAAGACATATTTTAGTTCTTGTCATTCGGCAGGTATGCGACACGGACGTTACGCAGTAGACAATGGCTCTTAAAATATCTATCCACTTTTTTTTTTCAGAACGCCCACCAGCTCCAGATGTCTTGTCTTTTTATCTCGTTCATCTTCAAAATTTGCATCTAGTTCATGACATTTCTAGATGTTTGTTATGTAACCAAATTAAATAACTCCAACTCTGCGATGTTTCAAAATGAATTTCTTCACAAGACGGTTATTGCTCTCGTGAGCTTGTGCGTTTGTGTTGTCTGCTAATGATTTCGATCTTTTCCAACTATTTCATTTTTCGCCAATAGCTACGTCGTTACTATCAATCTCAACTAATTGTGTTCAAACCTCGTGCTGTGTTATGGGAAATGCCGTGCAATAACACTGTTTCTTTTCTTGGCATAGAAACGGACATAACTACAATTTCTAGATATTATAAGTAGGCATTCCGACTCATAATGCCATCTCTCAGAGTTTCTCGCCATCTGCGACCACTGTTAAACGATGTTAGAGGTTTGCCTAGTCTTTCTCTTCATGCTCAATGCTAACCTAACCTAACCTAATAAATCTAATAATATATGAGAATTACGTTTTGCTAGCTAGATGTTTATTTCGGGCCCAGTTGAATCGCCGAATCCGGCAAAGGACACAGCTCTAGTGAATGTGTTAACTTTCGGCGGAGCTATACCCGGATTATCCGGATGAGACTCGGTGCCACTTTCGCCGCCCGCGGCCCGAGGAGGGTCAATTTAGGAAGACTGGCTAGATTTAGTTTTAAATGTTTGAGCGATGGAAATATTTGTGGGGTCGCGGTCGGTAGAGGCTAGATGTTTTGAATGTCAGAAGCTTGAGATTTTTTTGTTGTGTGGTTTTGTTAACGGACTTAGTGTTCTTGGAAGATGTTTTGCTTTTAATAGGGAATCGAATTCCAGCAGTTCTGTTTGTTGTTGTTTTTTCCCTTCTCCGATTTACAAACATAGTAAATCTATGCCTACGGGGCAGCTTAGCTTGTTTGGTGTTGCTTCACCAAAGTTACGCCGAGCAGTGTTTAGGTTCTTATTTTCAGAAGATTTTACTAGTAATTCCGAACCGCCTTTCCAATTGAGAAAAAAAATCTATAAACTGTTTTGCTGCCCACGCATTTGGGTGCGATTTTTGACAGGCTAAAGCTCATCATGTCATCGTACATGTTTCTTTTTAAAGGTAGGTACAATGTTAGGCAGCGACTGCCAGCTCACATGCACAGCTGGATAGTCTGGCAACTGGCACTGACACAATGTTCAATTAGAGGCTGGATAAATGGTCTGAGTAGCACGTTTACAAGCTTCCAGTAAGCATAAACAGTAACATCTTTAAAATTTTAGTGAGCAGAAAAAGAAAATTCTTTTCCAACTTTCTGTGCAAATTAAAACGTAAGAAATTAGTTTAAAATTAGAACGTGTGAACTATAAACGGTTTTTTAAGAGTAAGCAGGGTAGTACCTAGGTAAAGTGTTATCTATCAATCTATACCTACTAACTTATACTTTATGCCGCTTGCCAACTCGACGGAAACTTTATAAGGTCAATGTTGGGAAGTCCGTCTACGAGGTAAGACCGTCTAGCCGCAATAACTTCCGTGTTTGGATACCTATGCAGTTTATGGTTCAGTCGGTAAAACAGTGTTATGGTAATAGTTCGAACTAAAAAACATAGATGTCGCTAAGATCATTATTTTGGCACAAATTTGACCGCCATTTTTTTTTGCATTTTGTACTTGGTGTGTGAGTGTGGCGTCCGGCAAAAAAAATTGAAAAAAGTGGAAAATTTAAGGGCTTTTTGGCTGTTGCTTCAATTACGTAAGTTATTTAAGGATCGATCAATATATTTCTGGTGTTGAATTCGTTTATATCGCTTTAGTTTCATAATTATACCTGCCGCAAATTTCTAACCTCAAAAGGTAGTAGTTGGGAAGTCCGTCCAGTGTGGCGAAGGAAAGACCGTCATATGCCGGTCTTACCTTAAGCCAGAGATAGTCAAACTTTTGAACAGTGCCTATTTAATCCATTATTTTACTACTTTGTGCTAGGTTCTACTTAGTAAATGTACCCAGTGGTGGGCCTTGAGGACTAATTATAATTTCGTTACCATAGACTAGTGATAGGTATGGTGTTGGGGTGAATTATTGTTTTTTTATCGATCCATTTTTATTTTAGTTCCATTCATAAAATAAATACCTACATAAAATAATATACTTACCTTTCGCCGATCTATAAATCAAAAAAAGACATGCAACCAGAAGGTACCTAGTACCTTATAATCTTATTTAAAAAAAAACACCCAGTTGTAAGCAGTCGAAAACCGTCAATTTTATTTCTTAGCTGTAAAAAAAGTTCTAAAGTTGACTTTAGGTGATTCGAAGCTCTTTCTCATCAAACAATTATATCAAACAGGTACCTACTCTGCAGTTTGGAGAACTGTTGCTCAGACAATCAAAGGTGGGAGTTCTACTCTTTAAATCTTACTATCTATAATAATGAATAACTTTAGGTACACCTACGCCTACACTGTAGGTAAATAGGTACTGGGAAGCATAAAACGAACCAAAATATTTTTTTTCAGGTCACGTCATGCAAGAAGATGCCTGATTTTGTCGATCTTGATCGTTTTTTGGAAAGAAAAGATTTTGAAAGTCTATACCAACAAAATTGGCCGTGGTTAATAACGCACTTCATACGAGCAAATAGTTGTTATAATTGTGGCTACGAACCTGATTCCACCTGTCCCCGCCACTTCACGATGCATGAATCGTATATACAAGTTTTATTAGACTTAAATTTTTTCTGGTGTCAAGGCTGTTTCCAATTTACTATTTACGACCATTATCCCTGCGACGAGTGCCAATATTGTTAATTTCATAAACCGGGTTATTTAGGTAGCAATCATGGTAAGCAATTATAGAAGAAAAACTGATAAAGCGTCATATAGCAAAGAAACTCTTCGAGAAGCGGTAAGGTTGGTCAAAAATGGAAGTTTGAGCGGCTACAAGGCTGCCCAAATTTACAAAATTCCCATTGGTGGCGCTAGTAAAGTTAGGGTGGCACAGAGCCTTAAGAAGACTTAGGTACAAGATAAGTGAACAGGTGATTTTTAAAAGACTAAAGAAAATGAACAATGAATGCTGATCTCTCTATAACTAAGTAATGTCTGAGAAGTTTATTTAATAAAACTGTAAACTACGTAATAAAATATTTTTGATTTATAATTTGTTTTTCATTGCCAAGAAATTTTTCTTTTTTTCAAATGTTGAGAACCTCTGTGAGCAAAGATATGACGGACTTTCCTTAAAATAAAATAAAATTTAATATCTTCGAAATTAAGCCTTATTTTTAAACACGTAAAGCACATAATTTCAACGCAATTATTAAATTATTGTCTGAAACTGTTTTCAACGTATTATCCTAACAATATTGTGGTTTTATTGCTACTAGACGGACTTACCTTCAACTGCAAGGGAAGTCCGTCTACACGCGGAGTTTTAAAAAAATACTTGTATCTATAATATTATTACAGTTAATCCAATTTCTGTAACTTTACAGCGTAATTAAATATATTGTTCATCATTTCCGGCCACACACGTCAGTAGAAAATGAATATTTCAATTCATTAAGTTAAATCAAATTTAGACATTAAAAAAGTATGCCGGACTTCCCGACATTGACCTTACATCAGTAATTCTGTACTGAAGTGTTTGATAATGCGTATCCGCTGCCATAATTTAGCTATTCCTGCTGGTTTCATGTAACAAGTAAACAATTCGTGTAAATGGGCCTTCACGCAGTGCAGTCGATTAGCGAAGAGCAATCGGCCTCCTGTGGTTAGTAAGTACGTCCCCATTAATATGAAGGTACTGTCACTAACGTTCACGGTTTCCACATGGTAGATCTTATTGCGGCGGTATACGTTGTAGTATAGAACGACGAATCAGTGAAATTCAGGCAGGCAGGTTGTACCCGCAGTAAATTACGCTACCTTGTCGCAGACTTTATTACCTTGTTGTTTGACAGCTACCGGATTATGCACATTTGTAATATCCACGAGGCATAAGCGTCTACTCAGATATTATTGGACATTAGCAGATTGAGTAACGAAATACATGCGGTGAAACGTCATTCGCTGAAACATCTCTTTAGAGAAGACAGGGGCCCTGAAATGGGATGGACCTATACGACGTGTTATTGAAATGACGCAAAACCTGAAAATCGTTACTTCAGTATCGATAATATTAAACCACTTTCAATCAGTAAAATATTAAAATTACCAATTTTGTTATGTTTCATACGATCTTACAACAAGTTATGTACATTTGTGAAGTTATAGTAGCAATACCACTCGCTAACGGTAAAGGAAAACATGAGGAAACCTGAATGTCTGAGCTATTCAATTCACATACCTCAGCGGTTGAAATCGCCAATCCGCGGTGGGCACGTGTGGTGATTAAGCCCATACTCTCTCCCTGAGAGAAGACTTGTGCCCTACAGTGGGCCGTGTATAGGCTGCTTATGTTACAACATGACGAGGTCAATTTGTATAAATAACTCCTTATTGCGCACCAGTAATTAAATATTACTGGTGGTTTTCAGTATTGTATAGTTAAGTTGAAAGATTTCAGCTTTTGCTGATTAGATTTTGGGTTATTCCAATATGTTAACTATGTTATCACATCTCGTGATACCCAAAAACCCTTTGAAATGGAGTGCAGACATAGCAAATGATTTTATGGAGAAACCATACCTATTACAAATATTTTATTGAAATTGAAATTGAAGAACGTTAATTCAAGTACTACAACACATATCTTTCAAATAATAAAATAGAAAACCAGAAAATTCACTTAAAGTTAGAAATGACAATAAATTAACTAACGCTAAACAATTATACAGTAGTGGTTCAGTTTTACAAGAAAAGGTTCTTCACTCAGCATATGTCACAGGTTCCCAGTTGACAGCTCGTGACTAAGACCTAAACTAATTCAATTAATAAACATTTCACGCATTTCATGAAAATTGAGCGTTGTGATGTAAATGCGCAGTGGTTAAATAAATAAATAAAGATAATACTCAGTTTTGCAGTGAACAAAATTTGTAACTATGAGACCGTATGTGGTTAGTGCTTAGTTAATTCTTAAAAGTCCCATAAAAGATAATTAAAAGAAAAAAATGTATCAGTTTTCTTCCGCCGACGACGGAGTATCTCTCATCGCCTTGTCAAAAGAACGCTCAGCACTTGATAAAAGAACAGCTCTCTCGCCCAATGATTTATTAATTAGACCTTCGCTCGCCCAACAGAATAATACAGCGCCTTCCCGAGGATTACCGCACTAAGGGCCTTTATCGCGAAGGAAATGAAATCGTAGGTATAAAAAAACAAAAAGTCCCACTGCTAAAAAGCCTAGGCGTTGGAGAAGTCCGTTGAACTTTGAGCCTGGTCAAGTCTCATTTTTTATGTAGCCTATACACGTCCCACTGCAGGGCTGTGGCCCAGTAGCATGAGCCTAATCACCACGTGTGCCCACCGTGGATTGGCAATTTCAACACCTTAGACACTCAGGTTTCCTCACGATGTTTTCCTTCACAGTTAGCGAGTGGTAGTGCTACAACAACTTCACAAATGTACGTAACTTAAAAAAAAACAAAGCCACGACTTCCCGAATGCAAAGTCGGTGTTCTACCGCTCCGCTACCACCCCTCTCGATTCCTTAACCTCCTCAGTGCTGACCTTGAAAATAACAATGGTTTTCAATTGTTATTTTGAAGGTTAATCTCTGAGGAGGTTAATCTTAGTTTGGTTCCGCCAACTCTCTCTTTCTCTGTTCCCAGCTTTAGTCCCACATGGTGGTGGGGTCAGCGTTCCTTCTTTTCTCTCTCCAGTTCGCCCTTTTCATGACCTCGTTTGTTTGGTTTCCGTCTACTGTGGTGGAAAATTTAACAGACCTCCCTAGGCGGTGTTCACGGCACAGCCGTAGTTTGGTTTTTGTAATAAGACTAGCTGATCTGGCAAACGTTGATTTAATTAAACGCCATTTAATTAGCTTACAACCTATTCTCAGAGCTACCAAATTTACACAAAAAAGTTCGTAATAATCGGTGAAGCCGTTTCGGAGGGTACGATAGCAAACCCTGTGACCTGAGATATTTATGTGTATTGATTTTTATTATTTATTTTTTGTTTTGCCTTTTACCGACAATATGAAAGCGGACATCTTCAATTTTTCGCGGCGGGCGGCCAGATTTTGCACACTAATAAAGTCCCCAAGACAGGCCTAGCCTAGTTTGGGGACTGGAGGTAAACGTAAAAACATTTTTGTAATATGTTTATTTATAAGCTATTTTTATTCAATTGTCTCTTTTGGAAATAAATAAGTTTTTGAACTGACACTTTCGTAAGCACCACACGCACTTAAGAATTTTTGTTGGAAGAGTCCGATCAGGTTTTGCTCTTATTCCCAGAGTTCAATCATTCATGTATATCATTCAAATTCAAGTAAGTGATTCCGGTATTAAGTTAATAATAATTCGATTTTTATTTTACTTACTTTACTTTAGTGATACTCGCTTAGCCAATTTCTTTCAACGATTTGTCAATGATCCATTCGTTTGGTCTCTGCGTGGTCATAAAGGTTACCTCTACACACGCGCGAAGGTAATAATCCTCGTTTGCTTGGCAGTCGGTTAGTAAGCCGACAAAGAGAGAACCTTCCTCACGCGTTAATAGGATTCCGCAGTCATAATTAAAGCCATATCCGCATATCCGCTTATCAGGATATCAGGCTTAGCAGGCGCAATCATTTGATCCTGTTATGTTTGTGTGCCTACAGTTTGCTGTTTGTTTGTTATTCCTAAATATTACAGTATTCGTGTCGTATTGTGATATTTGCATTTGAGAAATGTGTCGTCCATAATGTCAAATCTCGAAAGTCTAACGGTAAATTGAATAAAGAACACCCATCGCTGGGTAATAAATTAATCAATCGTTGCTGTGACAACGACAACTGTGACAATGTCAAGATTTAGAGTCTAAAGGAATAAAATCCATGTAAGTTTTAAAGAATTTGACAGTTCTTCTTCGTAGCATATCGATGGCAAACGAGGTTCGCCATCGTAGTGAACGAATTTGCCAACCAGCGTCAGTTTCGAGACATTATATTCTTACGTTTTTTAAGTTACCTATATTTCTGGCGTACCGTGAACATACACGGTATGATGAATACGTTTGCTTGGCAAAGTTAATTTGTAGTAGTATACATTCTATCGCTGAAAGATTATTTCGTTCTACAACGCTTTCGGTTAACTACGGCATCGGCGACTCGTGCTATCGACCTACCATTTATTAGTTGAAGCGTTGTTTCGACGAACCGTGCTGTCGACAAGCAGGGCATCGGCTAATCATATTTTCGTACCACCGATATTCGGTTAACTCTCCATTATATGAACCGTGGTATCGTTCAAGAGTTTTTCGACATATCGTACGAAGCTCGTTCAGTTCACCCACTAGGCTACCGCCACTATTTCATTCTACCAGTATTTCAATATATTGTTTGTTTATTTATACCCACAAGCTGAATGAAACGAAATTTACAGCAAGACATTCTTAGCAGACCGCCAACATAACGATGCTATGACTAAGGCTATGTTCTCGCTATGTTCGCTGACGGACATAACGAGATTTCAGGGGTTGCTTGATCTGGTTAACAGATCCCCAAAACCATTCCATCCTGTGTGATTTCTTACGCGCTTCGATCGCAGCGCCCAAATCTCGAGCCTTCTATTGTTACGTGTTTCTATTAGAATTTGTATGAAACGTATTGGGTCTTGGTCGGGTAGCTGGGCCCGTGAATCCTTTGGTTGGCATCGAATTATTCGGGGGAGGGACAGAAATGCAAGCACCAGAAGAGGGTTTTTTTTTATAACAACGCGTTTCCTTAAAATACTTCTCAGAGGCTATTTAAATAGTCTGTGCTAAAGGAAAACACGTAATCACAGATTATTTAAAGTGCCTCTGTGGAGTGTTTTAGAGGAAGTTTGAATGTTTTTAGGGTTACGTACCTCAAAATGAAAAGCGGAACCCTTCTGTCTGTCTGTCTGTCAAGACCCTTTGTCTCGAGGACGCGTGGAGGTATCGAGTTGAAATAACACCATATACTTAGGTCTGCGAGGGGTGTTCAATAAGTAGTGAGAATTAGGTATAAACTTCTTGGATAGAGAAAAAGGAGATACTGGCAGGCATAGCCCACTTATTTGTCGACATAATAAAATAAAAACAGTTGATGCTCTTTGTTCTGTCGCAACGAGTAATCGAAAATAGAGAAAATTCAATTTCGCGTGCCCGCAGTCGGAATCGAACCTGGGTCAACAGATGTCCTTTATCTTTTCGAAAAAGGGGTTTTTACTTGTCAATACGTACAAATTTTGGTCAGGGGACTACTTTGAAATTACGAAAAAAAAACGACTGTTCCATACTGAAGTTCACATCAAAATGGAAGGAACAGATGATAGTTTTTCACCATTTAGAATTTATTATTAATACATTTATTGCACGTAAGTAAACATTACAATAGCAATACAGCGGACTTAATGCGACAAGCATTTTCTGCCGGTCAACCGCAAGAGGTGATTTTGTCCCGATGCTAAAAGTTATTATAGTATTGAGATGTTCGTATGAACAAGTTGAACTCTCTCTTTTGGGGCATTGTACTGTGCATTGAATTGTAACTCGTTATAACACAGGGTACTGTGTTATAACGAGTTTGTAAATTCACAGTCTGAAATACTGTTAGTGCATTTTCTTTTCCATTCTGGCGCACTGTCGTTATTATGAACGAAGTGTGGCAACTTTATGGATGTAAAATTGCATAATTAAACTGTTTGACCACAGTATTGTATAAGGAAAGATCAGGCGCCTAAACGTACTACGATTACCTAGAGTAAAATACATGCCTGTATTTGATTCTGGGGTAGATGTGGTACGCGAAACTGGGCCTAGATTCTGTTAATGCATTGTAGTAACATGACAACTGCATGAACATGGCGGTTTTCATTTCATGGCTGCTTTAAGTCTACGCGGGCACACCCATCGAACCTTCTAGGCGTCAATGGTACGAAAAAACACGTCACGTGACCCGACAGTGTACCTGTCATTATACTACAATGCACTAACAGAATCGAGGCCCTGGTCCTTCTAGTGTCCTTATAATAATATTATGATATCGTGAAGGATGGTCCGGTTGTGTGGATTAGGAGATTATGTTTCCTGTCCGCCGAACTTCGGGACAAAGGCGCGAACTACCTTTAATGCCGAGTATTCGAGTTAAATATTTCAACATTCGTGTGTTTATCCAAGTTAGGTAACGATAACGTTTGTGACGGTGTCATATCTGTAAACTGTCCACAGAACGACTTCCAATTCGTTAGCATAATTTTGAGGTCCATTTTCACCATGATCTGGAACCCCATGGCAATGATTTAGAAACCCAACAGTTTGTAAAAAAAAATTATGAATGTTTTTTTATTACCTTTTCTTATCATAAGCAAATTGTGCCAGCACAAAAAGTTATAAAAAAATGATTCGAGCGTCTCACTTTGTACTGTGGTCTCACGGTTCCATTATAGGTGCCATTTCTTTTCAGGGTTCCGTACCCAAAGGGTGCCAAACGGGGCCCTATTACTAAGACTTCACTGTCCGTCTGTCTGTCTGTCTGTCACCAGGCTGTATCTCATGGACCGTGATAGCTAGGCAGTTGGAATTTTCACAGATGATGTATGTCTGTTGCCGCAAAAACAGAATAAAATAAATATTTAAGGGGGCTCCCATACAACAAGCTTTGTCTAAAGACAGCGTTCGCCATCGAGCAACCATCTATGTAACCTTCACAGCACCGATGTCATGTCGTTAAATGTCCATGTTAAACGCTTCTTGTTGATTTCTATAGATGGCGCTGTTTTCAAATTCGATCTTTGTCTAAGGTTGTATAGACAATAGTACCCAACCCTTCGTGCGCGAGTCCGACTCGCACTTGGCCTTTTTTTTTTTGGTTTATCACGACGAAAATAATAATGTGCATTACTTTATTTATACTTACTCGTAGAAGACATTAAAATTAGCATAATTTTTTAGCAGTGCAAAGTTCTAAACGTACGCTTGTATACTTTACTAGTAAAGTTGCTGCGTAATTTATTACGAGTAGCGCTGCTATTTTGACACCCCCATTAAAACATCGCTATTATAACTTGACTCTTATGGCTTCAGTATGCTTTCAAACAAGTTCTTGTCTATTAGAGCTTAATAGTACAGGTATTCAACATAGGTGTCTCAATTTCAACATTTTCTACTTTGTTCATGCCGTTCAGTAAGACATTGGCTCTTTAGGGAAATTCTAAAGAGTTATTTCTAAAATGCGCAATTCCCGGGATACCTTTAATTAGACTTTGTGTTTGGCAAAAACTTTTGTTATGACAATTTTTTTTTTCAAATATTATTTTTTATGAAGTATCACTTTACGCGCTCCACCCCACAACCTTCAGTAAATAATTTCCTTGCATACGTGAATGTTCAATCTGTTCAAGAGATCTGGTTTTAGGTATTAACTATTTAACAGTGTCACTTCAAAGCAAAAAACCGTCAAAATTTGTATTTTAGGGTTTCGTACCTCAAATGGGAAAAATGAAACACTTATAGGATCACTTAAAAGTAGGTATCAAGCAACAAGATACACTCTTGACACTCACACACACACACATACACTCAAGAAAATCAAAATTTATAGACTACTTTCCGATGAGCTAGAACTATATAATTTGGCAAATAATATCGTCTTATACTACAAGTACGGGGAAAAATTTTAAATTTATATACATTTAACTAAACTAATTAATTAAATGTTATTATTTAAATCATATAAAATAGTCTTTGAAGTTCGGGAAAAGCTCGGAAAAAACTGCAAGACTCGATTCCTAAACTATTTATAATATGTAAGTACCTACAAATTTGTACAGAACCCTCGGTGGGTGAGTCCGACTTGCACTTGTCCGGTTTTTTTTAATCTAATAAATGGTAAATTTAAGGAAACAAAATCAAAAGTCGCAGAACAAAAGTCGTTATTAATTTCTAACTCTAACAAACATGTGTCAGGAATTGCGCATTTTAGCAATAACCCTGTACAGCCGCTCGCACATCAAGCCTTACATACGTGCACTCTAATGTAACTGATTAGAGTGCACGTATGTAAAGCTAAACATTTAAAAGGTGACTTTAGAACAATACATTTTTTTACCATTTTAAGTTCATCGTTAAGGCACTCGGGCGCAAGCTCAGAACACTTCTTTTTGTGTTCTGTGGGCCGTGCGGCTTTTCCGAGTGTTGAGATAGAAGTTGTAGTACCTATATTAGATCCTGCGTGTGTGAGCTGAAGCAATTGTAACAAATGTGCTTGCTTTTCATTGCAACCCGTAACACATAGAAGAAAAGTTCAAAATGTAGTCTTCCACTTGGCTTGTGGCGTCGGGCAACCTTTGCTTATCTATTTACTCGTTGGTAAAGTGTGACTAAATTAGTAAGGGACATAGCCTTAAAGAATTTTTTGCGATCGCTGCCGATCTAGTGCTAGGCTCTACGCCTCTTGCCCACTCCGAGGACAATCAAATCTTAACTGTGCGATACTGATAATTATTTTACTCAAATATGTGTGTCGGAGACCTTATCAAGCCTATCGATATACATTCTTTTGAAGTCACCAGAGACGTTACTTTCATTGATATATTGTCACTTACAACACCGCTCTAGACCTTTTTCCCTACTTTTCAGGAGAGACAAAAAACTTTTTAATTTCGTTGGTTCTACAGTGTTCCATAGAAAAAATATTTTAATAACGGCGATTCGATTCGCACTTGATCGATTTTTTCAATTCAAATGTCAAAACCGTCTAATTTTGACTTGAGCGGTGTTGTTTGCTAAGGGACGATTTGTCAAATAATACGTTTTTGAGACGATTTTTTATCTTCTCCTTACTTTATTTCCAGGCCATCCGACAGGATTGTAAGAGTGTAGCAGATTGTTACCGCATCGACAGCTAATATTAGAGACCGCTCGTCTTTTTTTATTATCGGCTCAGAGTCTGAAATAGACAAGTAGTGCTCTCGGTGTTACTTCGAGGTGTCGATTTGTTCACTTTCATGTTGAATGTACGTACGTCTTTCGTTTGTTTTATTAGTTGCATAATAAATTATTCTTCCCGTGTTATACCATATGCATGGTATGATTTATAGTGTTTTGTTAGTCGATCAGTGCATGTTAGTCTTTAGGTGCACTTCTGTCTATCGTTACAACACTTCCGGTCTTTCTTTAGATTAGAAACAAACTATGCACTGTCAAACTGTGTTTAACATATATATTTATACTGCCATCTTAAGCGTTAAAATGAATGAACTACTTTTTAAACAGAGAATATTATGTAGTCTAGACGTACTTCGTTTGGTAGAGAATTAGCTTTATCAGAAGTACCTGGCTGCAAAGAGGTCGTAAAAACGATGGAGAACTCTGTTATCTTCAAACCACACTCGGACCCATCGAGAATGGGGACACGAATTTTTTGTCGCTGATAATTATCTCCAACTCGTCGAGCGCAGAAAAAAAGCGTGTTGGAAAAAGGGGCGATCCGATCTAATAATGCCCGAATATTTTTTCGCCCACAGAGGGGAAAGAAGAAAGATATGTAGTGGAAAAAACGTAATATGTGGGTCCACCCGTAGAAATATTAGATATCTATCGTTACAGGGATGCGGGCATAACTTTGTCCCTTCGGTAAGGTGGCAACGTTCTTTACGACTCATATAAGTTAAGGTGGACGACAATAAATTGTCTCCACTAACTCCGCATGTACGGTTGGAACGTGAGGGTATAGTACTGGTTCCAAATGGGAATACACAGAAAGTGTCTGAGGGCTGTCTGGACTGAATCAACCCAAGGTCGAGAATTCTGTCGACGAGATCGGCAATAAATAGAAATAGTTCCTATACCAGCTGTGTTCAATGAACGATCTCTTCATTAACGTATTAAACTTATTAGGGTGGTTCCATGTGTGTGTACATTTTCGAGGGTGTAAATACGGTAGGGTGTAAAAACGATTCTGTTTTTTTTTTTCGATGGGGGGTCCTTCTGACCACCGATACGAACATGCATCTTTCACGCCGATCGTGGATTTCGGTGAAATTAGGATTTTAGAAATATATGTACTATAAATCCTAATGTCACCGTTAAAATTAAACGCGATTTGTTCAAAGTTACTCGTAAAGTGCGATGCGTTCCTACTTCGCTACTACTCGATTTATCACTAAACGTTTATTGTTTTAACGCTGACATTAGGGCCGAGCCTTTTGACTCCTGTTACCTAAATTACACGAGACGGCGCGTAGGGCTCCTGGCACGCCCGCCAGTGGGCGAATGAGCCGCATTGACAGGCCAGCGGGTGCATGCTCGCGTGGCGCGCTGCCAGCTGGAGCTTCGGCCATATTGCGAGCTGGACGATACGAAAGCCGGAGTTTTTTTGCAGTCGATAGATAGTCGACAGTTATATTCTACTTGGAAAGTCGCCCACAACTAATAGAACTTACGAAATTAGAGATCTAAAGTGTCGAAAAAAAAAACCTATAGGTATACTTTATTGTAACTTAATAAATTTTCTCCGACAAAGATAACGAGAATAATTTTACAAACTTATCCCACCGATTACACCGGAGGCTCAGTACTTATGCATTTTTTTGAAAGGGGAGACTTCACTGGTGGTCCCATAGTCACCAAGTCAAGATTTGATGGTGGGATCCTGGAGAAACACTTCAAATTTTTGAAGTCACACTTGAAGTGATTTGTTGATCGGTGCTGATCAAAGTGAACAAGGGCGCGCCGAATTCATCTCAAAAACCCAGCTTTCCATTTCTGACAGTACTTATTTCACGAAAGCTTATACTTTCGCCCAGGCTTTAAGACTATTTTGCTCTGCAATTCTAAACCTTCAATCCACTGAAAAAAATCTACGTGCACGTTTGTCTGTTTACGTATTAGGCATCACTAAAACGATCTGAATATTTTAATTTTAACGAGAAGCTTGGGATCGGCCCAGCTGGTGCGTTGCGCTCCGGGGCTGGCCCTAAGCTGTCATTACAGCTGATTGGTGTTTCATATTTATGGGGTGGCAGTTTTGCTCGCGGCTGTTTAGGCCCGGATGCGGGATCGGTAAGGACCACACGCCTGGCATTGATTTAGGAGTTTCTTTGACATGTTACTCTGTATTTTGACTGGAAGTACAGCTGGGCACATCGCAATATAGCGATTTCCATGGTGACAGATAAAGATATTTCCGACGGGTAGTGCGTACAGTGACTGGTTCTTCATATCCTGGTTAAATGTATCAATGTTCAATGACCTTACACTTATGGTGATTTTCTTAGCACCCCATAGACTTGAGCGTGATGACATGTAGCCTATATGTTACACGGGAACCTAAGCTATAATTCTGGTGTGTTTTTCTTCATTCCGTTCTGTGGTTTTTTCGTAATGCGTGCACAAAGAAACAGAGTGAGACAGACATATATGAAACAGATAAAATTTACAGATTTATTATATGTATAGATATCGACTCTTCATTAGTAGACCCAACACGTAGTTGAAAACGGATTTACTCCGGGTCCACGGCGAAGTGCACCTTTCAGCTGAAGCATCTTCTGGGAGCAGCCGTTATCGTCCGAAACTTTAGTGTACTTTAGCAACTTAGGGATGCAGGCTAATGGACAGCGACATTTAAGCCTTGCCTAGAGGTCCGAAACTCCCTGTTTGCAAATCGGGGTCTTTTTTCGTTTTAACTGAATGTCTGAAGTTTCCACGAACACCATTCTGGAACATAACACTTTTTCCACTTGTTATTTCATACACTATTTAAATCCGACGTAAGATACATGCACACGAGAACTTCAAAATATGCACAAAAATATAGAGAAAATAAAGGATCATTAGACAGGTGATGTGCCAACTATGTGCTTACGTTGCAGTACTTGCAATATTTCAGTTCGTTGTGCATACGCAATATCTTTATTCTTCCTTGATTTGTTCTAGTATTGCACGTTTCCAAACTGACAAAGAAAATAATAAATTACTGACTCTTCTGTCACTGAAATGTGGCTTATCGCAACTAACAATCAATCAGTCTAGAGTATTACCTAGTCAACTTAGAGAGACTCTAAACTATTTGTCTGTAAGAGTGAGGAAGCATAGCGTTAATTCACACGTGAAACGAGGTCCATACATTATGAATGGTGGTCGGATGTAATTTGCGCGTGTTGGAGTATTATGCTCATGGCTGAGTGCCAGTGTGGACGCGGCGTGATCCGGGACGCTATTCCCAGGTGCCATCGAGAACATATTGAAAAGAGAGTTGTATGCTTATGTTCGTTCTTCGCTCAGTAAGTTTATGGGGACGCCTTTGCCCTTTAGTCGAAAATTCATAATTCATGTAGGCTTCTTGATTCGTTGGAGTCACAACTTTGTCTTTCCTTCCGTAGTAGAGAGTGCTCGCGGAATTTTCTATTAGGCGTCGTGATCAACTGCATTTCAGCTTTTTTGTGACTCTGTTGATACTCATTCAGTCCACAACATATCAGTATTTACACGCGTGCAATGTACTCACGTTATTCGCGCAATAAAAGTAAGGATGGTGATTCGCTGTATCAGCTGAATTCAGCTGTTACAAAATAATTTTGGGCATTCAAGAACGTGTTCTCTGTCTGTCTACACATTTCTCCTAAGGAAATTTTATTTAATATTCGATAGAGCATGTCTCCGCTGTATGAGCAGTTGTAAAACAATTTTGGGCGTTGAATAAAGTATTCTCAATCTATTCAAATATTTATGCGTACACTTAATTTGAAATTTTCGTAGATCGAAAACGTAACGTATTTACGATCCAGTAGATCGCGTGATCACCACACGGAGCGCCGAGATTGGCCCCCCGGGCTCACTGTCGAAGCAGAAAGCGCGCGCCAAACCGTCTGATGGCAGCTGTTTGTTTAAAAAGATGTGTAGACTCGCACACACACTGGGTTAATAGATTTTGCTACTAAACTCGTGTAGCTATGTACCGGGGGGCAATGTTTGTTCTACGAGCTCTCGGCGTTGAACGTGTTCCTAGCATAATATTATTAAACCCAAGTCTATGGTTTCTGGTTTGTAAACAGATGCGAAGAGTCGCTTGAAACTAGCTGAGTTTGCGTGAATTCAGCAACCAGTGCGGCTATCTCACTTCTCTGTTAGATAGACATTTACCTCTTTCCTAACGGTGCAAGTTGTGGAATATAAGTTGTCGAATGTGACCAGATTTACATAATCGAGCCGTTAGCACTCACTTGCAGAGTTTAACTTCATAGGCCACTTGCACGAACGCTGTCCGACAGTTCAATGTGTTTATTCAGAAGCTCTATCCAATGATCAATCATCTTACACCATGACATTTGCAGAGCTATCCATGGCTGCATGTAATTTTATGTCATCCTTTATGACCTTTATGTTATAAATACTCCGTCACTCTAATCTAATTCTGATGCACGTTCCGCATTAAAGTTGGAGCCGCGCAGCACGACTCTTTAGCTTTGTATGAGTATCGCGAGTCATAAAAAAACCGGACAAGTGCGAGTCGGACTCGCCCACCGAGAGTTCCGTACAAATTGGTAGGTACTTACATATTATAAATAGTTCTTTATTACACTTGTTTATAATAAAGTTGTTAATGTAGAGCAAGTAGTTGACAAACATAATAGGATCGGATTTTTAAAATACAGTAAATGTTGTTGATTCAGAATCTCAATGTGCAAACTATGTGACGTTATGGCAGAGTTAATCTTAAAGCATCATGATGAGTGACAACGTTTTTACGTGTTCATAAGAAGTTGAATTAAAAATTGAAGTTTTGTGGTTTTATAAGCTTCTTATTTATTTATTTTAAAAAAATACGTGACTGTTCCATACTCTAACTGCGTTCTTTTCGACTAGAGATAGAGTTTTAATGAGCGTTTTAGTTCTAAGCTTATGGCATCTACGTGGGCCGCCGTTGCCGTATCGATTATGCATGGTGATCCGGTCGGGCGTCACGAGCGTCTGTGTCGTTAGCACTAACTTGGATAACTAAAGTTTTCAACCAACATATGCTTAAGACAAGCTCGGCGTACAGTTCCTAATGCCTAGGAGTACGTTTTATCTTCAGTAGATATTCTATACTACTCTACTAACATCTAATCTCATCATCATTGGCCTACCACTGCATACTGCTGGATATAGGCCTTTTCCTCAAATCAAATCAATCAAATCAAAAGGTGTCTATTCAAAGTAACACAGAAACTGCGACTTAGGCCCGGTTCCTATATTTAACGAATCGCTATTGGTAATCGGTAACCTATCCTTAACAAGCGTCCCGTAACTTGAATAGCTGGTTGATGTTTAAAAAATTGTTAGGAACTTTACAAATTGTTATCTCCATACATTTATCGTACGGTATGTTGCTCGAAACCATTTTTAAGAGGAATACTTGAGTAGACATAACCATCCGTAAGCAAAACGAGTCGTTCTTTAATATAGGAACCGGGCATTAGTGAACGCTACAAGTCAAACTACGTGTCCATTTCAAAATCTAGATTATTTTAGGGAAAAATAAGACAAAAAAACGCTCCCAACTTAGTCTTTTCAAATTTGGTCGGATTTAATTAACAGAGTTTACATACCTACTCGTATTATTCTAAAACCTTGACCTAATGCATTGAACTGGCTTTAATTCCAGATATCTTTGTCACCTAAACAATCTTTAATATTATAGTAATCTTTATGGTACAAAGTCTGACTAACACATCTTTTTTACCGCGTTTCTGGCAAGCTATATTATCTTCTTCATCATCATCATCAGCCATTTTTACGCCCGCTGCAGGACATAGGCCTCCCGCATGGTTTTCCCTAACCATAAAGGGCCATAATCGCCACGCTTGGCAGGCGGGTTGGCGATCGCAGTATGCGGTTGGAATCTCAGGAAGACGCTGCTGCCCGTCTCCTGGTAATTTATTTCCTCAGTCACCTTCTGCGACATCCACGGAATGAAATGGAGTGATGCTATTCTTAATCCGGCACCACGCGGATAAGCTATATTATATCAAGATATTATACTATACCTTGTTGTAAGTTACGTATGTATTCTAATTGACGCGTTTGAAGAGTTGCGCATCTTAGAGGTGACTCTGTAATATCCACAGATATGCCCTGAGGTAATAACCCAGCCCCCTCATCACAATATCGTGATAAATGTGTTTAAACACATCAACTTTTACATGTGTACTCTCTACTCGGTTACATTACAGGCGACAACATAAACGTCGAGGTTAAGTAGCTATCGTCTCCTACACAAATGAAGGAAGGACGTAACAAATTGGCATTCAACTTTATGGCTTCTGTATGTTATATCATATATCTATTCGTCAGGGTTTTGAAGTTGGTATCTTCTGCAGGGTTAGAAAAATAAAAATGTTTCGAATATTTCAGACAGAATTTCATTGCTTACTATCCCTAATGGCCTATGAATAAACCCTTATTTATTCCAGGGAAGATTTCAAACGACTGTTATTCCCCTCGATGTAAACAAAAAATATTACGAGCGGACAAAGCCATAATACTTCCTTATTTACTCGGGGTTCGTCGTTCATTAAGTTGATTGATGGCGGGACAATTTACCAAAGTGAAAAGTTTTTATCGATGCCACTGTCGCACTGACATTTGTAGCCACCCCCGTTTACATTCAAAGTACACTGGAGGATTAATAATCTTATTGTATTTTTAACCGACTTAAAAAAGAGAGCTTTCAATTCTTACCACGTTGTCCGATTTTGTTAATACTTTCTTGTTACCTCAAGTTCCCATAAGAAATTTGGTCAAGATCTGTTGAGAGCTATGAGAAAACCATCGAACTCTTCTTTTAAGTGCGTGTTTAGTCGGTTTTTAAAATAAAATTATTTTCATATTTTTTTGTCTGTCTCTCTCTCTCTATCTCCCTTCAAATTCCTTCGGTTTGTAGTTCGCTAAGCAAGTCGGATATTAATTGCTAAGAAAAGCAGTCCGCGATATCCGACGATACACCTGTTTCTACAATAGTCCTACTTCTTATGCCCCAATGAGGAGATCCGCAGAAGAACCCGAGTCACTGATACAGCTCGAAGAATTGCTCACTTGAAGTGGCAGTGGGCGGGGCACATAGCTCGGAGAACTGATAGCCGTTGGGTCCGCGGACCCGACGACGCAGTGTGGGCAGGCCCACCACCAGATGGTCCGACGACCTGGTTATGGTGGCGGGGAGTCGTTGGATGCGGGCGGCACAAGAACGGGAAGCTTGGAAAACCATGAGGGAGGCCTATGTCCTGCAGTGGGCGTTAACTGGCTGATGATGATGACGATGAAGTCGTCCTTAAAGTTGTCGTTCCACTCTTTCTGCCTATTGTTCGTGTGTGCGATAAATAATAAAAATCAGCCGCTCACACATAAACCACATTTAAGTAAACGCATTATTTGATAAGAATCCTTTTTAATTTCCACACAAAACATTCACAATGTGAGTTTTGCGACACGAATAATACATAATAATATCTGTCTTCATCTTCACGCGTCAGTTGAAGTTGAAGCCGCGTTTCAGGCGTGAAATTCACACATCATACAGAAATACCGTCTAATATAGAACTAGAAACAATATCTCTTTTTTTCTACTAATACAGCTCATTATTACTATCAAAGTCATTGTATGACTGTAGAAGGCCTGTTATTATACTTCCCACCCATTTTTATTCGCTCTGTAATTAGTTTGAAATGTCAACTACGAAGGAAACTGCGATTTAGAAAAAATGTTATAAAACATTTTCTTAAGTACTGTAAACAATACGTTTTCCCTAATCATCACGCCCCCGATTACTGAAGAAAAAGGAAGACTTCAGTGTGTCTTTAATTGGAGTTCGGAACTCAAAATAAAGAGCGCGCCGATAATGAGTACACCGCGTTCAATTTCGATGACTGTTTCTCACATTGTCGGGAGGAGCGGATAGAACCTTAATTCAAATCTACCTTCTATAGATACCAAATTTATTTGTTTGATATTTGTCTTCCCGTTTGCTCCCCGCGGGTTTATTTTCTATTCATCCACTTACTTACAGCTACACCTGAAAACACCTGTAGCCAGCACTTTGCGCTATCAGAAAAAGTTGCTAGAGTTGGTGTGTTTCAGGAGGAGCACCGTCTACGTATGGGTTCATAATGCCTCCATGTTGGTTTTTTTTCATTAATATTATTTTACGGACGGACGGATGGACGGACGGACAGACGGACGGACGGACGGGCGGACAACAAAGTGATCCTATAAGGGTTCCGTTTTTCCTTTTGATGTACGGAACCCTAAAAATGATTTCTCCGCAACAAGCGCAGACAAAACGCTTGATATACTAGGTGGTAGGCCGGTTGGACGACTGTTCCGTGTGGCATCCAAAATTGTTTAGCCGTCTATGTATGTTAATGTTGCTGAAATAGGAATCGCTTTGAAATAAATAAGAAAGAAATTTAAAAAGGAACAGTTAAGAAAAAAAAATGTACTACTTTGGCTCGCGTTCATGAATTGTTCGAGCTGTAATATGAAAATTAAATGGGGCCTTTCCACTCCAGAAGTTTATTTATTGCTAAGGCTTCGGCAATTCAACGTGAGTGCTCGTTGTTTTGAAAACCTATTCTAGTATTCACGTGTAGCCGCTGGCCACCAATGGGTACCAGCTAACCTTGGCACCTGCCAATAGTACAATTATGTACAATGAAAAAAAAAATTTATGTATTAAAATTAGTTTGAATCGGACATTAATGAATACCCGGTACTGGCTGTCAAAAAAAGTTACAGGACACTGGAATTGGTAAGGCATAAAAAATAATCGCTTTGTATTCGTGCGCGGTAATTATCTCGCATTTCGTGGTCGTGGGTTCTATTTCCACTGGAGGCCGCCGTACTTGTACAAATGGCCTCAGTATAAGTGCATTTCCATTTGTGTGATGTCCTTCCTTGCCTGGTTACCACCGCACAGGGTATCCTAATTTGGGACCAGGACATGTGATTGTGTGGAAGTTGTTTATTTAAAACTCGTATTTTTGAGTGTTCCGCCGTTTCAATTCCCGACTTGGAGCCTTCACTCCCGTAAAATGTACGCCATCTTCTGATGGGAGCTCTCCCTTGTCCCCAGGTGTGGCCTCCACGCGGACTTCACAGAGCTGACGGCGTGTGTCAGCGGCGAGTTAGACCGGCACGAGGGGTCAGCTGTGCACAGGCGGTATTTCTACATTACTCTGCTAAGAGAGCCTGTTTCTAGGTAAGTTCGACAAAATTTGACTGCCTTGTTAGCCTAGAGGTATTTGATTTGAAAATTCTTTATTGTACCCTAAATCAATCTACGCAAAGACGCTCGCCTATAAGAAGAAAAAGTATTTTCTTTCAGCTAACCGCAGACTCGGTAATTTTCCAGTTTGTGATGTCCTTGTATGGTTACCATGTCACAGGGTACCCTAGTTTGGGACTAGCACAAATTATTGTCTTGTGTGGACGTCGTGTAAATATTTGTTTGTTTTTCTGTAACGTAAATGAACACACTTCATTCATAATCGCTTGTGAGAGCCCCAGCATCGAAAAACACTCAGTCTTTGGTCACTTGGTGCAAATCTGTGTTGGATAACATTTTGTAGATCATATACCCCTCCCTGTGCCCTCTCAACTTCATTTCCATGTACAGTACAGTTTTGTGCTCTGCGTCAGTATTAGTGCACTTTATCTTGGTCTTCGAAGTCTTTCGATTGTCCAGTTAACAGCAGCTCGATCTCTTCAATTTTGTGGCAATGTCACCGTAGGTAAGTACTTGCCCGATATCTGACCTCTGATCACAAACTCACATTTTCTGTACACGCGCTTATTGGCCTTGCCATTCAGAACAAAAGTCAGCAGTCAATACAAACGTCACTGAAAGTTTACCTCACGGAACTCATGCAAATGACCCCGTTTAGGGTTACCAGACGACACGTATTTTGCGAAACCGTCCCGGATCCGTGCCCTCTGTCAGAAATGTGTGAACACCTCGTGTTTCCTCACGATGTATTCCTCCACAGTTAGCGACTTGACTTAATTAACTTTGAATTACTTGGTTTTCTAAGTTACGTAGTAATAATACCACACATACATAGACATTACATTACATAAACTCATGCCTGTATCCCGGAGGGGTAGCCAGATACCAGGGTTTGCCTAGTGGTGCCACTTGCCGCTATCCTGATAGAGCTATTTTGCTTCTTCAACATTCATTAGTCGTGGCATGCACGCATGCCGGTTTCGGGTACTTTTCCTTTGCTAACATATAAAGGCGTTTTTTTTTTCAATTTCGCTGCAGCTGACGAGTTCGCACAGTGCATAAAACGAAATCACAAGAGATTCGGTGCTGAAAAATCAGGCATTTTGTCCGGAAATCTTCGAAAATTGAATAATCTGAAGATCTCACGAACAAACCTAAAAACGCAAAAGTTAAACGTTATCGCTCGAAATATCGGTTTCGTGTGCTTCGAGAATAAGGCTTGTTGTGTTACTTATCGGGGTTTTCCGTTTTCCACACGCTTGACTCCACTGTTAGCACTTTTCAATGTCATAAGCAGCCTATATACGTCCCACTGTAGGGCACAGGCCTTCTCTCAGAGAGAGAGTAGGGGCCTTATCACCACGCTTGCCCCCTTTTCAACTTCATATCGCTGGTAATTACAGCGTTAGCCTATAAGGAAGTTATCTATTCGGTCTATCAAGAATGCTACCTCAATAAAGTCAGTCACGTTGAAAATAATGAAAATAATAGATTTTACGCTAGACTTGTCCAAGTTCATGCTTCACGTCACAGAATAGATATAATTTAAGATGAGTGTCTCTTGCACTACAATTAACGCCCCATACCCTCTATTTATTTATTAAGCAGCCTATAGACGTCCCACTGTACGGCACAGGCCTTCTCTCAGAGAGAGAGTATGGGCTTAACCCCCGCGTGTGCTTGGCTGGATTGGCGATTTCAAGCGCTGAGGTATGTGCATAGCTCAGACACTCAGGTTTCCTCACGATGTTTTTCTTCACATTTAGCGAGTGTTATTGCTACTATAACTTCGCAAATGTACATTATTTAGAAACCAAAGTCGTAGGTACATGCCTACACTGGCAATCGAACCTGGGTCTCTCGCTTCCGAGTCCAATGTTCTACCCACTAGGCTGCCAGTCTCTATAAAAGCTTGAAATCAAACAATATTAAAATCAACTGTGATATCAATACGCACTCGGCCGTTTCTTGTGGATCTGGTCCAAAACTCGTGGCCTGACTAAAAAATTAATGTTCCTAACCGCATGCAAGGCAACCTCATGGCTACCGCTGCAGCACTGAATAAAACATGCCCTCACATGCTGCAACTAGACGTCATGCATTCGCTAGCGGTCTCTGTGCCACGTCGGCGCTGAATTTATCAATGTCATTCAGCTGATGAAGATGGTGTTTATTTGTAACGGCAGGGAACGACCTAAGCGTCTTTCAGCACATCATCGGACATCATCGTGTTAAGTTACTATTTAACGTCGTTTTTGTACACAATGAATGTCTCAATAATATAAAATCATGCTACTTTATTCTGCCTCGTTGGTCTAGCGGTATCGCGTCTGTTTACCATGCCGGAGGTCGTGGGTTCGATTCCCACTGGGGGTCGTAGTACATTTGTAAAAATTGGCTCAGTCGTATTATGGAGGCGACATAAAAAAATCTTAAAACATTTTTTCTCCGAATTAGTAAATTGCAACTGTGCGAAGCCGAAGCGAAGCTAGTAAAATAATAGTAAATAACTTCCTTTTGTCGTTTCAAGTCTACGCGTGCACACGAATCAAACCTTCTAGGCTTCAATGGCTTTAAAAAACCGGCCAAGTGCGAGACGCGCACGAAGGGCTCCATACCATTATCTATACAACATTTGAATATTTCAAGCGTCTACCTGCTGCCGTAATTAATATCGAGCAAAAAACGGCAATAAATTCACGTTTGTATGGGAGTCCCACGTAAATAATAATTTTATTCTGTTTTTAGTATTTGTTGTTATAGCAACAGAAATACATCATCTGTGAAAATTTCAACTGTCTAACTATCACGGTTCATGAGATACAGCCTGGTTACAGACGGATGGACGGACAGCGGAGTCTTAGTAATAGAGGCCATACGTGGATACGTGGATACGTGGATACGTGGCCCAACTAGTAATATGTGATTATATTAATCCGCGTCTCCTTCGCCTGTTTTTTCGATACATTACACAAAAACATTGAAACATTGGGGCATTGCTATACACATATGTGTATTCAAACGCAATGTTTTGTTTTCCGCGGCCGACGGAAAACATTCCCCGCGCGGGGTAGAGAGGGGAAGAATTTGTTTCATTTCTCGTCTTCCTCGTCAGAACTCAATGATGACGACATTAAATATTTTGTTTTAGACAGAAACATTTTCCTATAGCAGTAGACGGTTTGTGTATGGAAACAAATGTTTTTTTTTCATGTTTTCTGTGTAAAAAAACGCGCCGGAGACACGCCTTTATAATGCACTATTAGAATCAAGGCCTTGTATAGGCAGTATGACGGCGCGAGTCACGCGTTTTTTGTCGCCAAAATGTCAGACTGGCGATTAATTGGAAAGTCGCAACTTCTGACATTTGAAACACGCGACTCGCGTCGTCGCACTACCTATGGTAGGCTGGCGCCACAGATCACCCCCAATAGATACCGCATGCAGGGCAAACGACGCGCACCACGCATAGGCTCAATAGCTCCTATAAGAAACGAACTTGAATACGCTCCATCAGTCGCGACCAAGTATCAGACCCGCGCGTCGTGTGCGAGAATTAACATTCAAAAATTATTTTCCGATTAAAACAGAATTTTTCAATGCTGTTTTGTGCTGTCAAGTGGTGTGGGAAGTCTTCTCAGACTTCAAACTTCCAAAAAGATGGCATCACATTTAACCGGTAAGTAAAACTGTCACGAAATATCTATATTATGGCAGAGAAGCAAAGGTCAATATACAGTGGTTTTTAATATTCAATAATTAGTAGAACTTGCGCTACGCGTTGATGTCTTTTCAAAAATTCTCTTTCACGCCTGAGGTAGTGTGTATTAACTGTCTTTTTCTAGCAAAATCATGTGTTGCTTAATAGGGTTGGAACGTTTCGCGCTCAAGTTTCTATCGATATTTTTACACAAATGATTTCATAGTTCCATCGTTGATTTAAAGTGACAGAATACGAAACATAATTGTATCCGTTGTTTAAGGTTTCCGCAATGCCCTGACAGAAAAAATAAATGGATAGCTGCAGTTCATCGTGACGAGGGATGGTTCCCCTCTAAAAACAGCGTAATATGCTCAAAACATTTTTGTGATGACAATTTCTTAGGCGGTTGATGGATACAGCAGTGCTGACTTTATACTTGCCTGTTTTGGTATGTTAAATGTTTTAGTCAGTATGTAAACGGAAGACTGTTTTTGCATAGGGCATACTGTCTCGCTCGCACACTAACATTTTTAGTGACTGTAATAAAATGAGGAATTTTATATATATATATATATATATAAAACTCAGACCAAATTTATCAAAAGTACACTAATTTTATTAAAATCACCAAAAATCTTTGAGTGTGCGAGCGAGACAGCATGCCGGACGTAATAGCAGCCTTAAACGATAAAAATGATTAAAATGTATACCTTAAAATTTATAAGACATACATACTCGTATTTACAATACGTTAAAAACAGTTAACTGACTCTTTCAGGCACATCAACCGTCATTTAAGGCACATCAACCGTCTACCGTTGACGTTTACCAAGAGATGAGGTCCGATACATTAGTAGCTGGGACATCGTCAGAAACATCGGTACGATAATTATATTTTTTTTTTCAAATAGTTTTTATTTCAGAATATAAAAAATACTTTTGCTTAATCTTAACTTGTGTTTTCCAAGATGCGGAAAGACCATCTACATCTCAAAATGAAGAAAGAATATCTGGTACTCCAACAAGGAAAAGAAGGCGACACCTTACTCCCATAGCCGGAAGCCATAGCCATAGTTATTTTGTATTTTCCATAAGTAGGTATGTGCTGTAATGTCACACGTGGAAAATCTATTTTAGCTTTCCAGCTCACAAAAACATTGTATCATTATTGTATTACCACACAGATAGTTTTTTATTTTATGTATTGTATACAACATGATTATAAGTAATGAGTAAGAGTACCTATTCTACCTATTGTACCTACAAACAAGGGCAATTACACTTGATTATTAGCATCATAGTTTGAAATTTAACTGCATGTAAATATTTTATCAACAACTCCGTCCGTCAACATCCGCTGTCAATGACACTATGTGGGGAATTTGGGGCAGGCCATTTTGAATTTAGAACAACCGATATAGCCGAATTGAAAATGATCGAAATTTTAAATTTGATCGAAGTCGGCCGGTAAACAAAAAAGTTAGCTCATTCGTATAATAGAATGCGTTCGAAATTAAAAAATCGGCTTAATAGGATTGCCGTAATTAATACATTTCCTACGACTTTCTCATACATAATTTTTAAGCAGCTGTTGTAGTTTCTGAGAAAAACTATAGATGATGAGTCAGTCAGTCAGTCCGACAGTCAGTGAATATACCGGATTGCAGCTATATATATTAGTAAAAGTAATGGGGCTGGTCATTGACCTCTACCTGTGGCAGTACAAAGGGGAGCCTCTATGAAGAAATTGATTTTCAGTAGAAAATTTCCATACAAAGTTAGATTTTGTCAATCGTCAATAATTCGGCCGCTATCTTGAAAGTTCAAAAAGTTTGATTTTTCTCAGGGACCTGAATATCTCGGTAACACGATGTTGCTCTCAGCTCAGCAAGTTTTTTGGACTCCACACCACCAATAGTACTAAATTTCTGTGAAAAATCCGATTTTCAGTATCAAACGTCAAAAACTCCGCCGCCATCTTGAAATGACAAATGTCCGATTTTTCTCAGATTACCTTGGTATCTCGGCCACACGATACGGTTTACAGCTTATCTCCAGCATGTACCGTTGGCTGCCGATTTTTTTTTGTTTTTCATGGCATCGATATTTTTTGGCTAGGTATTCAGAATGGTTTGAATGCAATCTTAGCTAGGATTCCAAATATGAGATTGTATTTATCGATAAGTTCTTTCAATCAGGTTTCCCATCACTATATTCTCAGTACATTTTAGCGCGACCTTGAATTACCCAATCATACGCACGGTGCTACCCTCCCCGCACACCTTGCCTTCCTACAAATTTGGTGAGCGTCGTCCAGTACAAAAGTCGCATCTTGCGGTATCTATTGGGGGTGATCTGTGGCTGGCGCACTCTAGGTAATCGGTATGCTCCAATTGTGTTTTTCCCCCGCAGGTATTTATCGGAGTACCGTCACGTTAAGCGGGGCGCCACGTGGAAGGGCTCCCGGCACTGGTGCCAAGGCCGCACGGCGACAGGTAGGTTATCGCTCGACTCTTATTTAGTAGCTCGTTTGCCGCGAAATATGCATTGTTTCTAATATAAATATTAGGGGTTAAAGTATGAAATTGCCGTTTTATTGCAATAGGTTCTTTGAATTGACATAGAATCTTCATGGTTTGAGGTTTTCGAATAAAACTTTTTTCAAATGGTTTCTATGATGTTCTTTTTTAAAAAATGTGTAACATTTGAATATCGACTTTCAATTGTTTTTGTTATTCAATTTAGACAAGAAAGATGGATACTGCGAAAATTCGAGTGATTATGAGGCACCCATTTTTCGTATTTTTTTATTTTATTGATTTGACGCAAGTGAGTCAATATTGTGGGTAAGGTAATGTTAAACCATGCCGCTAATTCCTGGGTAGTTTGACTAGGGTCGGCTTCCACTATCTCTCTTAATTCATCGTTATTCACCTGTGTGGGCGGTCTTCCTCGTGGCTCGTTCTTTAAGTCGAAATTTCCATCACTAAAGCGTTTAAACCAAAATCGCACGGTGCGTTCATTAGTAGACCCCTCTCCAAACGCAGCATTGATATTGCGGGCTGTTTCTGCCGCGTTAGTTCCGCGTCAGAACTCGTATTCAAAAATCACTCGAATTTTCGCAGTATCCATCTTTCTTGTCTAAATTGAATAACAAAAACAATTGAAAGTCGATATTCAAATGTTTCACATTTTTTAAAAAAGAACATCATAGAAACCATTTGAAAAAAGTTTCATTCGAAAACCTCAAACCATGAAGATTCTATGTCAATTCACAGAACCTATTGCAATAAAACGGCAATTTCATACTTTAACCCCTATTATATATAAAGGTCCACGAGATTAGCCTTGTCTCTAAAATAAATAAAACTGTTTATTGTTCATAAGAAGAGCTTACGTAAGGGCTTAGCTTAGTTTGATCAATTTGTGTGCTAATAATAAGGTAGGGGTCTTTGATACCTGCACTAGTTAAAAAGTGTATTACAGGTACCAGCGCCTTCCAATGGGGAACTTGCGTCTAACTTAGATTGGAGTTTGCTTTGCTTTTATACCATAGTAGATATAAAAACTACGGAAAGATTAAAGAAATTACACTTTAAAAATATATTTTCAGGGTTATTTGGGATCTCAAAAAATACGAAAAATAAAGTTACTACAGTAATAAAAACATATCAGATTTAGTTGTTTCATTTAATAAAATTCTAAACCATTTCTTATAAGGGTGTAAGGTAGATGCATAAAAAACATTATTTTACTAGATAACTCAAATATTGATATACGCTTAATACGTTATATGGCGTTACGTGCAAGTTGTTGCAGTTGTAAAAAACTACCACGTTTATTTGCCTTTTAACATGGCCTCTCCGATTATATTAAAAGATTGTTTTGTGCGAGTTCTCTATTAAGTTGACGCTATTTGTCCGAGTAGGCAGTCTCGCTAATATGTCTTTGATTAGCAGGAGCAATAGATTGACATGTTTTTAATTATACTTCGACAAGTTTAATTACATATTTGAGAAACTATAGTGATAGAGGCTTTTTCTGCTGATACTAGTAGACGCTCCCAGAGAGAGAGAGAGGGATGTCAGCCTGCCGCGCTAGAATATAATTAAAAAGAGAGAGAGTTAATCGGCGTGTTTAAATGACACTAGAAAGAAGGAGTCGGCCAGCAGCGCTAGAATGTCACTAGCGGGAGGGATTAACATTGCACCAACACATCAGTTCATTTTCGTTGTACATGTTAAAATTACATTCATAATAATAGGTAGGTAGATACGAATGTAACAAACGAGCGATTTCTCGCCATCAAACGTAACAGCTTGACAAGTTTTAATGTACTCACCTGTATTATGTTATGTTATAAATATATATTATTTTTTTAATGTACAGTCGATAGCAGATAAGTAACAAGTAACAAGTTCCTAATCACTGTGATAATAAATTTAAGATTCACTTTATAGTTAAAAATAGTAATAGTAATAAATAGTAGTAATAATTAGTCGTTATGCATGCTAATTATAAATGCCAAAATATGTGTTTACACCTGAGAAGGTAGAACATGGAGATCTATATGTAAGCAACTACAATCGCTAAATGTAACCTATGTTTTTAGCACAATAAATTCAAATTCAAAATTCAAATTCAGATCTAAGTTCACATTTTTAATGAATGCCACAATGATTTTTTGCCACAAATTTGCTTACATAATAATAATCTAATATATTAAAATCTCGAGTCACACAGTGTTTGTTGTCGAACCCCACCGAAACGGCGTCACCGATTTTTATGAAATTATTTGTGTATATTTGGTAAGTCTCAGAATAGGTCATAGGCTAATTAATATGGCACGAGTCATCTTAATCTAGTAATAATATAATGTTTTTTTGCAAAGTCGCCTGTACCTTAACGGAATAGAAGTACATTATATTATGTAAAAGTCGATGTGCCGTCGACCATACTACAGTACACGAGTAAAGTCAAGGACCAGCCCTTCTATTACGTAACTGTCCACTCTGTTATGTTAACCATTTTGACGATGCCAAAATGTCAAAATATGTATGTATTTGACAGTTCGGAGTAGATTAACGCGGACAAGCTCATCCAGTAGAGAACTTACGTATTAGCGCCCCTGGTATAAAGTGAGGTCATGGTTACATTTACAACGTTATAATATTGCAGCGAGTGATGTAGCAAATTGCGTTCTAGTAGTTTTGTAGTAATTTCGTAGGTCACCAAGCCCACATCTTGGCAAGAAAACCGACCAGCCCCTATATTACGCTCACCAAATCCTGAGCGATTCCAATCGTTTAACTGTCAAATTAGTATGGAATTTGACAGTTAGACGATTGGAATCGCTCAGGATTTGGTGGGCGTAATTAGGCCGCTGCATACTGCATACCCGTATGCAAAATAATTCGTAGGGCTTCGATTCCTCCGAGATATTAAAAGAAAGGGTTGGATTGGACGCCCTGAACCATAATTTGGTTTTAAGAGCGGCATTAGAGCGTCGTCCCCTATATTATGTCCCCGTCACGAATTTGTTTTATGATCGCCCATAAAATGTGACGTCATCATTATTCATGGCGCGCGTTATGCTTCAGTCTGAAGCAGCTATTAGTCCAGGGAAGTCGAGAAAGCACTTCGCCTTATTCTGAAGGAAAATTCCTTTCACTTTCGTTCCTAACATCTATCGTAAGCTACACTTAAGCATAGTTCTGGCTCTTTAGATTTCTCATAAAAGAACGATGCAGACTTATGTTTTTTTTATGTAGCCTTGTTACGTCCCACTGCAAGGCACAGCCCTTCTGACAGAGAGAGAGAGAGAGTATGGGTTTAATTACCATGAGTGCCCACCGCGGATTGACAATTACAAACGCTGAGGTATGTGAACACCTCAGACACTTGTTTCCTCGCGATATTTTTCTTCACAGCTAGCGGGTGGTAATGCTACTAGAACTTCACATTTAGAAAAAAAAGTCATTGTTACATGTCGGAATTCGAACCCACGACCTCCCCCGATTTCGTCCCTCCCCCTCCTCCTAAGTATTTACTTAGTAAAATTATGAAACGGTCAGAATTTTCTTTGATTTTTCACTCCCACGACTTCACTAACGATTTTAAGTTTTGGGACAAATCAAACAGTTTTAAAAGCTCTCTTGAACTTATTCAAATAAAGTCGAAGTTCAAAGTCATTCGGTATGAGATAACTACAATGCATCGTTTATTGCTTGCTAATTAATTGTACTACGAGTAGCTTGCATAAGTGCGCAAGGTATCACCAATAGGTCGCAAAGTGTATATTTAGAATGGTAATAATAACTTTCACACAACGCAATCATTAAAACCGGCCAATTGCAAGTCGGACTCGCGCACGAAGGGTTCCGTACCATAGTCTATAAAACATTAGACAAAGATCGAATTTGAGAACAGCGCCATCTATAGAAACCAACAAGAAGCGTTTAACATTGACATTTAACGACGTGACATCGGCGCTGTGAAAGTTATATAGATGGCCACAAGATGCCGAGCGCTGTGTTTAGACAACGTTTGTTGTATTGGAGCCCCCCTTAAATATTTATTTAATTCTGTTTTTAGTATCTGTTGTTATAGCGGCAACAGAAATACATCCGCTGTGAAAATTTCTAGCTAGCTAAAAATTTATAGCTGTCTAACTATCACGGTTCCTGAGATACAGCTTGGTGACAGACAGACAGACAGACAGACGGACAGTGAAGTCTTAGTAATAGGGTTTGGCACCCTTCGGGTACGGAACCCTAAAAGTACCGGCATGCAATGACTAATAAATGTTAAGGAAGTGAAAGTGATCTGTCAGGATCGTGGCAAGTTGCAGTCCTTGGTCTCTGCCTACCCCTCTGGGATACGGGCGTGAATTTATGTATGTATGTATGTACACAACGCAATCACTTGTCCCGGTCCCAAATTAGGATGAATGCGATGCCTGTGCTATGGCAACCAGACAAGTATATCGCAAATCTTCGGTCTGATAATTTTAAATAGGCGAGTTAAGATAATCGGAAGTCTAGAAAAAAAAACTGAATAAAGTTGATCGAGTGATTATAATAAAATTAATGTTAGAAATACAGGCTTTTTATACTGTCACTGATAAATACTTTAGTATGATAAAAAAACCGGACAAGTGCGAGTCGGACTCGCCCATCTAGGGTTCCTTACAAATTTGTAGGTACTTACATATTATAAATATTTAGGTTTTGAGTATTTATTTCCCATAAGAACGAATTACATTTCATTCACTTAAAATGAGAAAACCAGGACTATAATGTAATGAAATATAAACGGGAACATGCAACACCTCATACCAATTTCACTTATTAGATTGTAACAAACGCTTAAATTCTAAATTTTATATTTATCTTTGATGTGGCATCTTAATCGGAACTTAAATTTTGGAAGTGAATCTGAATTTTTTATATCTTTCGGTAGTTTGTTAAACAATTGTGCTCCCTCAAACAGTATTGACCTTTTTCCGTATTGGGTTCGTGGTGCGAGTAGTTGTAAGTGATTTTTAGTGCGAGTCTGATATCTGTGGTGCTTTGCCTTGAACTCTATATTAGATTGGATAAGGTTGTGTATAATTTTAGGATTTTTTCAGGAATCCAGTCTCCCAGTTTTTTCCGAACTTTGATTTAATTACAAATGTATAGTTTTCAGATTTTTCCCTGTACTTGTAGCATAAAACGATATTACTTGCCAAATTTTATAGTTCTAGGTCATTGGAAGATACCCTATAAATTATAATTCCCTTGAGTGTCTATATACGTATTTTCGGCATAAATGGCCCTATCTTTTTTTACAGAGTCGTTGTTTTTTCACAGCTTCAACGGACTGTAGACCTATAACTATAAAACTATATATTCAGTTTTAATTTCAACTCGATACCTCCGATACGTTCCCAAGATAAAAGGTCTTGACACACAGACGGACGGACGGACGGACAACAAAGTGATCCTATAAGGGTTCTGTTTTTTTTTTTTTCTTTTTAGGTACGGAACCCTAAAAACAATGCCTCAACGCCTCACGATGTGGTATGCAGGAATACACGACGATATTTTATTTAGGAAAACTAAGAGCCTTTACTCATTGCGATTTTTTGCTGCCAAACAACGCCCTCTCCACTATTGGCTACTCTAAATGCTTTCGAGGACTAAATAACTACGCGTTTACAGTGCTGCAAAAAATTGCCATATGATGGTTCTAATCTAAATGCTCAGTAGTAAAAGCCATCTAAACACAAGACTGCCTCGTTGGTGTAGCGGTATCACGTTCGATTACCATGCCGGAGGTCCAGGGCCTCGATTCTGTTAGTGCATTGTAGTATAATGACAGGTACACTGTCGGGTCACGTGACGTGTTTTTTCGTACCATTGACGCCTAGAAGGTTTGATGGGTGTGCCCGCGTAGACTTTAAGCAGCCATGAAATGAAAACCGCCATGTTCATGCAGTTGTCATGTTACTACAATGCATTAACAGAATCTAGGCCCTGATTCCAGATTCCCACTGGGGACCGCCGTACATTTGTAAAAATGGTCTCAGTCTGGGTGTATTCCCATGTTCGTGATGCTCTTGCCTGGTTACCGTAGCACAGGGTAACCTAGTTCGGGTGCAGGACAAATAATTGAGTTGCGTGGCATTTATTATTATTATTATTATGTTGGTACATCTTAAGATTCACGGGTCGATAGGGATCCGGTCCTTTGAGGCATGCGTGGAGCCGAACCCGACCAGCACAGAGGCCTTTTATACTATTTACTCTAAATGTGATGGGTGCATCAGCCGGATCTTATCTCTGGATAAATGTTAAAAATCTACCCAGAGATAATCCCCGTCAGATACAAGAACTATTGCAGAATAGAATGAGGAAAGGAAATATCCAGGCTATGGTAGTGTCATGTGGAATGGATTGGTTTACCGGGCTATGGTTTGAGACAACGGACGTCTGCCACGGAAAATGTCTCAAGGGGTTCATCATTGGCAGGCGTGTGACTTGCCGCTCACTAAATGGGCCACTTTAATAATAAAAATTATTATTACAACAGGCGCAGAAGTGCCCGCGTGCTACTCGGGCGAGTCGTGGCGCGGGGTCACTCTGGATGAGTTCGCGACCTGCCCCTGGAATCTAGCCAACAACCGGCAGACACGCATGCTGGCGGACCTGGCGCTCGTGGGCTGCTATAACGGCACGCTGCGGCACCGCACGGCAGACACCGAGCGGGTGCTGCTGGCCTCCGCCAAGAGGAACCTCGCGGCGATGGCCTACTTCGGCCTCACCGAGTATCAGAAAGTTAGTGACGTATAAGAAGGGTCGCATTTTGCTACAACGCACCGCAGACAACGACCGAGTGCTGCTGGTCTCCGCCAAGAGGAAACTCACCTCGATGGCCTACTTCGGCCTTACTGAGTATCAGACGGTCAGTGTGGCTATACGGCTTATTATGTACCTTATAATGATGTATGCCGAGCGGGTGCTGCTTGCCTCCGCCAAAAGGAACCTCGCCGCGATGGCCTACTTCAGCCTCACCTAGTATCAGAAGGTGAGTGCGGCTATACGGGCTATTACGTACCTTATTATCAAGTATATCGAGCGGGTGCTGCTGGCCTCCACCAAGAGGAACCTCGCCTCGATAGCCTACTTCGGCCTCACCTAGTATCAGATGGTTAGTGCAGCTATGCGGGTTATTCGTACCTTATTATCATGTATGCCGAGCGGATGCTGCTGGCCTCCACCAAGAGGAATTTATAAAATGTGCATACGGAAAATACAACTAATAGCTTTTAACAGATTAACTTATGGTGAAGAACATTAGGTTGTCTTTATTGCATTCCACAAGTTTTAGGGTTGTTACATTTTAATAACTTAACTAAATATTACACACATACATCCTGGAGTATAACTGCCTACAATGTTCCGTAACTAAAACCTGTATTTTCAGTGTAATTTTTGTGCTCGTTCGTTTTCGCATAGTAATATATCTCTTTCTCTGTGTCCAAAAGACTCTTTCATTTATCTCTACAGACTCAAACAGGCCTACCTCTCGTGTAGCGCCTAATATTCAACGAGTTAAATACCGTACCTAATTTCACTTTCATCTGAACGAGTTCGAATAAAACGTTCCAGAAGCACTAAGCTCTATCTGACATTCTAGACGTAGACATTACCTATTCCAGTTCAGTGAACCAGGCGAGATAAGCGCGCCCATTATTTGCACTTAAATCATTGTGCCAGTATCTCTGTCGCCATTTGTCTGGTAAGGGGGCCCCGCCGGACGCGAGCGAACTGCCTTCCAATCGCCACTTTGTGAATTCATTTTTACGTATTGTACATTTGATCGCCGAACTGACGATCTGTAAGATAAGGCACCGGCTCTTCGTAAATTTATTTTTACATATTTTATATCTCGCACGCTACGGTTACGGCTTCGAATAATAATTCCGATCGACAATTTGTGAATTCATTTTTACATAACTTACGTCTGATCTGCACTGAACCACTCACGCCAGCAGCACTCAAACATTAAAATTGCGAAAAATAATTCAGGTCGGAAATTTTCGGAAGTTCAACCTACGGTTCGCCGTCCCGTTCACCTTTTTGTCTGCACATAATCTCTCCCTCTTTTCCTTCTACCTAATAATGACGCTATCTCCATCGCCCACAGGCGATTTACGCAACACAGCGCTTAATAACTCACCCTTTATGACTATAGTTAATCTCTCTGTCTCTTTTCCTTCCTATCAGTGACGCCATCTCTCTCGCCCACAGGTCTCACAGTACGTGTTCGAGGAGACGTTCAACCTGCGTTTCGCCGTCCCGTTCACGCAGCACAACGCGACGGTGTCGGGTGCGACGCTCGCGGCGCTGGCGCCTGCGCAGGTGGTGCGCGTGCGCCGCCTCAATGCGCTCGACCTCGAGCTGTACGAGTTCGCCAAGAACCTCATGTTTAGGCGGTGAGGCTACCAGTTATAATATTCAATTCAAATATTTTTATTCGGTTAAATTGGGATGCCGATAACAGGCGAGAGGGGGGCAGCGTTGCCCTTGGTTGGTCGGATTTTCGCTTGCGTTCCATTTTGTCATCTAACACTACAAACACAGTACATGAGTATTTTCCCGTTCAGTCGACAGCGGGTCAACCTTTACATTGTTGTTGCAAATTTGTCCTTATCATAGCTGATTAGAGTGCATGTTCATGTGCTGTCGACTATACATGAGTGCTTGAGGGGATGATGATGTTGCTGAACGTTTCAACTACCTAGCGCGTTGTCTCTTCGTCGTCCCTGATTCTTGAATTTTACACAGTAAGCCATCATCATCATCAGCCGGCCACTGCCCACTGCTGGGTAATAGGCCTTTTCCCCCAAATGCCATCTCTCATAATCCCTTGCCATCCACACCCACGGACGCAGTAAGTAATCGGATTCTATTTGTAAGAGTTTTATAATCATATATTTGCTACGTTGGAAAAACGACGCAGCGTGGTTTCCAATTTCGCTCGCTAACAAATGCATCGAAGTGCACTCTGGAAAAGAGCTTCGGGGTCAACAGTGTCGGTTTGCACTGAAGGAATTTTCAATACCTAGTTGTATGTTTATGCAATGAGTAGCAAAAGAGATCAAGCTATCAAAAATGACAAGCATTTCTCAAAATAGCCAGACTTTAAATTGGTTCTTAGTTAGACACTATGGGTGGATCGACTAAGATTTTTTCTTAATTTCACTTTTACGCAAAAGTTGCGCAATGTCATGTGTATTATAAGAAAAATTAAGAAAAAATCGATGTTACATTTAGCTACCAGCGATTTCATGTAGAAAAAATGCAACGTTCCATGTGTTTCTGTATGTTGTTCGGTTATTCATGTATTTACCGACTTCAAAAAAAAGAAGAGGTTCTTTCTTTCTTTGTTAGTTTTATTGATTGTGCTACTATACTTAGCCACTTTTAAAGACAAAGTCGCGTGGCTTACTTGTCTTGGGCAGACAGTGGCTCGCTTTAGGGGGAGGGCTGCATCCGTAGCAATGTACGAATATGGGCTGATAGATTGAATTGGATTGTTTGTACCTCATGAACATATTAGTCGAAATAATCGCCGCGAATGAAAGCCTTGACGCATGTTTATTCGGCTTCGATACTCCCGATCCCCATTCGTAGAGTGCATTGAATAATTAAACACACACTGTTTGAATACTGATAGAGAGGTCGCGATGCCAATCTACGCAATTTAATATAGTGTGAACATATCTGTAGGAGGACTAGAAGAGTCTATGAAATAGGCTATTTGACAGGTTTCTGAAAACCATCTCAGAATTTTTGTCGGTGTTGATCGAGTGCTCAGGAAGTAGTAATTTTCAATTATTTCGTGTAGTTCTTCTAAAAAAAAGCAAATAAAAATTCGCTTTTAAAATAAGCCGCCAAACGCTATCTTGGGCAATACGGCGTCGCACAGGAATCAATGAAGTCACTGGTCAGTAAGCAAACGCCAACTCCGCAGAACAATACTACTAGGAAGAATGTCGACTCCATAGAAAAAAAGAGTGGTACGAAAATTGACTATAACGCCATCTAGTGTGTGGCCCAGGAACTTTTAAATATTAGGGTACGAAAAAGCAAATGTAGGTTACTTAAAAAATCTGAGAATTTTAGGGATTCTAAACTTGACAGATACAGACAGATACTGACCTGTGATGACCTCATATCTAGGCCGTTTTCGATAAAATGGCTACAGATAGAAAATTATCAAGTTTTATCCTGGTTTTTTGGATAAATGATCCTTTTATTTTAAAATGCCTTTAAATATATGGAATTAATACTTTTTTTTCACGCTGTTAAATAGCCTATTGAATGTACTCATCGATATTGCTGCTTCATGTTGCACTTGATACATTATTGTCCTTAATATATTTTGAATACCTTAATAGAAGAGAGGTTAGTACAGTACAAGAATAATGAAGCAGTTTGTTGCGGCTAAACGGTTGATTGTAGAAACGTGAAAAATAGCACATACAACGAACTTAAAAGGAAAGCTATAACGGCTAAGTAGGCTTTACAAATTAACCAGTAATAGACTACCAACTTATAAAATGAAAACTTCTTACAACTTCCATTGAAAATTACTTTGATCAAGTCGTTAGTTCTGTAAAGCAGGTAAAAAAGCAGGTTTTTTTATTATTTGTTTACAAAGTCACTTAATACTAAGCTTAATGCTTTTTCACCAGTTAGTCCAGATGCAGAAACCTACAAACATTATAGGAGTCGCCCGTAACGTAACTGATTACATACAGTCCAAGCATGTAAAATGTCTACAAACTGTCGACTGTACTTTATAACCACACTAGCTGTTGCCCGCGACTTATTTTCAATAATTATTATATTTTGCGCCTGCGATAATTTTGATGTGTATTTTTCCGGGATAAAAATAGCCTATGTGCTAATCCAGACTATAATCTATCTCTGTGCAAAATTTCATCCGGATCCGTTCAGCCGTTTTTGCGTGAAATAGTAACAAACATCCATTCATACATACAAACTTTCGCGTTTGTAATATTAGTAAGGATGGGTCCACATTATCCGTTCCACGCACACGTTATAGCAAAGCTCATTTGTCGCAAAAGTAACTATGCCGGAGTAACTTTCAATGCTTCGGAGCTCAACACAATCGGCTTAAAGCAAAGCCGGTTACACACGATCGCGTCGGCACCGTCACGCAAATGGAGCGACAACGCTCCGAAATTGAATCGAGGCGCGGGATGAATTATGTACATATTATTTGCATGATGTCGCACTTTCCGTCCATATTCGATATAAGGAGATTGCGCCTATCGTGTCGTATGCTAATGGCAGCTTTCTTGCCGCTTTAAAAGCCGAATGGATGTTTTACAATTCGACGGTGAATCGATGATAGGACGTCGAAATAGGCGCGTAAACTCAAGTTGACTTTAGTATAGGATGTGCTGGAAACTTCTGAGTAGGTCGACGAAGTTACATTTATTTTCATTAATAAAATCATGGCTTGAGATAGACATCAGTATAGGGAGAAGATTCAATTATTTTAACGGCTGAATAAATAATAATAAAAAAAAAAACAAAATAGAACTTAATTATTAATACAATTCATGCAAATCAACTTGTTCCGTTGATCATAACTTTTAGTCGGATACATTTTAAAGTACTTATTAGTCCAAATGTGTATAATCATATAGAGTTACTAGCTCACTCGGCAAACGTTGTTTAGCCATATTAATTAGCCTACGACCTACCAAATATACAGAAAAAAAAAATCATAAAAATCGGTGAAGCCGATTCGGAGGAGTTCGATAACAAATACTGTGACACGAGATTTTTTTCATATTAGATTATTATCACTGCATATTATATTTCATTAGATGTAAGTCAATTAATTGATGTTTTCTATGTTATGTACACTGGAAGAGACCGCTTTCAGCGAAAAGACCGCCGATTGTATGCTATTAAGAACTAGATATATCTCTGTAAATTACTGGTGAGCAATAAAGTGTTATCTATCTATCAATATAACCCTCAGGCTAATCAACAGGAACAGCAAATTCATATTTACACTCCTTACACTGGCGCCCGTACTCACTCCCGATTTGTCTACAGGTTCGAGGCCTTGAAGAAGCGCGACACGGACTTCGAGTACAGGTGGAGGCACCTCGGCGAAGTCTCCCCGCGCAGCGGAGTGACCCAGTTTGACTGGGACAGCAACCTGGAAGACGCCACCACTGAGAAGTACCGCGGCAAATAAGCTGTATGGGAGAGAAGGCGGGGCGCTCGGCGGAATCCCTCCTGTGTTGTGCCACGCGGGACTGGTTGTGTGAGTGTCATGACGATAAAGTGTAACGCGAGGCAGTAGGCCTATAGGGAAGAGCGGGTGATCGTGCTCTTCCACTATAAAGGGAAATTTCCCGCCAGGCAGATCGTATGCCTGGGGACGGCCGGTCCGACTGATGTTCGTCAGACGTTATATTTATGGTATGTCATGTGAAACATTTTGGTTGCGCGATGCAGGAATGTTGGAGTTTATAGTGCGCGCGCAGAGTTGACATGTGCTCGCCACAGGCCTATCGTGGAAGGCGTAGTGTCGGATTTTGACTTCGCTTGCCCTAGACGACTCTAACTACAGTAAATTTAGTAAAGCCCTTCCCGAAAACCACGTACTCCCTGCATGTTTACGAAAAAAAATCTGAGAGAATGTTTCGTGTGCAATAAAGTATATTAGAGTATCGTACACCGCACATTTGTTCCTAAGGAACCTTTCCAAAATTTTCAAGCTTTTGTTAAGAAAAAGACTTTAAAATTGCAACGCGCTATGTACGCGTATTTAATACGTTGGGACTGTAACAAGGGTAGAGCTGTTTTCTAGTGACAGACGTATTTTAAATAATAATAAAAAAATGTATATCTTATGGATGTTGGAGGGTTCAGTATTTTAATACCCTGTATGCGAATTATAAATATCGCATTATATATCCAAGTAAGTGTAGGCAAAACCCGGAGCAACGCCTACCATATAAGGCCTACTGTGACCCTTATTCGCTAACGAAATTGGCTACCATGTTAAGGCTGGCAACATGGACCTAAATGCATGTAGATTTAGTTTCCTATTGAAATTGAAATCGTTTATTCAGAATAGAAAAACACATACAAGCATTCCAGTGGTCTCCACACTAGTGGTGACCGAAGGAAAGAAAATCTAATAACACTTTGACATGTCGTATGATAAACACTATTACAATAATATTGATTACATTTGTATCTATAGAACACTATGGTCAATTTTGTTAGCAGTTTTATCTTTGTCACGTGGCGTCTGATCTTTGTGGCATCTTTTATTAAATTCTTGCAGCTATGGATAGTTAGGTGCTATAGACAGATAGCGTTATTCACTGCATCGAGTCTGCGTATCGACAACGTACTTCGTTCGCTCTACAAATATTTGTTTTGTTTAAAATTATCTCGCATCCAGTGACTTTGTAAAGTATACATAGAAGCCAACATTGAACAAGGAGGTCATCTAGCAACATAACTTGAAAAAAGTGTACGAAATATCACTGTCGCAAAGGGTGGCCAATTCTCTATGAATTGAATATAGATAGTCTTCATTGAACTCTACTGCGTGTTGCAGATAGGTTCGATGAACTCATCAATACAGACATCTTTTATTTTAGGACCAACTAACTAGAGAAATCGCTACAAAAATATCAGCTGATCAAATTTTGGTACTTGCTCCAGCGAATATGTGAAACAGTTGATATTTGTTTCGATTTCAGAGTTGATCCGATTAATAAAAGGTTTTTTTGTATGGATAAGTACAATAACGCTCTTAAGTTATACCAAGGTCTCGATTCTGTTAGTGCATAGCATTCCAATGACGCATAGAAGAATTGAAACGTGTGCGCGCGTCGACTTGAAACAGCAATGAAATAAAATCGACGCTTTAAGGCAGTTGTAACTGTACTACAATGTAATAACAGTATCTGACCTTTAAGCAACACTTCGTTTAGTTAAGTTGCTAGATCTTGATCTTCGTTTCGCATTTAGTCAAATCAAAAATCCGGTCCGGGACATAGTACGCTAACTTGTAAACGTTGTATCCATTCAAGCACTTAAAAGAAGTGCTATAAGCAGGACAATGATATGTTGTAATGGTTGAATGGCTACGACAAGTGCATAATCTAGTGGAGATCTTATATTCGACGGAGTGCGTATGCCCGACGTACGGCGAATCAACAAGTATTGTATAATTAGTTACAACTATCGATCAAACCGTTGCATTGTGTACGAGGCGAGCCACTGGCTGGCTCTAAACAAGCGGGCTATCTCGCGCGAAAGCCTTAACTCCTTTCTGCTTGTCTCACTCTAGCAGAGCATATTATATTGTTCAATATGTAGAGTGATATTACCACGGCAATGGCTGTATTATTGACATTAGTCTACTACAAACCAATCACATTCCAATTGTATAACCCCTGCAACTGAACTTGGCATCGTGCGACGCCATCTCCTTCGCGCAAGGTGCCTATTTAAATCGCAGTATAACCCATTTGAATCACATTGCAATACGATTGTTTAGTAGACTGCAAAATAGTGTCAAATACCAGCTATTCTTGTTGACTGTTGCCAGAGGAAGGGCTGTAGTCTTTAATTAAGTTTGTCAATTGACAAAGTGATTAACACTATTGTCAGAGCTATTGTAGAGTTGACTGGACTGCTATTTATCTTTCTGTGCCAGTGCGATTCTTAATGTGTATAAGCGAGAAATATTCTACTAGAAAAGTAAGCAAACTATTTTTGTAGACAATCCGTCTGCAGCATAAGTCCCTCCTGTAAATACGTTAACGTTAAAGTTTTATATTTCGTTAGGTTGTTGGACGTTGAGGCTTAAATGCCACTGACAGGGTAGGCTTTACATCTTGGATGAACCCAACGAAGTTGTATTTCTAGAGTACCTGTTGTTGTAGTAGAACTTGTACATTTTGTACATAGTAAAGTATCGGTATAGGGCAGCTCCGTAGCCCTGACACAGCGTGTGATTTTAGTAGTTTCGCGGACCCTACAGGGGTAAGAGTTGATCTACTGGTGAGTCTGAACAATGTTTGCTTGGAAATGTGTCATTGTCTGAATTGTTTAGCAACTACTGCAAGATGGTAAAGAAATATTGTACTGTACGGGAAGGATTTTTTTATTTTTACCGTATTTTTACAGAATCGCCAGTGGCTTGAGCGATATGGAAATCACTAAAATTTCACGATACATGATAAGTGTCGGGGCTATGTGTAGACTAGATAGATAAGCGTAGACAGGCGACATTACAGAAGTTGTTTTAGATGGATCTGTACTAATTTTGTAAGCGTTATTAGTTTTTACAGTTTGAACCTTTTTATTATGATTTTCTTAGCTTGATTTTATAACTCTCTTTTAAAAAAAGAACCAAAGAACTAAAGTGTTTTTTTAACACAGTTACAATGTAAATACTCTCTCAATTGGAACAAAATATAGTTTTTATCATCACAAATTACAAGATTCTTCGCAGCTATTATTATTATTTAATAATATTAATATTTAATATCTCCTTCACAGCATTTTACTGTTTTGTATTTTACGATTTTTTATGTTCAGATCAGCTTTAATTTATACTGGCTGTTGCAGAAAGGTCCAGTGAAACGTAATCTACTCACCAACATAAACGACATTATTCACTTAATTCCGGACTCACTCGGTTTTTTGTCGGAAGTGGCGATTAAGTGAATCCGGAATTATGTTAATAATATGTAGTGCTTACGAAAGTTTTAGTTCGAAAACATAAACACGTGTTATTAAGAGACCCATTCAGAAATATCGAAAAAGTATCAGATGTTTCATATATTCGCTAGAGATTTTTTTTATGATTTCGGAGTGTACCATAGTAAATATAGTATTCGTTGACGAGTAGAAGAACCTTAAGGTTCCTCTCAAGTTTCATCCGACTTTTCTGAAACACTCTGTAAATCAATTGTGTTCTAGTTGCTATTTATTTTAAGTTTGAGGAAATATTGTGACATCACTATCTATGATTACTTAGATAGGTACATACTATGTGTTAGTTAAAATTAATTATATTCGCTTTTAATTTAATAAATAATAATTAAATAATACTATTGTAGAAAGAGCGGCGGTAGCCCAGTGGGTAGAACAATGGACTCGGAAGCGCGAGACCCAGGTTCGATTCCTAGTGCGGGCTTGTACCTATGACTTTGTTTTCTAAGTGATGTAATCGCCAATCCGCGGTGGGCACGCGTGGTGATTAAGCCCATACTCTCTCTCTGAGAGAAGGCCTGTGCCCTACAGTGGAACGTATATAGGCTACTTATATACTATTGTCGAAGATGGATGGGAGTATTTCTAGTGAACAGTTATAATAATTTAAAAAATAGTTTGCGATGATGAACGAATGTTATATTTTTCGGCGGGACCGAAGACATTTAAAATAGTTCATGGTTGTTAGTTTGTTCGTACACAGATTCCTATTTTTTGAAACACAGTGAACGTATTGGCAAAATTGGTTTATTAATTAGTATAAACACGTACTATAATATATTGTTTCTTAAATGCCGTAGTACCAGTTCAGTTGTAAGTTTTAACACACAACGCGTTAGAGAAGTAATAAAAGGAATGATACTCATTAAAATGCAATTAGACCCGCCACATCTATAGCAATCGAGTTTGAAACCCCAGTTTTTTTTAATAAGCTTACGCAATGAATGTCAAAATTAATTCGCTATGCCCATAAGGGGTTCCTTATCATTCCGATATGTAGGTTTACAGCCTTTTAACTATTATGTTACGGATTTAAACCATTATTGTTGTGTTTGTAAGCATTTTTTGCATGTTTGTGTGTGTGAGAAGCCCAGTCTCTTGACAATAATTTGTAAGAATCTAAAATGCATGCGTCTTGTGGTGTTTACTAGGATTAGGATGTACTGATTTTTTTACTATTACTTTGCTTTGGCGACAAGTATGAAATAATTTTCAAGAAGTACAGACAGCATTTAATATCAGAGTGGAATTGAAAGTATGCTTAGTTACTAGGGTATGAAATAATAATCGGTTTTAGATAGTCTCTAGTTAGATATGTGTATATTTTTTCTTCGTGTTAAATGCTAAGTTCTGTGATAAGCAATGTTTTTTACACCCGAACTTTACAATAATTTTGAACAAAAGAAACGTTTGGTATTACAAAATTCTCAAAAAGTGTAATTTTTAAATTGCTTTATTTTATTAAATGTCGGTTAGGTGCTTGTTCTAGAAAGTGTAAATAAAAGTAAACTATGTAATACTGTAAGTCATTTCTATCGTAAGTTATTAAAGAATGGGTGCATGAGCCATAGAATCCAGTTAGCCATATAGTGCATATTTACATGTTACGATAACTGGTACGGTAGGGCGCTGTATTGTGGTACGGTGAATGTTTGTGCTTAAAATAATAAAACTATTGATGCAAAGACGAACTACCTACTCCAGTGCAGCTCGAGTCAATCTGCTATGCACTTAGGTGCCTGTCGCCTAGTACCAAAACTTAGTATTTAGTTTTTTAAGTTCCCGACTGAACCAAAATATAGTACGTTACGTTATAGAGTGTTAACTGACACCGAGTAATAAAAAAAATCGAAACCAACTACTAACGATTTTTATTGCTACACCACTTACAAATACCCCATTTGTGTGCTCACAAAACTATATAGGGAAAGAAAATGAAATGTGGTCATAACGGAGCGGACCGCGCTATGCGACGACGGAAATAGCTAAATGCCAATTAAAGCGTAGCGACACGAACAAAAACCAATATAGTTCTACTAGGAGGTTTTAGTTTGCCATAAAAGGTTATATGTGAAGGTAGTATAGACCGGGGTGTGTGCAGGGCGAGCGTGCAGGACACTCTAATGGTCGAATTTGCATTTATGTCATTAAGCGCACATCCGTCCGAGACCGGATGACCACTGGGTACCAATTCACATGTTACGTTTTCCAAATCACTTACATTAAAATCACAAAGTCGTTTCTATTATACGCTTCGTTTAACACGCCGAATTAAATTACTTCTCTTATATCTAAGTGGAGACTTGTAATTGGCCTTCTGTTTCCTATGTTGGTGTTATTCTGTTATATTGTGCTGTTAGTCTTCTTTAAAACAAAATAAATAAATAAATCTACAGACCAAAATAAACTGATCACAAGTAGGTCTGTAAAAATGCTCCTCGCGATCCCGCATGAATTAGAACGTGGAATTGAATGGAGGGTCGTTAAATCAAACGGCAAGTGGGTCAAACGTGTTTGTTTACTTGAGATACTGTGTCACTCAATTAAGTTGCTTATCATTCAACCTACGCATTATGGAATGTTGTTATACCAATAACTTAATTATGTACTTTGTTAGGTATCAGTAGTTCGGATACAACTGAACCCGGATTCAATTCACAGTTATTGTACAAGCCGCACAGTTGTTTGATTCAGATAAGCGCTGATTGTTCGTTAGTAATGGAAAAAGCAGTGTTTGTCCATTCGGTCCTCCCAATGTCTTCTGTTTGCCGACACCACTGAAGCATTAGGAGACGTCCAACCAGAAATTGGTTGTGTCATCCATGCAGGGGCCTTATTTTGTTAAGTACAGTGTGTTACAGACAAGTCGTCACGTAAGCCGAAAGGTAAAAAGTGTCCTAAAATTTAATTCGTATTAATATTATATTAATCCTTTGAACATTCTGTTATTCCGAAGGGTTCAAATTTTGCGACACTCTTTACCTTTAAATAAACTAGTTTGAGTATAAAGCCCGCAAGGTTATCTTGAACAAAAATCTGCAAATCGATGAGTTTGCGGACACGTAAGAGCATTTTTAGGGTTCCTTGGTGACTACGGAACCCTTATTATTATTATTATTATGTAGGTATTTGTTAATTCGACTAAACCAAAATCCAAAAAATTCTAAGTCACTTCACGTGTCGGATAAAAAAAACGTGACGGTGCGGCGCCGGATTAAGAATAGCGTCACTCCATTTCCTTCCGTGGATGTCGTAAAACATTTGTCAGACATTGACAATGGTTCTTGGGCGTAGGGCACATAGGAAGGACATGGGATGAGGGCGCGTCCTCGCCCCGTCTTATCTGTGTGTGCTGTGTGGTGTGTGTCCCATAGTTCAGTACATTTTGCATGTCTTTTCCGCCCCCTTGTTCCGCGTCCTTGCTACGTGCCCCACGCCTTGCACGTTTGCATTAACACAATCCCTTTCAAGGGCCAATCGGGTTACTCGACGCCTTTCATAGAATTGGCCTATCCTGTGACACGGATCTCGTAATCACCGGTTATTCTAGGTAATTAGGGAAATGTTTTGTCCGTAGCGCTTTCTATTCAAATATTAAAATAAATGCTTGTGGAGTTTCAGCAGAAGAGACGAATGGGGTCGTGAATCGTGATTGAATTGAGGATTTGAACCTCAGGTACATTATTTATAAAATTCAATGTGAGTATATGCCTAATTACTGGTTTGCAATAAAATGTTCTCTACTCTGCTTATACCCATATGAAATTCAGCCAAAAGCGGGTACCTACGTATCGTCGATGTTGCCTCTGATTCGTGATAAGCCCTCGAGCTCCCACTGTCACGCCCCTTATTCCTGGTTTGTGATAGCCTTTGTGCTCCTTATCACTCGAAGAACTTTCGTGGATGTTCGAAACTGTGGTTGTCACAGAACAGCCCGATCTTTTGTCCAAATGTTCTTAACTCGCTGAACTCGCTTGATGGAGAGCTAAAACCACTTTAAAGTCGCGATTACACTCATGCCACTTGTTTCCTCGTGGCGCAGTGCCGCTGCGAGTAACGCTTTTATCGCCTCCTCAACTTTCAGAGTTATAGGAGGACTCATTTGAGTTCAAATTCAACATTAACTGTTGTTGGCAGAATTGTAGACAGTTGGATAGTTCTGGTAACGTGGTACCTACTCTGCATCGTCTGCAAGTGTAAAACATGTTTGTTGTATGATCACTTGCTTAGTGCCATTGGAACGTTAAGTTGCAAGTTAGTCTCGTAGGTATCTTACGTACTATCGCCCACTAAGCAAATTAGTAACCAACGTAACTACTGCGCATCGTCAGCAAGTGTATTAACCCAGAATGCAGGTTATGTTTGATATTATGGCATACTGATTTCCTCCAACACAGCTGAAATATAGAAGACGATGAATTCGAACATGGGTTTTTACTCGTAAGAACACAGGTTTGAGCAATAAAATTGCTCCATGTTTGAATCAAACTTCCTAGTTTTCTCTCGTCAAATTCCATGCTATCTGAGATGGCACCTGAATTTCTCATCTTCTATTTAGCTGTGTTGTAGGAAGTCCGACTGTCAGTCATATCAACTATAACTTGCATTCTCTAGGAGTATCTTTCTGGCGGCTTTAGTAATGTCATCGACTCATCGGGTTGCTGGTCTGCCTACGGATCGTTTCAGGCTTACCCCCGGTCTCTTGTACACTAACAAGCTGTTAATCTACTATTAATAGCTGTCAGTGTTTTTTTTGTATGCACTTTGGTCAATTGACAGCTGTTAACAGTAGATTAACAGCGTGTTACTGTACGAGAAACTGGGGGTTACTCCACCGACCATCCTGCCGTTGCACCACATGCCCTCCGCATCTCTACTTGAACTTGTTTATGCGCGTTATTATTTATGTTAGTAGCTAATTTACTTTAATAGATAATTTAATGGGTGTACCGTACCTACTAATACAGGGTTTTTTCTAAATAGCGTAATTCCTGAAACATGTCAGTTGGAGTGTTATTTATTTACTATGTCTAATAGAATTTTTTAGATCAATTAATTTTACTTATTTAAAAATATATATTTCAGTTTGTTTGTTCTAGGGCGGCAGTGTTCGATCGATAATCATCATCATCATCAACCATTTGACTCCCACTGCAGGACATAGGCCTCCTTCGTGGATTTCCTAATCATGGAGGGTTTTGCCACAATCGCCACGCTTAGCAGGCGGGTTGGCGATCGCAGTATGCGGTTGGAATCTCACGAAGATGCTGCTGCCCGTCTCCTGGTAATGTATTTCCTTAGTCGCCTTCTACGACATCCACGGAAAGAAATGGAGTGGCGCTATTCTTAATCCAGCGCCACACGATAGAAATGCTTTTAACCAAATGCGTCTTACAGAATGCATATTCTTATTATATAGTGGACAATGATTTACTAAAGGCTCGTACAGCCAATGTCGCAGCCTTTGATAAAATTATATAAAATTCGGAAAATAAAAACCTGGGAACCAACTCATAGAACAAAAGTTGTGGCCTCTGACAAACTCAGTGTCTCAGGAATTGCTTATTTTATAAATAATCCTGTAGAATTCTGCCATGTAACCTCAGATATTTGGAGACGAGAACGCTGGGCGCCTCTGCCAAGGTAGCCGCCGCTGACTTCGATCTTATTTACGAGCACATTAAACAAGCCCCCGACCGACATCAAAATTATGATGCGTATGAAAGTTTAAGTAGGTACTTACCAACTGGGAGTTACCTGCTGTATCTATAAATTACGTTCGCCCTGTAGAATGAAAAATGTCGTAACTTACCGGTACTGCAAGTTGTTTCTGAGTAAGATTCTGGGAGTTAAGCATTGGTCGGACCGGGATAGGCCGTGCTCTACCTGGAACTTACATCCAACTTAGATTGGAGTGACACTGTTTTTTATACCATAGAAAACGTATAAAACTCACCGTAAATATTTTAGTATCGTTCTGTCTTCCGATTTCTCAAAAAAGTATGCGTTGAGGTAGGACGACCGAGACTCCCCCCCCCCCGTCTGTTTCTCGTACACTTACAAGATTTTATCCAATATTTCTGTTGTTAATTTTGCTATCCAATTAATCTGCTGTTGGCAGGTGTTAACAGTTTGTTGTTTTTTTTATGGACTTTGACCAACTGACAGCAGCTGTTAAAGTATTAACAGATGGTTAGTGCACGAGAAACAGTGGTTTAAGTATTTATGTAGTAAAATTCTCAATACAGAAACCGACGGACAGAGTGTCAACTTCTATTCCAACCAAATTCTGATTGATTCCTTACGTCTAATGCTTCGATCGCCAAGAAATTGGCAGTTAAAACGTTCAGGATTGGATGCGCATAATTAGGTTGCAGTTGATAGATAGGTATCGTTCGAAAATGAGGCGGTAGGTACCACAACTTCTAAGGCGGGTCTAAGTGCCCATTAATCCGCATGCAACGAACCGGGCCGGCACGGGACAAAACGGCATTATTTTGCACCGGAAGAGTTATCGATTTGTAACATGTGGCAATAAGGCGAAATACGTGGACTCCGGGGCTCGGGGCTCCACGCTGCACGCCTTCGCGGGACACGTCGGTGATGAATCGGTACAAGGGGACGGGAGAAGCGACACATTGTGGGTCAGCAAGTGTTTAAATCATGTAACCGACTAATGGCAATTAGCGCAGGCAAGACAATCCTTCTTTTGACATACCCTAAAGAGCCTATAGACCTAGGTCCCACTGCAGGGCACAGGCTTTTTTACGCATGCCCACCGCGGGTTCACGATTTCAAGTGTTAAAGTATGTTAAATGAACTACTCACATACTTGGCTTTTCTCACGTTTTTTTCTTTACACTTATTTCAGGGAGACAAAGCTGATCAAAGATTTTTTTCAATTGATCAATTTTTTTTTGAGATACTTACAGTTACTCACTCTCACTCAGTTTCTCGTGCAACAGCTGTTAACGTACCTATATTAACATATTGTAAAATTGAGATGTAGGTACAGCGAGGTACACTTTGCAGTGAGTTACTCGGAGTTACCTAACTGCAAAGTGGGTTACTCGGGGCTACAAGTGATGTAAATTGCTTCCACCAGATGTCGCTGCCTGTACGTAATACAGAGAAGTTTGTAAAGAGGCTCGAAATTTCGCCGATGCCTGCACTTGCCCATTAGGTCAGTTGGGAGAGCGCTGGCACGGTTAGCCAGAGGTCGCGGGTTCAAGTCTCGGCATGGGTGGAATTTTTTGCCTCTAAATAGGTTTTTAAAATAGTCCTCAGCACGGGTTAGTGCACCAAAAATAATATAATAGGTTAATAAAGTTATAGGAAGATTGTTAATTTAATATCTCAATCAATACAACTCCGCCTAAAGTTCCCCAAAGCGCCAGCTAATTTAGTGCCACAGTTTGAAATGAGAGACTGGCCCTAATGAAGTCTTTTTATACACAGTATTACTCGGAAAGTAATCTTCAAGTCCCATCAACGTTATTTAGTTTGCTTATGGAGATTAACTACCTAGGGAGAGAGGGAAAGTTCGCGTTAAGGTCGTAGCACATTGTTGTGTCTCACCTGTGGAAGGCCCCTTGTAGTTATATGAAACAGGCCCATCATAAAAAAGGCCCCTGACCTTTCTCAAACACCCTGTGTCGTGACGCATAGGTTTTCGATACAGTCGAGTGCTGATAAACCTTCACATGTTTGTCGCAATGAATTCCTGAAAGATTGGATAAAAAGGTGACTCGTAGTCTGAGACTGCTGGAAATCCTAACGTCTAGTTTTCGAATTCGATACTAATTGCTGTCGCAAAAGACAGGTGCAATAAAAAAAATTCGTTAGACGACTTTGCGACAAAAATGTAAAGGTTTATCGGCTCTCGACTGTATCGAAAAGCTATGCGCCACGATACAGAGTGTTTGAGAAAGGTCAGGGGCCTGTTTCATATAACTACAATTCATGGTTTATTATGACAATTCGATGTAAATTACGAAGTCGATTAAGCCAAGTAAACGAGTAGACTCTACGTAGTGTAATAAACTACGAATAATACTAAAGCCTTTATAATACTTATGGTGGAAGCCCCAAACAGCAATTTTACCTACCTACTCATAAACCTACACATCAATACAAACAAGTTTTGTTTATGAGAGCAAAATTAATACATACATACACACATAAACTCACGCCTGTGTCCCATAAGGGTAGACAGAGACCAGGGACTGCCACTTGCCACGATCCTGACAGATCACTTTCGCTTCCTCAACATTCATTATTCATTCCTGAACGACATGTCGGTTAAAAGATAAATGCTGGTTAAAAAAAAGCACGCCTGTTTCGGGCACTTGCGTTGGTTTGGACATGTTTAAAGGAAGAAGGAAGAAAGATTGCCGAAACAAATATATCGCGCGTGTAGGTGGAACGGCCGGTAAGGGTCGTCCCAGGCGGACATACAAATTTAATAAATTGTTTGATTTATACTTACATACTTATATACTTTCGCGCGAAAAACAAAAGCACCTTTGCATCCATCCATGCAGGCAAGTAAAAAGTAACGGTGTTATTTATAAAAAACACGATTCCTCTAAAACAGTCCTCAAATGCAGTTTAAATAGTCTGTCGTAAATGGAAAGACCAACCTTAACAGCATTTCAAGACTGTGTTGAGGAATCGTGTTTTCATAAGTAAGACTGTTACCTGTTACCCTCTCATTCTTCTACAAGCTGACAGTCTACTATAAATAGCTAACAGTTGGCCAAAGAACATACAAAAAAATCTGCCTGTTTTATTAAATGTATATTTAAATGATAACAGATTCATAGAGTACGAGGAACCGGGCATAAGAGTGAGCTAGGAAGCTAGGGAGGGGCACACCACGCCACGTCACACCACGTCGCAATGAACGACTACCCCCAGCCACAGTACCCCAGCCATGTTAATTTATATTCGTCTTGCCAGGCGGCTCTGAAACAGGTGTTTATTTTCTTTTTCACAATTTACATGAGGAAGTGCTTTTAGCTCTATAATAAGTTGCCTGTTGAGTGGCAGACTTATTGCTTTTGTTGGTTACCTACAAGGCCATATTCATGTGTATACCTACCGTACTTAGGTAACATTAAACAATAGAAGTCTTATATTCTTTCTGTTGCACTAACCCATGCTGAGGACAATTTAAAAAGCTATTTAGAGGCTAAAAATGGTCGCGGGTTCAAGACCCGGAATGGGTGGAATTTTTAGACTCTAAATAGGTTTTTAAATAGAAGTCTTATTTATAAAAAAAAACATCACTCCTTAAAACACTCCTCATTTGCAGTTTAAATAGTCTGTAGTAAAGGGAAAGATGTAACCATAGACTATTAAAACTGCCTCTGAGTTTTAGAGGAATAGTGCTTTTATAAATAACACCGTAATCATTTTTTTCTATACCTACTTACATTACATTGGGAAACTTCTGTAAATTAATTTAGGTGTGCAATAAAGTGTTCTATGTATCAAAAACATAAAAACCTGTATTTGGAAGGGGTAGACAAAGACCAGGGCCTAGTGCAGGGAACCTTAATTGGACATTTTTTTTAGTAAAAATATTAGTCAAATATTAATAGAACCTACACCACAGCTAAGCGACTTTTGTAAAAAAAAATATAAAGGTGTTATTGATAGGTAAGTATGTAAAATGAGAAACTCAGGGCAATGTGACTGGAATTGAATTCTACGTTTCCATAAATATGGCACTGGTATTTCCTTGTTTCGATATGTTTTTTTAAATTCACAATACATTGTTAATTCGATTAATCAGCTGCCGTTCAACATTAGTACGGTAATGAAACACCCATTACCGTCCTAATGTGACTGTAGGTACCTATTGAACTACTATGCGTTTTAGAGACTCGCCCCTCCCCCCAGACTCTACATTACGTCAACTCACGCCTGTGTCCCGGAAGGGTAAGCAGAGACCAGGGTTTGCCACTTGCCACGATCCTGACAGACCTCATTCGCTTCATCAACATTCATTAGTCGTTGCATGCGCGCACGCCGGTTTCGGGTACTTTTGTCTAGCCCTTTGCTGATACATCCCCTACGGCAAACTTTGCCTTTAACTTTCTTACTAGCTTTCTAAGTCAATAGTCTGTATTTGAATTGTCCGTTAGCAAATAGAAAACTCTTTAACGAGATAAATAAATAACCCGAACAACGTATTTAAAACGTCTGAGTGGCCATAATCATGCGTCCCGTAGTTCTGTGCGGTCTATCGCGATTCAAAAGTCTAGCCATTCAATGGTCTAGCTTGCCCAGAAATTACGGGAAGACAAATAAGCCAGTCAGTTGAATATTATTTGACAAACGTGCTGTCGTTTATATAGTCTAGCTAGACTACTTAGGTGCTGCACCGTCAAGAGCCAAACTGACTCATCAACCAAAATTTTGATCAGTAGGTACCTAACGTGCACAAATCCGTGCGCCCGGAGAACGAAATAAGAATACAATTAATAAGGGGGTGGCGCTGGAAAATTTAAAAAAACACACATAAATTGGGAATTTTAGGACCCAGTACCGAGAACCGCGGATGAAATACGTAGGACTAATCATAGTAATCATTTATGCCAAAACGTCCGTTTCTAGCGGCAATAGTTATCCCCTCAGCTTTTCTCCTTGTCAGTGACTGATGGCAAATTATGTTACTAACTTAATTACAAGTTGTAAACAACAGTAAACTGTAAATACCTAGAAGGTACAGATTTAATCGAAATATAAAAGATTTCTCCGAAATCTCGAGTGTCGTTCGTTCCTAAATAAAGACATTTTCTAACTGGGGTTTGGTTCGTGGTAGGGTATGCCCCAGGGCCCAACTTGGGAGGTCTGGCGCATACGTCGGATAATTTCAACTAATGCGACCGGCAGCAACATCGTCATAATTACGGATTATCTACTGATTACCATCGCTCTAACTCATTAAGGGCCAATTTTTCAATAGTCAGATAAAACTTAACTGGAGAATAAAACTGATGTTGTCACTGTCTTGTCATATGATTTAGACAGTGACAGCATGCAATTTATTCTCCAGGTTAGTTTTATCTGACTATTGAAAAATTGGCCCTAAGTTGAATACAGGCTTGTAAGTTCTTAGCGAACATTGTTTGGTTTTCCCTGAGTTTTTCCACTGTTTGCTTTTCCACTCATTAACTGGCCCGCTCGCTTTATATGAAGTTTACTTTCTCAGTGCTTTTGCAATTTGATTCGTGTTCGAAGAAAATTTCAGTGTACTTATAAAACTCTTATAAAATGTGAATAGTTAGATAGAGAATACTTTTTTGTACATAAAAAAGGAAATTTCACAGTTATTTCTTGACCTAAGAGTAAAGATAGATGTATGTAATGTAGAGCAAGCTAGAACGGCAACAAATTGTTGGCTGCTATCAGTAATAGTGAAATTCGTTGGTGCCAGCAAAGTATAAAAGTTCCCAAACCGAAGTGTAAGTATTTTTTCTCTTTTTAAAGAGAAAAGAATTACTTATAAAAAAAACATAAATTGGATGATGCAAAGTAACATTATTAAAAGTAATGGTTGCACTAATGAAAGTAGAGATATAAGTATAGTCTAATATAGGTATAAAAATCTCGTGTCACAGCGTTTGTTTTCGAACTCCTCCGAAACGGCTTCACCGATTTTTATGAACTTTTTATGTATACTTGGTAGGTCTGAGAATAGGTCGTTAATATAGGCTAATTACTCAATAATATTATATTTGTTTATTCGGATAACAATGACAATGATAACACTCGCGATGCTCCTAGCTAATAAACAATCGCACTATGTAATATATTTTTTGGCAATAAAAGTTTGCTTGAAGAAAATTGAAAATTGCTGATAGGATAGAATATTTTTGTCAAACCTCAATGTTTATAATATTGCTTTCATCGTATATGAAATACTAAGTTATTGGTTTTCCCTTTCCTGAAAAAAAAACTGGTTACCTACGCCTTTGGTGTTAAGGCTTCATTCAAGTATTACGTAAGCACTACAGGGTGCGAGTGGGGTCTTTGCTTTGCTCATTTTTTATGACATGGGGGGTGGGGGGAGGTCTGGATAGTGATTACGACACCAGTCTTGATTTTTTCACTTTTTCGGATTTAAAAAAAATGACATTTTGCTTTGAGCACTTATGGAAACCCTACTTGTCTATGCTTGAAAACGAAATGCATTTTCAGGAAATCCCAAAAATAAGAGATACGCTTGGGTAATCGCTTAGAACCGAGTAGGGGAATTACTGCGCGCTGTTCACGTGTCTAAATTTCTCCCGCCCATGTATTGTTTTGTTTCAGTACGATTGACGATTTGAATACATTAAAATGCAATACCAATTATGTTTACGTAAGCATGGGAGGGTGGGGGGTAAGAGATTTGTTTACTTTTGCTGACGAGGAGGAGGGTAAATAATTGTAATAAATCTGCTTACCTTATACTTGAACGGCCCCTTAGAGGGTGCGTCTGATGGCGCTGTCGGTCGCTCATTCTAACACTTTTAATTACATATTGTACCTTTAAAAATGTGGTCTCTGAGACGCCACTAGGAAATAAAATTACTTACGGTAATTTTGACAAGTGTTTTAATGTTCGTACAAAGAACTTACGAAGCTACCCGTACTTAGCGAAGTTAAAACATTTACTTTTCCAGTTTAAAAAACCTATTTAGAGGCTAAAAATTCCACCCCTGCCGGGACTTGAACCCGCGACCTCTGGCTCAAGTCACGGCATGGGTGGAATTTTTAGCCTCTAAATAGGTTTTTAAAATTGTCGTCAGCACGGGTTAGTGCAACAAAAAGAATATAATTTTCCAGTTTTCTTTGATTAAAAATTGGGTAGGTTATGGGATTATTTACAAAAAAATCCGTGATTTTATGTTCTGGAACCGTCTCAGACCACACTTATTAAATTAGTAGGGAATTCGACCCCCCGACCCCCCGACCCCCGTAGCCTGTAGTGCCTACGGAATACTTGTATGATCCTTTAACAGCAAAGGCGTAGGCAGCCATTTTTTTTTTAAGGAAAGGGAAAACCAATAATTATTTAATATACGATGAAAGCAACATATAAGTATTGAGGTTTGACAAAAATATTCTATCCTATCATTAACAGATACACATTTTGAATCTGTTACAATCATAACAAATGTTACATTATGCGAGCGCGCGGGTTGCTAAGGGGCTAAACGGTCTTAATGCAGAATTTAGCACTCAAATAAAAAATTAGCAGACAAAGGAAGGACCTAGGCGCAAAGACGTAATAGGTGTTTCTAACGCAGCGCTTGCATCATTACCAGCTACTAAAGGCGGACGCCTCGCTAACGACGACAAACAACTTCATTACACGCGCGCACTTCAATTTTGCAGAGGGCTCGGTGGAGTGTTGCCAGTGGCCTGTTTCATAGAACTATAATTCATGGTCTACTATAGCAATTCGATATACATTGAATAGTCGATCCACCCAGATTAACAAGTAGGAGTCGAATTGTCATAATAATTCATTGTCGTTTTATGAACGGTCCGAGATGGTCGGGATCCGTCTGGATTATTTTCACACGACAAAATACCAAAACGCCCAACAGCTTTTGTTATTTTAGTACATGATGTAATAAAATACGAACCTTGGCAAACCCGGGTCCTGAAAAAGTCATCAGCTGTTCCATTACATGTTAAGGGGATCCAGTAGGCTAACTAGCGACACCAATGAAAAAAAAAGAACATTATCTTCTGTTACAAATCGTATTTGCAAAAACTTACAATCTCTCAATCACGTAAACAGTAATTTTTAGGACTCACGACAAAGAACCCAGGAACAAGAACCTGGGACTAGATAGCATTTATGCCAAAAAGGACCGTTTTTGCCGTTCATTTTATCTACTCCTAAGTTTTTTGCCTTAGGTTCACGGCCGTGAGTCCTAAGAATCACTATTGACACAATTGGGAGATAGTAAGGAAACCTTTATTATCGCCGGATTAAGAATAGCGTGACTCCATTTCCTTCCGTGGACGTCGTAGAAGGCGTAGTCGCCTTCTACGACGTGTGGTATTGGTACTACAAAATCGCAGATGTACGTAACTTTGAAAATAAACAAAGTCATAGTACATGCCCGCAATGGAAATCGAACCTTTGTCTCTCGCTTCCGAGTTCATTGTTCCCTAGTGGTAGCTAACCACAGCTTCTGGAAATAATAGTCGATAAAGCTGAAGTCAAAAGAGGTAATTTTATTGGATAACATGAAGCGGGCTTCAGAGGATTGACTCTGGAATATTGCGTTATTGAAATCGCAATAACTATCTTGTAATGTACGAAGGTAAACCCACAGAACACGATACATGTCCTGCGGCTAAACCTGCATATCGAGATTTAAAGTGAAACCGACGTGTGTCAAAGTTAAACTACATACACTAAATATAATAAGTCAATCATCTCATTACGTAGATGCAAAGGCTAAAGTTTTTAATTTTTTTTTATATAATATTTCCAGCAATTAAGATTTTATTTATTTATTTGTAAAGTTTCCGCTACCAGCACATCGACCTTTACATAAGTGCTCAATTATGCATAGATAGAAACATTATTTTTAAGTACTACAAATAGGCACAAAAACTTTAAAATGTGCAGAAAACTGAAACATTACAGAAGAAAATTAAGAATCAATTAGACACTTTAGTTTCAGTAACTAAGAACAAACAACCGATAGGTAGAATACAAACGTTTATACCTATGCGTTTCGGAACTTTCTATAAACGACGACTTTGTATAACATCTATTATTATACTTTATTGCACACAAGACAAGAAAAACGGGTCTATGTATGTGCACAAAATAAACTACATAAACTAGATATCAGAATAAAATTACATACCTACTTGTACATAAATTATATAATAGCTCAATGTTATTACAGGGATAGATCTTTCAACCGCTTTTTGAAGGTAGGTACCAATAGTGGGACTGGCGCATATGTTCTGTGGCAGTGCGTTTCACAGCCTAACCGACTGGACCGTGAAGGAGTCACTGTAAGCTCCAGTATTGTGAGCAGGAATTTTAAGAAGATGGGAGTTAAGTGTTCTTTTTGATCTTTCTCCGGAGAACAGGTTAAGGCAAACGTCAGTATTCAAACAAGATTTGGTCCTCATAATTAGGCCCCAGTTGGTAGATCGACCGCCCGATGGTGTCCGACCAAGTCGATGTAATCAAGTCGCCAAAGGCCCCATGGACGCAAATGACGAGAGACCGCGTAAGATTACGTAATGGAGAAAAGGCTAAAGGTGGTTGCCCAGCAGTGGGCAAAGGTGGGCTGATGATGATGATGAAATTAAATTGAAATCGAACGGCCTGACACTTTGCGTACAAAGAAAATAACCACGGTCGCAAGTTCGTGGAAACACTTCGCGACAAAACACCTACAACGGTTACATAAAGCTAAATCCATTTGAACCCATAGTCCCGTATAAAAACGCTCCTTTCAATTCGGACTCTATTGATATTTAACGTCTTCCTCGTGCCTTTATGCGATAAAGCGAGAAAGAAGCAGACATTTATTTAAATACAAGTGTCGATATCCCTCGTGCGAGTTTAACGGCGTCATAACCCAAGCAGTCGCATTCTATTCGACAGCACGAGCCTTATTTGCAATACTGCAAAGACATTTAAATAGGAGCCTAGACCTAATAGTAGAGTAGCTAGTTTTTTGGGTTCCGTAGTCCGAAAAGGAACCCTTATAGTTTCGCCACATCCGTCTGTCTGTCTGTCTGTCCGTCCGCGGCCTAGCGCAAAGACCGGTGGTACTAGAAAACTGTAATTTGGTATACTGTATATACATATTTATCACGGCGACAAAGTTAAAGAATAAAATGTTGGATTTTTTTTTTACTGTACCTACCCTAACATGAAAAGTGTTAGGTTAGAAAAGGATTTTTTTTATCGTCTACCCCATCATGTGGGGCATCGTTGGATCGGTCGTCGAAAAATATTGTGGGTGTAGGAAGACCATTTTTTGATTAAGGTCCCGTTTGGGAAATATTAATCTTTAAAGCGCAAATTCCGGGTAGCACATTAATGAACTTAAAAGGAAAAGTATCACGGCTTTACTAGTTAACGAGTAATAACAATCAACTTACAAAAGTAAAATTTCGTACAAAATCCATTGTTCGATGTAGTTGTTAGTTCTGTAAAGCAGATCAAAAACCCTCTTTCTACGGAACCCTACATTGCGCGTGGCCCGATACGCACTTGGCCGGTTTATTAATTTTTAATTGTTTGCTATTTTCAAGCCCGTCCGTGTTCGCTAATCGACCTAACAATCCACTCATACACAGACTGTGTGAGAATGTCAGGTCGACACTGACCAATAAATACTATAATGTTGCGGTCTTATTTATAAAAACACGATTGCTTAAAACACTCCTGACTGGTTTACTCCTGGTTTACCACAGAAAGACGTAGCGACAGATGAATTACACTGTCTCTGAGGAGTGTTTAAGAGAAATCTTGTTTTTATAAATAAGACCGGTACATAATGTTTAATGGTTAGTATATTAATGTAAGCTATTGAAGCTAATAATGTAATAATTTTTTACTCAATTTCATTGGTAATTTGTAATATTAATTAATTTTGTAATATAAAACAATATTGGGCCTTGTTGCCTGAAACAAAATATATATTACTAGATATTATTGTAAAAGTTGATTGTGGACGTGTAGAACCGCTCAAATTCGCTCGTGAAGAAACTCGTAGTTTTTTACTTTTTGTATGTAGTTTTTTATTTTTAGGTCCAAGTACCTTTTGCTTTTGTCTGGATGTAGGTAAACAAAATCTGTTTGGTAACACGATCAAAGATATTTTTTTCTACAAAATATACTTCGTTTCATTCGCCTTTTATATATAGGTACGTGTAAACAAACCGTTGAAACCTCAAGTATTGTGCTAAAGTGGGATCCGTTAATGATGACATCACAATCTCAGTTCGGTCATGTTACGGGTGACTTTGCAACCAAAATGTAAGGGTTGATCTGCTGTCAACTGTATCTAAAGGTCGATAAGAACGGTCTATCTAAGTCCAATGCAAAGGATTATAAACGCGCCGCGCAAACCTGCAATATAGAGGCTTCGCCCGAGAATCACTAGATCCTTTCTTCAAATAGTTGCTTACTATTTTATTGCCACCTTAAACTTTACGAGTGGATAACAAGGGGCATCGCTCTACGCGAGTTAACAGTCAACATGTTTTACTGACTCGGTGCTTTCAAATTTTACAGTGTTTATCGCGAGCCGAGTACTTAAAATGCCTACAAAAACTTCAGAGACATCTTTAAGCTGTGTAGTTTGAACGTGAACGAAATGTTATTGAGCAAAAACAGCTCATTGTGTGTTACCTACGTCGTCGTCGATTGTAGCGTTTGCATACACCTACAAATGTGAGTATAGAAGAAGCAAAACCATTCAAGCGTTTTGATTACCTTGTTGGTTGAGCGGTGATCACGCTTGACTATCAAACAACACAATGGTGATTGCCTCCGAACTTTGATTTGTAGAAAATGGTCTCAGTGTGGTTGTGTTTCCACGTTCGCTATGTCCTTGTCTGGTAAACATACCACAGGTTTTTTACTAATTTTATACCCAAAACCCACATTCTATTAGAACTTTCAAATCCCCGTACGGAATACTGAATTTATTTTAATAAATGGCAGCGAGCGACATTTGAGTCCACCCTAAAAGTTGCCGGAAATTATTTTGTCCATCATAAAGCTGCCCCCGACCCCGACCCTCACCGTCTCCCCCTGCGAAAATGCATAAGCAGCCAAAAATACGTCCCTGTCCTCAAGAGAAGGAAGACAGGGTCTTTCTAAGAAGAAAAAGGGCTTACCTAACCATCAGTGCGGCAACTGCGGGTTGGCGATTTCAAGCACTGAGGTACCAATGTGAACACCTGTCAGACACTCGCGATGTTTTCCAACAACATTAACGATGTTTCCCTCACTGGTGAGAAGCAATAGGTGCTGCCACTAAGCTACATGTGCTCAAATTTATAATTAGATACAGTCGACAGCAGAGCAACTTTTACATTTTTGTTGCAAAGTCGTCCTTAACGTAACTGATTAGAGTACACGTTTATAAAGGTTGATTTGCTATCGACTGTACCACGCAACAAATTCCGTCGCTAATATGAAGTAAAACATCGTGAGGAAACCTGGTGTCGGAGGTGTTCACGTATCGGAAACGTATTATAAAAAAAAAAATTTAAACCGACTTCAAAACACTACAGCACTAAAAAGTTAGAAATAATTTAAAAGAATACCTTCAAATTAGAAGTAGATAAGTACATGTAGGTATTTTAGAAGCATAACTTGTAGTCGGTGCCCAAAAATATGTCCTGGTCATGAAACTGGGCACCGACTACAAATTATACTTCTGGAATACCTATATGTATACCTACATACATCTAATTTAAAAGTAGTCTTTTAAATTATTTGTAACTTTTTAGTGCTGTAGTGTTTTGAAGTCAGTTTTTATTTTTTATTTAAAAAAATATATTTCTTAATTTTTGTGGGGTAGCGGGAGTAAAATAAACAAGTCCCTTATAACCATAATTTACCCAACTTAATTCATTTATTTAAAATTTTAAGTTCTCAATTTCCATCTCCAAAAGTCTTCAATAGAACATCACCAAATTGCCTTGGGACTAATTTTACGCTATTTTACGAAACATATTGCTATTAGGTTCTATAAGATGGGCCCCATTAGACCTTATTTACTGCTGTCCATTGACGATTTCCGTTCTCGATCTCTGAGTCTTCATCAGATATTCACCAAATTTAAATGGGGCCATTGGGACGTTATATCTATCCGAACAAAAAAAAGAATTGTCGAAATCGGTTAACATTTGACGGAGTTATGCGAGCCAAAAAAAACACACTTTTTTGAAGTCGGTTAAAAAGTAATGAATGTGGATAAAGCGAAAGAGGTGTGTCAGGATCGTAGCAAATGGCTCCGGGTTACAGGCGTGAGTTTGTATCATCATCAACCCATTATGTCCCCACCGAGGGGCACGGGTCCCTTCCCTGAGGAAGGCATAGGCCATACTCCACCACGGGGGCCAAGTCCGGATTGGTGGAGGCTTGTAGACTAGTGGCTCGTCTACTGTCAGAAGTTGTCAAGCCGCCCTAAGGCCTCTGACTTGGCTTAACGACTGCCATCTATCGACGGCAGCCGGCACCAACAGCTTAACGTGCCTTGCGAAGCACGGAACCGCTCGGAAAAATGCCACTAGCGTTAGGCATAGACGGCGACCCATCCATGCACTGAACGCGCCCTGTGTTGCTTAACCTTCGTGATCGTTTAAGATCACTCAGGCAGCCGGGGCTACGAGCGATTCGAGTTTGCGGGGCGAGTTTGCATAATGTAATTCTGACGAATGCCTACGAATAGCTATCACTGGTGAATGCAGTCACAGTATAGTGTAAACATGGCTATTATCTCGTGCCCACATTCACAAACTGGATACATATTCAGAAAAACGCTCACATTTCTCACATTTACGTTCCCACTAAGTGCGGTGGCTATCTCTCCTCACACATGAGCTCACGCCATCCGCCATCGCAGTTGTCATAAAGCAGGGGCGACAATGGGACAGCGAGAACTGATGCATCCGGGATACGAACCTGGTGACCACAGATCAAGTGTAACAGAAGTATGTAACCGTTTCGTCTAATTCTTTTCAAGAACCTGGGCCAGGCACCGCGCATTGCTGTGTATGCTGACACTGCACTGTCAGGCACACTGCTACCGCCCGCCAGCGGCTCTAGCCGCTCACTCACACACCTACAACTCTAACTTGTACTATACCAATAATTGTGAAACAAGTAAATAAATAATTACTATCACTCTTCATATTTATTATTTTTCCACTACGACTTCTTCCACCACCGTCCAACATTCAATATCTTCTGTGCGACAGAGCGAGGGCTGCCCGCGCTCTCCTCTGCTAGTAAATAATGGTCCTTTGAGCCGGATTACTCAAAAATGGTAAGTAAGAAATATATAAACTATGAATATTCATGCACCAGAAAAACCATGGCATAAAAATTCGTAAAATATATAAGTATAAAGAATATACTGTAGCGATACCTCCTCGTTGAAGGTGTAATTGTTATACTCCTGTTTATCGCCCATTAACAATCTGTTAACAGCTGTCAATTGGCCAAAGAGAAAACAGAAAAAAACCACTGACAATAGATAAGCAGGCTGTTAAGTGTGCTTTAAACCGGGGATTGAGACGTAGGCGCGACGGCGGCGCGGCGTCTTGAGAAAAGTTTGTAGTGTGAACGCATCCTCTCTGCGCCTGAGCGTTCGGGTTGACTCACCAATACACAGCTTGACCAACCCACACCTGACCTTCTGCACGACTACCTAATTCTGTTCTTAGTGATAAGAACCGGGGCCGCTTGGTAGGCACGGCACGGCGCGCTCATTTGCACCCAGTCGCATAAAATTTGCATTTTTGCATCGTGGGAGCGGTGTTGGGCGGACCAACTACAGTTAACTTCGCGCCAGCCAACCATTTTTGTTCCAAACTCACACTTATGCCGTGTGCGATAAGAGCGGCGATGGTGTACCCGACAGTTAGAACACCGTACTCAACGGGCAGCACGTTTGGCGCTCTTTGGCCCGAGCTTCAAACGACATTAGTTTCCACGTGCTTTTTACGAAGACAGCATCAAAAATGCATCCAATTGACTGCCTCGTTGGCCCAGCGGTATCACATCTGATTCCGGAGGTAGTGGGTTTGATTCCCACTGCGGGCCGCCGTATATTTGTACAAATAGCGTCAGTCTGGGTGTATTGCTATGTTTGTGTTGTCCATGCCTGGTTACCAAAAGTAAATTTCACGCTTGGAAGCCGAATTACGCCCGGGTATTCTAAAAGCTAACAGCAGACTCAATAAAGAAATTTCCCGCGGATGTTCGTTAAAATAAAATAAAATTGCACAGCATTATGCCAATGCAATTCCGCGTTCGGATTACAAAGGAAGCCCGAGAATGGCGGCGCCCGTTACAGAACAACGAGTTACAGATGAATTCAGCAATTCCTGAAACATACATACATACACATAAACTCACGCCTGTATCCCAGAGGGGTAGGCAGAGACCAGGGATTGCCACTTTCATTATTCATTTATTCATTCCTGAAACATGTAGGTTAAAAGATAAATAAAAGACAAAAAAGCGCAACTTAAACAAAGCAAGGCTTAACTAGATTATTATATGTATAAAATAACGCAAAACGTAGTGGCTCAGCTGGTGCTGAGCCGGGTCAGAATCGGGCAGCGCTGGTTTTCAGCCAAGCCAAAGTTCTAGGAAAATTTTCAATTTTTAATAACAAAAATTGTACGAGCAGAGGCGGGTTTTTATGATGATTAGTGATGGAAAATCTGATTGGTGACTTTTGATATTTATTGTACGAGTAAGTACTCGCCGTGGCGGCTGTTAGGGTACTGAATACATTGGTGTGAAAATGCTAGATGTGCGGATTGGCCCGTACAACAAAGTTTTTTTAAGGTTTTTCTGCTTTGGAGTGGCGCTGTTTGGTAAATAATGCTTAAAACCATAAAACAGAATAGTCTGCGACCTTGGTACAATGCCGCATAAAGCGGGAATTTTTTTTTTAATAAACGGCCAATTGTTGGAGCTGGACAGGACTAATTATGGAGGAATGGAAGAATTGCATGGCGGTTCTTAGTTGTGTTTTATAAAAGTCGAAGGTTGTTATCACTACAACATAAGATAAGAATATTCTTTGTTGTACCCCAGAGCGTAAAACAGAGTATAGTGAAGGTCTTCGTGTAAAAGAACGCCTATCGAAAAAAAGATTAAGGATCTAGTATTCTGTTATATCTTTTCAGTGCCATAGCGAAGCTGTATACTTAGGTATTGCATTTCACGCAACGGAATGCCTGTCAATAGAAAAGCCTTCAGAGAAAACCCGCAGGGTTTTTACTGCGCTGTTTATTTTATGCTTTACACTAGTGTATAGTGCTTGCAGTAAAATCTGGGAACGAATGGAAATTACTCTCAGAACCTTTTCATAAACATTATTCAGCTCAAAGAGGAAGGGAAAAATGGATTCAAGGGTTAAAAGTACTCTAACTAAATAGGGCACAAGAGATCGGTGTTACAAAGCTGAACGGGTGAAATTTAAGCAACACTCTTAGGAACCTATATTTACCGCTTCTAACTAGCCTAGCCACAGGCGGATAACACCTGGTGGTTGGCTGAATATATTACTATTTAGTACCTCCAATTATGCAGTTTTTTCTGGTACAATAAAGAATTTTAATAATAATAACAATAATTCTACGAACATTAAATTACGATAAATAGTCTGCATTAGATAGGGTAAAGCAGCGGTTCCAAACTTTACAATGGAACAATATAAACCTATTTTATTTTACGGAACCCCATATCAAAATATCTAATTCAATATTGTACTTCAATGAAAGCGTCTGAAAGTACCACTTCTGCCACATTACACTTATAAGAATATTTTTGGCTATTTTGGGTTGTGATAACTGACAAAACATGATACTCGGAATTCCCCATGAAGTACACCAAGCAGGCATTTAAAGAAACAATACTTGGCTGCGAGACCTGATAATAGTGAAGCCTCATTAACAAGGGGTGTGCTCGCTCGCGAGCCTCCGATAAGAGCATTACACAACATGCACGATACCTCCCACAGATGGACTGCTTGGAACACAAGTGGAGACCGGATATATTGGATATATCCGTGATATATTGCCCGACAGAGATTTTTGTTGAAGTTATCTGATAACTTCAACAAAAATCTGCGCACGCGGGATGAGTTTGCGACGGACATGGACACGTATAAGGGCATTTTTTGTTTGTTAATTTGTTTTTTTTTTTTCATGTAGCCTATATACGTCCCCCTGCAGGGCACAGGCCTTCTCAGAGAGAGAAGTTTAATGGGCTTAATTGCCACGCGTGCCTACCGCGGATTGGCAATTTCAAGCGCTGAGGTATGTGAACACCTCCGACACTCAGGTTTCCTCACGACGTTTTCCTTCACTGTTTGCGACTCGCAAATTGCGAGTGGTATTGCTACTATTGGTAATTTGACTTTATTCCGAAAAAATGCGAAAAAAATTTTAACTTGATAGCTTACCTGTTCCTGGGAAAAGGGCTGTTCTTAAGTGCAGCATGCTATCTCGCTCGCACAATTTAATAATTTAATTCATTGTAATAAAATTAATATACTTTTGATAAATGTGGTCTGAGGGTTTGATAGATAATAAAAGAAGGTTTGACAGACAGACGGACAACGGAGTTATCTTACAAAGGTTCCGTTTTCTTCCGTTCAATCAACAAACAAATCTGCAAGTTTTACAAAGAATGCATGAAAGGCTGTAAAACAAAAAGGATTCAGAAATCTCGTAGCTAAAGTCGCAGTGATGTCAAAGCGATGATGACGTCAATTTCATCGGATGACGTAATTTCTTTCTCTTGGATGAAGTTTGTTAGGGTCTCAGAACACAAGTTCTGAGGTTAGGGTGGAAGGGAAACGGTAGAGACAGAGGAGAAAAGGAAGGCGTATTCCTTCGGAAAATATTTAGAGAAGAGGCGCCTTATCATATCTTCACATTTCTGTTTTTTACTATTTTAATACTTGTATTTCTATCGAACTCAAGATGCGTCTATGACATGGTCGTCCTGTAGGTATATTGAGTATAAGAAAGCGTCAGTGCGACACAGCACAGGGGGCTTATAGACAGTCTACCCTGTCTGTTGTATCTCTATCAAACTCAAGACGTGTCTATTTTATTTTCGTTCTGTCGTTACTTTCTTCTGTAGGTATTTGAGTATAAGAAAGCGTCAGTACGACACAGCACAGGGGGCTTATAGACAGTCTACCCTGTCTATTGTATCTTTACCAAACTCAAGAAGTGTCTATTAAATGGTCGTTCTGTCGTTACTTTCTTCTGTAGGTATGTTGAGTATAAGAAAGCGTCAGTACGACACAGCACAGGGGGCTTATAGACAGTCTACCCTGTCTATTGTATCTACCAAACTCAAGAAGTGTCTATTAAATGGTCGTTCTGTCGTTACTTTCTTCTGTAGGTATGTTGAGTATAAGAAAGCGTTAGTACGACACAGCACAGGGGGCTTATAGACAGTCTACTCTGTCTATTGTATCTCTACCAAACTCAAGAAGTGTCTATTAAATGGTCGTTCTGTCGTTACTTTCTTCTGTAGGTATGTTGAGTATAAGACAGCGTCAGTGCGACACAGCACAGGGGGCTTATAGACAGTCTGTAAACACAATTAGGTTTCGCGTAGACTTAGAAGGTCGGTGCCCTGCCTTTGGCTGTACTTTGTCATACGCTAGTATCTCTAGAGTTATAAAGGAGCCATGGAAAATGTACTTTTTTTTAACAAAAATCCACATCAATACAATTACAGTAAACTGAGTAAACCATAGATTCAGTGCCATAATTTGGATGGATTTTACTATGTAGGTTGAAAATTGTACTGCACTTACTGCATACTGTACTTGCACTGTTTATGCGGGGTGATGATTTTCAACAAGGCAATCTCGTTCTTATTACTATCCCGTTTTAAAGCGCACTACTTTAAACAACCAATTCATATTGTTTTACTTGAAGTATGATTAAAAAAATATAAAGATCTAGACTATAGTAGCGAGAAATCCATTTTAGAAAAAAATACGTGTACTAAAGGTTCACTTACATTATTTATCAAGATTTTTAATACCTGTAAATCTAAAAAAACAACGAGCCACGTATAGAATTTTAAAGTTTCCATCGTTCGTCAGTTTTTTCTTTAATCGAATTCTTTACACAAATTCTCGTTTATTTTTGTTATCTGCGCAAATAATCAAAGGAAAAACAAATTGTTTCACGTCAAATCTAATTATTTGCAAAAAAACTAAAAGAAATCCACGCCCCACGTTGGGCGCCAGTCTTGCGTTGGTATTACGCGTGCGGTTTTTTTTAGAAATGGGAGATAGTATGAAGTTGTAGAAAATCCAAAGGCGGAAAACTGCCTCAAGCTGCAAATTAAGAGGAGTCAAAACTGGCAAAATAGTAGAATTTGTAAAAGAACAAAAATTAATACAGAAGTAGAATATAAAAAAAGGTTTATCAAAGAGTGAGCCATTGAAACAGTAGATTTAACAGAAAGAACTCATAGATTATATAAAAGGTTTCTTATTAAACGACTTTAAAAAATCTGTACTCAATCCAATATCCAAAAAACATCCAATACATCCGTATAGTATATACATATTTTTATGAATGCTCAGCGATAATAATTAATTCAAGTTATCCGACGCTGTCCGTTATTTAACACTTGCGTGTTTTATTTGAAGTCAATTTCTTCTCCGTAAAACGTTGTTGTTCTCTATCAGGTATCTGAGATAGATCTGAAGTAAATAAGCTTCATTTATTTGTTATCATAGTCGGATAATAAATCATTTGGAATCATTTAGAAAATTAGAACGAGGTTGGCATTGGAGCAAATTATCGTGAAACCCTACGCATAAAGCAAGTTCATTAGTCATGATATTGCGAAACCACATCAGTCAGAGGAAGAAGAAAATTAATTTCTCCGACCAAACAATGCACGGCAAATTATGCGTTTATTGAATAGCTCCATTATTCGGTGAGGGTGGTAGGGGCGGAAAACCCGTGACTAAGCACGGGATTCCCCGACAAAAACATACTTACATTAATTTTAATTGCTCACTGCGGGAACTATAAAAATTTATATTGTGTTCTGTGTTGTACTGTACTGCACTGCACTGCACTGCAATGATTTTCTTCTTTTGCTTCACAAATTGAGATTTCTTTAACTAACAATCTAATCAATGGCCGAGTGTCTCTCGTAAAAAAGATTAAGTTGCACGAGTTATTGGAAAGCGATTGGTTACTACATTATCAATAGTGTCAATGAAACAACCATTATTGAACAACTGTGCAATTTAGAGACTCGCCCCTCGGGACCTCCGAATAAAAAAGCCATACAAGTATTTCTTCCTACAAAATTCACTCTTAAAAACGGCCCCTGCCTCTCGATTAGTCTTTAAAAATGAAATGAGCGCAAGATGTGCTGTAGAATAAATCACTCTGTTTGGTTCATTCGGTGCCTCATACGTGACTACACAGAACAGAGAAAATAAGTCTGTTCTGTGTCGTCACGCATGAGGCACTGAATGAAGCAAACAGAGTGATTTATTCTACAGTGCGTGACGACGTTAACGTTGGTTGGGCGATAGTAAGTGACAGCATAACTGATGATTGGTTTTATATAAGAACGTCGAACCATTGACTTCATTTATGTATAACCCGTTGAAATATCTAGGCACCTCGCAAGATGGCGGTCTAAAGGTGGCAGTGTGCATAGATATTTTGCTGGGTAATACTGAATTCGCTCCGATCGGTAACACAATTGACAAGCCCCGCCCGTCTTCCCACAATTGAACGTGGGTAATTTTTTGCGCTAGTTAGACATCTATGTTTTTGTCTATCACTGCTCGGGACAACTGCAGCACTGCGATGGCTGTAGCAAAGGGGGACATTTTACTTAATAAAGCAAGCCGCGTATCTCAGCACCCGATCGCCAGATCTGGATCGGCTTAATTGTGGAATTAATTACTTTCGCGGGATCGATAGGGGTTGCGTGTTGGCAAGCACCGGCAGGTCCAGCACCCACGTGCCACAAACTAACAGTCTTATTTACAAAAAGACGATTTCACTAAAGCACTATTCTTATAACAGGAATTGCTGTCATAAACCGGCTCTAATTCAGTCTTAAGAGTGTTTTAGTAAAACCCACTTTTTATAAATAAGACTGTAAGTGCCTGCGGGTTACCTTCTCGGCTTGCAGAGTTAAAGGACGACCCTGTGCTAACTATCGACATCAGTGAAAACAAATCATATCTTCTTTTATAATACGTTTTTGCAAAATTTAACATCATAAATCTCCATAATTGTGATAGTCATTTTTAGAACGGACAATTTACAACCCAGGGTTTGACATGGGACTTAAATCAATTTCCGCTAAAAACGGCCATTTTTGGCAGAAATGCTTTTAAGTTGTAGGTTCTGGGATGTAGGTTCTATAATAGGTACTGAAATAAAAAATAACAAACAACCCGACTGCTGAGCATTAACTACTAAGCAGACGGGACCAACCTAGGTACCTCGCAATGAGTTTCATTACTGAATTTTGCAGAGCCGGATTTTGAGGTCTGGGGGCCCTAGGGCAACGAAGGAGCGGAGGCCCCTAATTATTCCCAAATAAAAAATACGAAACAAAAAATACGACAAATTTTAATTTTTATTTGAAAAACAAACAGATGTTATAAGTACTCATAAAAGATTGGCGTTTAATGATAGTACATATTAGCCTTTTGTGGGGGCCCTTTCCTTGTGGAGGCCCCAGGGCAGTAGCCCCGCCTGCCCTCCCCTAAATCCGGCCCTGGAATTTTGGTCCCGCCTTACTGAGCAGGCCGGGATCCAGTGAACTATGAAATGAAAAAAAAAAATCGTTCTTCTTTTACAGATCGTATTTGCTTAAAGTGTCTGTACAATCTCTCAATCATGTTAACAGTGATTAGGACCCACGACAAAGAACCTTCCTAGGTTCTTTCGCGATCCTTCGCGAACCTGGGACTAGATAGCATTTGTGCCAAAAACGGCCGTTTTTGGCGTTATTGCTATCTTGTCCCAGGTATTTCGCCTTAGGTTCATGGCCCTATTAACATGATTGAAAAATTGTACAAACACTTTTTGCAAATTTATACGATCTGTAAAAGAAGATACTTGGTAGAGCGTTGGTAGCCTAGGTTATTTTTTATTTCAGTTCTATTTTTTTTTCTTTTTAGTGATTGTTTTATTTTTTGCTTCGATTTATGCTAATTTTATATAGCCTATCACACACTCGGGCAAACTCGACAAATCAATTGAGATCTCATTTGTCAAAATCTGACCATTGGTTAAGAAATTATGAGGAGACATAGTATCCGACATACTTAGAAGAAGAAGAAGAAAGACATTTATTATAAAAACAAGACACATCACAGAAACAAAATAAGCACATAAGTCACATAATATGCACAACAACAGAAAGAAAACTAAATACACAACAGACAAAACGAATAAATAAAACAGGACCATATTTGTAGCTGCGGTGTATCTAACTTGCCACAAAAGGCAGCTGAATCAGCGTTGCATGCTGACTTACATGCATACATACATAATAACAATTAGTTATAGACTATAACAATGATCAGATACATTAAATCTGAATGAATGAATGATGCGTGTAACAATGATACTATTTCAGCGTTTCCTGTTTCTATTTGAAACAGCGCTGGTTTTTAGATAGCACCTCCACGCGAAATGAAGAAAACTATATTGTAGTTATTTGATACTGTTTAACCAGTGTACGTATGTATAAAAGTAATGTACCATCATTTAGGAGGGAAGGATGTTGTGTATCTACCGTCAATAAGTTTGTTAATTGGTTTTTTGTATCATACCCTCTTTGCAGTAATAAATGCCAAACGCCAATGAAAGACATTGGAATCGAATGTCTTTCATTGAGTTTACGTTACAACAACGAACCAGACATATTACCCTCCTTTTGAGCTCCGCCACAACGGGATAACCTCAGAACACAAAAAGAAGGGGATAACAATAGCTATCACCATTATAGATATTTGTAATATTAACTATTTGCATAAACGTACTTATAACAAAAAAAGAAGAATATCACTTTTTTGGGGCCTATTATAAAAAACAAATTATGACTGAGTATATACCACAGGTATATACGTACTCATCATCAACGTATCATTAGCTATAGCGGAAACAACTAGCGTAGTCGACAGCGGGTAATTCTCTCCATTTTTGTTGCAAAGTCGTAACTTATTAGAGTGCACGTATGTAAAGGTTGATGTACTGTCGACAGTAGATAAATATATCCTGTCGATCTTGTGTAGAGCTATAAAAAAAATCACGCCGTTCGACAAAGTTTGCTACACTGTGTAAGCAATTAAATGTTTATTCTCTAAACAGGTAAAACGACAAAGCAACAACGTAACAACCTTATTGCCGTAAATAGTCGTTTGTCTTTTTATCTTTTTTTTTAATTTTGTTTTAAACGAAGTTTTCCTACTGGGCGTTGCTGAACTGTGACTACACGCTCCTGCACGCAAGTTTGCTTACGGCAGGAACGTTTATTAAAAGTTAGATTTAGATACGGCAAGTTTTCGTTTTAAAATCTGATTAGCTATTCCTTGAAGCCTTGCTGTTGATTGTAAATATTATTTTGTAGTTTATACATTGAAGCGGAAGACTTTATGTAAGAGGAACAACACACGGAATACGGAAATATAAAATACGGAATCATGTTATTCGGTTGACGAAAAATGATTGTAACGCCAATAAATAAATTTGTGAAGCTTACCCCCGGTTTGTCGTATGCTAAAAATCCGTTTATCGATTGGTGTCCGCTGATTAAGCGGTGGTAGCGCAACGGTAGGACGCCAGTCTCACTTTCGGGAGGTGTGGGTTCGAATCCAGGCATGTACCAATGATTTTGTACGTATATTGTGAAGTTGTAGTACTAGTGTTTTGCCACCATGTCAGACTACCAAGTAGTAATACTTGGGGGAGGCAATGGGCAGCCGTTTGAATGAAAAAATTGCAAAATTATAATCGAATTATAATCTAATTAAAATCTAAATTTTAATAATTCTTAATAATTAAATCAAAAGCATAAAATAAAAATAAAATGTAAATGTAACTTTATTTTAAATTGGTATATAAAAGCTATTTCTATTTTATATTCATAGTAGCAATACTACTCGCTAACGGTAAAGAAAAACATAGTGAGAATACCCTAGTGTCTGAGGTATTTACATAACTCAGCACTTGCTACGTACCTACAATGGCCCAACTATGAGGCAAAGTGCGGAAACCTCTGGTCTAAACAGAACTTGTCATCAGCTGGCTTAAGTTCACACAAAAAAGCAATTGACGGTAGCGAAATGTTTTTCTTTGCTTATGATAGCTTCCTTCGTGGTGTGCAAAATGACATGCAAGACCAACCACCTCACTGTGGTTGTAGATTACACCTACATTTTGCTCGGTATTCGGCCCTATATCGCCGTTTATCCACTTGATCATGGTAGTTATTTGCCCCTCACCTCTGTATCCAGTTAACCCGTCGATGGCACGTAATTAACCGACGTGTTTACGCGTTACTCCTCGCTTGCGCCTCGTAAACCGCAAACATGGTGTTCCGCGTGCTAGTAGGTGCATACAGTCGATTACCTACTGACAAGTTATCCGTTGATCTTCCGTTGCTTTTCCAATGGTACATAAAATTTTCCCCATTTTTCATGAGATCCCATTTTTTATGAGATCCGGATTTTTTTCCCGTCTTCAATGTCACTGCTGACCTCCCGAAGAGATCCCATCTTGTCAATGATGGTAGTCCGGTGCTTTTTAAATAGTACATTTTATTTTCCCCATTTTTGTTAAGATCCTGATTTTATTTCCCACAATATTTCATGAGGTCCTGGTATCATCATCGTCAGCGACCGAACATCGTCGTCGTCTCCTACCCATCCAATCTAATCCAACACATAGAAAAAATGTCCATAAAGCCAACAGTGCTCGTATGTTACTGCTGGCCTCCCGAAGGGCCCCCAGCTTCACATTAATAGTAATCCGTTGCTGTCCCCATGTTGCATTATTTTTTTTCTATTTTGCATAAGATCCTGGTATCATCAGCGTCAGAGTCCGATTATCTTAATCGTCGAACGTCTACCCACCCAACCAATACAGAAAAAATATCCGGTGCGCCTCTACAAAATGGGTCAATCTAAAAATGTTGACGCGTTAAAATAAACTCGATCAATAAGCACCTAGTCTAGACCGAAATATAAACCTCTTACCCAATTCCGATTTAACCTAATGATCTAACACAGGTCTTCCCAAACTGTGCGTCGCGACGCCCTGGGGCACGCGGCGTTATCCCAGAGGGCGGCGCGTCGTCGGCGGCGTGGCGAAGCGATCCACACAAATTATTAGTTGCAGCAATAAAGAACAAGTTTAGATCGCAAATGAATTTAGAAAAAGAGATGAGAGTGGCAATTTCGAGCTCCGTTTAAATAAGATATGCTCAGGAAAGCAAGTACATGCTTCCGATTAGTAACCAGCTAATAAAGTAAAATAGTAATATGAAAAGAGTTATTATTATAATTATTCTTCTGGTCAGATACGGGTAGTGGGGTGTCGCAGAAATGAGAAAATCGCAAGAGCGTCAGAGTCAAAATAAGTTTGGTAAGTCCTGGGCCTAGATTCTATTAATGCATTGTAGTAACATGACAACTGCATGAACATGGCGGTTTTCATTTCACGGCTGCTTTAAGTCTACGCGGGCACACCCATCAAACCTTCTAGGCGTCAATGGTACGAAAAAACACGTCACGTGACCTGACAGTGTACCTGTCATTATACTACAATGCACTAACAGAATCGAGGCCCTGATCTAAAAAACCAAACATTGGTTATCGTTCTACAAATTACAGAAAATATTTTTTTTCTCATCATTTTACCGTTTTATTTTCTGTTTTGGATTGTCGGTTCAGATATTATAAAAAAATAATAAGTAAAAAGGTACAGTTGCAAAAAGGGTTTACCTTGTATTATCAATCTGGCTTAGATTCTTGCAATTGACTTAAGAACAAACATCCTTGCTTAAGAACGGTTCAAAGTTTAAAATGTATCAGCGGTGAAACGCTACCATATTTAAGCGGTGAAATGTCCAAGCCATATATCATTCCTGTCCCATAAATAAAAGTCTACTTACTTATAAATCTACGTATAAGCAGTTGCATTGATTTAGAGTCGAGAGCTAACGTGGTCCGGCCAATGATAGCGTACCGGAAACACATTACATTGAATAAATATCGGTGCCGAACTGTTGCTATGATGCATGACCACTGCCGTTTCCCGTGAGAATATGAGCTCACAAGAGTTACAATACAATGTTTACTCACGCACGCTGCAATGTTGTCAGGAAAAAACTTGGAAAACAGAGGGAAAATCGGAAGCGGAACTTTATCAAACCCTACTAACCTTATCACCTTACCGAAAATTCTGTCAATTTATTTATTTCATTGACTTATTGTTGAAACTATAGATGTTGTACAATAAAGTGTTTCCATCTCATAGACATAGATAGATTCTATTTATTGTAATGCAAGTATTAGAACCGGTTTCTGAATTCAGAATTTCATTAAGTAAATACTTAAGTAACGTTCTGTCACGCTATTTTCTGAGAGAGACAGCACTACAGTTAAGACTTAGCTAAATTCTCAATTCAGAATCTGGCCCTATGAGGTAACTTTATTTAAGTACTGCATTTTTTTTCCTTGACTTATTGTTGAAACTTTAGACGTCGTAAAATAAAGTGTTATCTATCTCATAGATGTAGATACATTCTATTACATATTGTAAACCGGCATGAGTGCATGCAACGACTAATTAATTTTGAGGAAGCGAAAGTGATCTGTCAGGATCATAGCAAGTGGCAGTGTCTGGTCTCTGCCTACCCCTCTGGGATACAGGCGTGAGTTTATGTATGTAGAAGAAGACGATGAAGAAAGACATCTATTATACCAACAAGACATATCACAGAAGCAAAATAAGCACATAAGATAATGTATGTATGTATGTAATACAACACTATGAGGAAACTTTATTTAAGTACCTACTGTACAATTCTTTAGACTAACTAGGCTACAACTTTTGTCCTCCGCATTTTCACCCGCTTTCGTCCCAAAGTCCTAGCAAAAGTTATTTCGTGCCACCAAACGCCAACAATTTTTCGCCTCAACTCCATGCCAAAGGAGTTCATTAATCGATCCTTCGAAAATCTTTGCGAATGACAAACCACGTTTAAAATGGTCAGATTGAAATAGATATTAATAATATAACACTCCTTAAAGTGGTAAAGGGAAAGACACCACCACCGACCATTTAAACAGCATATTAATAAATAACACCGTAAAACTATGCATTTGCAGCAACGGTCGCGTTTAAGACTCGCCGAAACTGTTGCAGGTCAGAGGGTCACGTAGCGGCGTAGACAAAGTTAAATAGAAGCAGTAAACTTGTGCTAAAACCTAAGATAACATCCCGAGAACGAAAACAAGAGCCCTGGCTCACGTCTCTGTTCCTCTCACTGGCTTTATTTACACAAGTAATAAATTGGCACGCTCGTGGATTACTTACTAAGCTAAAATACGTGATGGTGCTCTGAAACCGACTGTTTACCGCTCCACAAGATGTTCAAGTTAATGATTGCGTGCCCTTCTAGGGCTAATTAAGCAAGAGTTTATCTCGCGCAAGGATTCATTGTTTAGTTTATCAAGTATAGGTATCAATAGGTACAATCGGCATACTCTCTGCGGGAAAGGGTTGCCCTTTTCAGGACTTAATTCATGAAAATGTTCGGAGGTGACTGGGTCGGGTGTGGGCGGCCAGGGCCGGATTATAATAGGCCTAAGGGCCTCGATCCGCTAGGGGCCCTGCGATCCGAACTTTTTTTATTGAAAATGTTTCTTCGAGTGAAATTAAATTTGAAGATTGACTTTACAATTGACAGTTCATATACATTTACACACGTGCACTCTACTCAATTATGTTAATGACTTCGCATGGAATTGTAAAGGTTGACTTTCAACTGTACTCTATGTAACAACCCCTAAGACAATATTATTGGCTATTTTTTTATGTTACATTATATCGCCCCATTTCAGTACATTTAGAAATGCATTTAAAATTTTTGTACAATATTATTGTATTTTATCGCCGCAGTATACAAAATTGCGATGGGTTGAAAACATATATTTAGGATGTTAGAGAAGAGTAAAGAGGCCCATGACATGCATTGCCTAGGGGCCTCGACATGGCATCGACATTAATCCGGCCCTGTGTGCGGCCTCGCTAGCAGTTCAGTTATGTGGTGCTGTCTGTAAGCGAACTCAACCACAGATTCACTCAACACACTCAAAGTTAGAAACATTTTGTTAGTGACGCAGATTAATGCAAATTAGTCCCTGAAAATGTCGCATTCGTTTCTTTTTTTTCTACCAATTAGTGGATCGCGGCTTAACTTTGTTGCTAACACTTGTTCCTATTAATTTGAGCCCACGGTCTGGCAGGCAAGAGTTTTATTGAAAGAAATTGGAGGATGCTGGAGTTTCGCAGTTACGAGAAAAGTTGCGGCGAACTTTGTTCATTACTCATAGCTGGTGAACGGTCCGCCGCCGGTCCGCGCCCGCGGTGACGATGACGCCTCCGACATAATATCACCGAATATTATCTCTTATTTATCGTTTTCTCGTCACTACTTCTGACAGTCGTTTGTCGTTATTTCCACAGGAAGAATAGGAGAAAATCTCCGCAAATTTATTGATAAAACGGAGCGGAACGTAGCCACCTACTAGGTGATTTATGGAAAATCGCATCGATAAGTAAAATCGTCGAGGAAAACCGTCCATAAAAATAAAGAATTTGGCAATCGTAGGTACTGCGTGATTTATCCCCGGGGAGGTCCCTAGGGGTTCGGAATTAAATCTTAATTGTGGCGCCCTCACTCCTAGCGATGTTTTTTGCCGACGCGACTCTTAAGACGAGCGAATGTGTCTACTCACCGTGCTTGTCAGTTAACGCTTAAGAGCTTAACGATGTCCCTAGGGAGTAGATACCTCTTAATGAACTTAGGGGACTGACGTGATGCAACGCTCACACTAAAGCACGTATCTGGTTTACGTACCTAGGAAGGTCCAAGAGTAGAGCCAAAAGGAACGTTTGCATTGGAATTGACAAGTGTGTGTGACACCTTTAAGCCTCAAATTGGTAGGATTAAGGTAGGTACTACTACTAAGAACTTCGGGGCTTTAAAAATAGAGGCGCTTAAGTAACGTCGGTTCCTACTAAAATTTCCTGAAGTTCTTACATTATCGCAACAGGCACAGAGAGCACTTCAGGGGAAAAAAGGGTTAGGGTTTTTTAAGCCCTATTAAATTTTACTAATATTCGCTGTGGTAAACTCATTCTCCAGGGCACGGACCCTCATCAAACAGGCAAGTTGATCCATCTCGACTTCGCTTCTAAAAACGACATTAGGACTCATGTGTTGCTTGACTTGAGGGACTCTTAACGGTTTTACAGTCAGGTATAATATAATAGGGGTTAAAGTATGAAATTGCCGTTTTATTGCAATAGGTTCTTTGAATTGACATAGAATCTTCATGGTTTGAGGTTTTCGAATGAAACTTTTTTCAAATGGTTTCTATGATGTTCTTTTTTTAAAAAATGTGAAACATTTGAATATCGACTTTCAATTGTTTTTGTTATTCAATTTAGACAAGAAAGATGGATACTGCGAAAATTCGAGTGATTTTTGAATACGAGTTCCGACGCGGAACTAACGCGGCAGAAACAGCCCGTAATATCAATGCTGCGTTTGGAGAGGGGTCTACTAATGAACGCACCGTGCGATTTTGGTTTAAACGCTTTCGTGATGGAAATTTCGACTTAAAGAACGAGCCACGAGGAAGACCGCCCACACAGGTGAATAACGATGAATTAAGAGAGATAGTGGAAGCCGACCCTAGTCAAACTACCCAGGAATTAGCGGCATGGTTTAACGTTACCTTACCCACAATATTGACTCACTTGCGTCAAATCAATAAAATAAAAAAATACGAAAAATTTCTTGTCTAAATTGAATAACAAAAACAATTGAAAGTCGATATTCAAATGTTTCACATTTTTTAAAAAAAGAACATCATAGAAACCATTTGAAAAAAGTTTCATTCGAAAACCTCAAACCATGAAGATTCTATGTCAATTCAAAGAACCTATTGCAATAAAACGGCAATTTCATACTTTAACCCCTAATATAATCCATGATAGGAAATCCTCCTGGTTACAGCGAGATAACTTATTTCGAAAGTTCGGCACACAAGTTAGGAAAGTTATTTCCCGCTACGTGAAATTCCAAATAGTTGTAGTTTCCTTTTAGAGTTCCGTAACAGAAGGGTGCCAATGTACCCTATTACCATGCCTAGAACGCCTGTCTGTCTGGCTTTTTCTCTTGAACAGTAATAGGTAACCAGTTACCTTCACGGAATATGTGATATTTTATTAGGTAAGGTAAAGTATAAAAAAGACAGGTCCCCACTCCCCATAAAAATTTGTTACGAAAAAAGTTGTGCTCTTACAGATAATTAAATCTGACATAATGCTCGTGGTCGTGCTAGGAAGATTCTTTCTGGCACGACCACAAGAAATTAAAGACCAATTAAACTGTGACTCATTATACAAAATAAAGTGTGCTCTAAATGACATGCGATGTGTGCATTTGGAATACGTTTTTGTATTAAAAATTAACAAATCTAACTTTATTCTTGCGGTCGTGCCAGAAAGACAGCATCTCCCTAGCACGACCCCGAGCACTATATTATATTCATTATCTGTAAGAGTACAATTTTCAATGTTAAGAATACAATCAGTACCTAAATTTTTTTCGTGATTTTTACAATAATTTGTACAATAAAAAAATGAGCCGTGGTCGTGCTGTATAGTATAACACTAGGGATAACACACATTTTTTAAATGCAAAGTTAGCTTTGTACGACGCGACCCTAGTACCTAAAAAACATAACAAGCGCTCAAGGAATTTACACAATAACAGGCCACCAGCCATCAGCCAGTGCTGTCCGTCCGTCCGTCAATCAGGCCATTTTCTATGCAACGCCATGCAATGTTTTTTCGGGATGCGCGCGAATCGCTGAAAAATGCAAATTCTGTTTTACAAACACAAAAGCTCTGAGCTATTATTTCTGTATTGCGCTTGCAATACGCCTGGGCTGATTTAAAAATAATAACGTGGAAGAGCTGTGGGCTCAACACGGAAAACTAGCACGAAGCTTGTTATTTAATAAGGAAAGCTTGCAATATTATAGTGTAAGCCTATCACTGCGCGCTTCTTTTGTGACAATATGTTGAGAACAATTACCTGCTGCTTTAAATCACTCAATAAAACTAAACTGCGAAGTATTACACAAACAAAATAAACATCCACACAACGCATTTACGTGTAACCACCGTGTAACCACCGTGTAACCCTATGGTAAGCAGACAAGGACATCACAAAAATAAAAATAAAACAGACTGACGCCATTTTGCACAGGGGGGGGGGGGGGGGGGGGGGCGAACGAATCTTCGAACTCTGTCATCGTAATCAGACATATTACCACTTATCCATTCATTGGATTTAGCCTAGCATAAAGTTCATTATAAAACAGCCCAACATTGCCTCAACACAACGACAAATTTGCAAATCTAGAGTTTGCGCGGTTTATCATAAATTAGGTGTAGTTAGATATAGTAATTAGGTGTAGTAATACTACCCTGTTTGACGACCTCGTGGCGCAGCGGTAGTGCATCTGCACACCATGCGAGAGGTCCCGGGTTCGAATCCCGGCTGGGAATTAAAAAAAAAACCCCAGGTCTTGGATGTTTACATGTTTGTGATGTCGTTGTTTCTGGTTCCCACGACACAGGGTATCCTAGTGTGGGGCCAGAAGCAATGTATGTGCCTATATGTAAATGTTCATGTTCATGTTACATATTCTTGTATACAGGCTAAATACGCAATTCCTGAGTCACCCCAACTAAAGTGTGTATGGCCACAACTTTTGTTCTGCGAGTTTTTCACTAATTTTGTTAACTGTCGGGGTTTATATCATCATCATCAACCCGTTATGTCCCCACCGAGGGGCACGGGTCTCTTCCCTGAGGAAGGTATAGGCCATACTCCACCACGGGGGCCAAGTCCGGATTGGTGGAGGCTTGTAGACTAGTGGCTCGTCTACTGTCAAAAGTTGTCAAGCCGCCCTAAGGCCTCTGACTTGGCTTGGGTTTATATAATTTTATTAAATTCGCTTTACGCTCTCTACCAATATCGCAGCCTTTAGTACATATGGTAACACACCTATGGTTCTAAGCAGTATCTATCAAATAGCTCCAAAGCAAAAAAGCTTTAAAAATTCTATTTTTTTTTTTTACTTTATTTATTCACACAAAACAACAAGAACAATAAGTTTCGTGCTCGTTTTTCGTATTGAGCTGATAGCTCTTGTATGTACTATCTGTTATTATTTCTAAATTTTTTTTTAAATGTCAAGGAACTTCGTAGAGTTTCTACCTCAGATATATCTTGGTCTGTGGTGTAGACATATTATCATTAGCAGCCTATATACGTCCCACTGTGGGGCACAGGCAAGGGCACAGGCGTTCTCTCAGAGAGAGCGTATGGGCGCTTAATTATCGATCCGGTGTCAATGTTTTTTTTTGTTTTTTGTTTTATTCAAAACCAGTTTCGAAAACATAGTGATGTTTTCGACACTGGTTTAGAGCCAAGTAGGAATGTTATTGTGTGATTTCGGTGACTAGTATAAAGTTACATACTGATACAAAGATAATTCGATGACTATTTTATCACAGAGTAGAGGAAAGCTGTGACTGTTTATCACTGTTATAGAAGCTAGTTGTAATTCAACAGAGCTAGTACATCGCCACGCCATCACTCATTAGCCACATAAAGTGCGCCTTTTCCTGGGGATATAAGCGCTTACAGTATTGTTGTGCTGATTACACTCGGCAATACCACTCGCTAACTGTGAAGGAAAACATCGTGAGGAAACCTGAGTGTCTGACCTATTCAAACATAATTACCTAATCATCGAAATTTAAGTCATGCATTTGTTAGATTAGAACTCGGTCAGTTATTTCACGTTATCCATCCCAATCCCACCAAAGTAGGATTTATTATTACAAACAAATAAAAAGCTTACTGAATTTAATGGGCAGCGGAAATAAAAGCCACAAATATTTTGTTTTTACAAGAGTGGTGCCCAGAAATAGGATCATCAAGCAATCAGCTTCCTAGCGCATATCTCAATAAAAAATCACATGAAAACGTTAAACGCGCTTTTATATTAACTGGGAACAACATTTTATAGTCAAGGTAGGTGCAACGTTAGAAAATGCAGATTTATTACATGAAATGGCGCGGTAAGTGCCGCTAAAGCACGGCTGATGGCACACTCGCTCTACATTGAAAAATTAAAAAATAAAATCGCTCTAAAAGGCTTACCCGGGCTACCGTCGCTACAGTCCACAGGAACGAGAAAAACTCACGGTTATAAACTTATGGTACGTCTCTCTGAAGCGAAACCGTCATCGTAAAACTTCTTTGCCGTGGCGTAAACAAAGTGTGTAAAGTGCGCTCTAAGTATAGGTACCAGGATCCAAGAAATTCGGGGATGGGCTGTGTGGAAAACGGAACAAAAGTCCTTGTTGGTGGACAGCAGAAATTTTTGTCCCTCAGAATAAGCAAAAAATGTATTGTTAGTTCATCGGTAAAGGGAAAAATGTAAATACAGATTATTTAATTTGCCTCTGAGGAGTGTTTCAAAGGAACCATCACATAATATCGTATCCCGATTTCAGTTTTTTTTTTAGTATCTTTATTTTAACTATGTATCTTAAGTTACGATACCTCAATACTAGAGATGGGCCGACTGTGACTTTGGCCGACTGGCCGACAGGCCGACCAGTCGGCTACAAATTAGCCGACATGTCGGCCGGGCCGACATTGTTTTCGGGGGAGTTCGGGTGACCTCGGCAACGCTCGTGATCACGTCGCGACATGATTTTTTGTTTATATATAATGTTTTAGTAGATAAGATCTTTCAGATTCCTAATCGAGACTTATAAATAAGACTGATTAAATTCGTTATGATTAAGCCTGAGAGCATAGAGGCCAGCTTAGATCTAGGGTTTGACTGTTGATTACTTTTATACGTATATAATTTTATGACTGATCTGATCTCGTAAGAAGAGTATCTTAGAAGTGGAATATCTTTAATATGGTACAAACTAATAAACGATTACATAACAGTTAAAATAAATACGTATTTCAGTTACCCTAATCCGTCGGCAGTTTTGGCCGACTGTTCGCCGACCAGTCGCCGACTGCAAATATGGCCGACTAGTCGGCTTAACCGACTGGTCGGCGAACAGTCGGTGCATCCCTACTCAATACGAAGCGTACGCAGAAAGAAACGTAAGAAAATGGGAATGTAAATGTAACTATCTGTAGGAAAAAATCCATCCCCAAGAGATGCGCTACTCGAGGAAGTAATAGAGTTCTTGTTTTACGTTTCTTACAAAGTCGACGGGCCCTGAAGGGAAGGAAAAAACCGTACCACCGTCCGCTCCCCAAACCGATTTTTTTCATCGCAACCCTCCCAGGAGAGTTCTCCAGCTTGTGCCAGTGCGCGACTGCCCTAGAGTAAACAAAATTTCTATTCCATCTTCCGGTAGACAAACCGCGACGTCATTTAGTCAGCCCCGCAGATGCTCAGCTCGCATCGCTGCCTCCCATTAGTTTCCCGACTTCAGACAGACACGGCTGACTTGCATAGACGAGCAAGGATGGTCTGTCTTTACAATGAAAAGTCAAAAATTATAAGTATAACAACTTCCACACAACACGATTGTGAATAATTGTCCTGGTCACAAACTAGCCATAGTAACATGGCAAGGACATCACAAAGATGGAAATACGCGGGACACTCAGAAAGTTTTGCGAAAATAAAATAAAGTGTTCTATGTGTAAATATTATTTTTAGATCATTTCAAAGTACTCTCCACCAGCCTCTATACAAAGTGTCATCTGAACTAGTTTTCGAAACACTTTTTCCGGTCTTCCGCAGACACCTTGTTTACAGCCTCCTCGAAAGCTGACAGCGCATTTTTTTTTTAATTTTCGGGAATTAAAAGAAGTCACTCAAGAGTTTGGCCGGCGTGCTGGAAGTCCCTCTTTTGAGCGCGGTGTGCGCGGGCGCGTTGTCGTGGTGGAGCAGTAGCCCGCGGAGCCCTGGGTATGGTCACTTGTTGCTCACAACAGAGCAAACTTCTGCCAAGCATTTGGTGATATACCATTCGGCGTTGATGCTTCTTCGGTTCTGTAAAGGAATTGATACCAAATACGCAGTTAAATTGAAAAAGCTCGCGATCAAAATCTTCCCCGCTTCTAGATTCACTTTGGTAGGCGTTTGATTCGTTTTAAAACCCCCAAACCGTCGACTGGCGCTTCGTTTCTGGATTGTATTGATAAATCCAGGACTCATCACCTATAATGATGTCGTAAACTCTCTGAGACGAGCCTGCTTCAAATTTGTTTATCATAATATCACGACACCATTCCACCCGGGCCTACTTCTGAGCGTCGGTGAGGTTGTGCGGCACCCAGCGTGAAACTATCCTCCTCATGCAAAGATGCACTTGTAGAATCTCGTGAAGGCTTTCCGATCCAATCTGCAGTATGTGGTGAAGGTCCTGATACGTATTGTCTATTGTCTTTTTCACTGCTAGCACGTTTTCTTCCGTAACAGCCATCAAAGGGCGACCACTTCTTTCTTCACCCCCCAGAGTTAGACGACCGCGCTTGAATTCGTTATACCAACCATAGAACAGAGAAAATAATGTTCTGTGATACCAACGATACACGGTTGACTTTGTGATACTTGAAATCGTAAAAAATCGCAACCCGGCGCAGATCCGAGGAGCAGATGTGGAGATAAATTTTTAAATTGGTAATTTTACTTAAAAATAACCATATTTTCAAAATAGATTATAACGGGCCAGTCTCTCATAGGTATATGTACCTAATTTTCGCAATACTTTTTGAGTGGCCTGGTACACCCACACTGTGGCAATTTGTACAAATTAAGAAGCGAACCCATATCCTCTGTTTTGGTAGTCAAATGTGTTAACCGCTACACAAAGAGACAGTCAACAACAACAACAAACTTTGAAGACGAGATTATGAAAACGTTATGTAATGTCTTCAGCAACAACAGATTGAAGGCAATGTAGCGGAAGTAAAACATAGGTAAATAGAGAAGCGACAGCCACTTGCAACTCAGAACATTTTACTTGAAAGTCCCTAAGTTATTTGCTTGTTTCCGCCAGACCGCCAGACAAGTAGTCGCGCTAAGTAAATAACTAAATCACATCAGAAGCGCGGGCGCTGTCGCCTCTCATTTGTTTAAATCTCCAGCCCTCCATAGCCTGAAAGCTTACAATTTAATTGCAGTAGCGGCGTTAGGGAAGGGCGTGGTTGGACGACTACCCAGGCTGCCGGATGTAGGCTCCCCTTTCTATCCCCTCGCAGGTTGAGCGTGGCCCACCTACTCGTAAATTCCCTAAATTTAGCGACAAAACCGTTATATATTGGCAACACTAGAATGGAACGCTGTGTTCAATCCTCAGATTATTAATCTGAGATCGGATCACTCTCAGAGCATTGAGATATCTGTGGGAGCACTGCATGCCAGTGTTGCCAGATGAGGCGATTTATCGTGATTTAGGCTATTTCGGAAGGTGAAATGGTGACCAAAAATTGCAATAGGCGACCGGTCGCCAATGGGCATTGTCCTGAATACTGACAATAGTTATAAATGATACTTCATTTTAAAGGTATAAGGTCAGTTAATATAATGCTACAATTATAAATTAATAATATTCACTGATTTCTTGTACTTTTGTGAATAAGTGTGTGACTAATTTGACCTTCTGAATGGGAATGAAAGTAGGTTTAATATGTTTGAATAAAAAACGCCAAGATATTAACATCTCGGTATACTGGAAAAAAATCCTCTTTTACGCTTGCACAGATTAGGAGTTTTTAGTTTTTTTTATTTAAGGAGTTCTTGTATAGAGTCATGGTATCACCAGAAACTAACAGCTCGCAGGATCTCAGTTGATGACGTACTTCCGGTTTCGTAGAAACTGGTTCCTTTTTTTTCAAAAGAATTGGCTGAAGAATTAGAAATTGAACTCGTGCCATGACAAGAGTTCGACGCATCGTGTTCAGCGATACGCTGGTGAAAATGCCCACGATGAGCCCGTAACTTTTCCAGAAAAAAACATGTTGAATTATTCAACTGTCTTTTGGACACTATAAGTACATTAATTTCAGTCAATGAAAGATTTGAACAGTTAAATGAGTAGGTACTCGGAATCTTGGTCTTTTTATACAATATAAAACCGACCTTGTCAAACTCTGTGGTGATCTCAAATTAAAATTAAGTGTAGACTTAAAATCGGATATCGATGGTTGTTTGGTGTGTGATGAACTCGTAAGTCTGAATTTTTTTTTGTCTGATCAGAATATTCTTACTAATGTCATAAGAAGAATAAGAACTTACAAGAACTTTATCCAAAAGTAAGGATAGCATTGCGGATATTATTGAAATAGACTAATAAAAGAGTTCGCCGATAGAAAGGCTAAAAAGCAAAATTTTATTGGTGTTTTTTCAATAATATGAAATAACCATTTATTAAAAGACATGGTTATGTCTTTTAATCAATGGTGAATTCATTATATGCTCCGCCTTTTTAGGGTTCCGTAGTCAACAAGGAACCCTTATAGTTTCGCCATGTCCATCCGTCTGTCTGTCTGTCTGTCCCTCTTATCTGTCCGCGGCTTAGCGCAGACGCAAGTACCAGAGAGCTGAAATTTGGCATAGATATACTTACATATTTTTACGTGGACAAAAAGTTAGAATAAAATATTGAAAAAAATTTTTTAGGGTAGGTACCTAAATTAGGAATGCCATTTTTTTTTCTCGCCTACACCATAGTGTGTGTCGTTAAATTGATGCTTTAAAAATGTTGTGGGTGTACAAAAACCATATTTCGATTTAAGGTTCCGTTTGCGAAATATTTTAAAGCGCAAATTTTTGTCCGAGTAGGGCGTCCTAAACGGTTGATTGTAGAAACGTGAAAAAAATCAAGACAGTAGCACTTACAATAAACTTAAAAAGAAAACTATCACGGCTAAGTAGGCTTTACTTCGTACAAAATCCACTGAAAATTAATTTGATGACGTTGTTAGTTCTGTGAAGCAGATAAAAACCCCTCTTTCTACGGAACACTGCAAGGAACTCGACACGCACATGGGGGGTTTTTTCGTACGAGTTTGGATTGCAGTTAGGGGGCGCCGTAGAAATCTCGCCCAGGGCGCTGGTAATTCTAAAACCGGCACTGTTTAATTGGGTGTAGGGAGAACAATCGGCTGAAGTTACAGCGAAACAATTATTGCCCTCGAACGAAACTCGCTGCGAAAGCTATATAAATAAGGAGGCACAAGTTCGTTTAGCAGTAAACCTCTTTGAGTAAACTTCTAGCCCGAATGCGATCTCCGGATTACTGGAACAGACAAACTTAGATCAGATTCTGTGATATACGGGTCAACAGGGCTGCCTTATCGGCGAAATGAATTGTTTCACCTACAACTTGGAGCGTCTACTTGCTAGTTTCGAAGTCAATTAACTCCTACGAATAAACACAGATTAACTGGATGCAGGCCGCTTCCAACCGGTCTTTTTGGAAATCCATGGAGGAGGCCTTATGTCCAGCAGTGGACCTCTTGTGGCTGAATGATGATGATGAACTAGGTAGGTACCTATTAATATTTTTTTACGTAGCCTATATACGTCCCACTGCAGGGCACTGGCCTTCTCTCAGAGAGAGAGTATGGGCTTAATTACCACGCGTGCCCAACGCGGTTTGGCAATTTTAAAAAAATTATAAATATATCAAAGTTTAAATATCAATAATTTCTTAACCACTCTTATTTTGTCATAAGTAAGTATCTATCCTGCTTACAAAAGTTTTTTATTCCAGTTTAATTTCAGTTATTCATCGAACATTATGTGAAGCGCCATTAGGTTTCGGGTAACATGAAGAGATGATTGATTTTCCACGACGTTATTTCTTTCATTCGTACCGCCTGGCGTCTTTCTGCGAGCAACATTGCGCGATTCCATCCTATTGCTTGGTAATCCGATCAGGCGCCATATTTGTCGCTGAGAGCGATCCCTACTCGACGATTTCCTTAAAATCTTTTGCCGGGTGAACGTTCCCTGATAATACCCTTTCCACACACAACGCTTACACCACATTATTTAGTGGCAATTTTACCAACACAAAATGAAGAGCGGCAAAAAGTATGGCGCGCTTTTGCTTGACCGATGACGCTTTTCCAATTTTCCGCGCGTGTCTCGCATAACGCACAAAGCTATCCACCAGCAACGTACCAGCTAGCCCCAACGATGAAAAGCGAAAACACCGCTCTATTTGGAAGGTATTACCTAGATAAGAATAAATAATTCAACGTTTTGTTTATAGTAGGTACTTACCTACCTACCTGAAAATTATGCACCAACATGACTTGTACAATTGTTTCGTTAAAACCACATTGTGTAATGCGCAGTTGTTTAAAAATTTTAAATAACGGACATAATTTCACAATCCCTGCATCCGGGGCAAATTCGGAGCTCTGGGTAGGTAGGTACTTACCTACTAACTTTTAAATGAAAAATTCGACGTAGCCCCGCCGGACGGAGGGAGGGTGCGATAAATCCGCACCCTTTTTATTGTGCTGAATATTTTAATAAAACAGGAACAATAGCGATCAGGGACAGCCTCCTATAAATTTGATAAAATAATTACCAGAAGGTACGTACAGCTACCAGGATCGCGTGGAACAATATTATAGGCAGGTTTATTTAAATGGTTCAAGAGAAAAAAAAAGCATAAAAAAAAATCATCTCTTCATAAATCCATACTTTTATTGCAGTGTTTTAATTCCCTATTCCATGACTTTAAAAATAATTGTGCACATGCAGCCATGCACACAACGTGCGTTCCAATGAACACCCACATTTTTGCCGCGCCAACGAAACGACCCTTTCTGGACAGTCAGCAAGAAAAGTAAACATCAATAAAATTATAAGCTCAAAAACCACCGCAAAAAACGCGAGGAGAAATAATAGCACTGACTCTTGAGGAAACGAAGACCATCTTAAAAAGAAAGGCCATCTGAATGTAAGGAAGTGTAGCGTCCGTAATATACCGTCCATATTGTTTGAGAGACGGAACGGAACGGACGGACGCGTACTATGGAAAGGGCTATGCTCGGTGTTTCTCTGAAAGATCGAATTCGACAGAGTACCAAAGTCACCGACATAGCCCACCGAATTAGCATGCTGAAGTGGCAGTGGCCCGACCAAATCACCCGAAGAACTGATAACCGATAAGGTAGAAGATTTCTTGAGTGGAGACCGCGGATCGGTAAACGTAGTGTAGAATGTCCTCAGACTCGGTGGAGCGATGATCTTCGCAGGGCGGCTGGCAAGAGCTGGATGAGAGTAGCCGAGGACCGTGCTCAGTGGCATGCAATAGGAGAGGCCTATGTCCAGCAGTGGACAAGCGCAGGCTGATGATGATGATTGTTTGAGAGACGGACTTTTCTCGGAATAAATGTAGAGAGCTTTCAGCCGCTTGCGATCCGAGCCTCACAGGTAAGTACTTTCTAAAGTGACTATACCCACAACACAGCCAGACGGCCGAGCCCCCGCGTGGCCGGCAAGATAACAAAGTGTGCTCCCATGTGGCAGCGCGCCCCTTCCAGCCCTCACACTACACCGCACAATTGGAACACGACCATCTCGCTACTTCGAGTATAGAGCGAACTCAACTTCTCCGCTGAAAATTCTATTCAAAACGTCACTTATTTCTTATAGCTGTTGCCCGCGTGGAAATATTGATGTGTATTTCTCGGGAATGAAAAGCATGTGTGCTATACCGGAATATAATCTCTCAGTGCTTAATTTCGTCGAAACCATTCAGCCGTTTTGGCGTGATTGAGTAACAAACCAACATCCATCCATCCAAACCTTCGCATTTGGGAAGTGTCCCGAAGTGTGATAATAATGAGTCTCAGGACCAACATACGAATCCATTCACTTTAGGGTGCTCGTTCAAACATACTGGGGCACAATTGGGCACAATAGATTGGGGTTTCGTGAATTCTCAAGCTCGCAATGTTAGTTCGTCTATCACTGCTCACTTAGTAGATGGAAAAATTAAGCTTACACAAGTTATTCTTTATATTTGGCTCTAGGATTGGTAGAGCCTACGCATTCTAAAGTTTTCCTGACCATAAATGGAATTTTGGAAGTACCTACCAAGGATGGTGTAGCCGCTTTGAAGTCAGCCATCCTTCAAAGCGGCACTTTCATTTATCAGTGACGCTATTTGGAGGTTACTTCACTGTTGTCAGGGTGAGTCGAAACCATTAAGCACGTGGCCCTATTTCATAGAGCTATAATGCATGGTTTAGAATGATAATTCGATGTACATTTTTAAAAACCTATTTAGAGGCTAAAAATTCCACCCATGCCGGGACTTACAGAGAATACAGAGAAGTTTGTAAAGAGGCTCGAAATTTCATCGATGCTTGCACTTGCCTTGGGAGAGCGCTGGCACGGTGAGCCAGAGGTCGCGGGTTCAAGTCCCGGCATAGATGGAATTTTTAGCCTCTAAATAGATTTTTAAAATTGTCCTCAGCAAAGGTTAGTGCAACAAAAAGAATATAATCGATGTACATTGCGTAGCTGCTTAAACCACAAATTAATACTCGGCTGCGCAATGTCATAATAAACTATGATTGTAGTCTTATGAAACACGGCTCTGAAACCTAATCCATCGCACCAAATCATATCTGAATTCTGACGTCCTAACTACTGCAAACGGTTTGCAGTAGCAATTAGTATGTACGTAATTCGACAGACGGTTGAAATCGTTAAGGATTTGGTGCCCGTAATATAGTAGCTGATGTTGATATTAAACTTGCGAAGTGTCACGGCTGGGCGGGCACGGCACCACGAGCTGTGCGTGAGTGATCGTCTGTCAAGGTTAGGGATTACTTTACTTTCCACTGAAATGCTCCGATTTGGATGTTCAGGACAATGCCTACTGGAGTGTTCATACAGAAAATGTCGGGGGTTGATAAAGATTCTTTGATTTGCTTATCCGCTTGAGAGAGCGATTTATGTAAAATTCCAGCAACGAAGATCTAAACGAAAAATCCTAAATAAAATCCTGTTCTGTAAGTATGTACCTACATATGAAATCCAACGCCGAAAATGAGTCGAAATAAAAATTGTGCATCCAACATCCGACAGCCCCGTGCGGTTCAGAATAAATTGCGAACTTTTATATCCTCTTTATTGAAATCGCCGCTTTCCACGACCGGGCCGGGTGAAATTAATAACTCGAGAGAGAAATGAATTTTGCTTTTGTTTAATTAATATTAGTTTAATTGGAAGCACACTAGGCACTGTCACGCCCTACGATTTGTTCAACACATAGATGTAGGTGAGATTATCAGGTAATTAATCTTTGTTAGCTTTTCGTAAATGGCTAATTCAATTTGTACAAGCCTTTTGTTCGATTAGCCGCATTCTTTCACAGGGCAAATTCAGAGCGCAGCTTCGTGCCTTTGTTGGCGAAACTAACATTGCAGTTTGTTTCAATAGAGTAGGCCGTCAGTGTCCATTTACGAAATACATTAAAAGCTCTTCCACCCGCTTTATTTATTCGGGTGCAGCGCTGGGAACAAAAGCATATTGGGGGAGTGAAAATAGCGGGCGCGAAACGAAATGCTATAGAAAACACAACAGATTAAAAACGCTGGCGCGCGTCGCTCTCGCTCGGCTTTCAGAACACAAATTCGGTTACCAACTAGCAACTGACAGTTTTCGTAAAACTTCCGCACTTCTATCACAGTACAAATAATAAATAAAAAAATAAATAACCTCCACACAACACAATCACTTGACCTGGTCCCAAACTAGGATACCCTGTGTTTTGGTGACCAGGCAAGGACATCACAAACATGAAAATACACCCAGACTCAGGCTATTTGTACAAATGTACGGCGGCCCCCAGTGGGAATCGAACCCACGACCTCGGTCTTGGTAGTTAAGCGTCTTAACGGCTAGTCCAACGAGGACAATAAATACTTCTATCCTTTCTATCGTTCGCCACCCTCACGCTAATTTTGCAGAGGCCCTGAGCACGAAGTATGCGATGGTAGCGCGGTCGGTAGAACGATTGCTTCACATTCAGGTCGAGGGTTCGAACATGTACCGATGACTTTATTTTCAGAGTTATAGGTATTTGTGAATTTGTTGTAGCTAACACTCGCTAACCGTGAAGGTAAAATCGTGAGTAGAGTGCGAAGAGGTGTTCTTATACCTCCTCTGCGCTTGAAATTGCAATCAGCGCTAGGCACGCGTGCTGATTAAGCCCAGACTCTCCTCTCTCCTAAGGTTGATGTGTTGTCGACTGTAGGTACCTATGTACAATTCATGCGTAAAATGTCGTTAAATGTATTTGCGTGTTTGCTTATAATGCAGCTAATAATACGCCTCAGTGTAGACACAGTGAGGCATATCATTGGCTGCATTTTACGACGCATAAATTGTACATAGGTACCTACAGTCGAGAACACATCAACCTTTACATACGTGCACTCTAAGCAATACGTTAAGGGTGACTGAAACAAATTTCACCTGCTGCTGACTGTGCAGTATTAAAATTCCTGAGTACCTACAACTGGGCAATTATTACTGACAAATTATTCTAGCATTCGTAGAATTATCATCTACTCGGATACAGGCAGCGGTTGAACTTCGAATTAATTAATAAATAAGAAATAATCTCCACACAACATGATCACTTGACCACCAGGTAGAATACCGTGTGCTATGGTAACCAGGCAAGGACATCACAAACATAGAAATACACCCAGACTGAGACCATTTGTACAAGTTTACGACGGCCCCCAGTGGGAATCGAACCCACGACCTCTGGCTAGTCCAACGAGGCAGTCAATTACCTTGGTTCGGCAGGGATATTTCTATCAATAAGTACTATATCTATGCAATTTCCTTTTTTATCTAGAATAAAGTGTTCTCTATCTATCTATCTACTACGTCAAGTCTAGTATGGTGTGGTTTATGTTTCTTAAATTAATGAGATGAACGATAAGTAGTGTTCATCTATCACTGCCTAGGATTGACTCTATTGCTTTCCATATCTTAACGTTTATCTAGGTATAAACGGTTTGTTTCCACCTAGAGGAAACCTAGATGAACTTAAAACTTAAATATACGTGCAGGCATTCTTGATAATTGTTAACAATAACTGCGGTTGCAACCATCGCTTGTGTACTTTGCATTTTACGGTTGACATGAGAAGGTTGCTGGATTAAAAACAAAATATTATTTTCATCCACGTTTTAAAACATGTTTAATGTTACATTTTTATAAATACCTTACTGCTAGGCTTACTTCTTACAATTAAGGACTATCCATATTACTACGGGCCGGTGGCATGCGGACGCAACGATAGAAACTAAAATAAACCTTGAATACTTCACATTAGAGACTATAATACTAGCGCAAAAAAGCCGGGTGCGGCCGAAGGGCATATCACGGGAACGAGCTTTTTTTATTGCACTTATATGTATTGTAGTGTCTAACTTGGTACTTCGTACTTCGTGCGCATTTCGCTGCCCCGGCCCGTCGTAACGTGGTTAGACCATTACTTGTCAATACATGTTACAACGTATTGTAGGCTGACGACAACACAATTTTCTGATTAATTTAGTGGAATCACGAATAAGATTTCTTCAAATGTATTTACAACAATAATTTTAAGTATTTTTACTCAGCCATGTTAACGAACGCGCGATCCCCCCGAAGCGGTCTCATGTCCTTTATTCCGTCTCTCTATTTATACAGGGTGTAACAAATCTATCCGGCAATGGCGGAAGGTTCTTCTCGACAATACAAACAATTTTTTCAGTAAGGAAAGCTCCGAAATCGCGAAAAAATATTCATTCTGTTTCATACATTTTTCTTGTTGACGCCCTAAGAAGCCTTAGTATGGAACCTCTGATTTTTCTTGTCTATTTTGAAGTTATCACCATATTCTATGTTGTTTGTACTGACGGTAAGATAGGTCTAGTTATAACCTGTATATAGTGCGGAAGGGAGAAAGAAAATATGCACCTTACTCGTGCGGGATAGCGTGTCGAGTAAAAACAGCTGAGTAGTGATATGTCCTGTGAAAAATATTGTCACTTTAGCGGAAGCTTCAAACTTTAAGGCTGTTCTTACGTGGAGCATCCTATCTCGCTTGCCCAATTTAATAATTTTTAGTCATTGTAATAAAATTAGTAAATGATAAATGTGGTCTATGGGAAGACAATAAAATTAAAGGACAATAACATTAAAGGCATATTTTATGTTTCATAGACAATAACATTAAAGGCATAATGTTTCTTATCCTGTGTCTAAGCTTTTGGCTGAGAAAATTTGATTCCAAAATAAATTATTTTAGAAACAACTTTTCTTTGTTAAAAAGTACGTATAGGAAACAAAAAATATATTTAAAAAGTCCGTAATTTAATTATGCATCAAACCCTCGGACCACATTTATCAAAAGTTTACTCATATTATTAAAATATTAAAAAAAATTAAATTGTGCGAGCGGGAGAGCATGCTCCACGTAAGAACAGCCTTAAGGCTTTGGTAGCTAAACGAAAAGTGGGTAGCAACACAAAAACTTTTGTTCTTTGAGTTTTTTCTCAGTGTTACTATTTTCGAAATATTATGATTGAAAATTTACGCTTCACACAGCTTCCAGTAAATCACTGTCCCACATGAAAAATTTCTATATAACACATACGCTTTTAGCATTGCCTAGCAATCAGCGCCATTGCAAAACAGACAAATGGCAAAACATTTTTTTTTTATGGGAAAATTTCTATAGTTGTAGGACAAAAGTTGTTGTAAATGACAAAAATTTATTGAGGTGCGCATTTTTGACAGAAACCTATATAGAGGTAGAATCACGTTTCGCGTTTCTGGGTGGCCAGTTGCTGGTAAATTTACTTTTCTCTTCAAAAACTTGATAAACTTTATCGTGAATACTTGCCGCTTAACGCTTAAATTTATTACGAAGCCTCGGTATTTGATATGTCTCCACGAATTCCAATTACTGCACAAGTTTAGTATCAATGCAGATTGTTTTCTAATTTTAGTAGATTCTGTAGTGAGATACTTGTTTATGTCTAGGTCATATGGAAAAGTTAAAAGCAAGATTTTTATTTAGATACGTAGTTAGAGATATTAGAAAATTATATTTTAAACAAAAATTATTGCTTATCTATCTACTCAAATATAATGGAGCTTGGCGGCATATGGCTATCTAAACGACACATTTTATTTTTTTTACATTTTTATATTATTAGATATTGAATATATCTATGATCTTTCTTACAAAAGAATTAATTTGCTATTGTATGAAGTTCTTTTTATACAAAAATAGCTTTGGCATAATATACACACACATATTTATAATATGTATACTTACACATAACAAGCATTATACGTTATAATTAATAGTAATACTGTAGAAATATAATTCGATAAGATGACATTTTTTAATTGGTTCTTTCATCCTGACACACACAATAAACAATTTTTTGATTAATTATATTCTATCAGAGATCATAATGGAGAAACTACTTTGCATGCACAAAATCCCAGCAGCTAGTTTTATGAGAAAAGAGCTAAGGTTCAAAATGGAATGTATATAATGTATTTTAAGATTTTACTTCGAGTTTTCACACAAACTCTATAAGTGCTTGATTACATACTTATTGATAAACAAATCATAATAGTTCTCCGTAAAACTGCGTTACCTTTTGAGACTTCAAGCTCAATTTCGAAAGAATTCGCATGATGGCAAAAACAATCAAATATATGAGCTTCTAAATAAATTATATACTCAGCAGTGTCACCGTAGCGAAAATAACCGAGTAAATTGCACTTGGCGTCGTAACGTTAAGGCAGGGGCTTAAAATATATGGAAAAGCTGATATTTCAAAGTTTTTCCAAGAGTAAAATTATTTTTATTAGTAAGTAGACCCCCCGGTTATTTTAGATCCTGAAACCCCCTGTATAGGGTTAAGATATGGCTTACTTTGTCTCACGTAGCGGGTTTAGAAAATTGTAACAAATTAAAATCGAAAAATTATAAGGATACGTTTAGAGTTACATTTCTCAAAAAGTTTTTAATGATTTTATGACCCCGAATGCTAGTCCATAAAAATTACAGCAGAATTTGTCACGTGTCCTTCTCCACGCGTTCATTTAAAGCATTTAAATAAACTACTGGTTCATTTTACAATGTGAAACCTTTCGAAACTTATGGCCAACTAAAATGAAACTCACACTGATCAAGATCGAGTCCAAGGATCACGCAGGCAGGTCACAGCAGTCCAAGCAGGTCACATCATATTTCGTATCAATACAGTCCACTTCACATCACACGCGCTATCCCGCGAGACCGACGTCACATTACTACGGCTTCAGTACCGTGTCCAAATGAGAGTTACGGAGACAATCAAAAACGTCAGTTTTAAAAAGTATATTCAAGGAATAATTTGAATAGGCAGTTTTTATACAAAATCGCACCAATTTGGAGAAGATTTATTAGATTTTTCTCCACGTGATCTAGTTTCTAAAACTGACAACTGTGATTAAACTCTGAGATTAGATTAGTTTCTCTGTTATAATCGGGTTACATTGAATGTGTGAGTTGCATTAAATAGTTTAAATGCTATTAAAATGACCTTTTTAATGCTTGTGTATATAAGCATCAAATTGGTGCTACCCACTTAGTTCGTATAAAAACCTTTTAACCTTAATTACTGCACCGAAATGAGGCATTGTATAAGTTGACAATTCACAAGTCTGTCACAAGCAAATTAAAGAATGTTTAGTATGCAATGCATTCGTTAATTTGTTTGTGACAGCTTCACTCTTGTGGCACGCAATTCGTGAACGCAATTTATACTTTCGTAGTGCGTTAGAGAGAAAGCTACGCCACTACTCGCGCGGGAAAGCGCGTCTAGTGTGATTCGGAAACTCACACGGGTAAGTTGAGAGATAGATTTAAGCTCGCCTGTTAGAGCAGCGATTGCTCGACCATTATCTTCTCGTAACCATTGGGGGGTGGGTACAAGAAATTGTCTAAGATTACGTCCAGGATCGCGCCATCATCCACTGGAACAAAGATTATAGAGGGGTTAAGTCCGAAGATAATTTATAAGAACGAAATATTCATATTTTAGGTTTTGTTTATTCTGATCTGAGAATAGGTCTTAGGCTAATTAATATGGCAAAATAACGTTTGCCGTCTCAGCTAGTTTGTAGGGTTCCGTACCCGAAGGGTGCCAAACGGGACCCTATTTCACTGTCTGTCTGTCTCTCACCAGGCTGTATTTCAAGAGCCGTGATAGCTAGGCAGTTGAATTTTTTATAAATAAGACCGCTAGTTTTTGACAGAGAAACATGGCGAAAGAAGTATATAATTTTAGAGGCGAATCCTCTTTATCAAAAACTAAGCTTAACATAAAAAAATATATCAAAAATGTCCCTGACTTTACTTTCAGAGTTAACGCTTCAGACCACATGATAGGTATATTTTACAATCTAAAAACATATTAGGAAGTTGCGAGTGAGAGGTATACTAGATGTAAACGCAGCCTCAATGGACGTCTCCTAAAAACGATCCTAAGGCCCCTAAGAGCGAACCAAAATAATAATAATAATAATAATAATCATCTTTATTTGACAGAAAATACACAGAAAAGCAAATTTAACATCTTGCTACAATATGGTATGACATTAAATTAAAGTTACTTGTTATTTACGATGCGTGCTTCTGATACCTGTGCTAGGAAAAAATCCTGTATTACAGATACCAGTGCCCTCCAAGTAATGTGTAAGCAACTTCGTAACGTATACATAATAATGTGGTAAACAAGTTTTAAGAATCACTATTAACAATACCAATGAGCTTGCACTGAAATTTTATAATGCTGGGCAAAAACATACCTTTAAACGTTTAAATTTAATTCCACAATAATTTTTTATTGCAAGTGTGTGTGTGTGTGTGTGTGTGTGTATGTGTGTGTGTGTGTGTGTGTGTGCGTGCGTGTGCGCGTGCGTGCGTGTGCGCGTGCGTGCGTGTGCGCGTGCGTGCGTGCGCGCGTGCGTGCGTGCGTGCGTGCGTGCACCAAACAAAATAAAAACAATAATCCACAAGCATTACTTTATTATTGTTAGGAGATCTTCCGTTTCACCGTAAGTATAATTTAAAAATAGGTTAACTAAGACTTTTTTCAGATTATAAGAATTTAGATTTCGCAAATGACATAGTCTATTAAGTCTGTTATAAAGAAACCCTCCCAGAAACAGTCGAGACCTTTGTGCAAAGCTAGTGCGGAACATTTCAACTGTGAATATGATATCTTTGCGTCTATTTGATCTCCCCAAAGTACGTACATCAGATTTTTTGTGCTGACAAAGGATGCATTGCGTGATAAACAGTTGTCTGACAGAGAGAACTTTAGCCGTTTGATAAACAATAGAAGTTGGCGTACGAATAGGCAAGAAGTGACATATTTTAATGACTGCTCTTTGTGCTCTTTCAAGAAGAACTAGGTGGGACTTGGCCGCACCACCCCAGATTTCGATGCAATATCCTATAATAGATTGGCAAAGAGAAAGGTATATTAAACGCATAATTTTAGGTTCGGCTACATGGCGTATGTTTCTGAAGACTGATATTAGTTTCCTGACCCTAGAAGATAATTTTATAATATGGTCTTTAAAGGAAAGGTGTTTGTCTATTATAATTCCTAGGTATCTAATTGAATCAACTCTTTCAAGGGTTTGACATTTTGCGTTACAAATTGTGGATATACAGGCTATTGAATGGGCCTTAATACATAATTCATAACTTAAGGGTTGTGTTTGTGGAACAATTGAGAATGTTCAATATTTGGTCTTCTCAGCATTTAGGCTAAGTAAGTTACTGCCCAACCATTTGGTAACGATGTCAAATCCCCTTTGTGCTTGCCTAAATACTGTATTCCAGGAGACTGCCTGAAAGATCAGCGCTGTATCATCAGCGAACGAAATCAGGCTGCCGTTTTGCAAATAAATATCACATAGAGAGTTAAGGTAAATTAAGAACAGTGTCGGCCCTAAAGTGCTCCCTTGGGGGACCCCATATTTTACTGGAAGTGAGTCACTTGTAGTGTCATTTACCTATACACGCTGGTTAAGTAGATAAAGGTTGCTCAGCCGAGCTGTCGGGTGGCCTACGTTCGCAGCTCTCTACTCACCGTAAAGCGCCGGGTAGAGCGTCCCCCGCACGTTGCGTACCGGTATCTCCATGTTCTTGCCGTTGAGAAAGAAGTTCAGCTCCACGTGGTCGTACGCCAATCCGATCGTGTCACCTTCCACGGGCATCACAGCCGATGTGCCGTTCACCTGAATAGATAAAGACGTGCATTGACGTATCTAGGGTTGCCTGCCAGGGGGGCTGGACCCTGAAAAGCGATGGTGACCTGGTTCTAGTTCGACTGGAGATTTCCGCACTTAGCCACATAGTTGGGCCATTGTACGTAGCAAGTGCTGGGGTATGTAAATACCTCAGACACTAGGGTTTCCTCACAATGTTATCCTTCACGGTTAGCGAGTGGTATTGCTACTAAAACGTCACAAATGTACGTAACTTAGAAAACAAAGTCATTGGTACATGCCGGGGTTCGAACCCACGACCTCCCGAATGAGGAGCCGGCGTTATACCGCTCCGCTACCATAGCTCAAGCGATAGTAATACCAATGCATGTAAGTATGCAGAAAAACAAAACTGCAGCGTCCGAGTGGTCTCTTCACCCATCTAGTGTGAATGAAGGTGCCACTGGGCGCTGTACAAATCATCTCATTACGTAGATGCAAAGGCCAAAGTTTTTAACTATGCAGTAAACCGACAACATGGGGTGGGCGGGCGAATCTAGCTACTCTAATCTTCGCCAATTCATAATTTCTCTCAACAAGCTCTTACAGTTCTCAGCAAAACAAAAATGTACTAAACATAGCTGACAACGATGAATTGCTACAATTTCCAGGATAATGACGGCGACAATTTCGAGCAGATTCACCAGGGATTAGACAATCTAGGGCAGTATAACCTAAGATATTAGTGAAAAGAACAACATAATTGTTTCTATATCATCCTATGATCGTAGCTAAGATATGAGTTCGTTTTAGGATCCTATGACGATAGAGAAATAATTGTGAAGCTGAGCTCTCTATAATCCGTCTCTTCAATAATATCTTAGGATATTAGTTACGATCTGCGTTATCAAAAGATCCTACGATTTATCGAAAAAAACGTAAATTTCTATGTGTCTAATTTACTTTTTTTTTAAGATTGCTAGCTACTTTCTCGTCTTCTGTTACACCACGCAGTCTGGCTCGCACATTGTAATATTTTTAATGATTGTTAAAAAATTAGCATAATTTTGAGAAACGGACATTTTTCTTATCCAGTATCTAGTTTTTAATTGAGTAAATTTAATACTAAATTTAATAATTTCGGAAACAACTTTTCTTTATTAAACAACTTTTCGTTACCAAAGTATACAATAACAAAAAGGTATTTAAAACGTCCGCAATTTTATTGTCTGTCAAACCCTGAGACCACATTTATTAAAAGTAAACTATTTTTTTTTTTAATAATCACTAAAAGTGTTAGTCATGTCATGTTATATAAAATATCAACCACTAAAATTGTGCTAGCGAGACAGCATGAGATACGTAATAGCAGCCTTAAATTCTCTTCCTCTCTACCTTATCACTGTCCCTCTCAGGTTCTGTGTGAGTGGAGGAGCCTGAGTTGCCCAGCAGGTCTGCGGTGGGGGAATCGCGGGGCGGGGGGGCGAGGTGGTAGAGCTCTTCGTTGGCGTGCCGAACGGTGCCGTCGCTGTTTAGGCACCAGGAATCTTTGTCTACCCCGCCTGTAAAGGAAAATGAACCCTGTTTTCATTTGGATAAGTGTTCTAAATGCATCTGCCAAAATAGGAGTCCGCTCTCTATACAATTGAACGGGTGAGTCTGTAAGTCTTTGGGTCTCTCAAAGGCGATAACTGTGCAGAGGTCTGTGAGAGACCTACGAATTAATTTAATTGACTTATAATTTCTTACTAAATCCATGTCCATTTCCAATTGTATAGGTTGTTTATGCCTATCCAACTAATTGCTGCATAATCAGTTTTAACATGACAATATGACAAGGCGAACTTGCACTTGTTGATAAGCAACAGTAGTACAATTATGAAACTTGACCTTACAAATCTTCGTCTGAAGCCAGACATCCTTTGACTATTAAAAACTGAACCACAACTGAAGGCCACAGGGCAAGAGCAACATTGTACCAACATGCCACATTTTTCATTCCGTTAACAACACCTTTATCGCACTACCTAGAAAGCCTAGTTTCCAATGGCAACTAGAACTCATGGTGCAAATCAGTCTGGCGAACCTGCTCCGTACAAGGGCCTGTATTATGTCATCAATGTCGCATGAGTCAAGCGCCTTTGAACGCAGTCAGTGGGTCAACATATTAACGCAACACTGACCCAGGACTGCATTAGGTGAATCCTAAATGGTCAGTGACTAACTGAAGATGGTCTAACGAAACATGGACTTAATTGGAAATACCCTGTTGAAGGGGGAAAATGTCTGCAGTGCATGTGTGATGATCATAGTGATTGTTGACTTGTTGTAAACACTGAAACAGTGACAGTGAAACTTCAAAATCGTTTTTTTACCAACTTGAAATTTGAGATTTGGAAATAGAATTGACATAGTGAAAACCATGAATTGTAGGTCTACAAATTGGAACAGACAATATCTTCATCATCATCATAATCATCAGCCATTTGACGCCCACTGCAGGTTTTCTAACCACGAAGGGCTTTTCCATAATCGCCACGCTTGGTAGGCGGGTTGGCGATCGCAGTATGCGGTTGGAATCTGAGGAAGACGCTGCTGCCCGTCTCCTGGTAATTTATTTCCCTAGTCGCCATCTACGACATCCCACGGAAGGAAAATGGATTGACGCTATTCTTAATCCGGCGCCACACGGAATATCTTCATATCCATCACTAATTTCGTCTGTCAACTACTTGCTATCTACTAACAGTTTTCCTAATATGTTAGGCACATTATAAGCAAAGTAGACTGGTTTTAACTAATAAATAGTTGGGGAAACTGAGAGATATTATATGGAGGGTGCATGATGATGATGAAGGGTAATCAGGCATTTATATAGCTCACCATGTACCCTGTTGAGGTCCGTGTCCCTGGTAGCAAGTCCGACAGCCCAAACCCCTCCCTGTTGCAGCTTCACCTCGAAGTAAGCTTTGTTTTGGACGAGTGGCGCATTGCCGAGCGCGCAGCCGGACCCGCACACTCGCTGCCCACCCTTCACTACCACAACCTCGTGACCTGGAATGAGAATTAAAGTATTAGTTAATAATGTAGGTGCTTACCTTCATCATATTATTATTAAATTAGGTACTTAAACTCTAACACAATTCGCAGACAGCAATTCTCTGAAACAAAAAAATTCCTCTGTGCTTTTTATTTTAGAATAATTTACATAATTGCAGGAAATTTTGACTTATTTTCAAGAAGGATAAGGCATGAAAAAATTAAGTAGCAGATCACCGCAAATAGAGTAAGTCACTAAGAGTCACCAGCCAAATAATTGTCGCAACTGTTACCCAAAATTTTGTCTGCATGGAATTGCAGTTTTTGAAGACATTCACTCTTCTTCAAAGAAATTTTCAAAAATTATGCCTTAGCCTAGACATATGAAATGAATGAAAAGTATAGGAAAATTCAACTTTGCCTAACAGTCGTACTTCGTTTTCATAGAGGGCAAATTTACTTCCAGGTAACTTCAAGAAGCTGCTCCAAAGTTTACCTAAACAGCTTTCTCAAAGCAAACTATAATGTTGTTCGAGAAAGTTAGATCCCATTGCCAGTGATGTCAGTGTTAGGTTTTATTACAGACAGAATGTGTTAACCAGCGGGATTTCAAGTTACAGACCAGTTATTCTTAACTTGTTACCCTACGCCAAATGCGTAGGTGGGCACGGAAACTGGAAGGCAAAAGTCTGTTTTCCCAGCATTTCCTTGAGTTGAATCAACAGACGTGGGAAAGAATCGTTTACTAGAACCAAAATGATGTCTAAATAGAGTGGTTTTATCTTCAGAATTGGAGTAATTAAGCAATAAATACCCATGTGTAAAGTATCGAGTTGTACTGGATTTTCTTTCATCCTAATCGGCACGCTGGGTGCGAGTGAGAACCCGTTGAGGCATCCTTTGAGGCAGCAAAACATGTCGATATCAATTTTGATTGATCTTCACTACAAAACAACAGAATTGTCACGAGAATTTTAATGTTTTTGTGAATTTGCTGTGATTTTATTTACGTACGTCAACGTCATTTTTTAGTTGACAGCTGTTTGACGTTGACACATGTTACGCGTTCAGAAACCAATAAAACTATAAGAAAATAAAGTGTTGTGCCAACTGTCGCTTTTGGAACGCAGAGCTTCGAAGCGCGTTACTTGAAACAGGTAAATGCTGAAGCTTGTTGCTAGATCAATGGATGCAGCTTTAAATATCACACGAATTATCATCAGGTATTGCATATATATGCCATATACGCATGGTGAAGAGATTTATCTCTTCTGTCAATCATTGCAGAAAAAATAACCTGTTGCTTGTGGTTGCTTGCGCTAATATTTTTACACTACATTTTTACAAGAAGAAATAACAAAAGACGAGTTATTACCGAAAAAGAATAAGTTAAAACCAGCAAGGAGGTTACATAATTTTGGCAGGCGCAAACAAACAGGTGGCGCCATCGCAGTGTGTGTGACCACAGAGGGTGTCTCACGTTTGAAAATACAGGATTATTAATTCTAAAATCGGTTATGTACCTATACCTACATTAAAAACCTATTTAGAGGCAAAAAAGGTTATACTTTGTTATTTATAAAGACTTTTATCTACTACTTAAAAACTATTATCTACCTAACTAATAACTTCCGGAATTAAGTTAATAATGTGTAGTGCTTACGAAACTTTTAGATCAAACTCTTTTAAAAACTCCTTTAAAAAAACCGCTTTGGGGTTGCACTATTTGATACATTCGAGATGATAGGTAATCTTCAACATTGACTACCCTGTTGGTAGCAGTATCATAGAAGTCGTGGGTTCGATTCCCGCTACTGGGGGCCGTGGGGCCGCCGTATTTTGATTCGTACAAATAGCCTCAGTCTGTTTTTCGTTGTTTGTGATGTCCTTGTCTGGTTTCCATAACAGAAGGTATCTTAGTTCGGGACGACGTCTGTGTGGAAGCAGTGATAGGTTTTTTATTCTCAGTGTGTTATTTTTATTTTATTCGTAAGTTATTGTTTCATAATTTTTGTTGTAAAGTCGCCCATTACGTTGATGCTCCTATAAGGCGCAACAAATCCTGAGGAATTCCTGAGGTTTGCTATATCATTAGGAATCGTTCAGGATTTGGTGCGTACAATGGAGAACTTGCACATGAAAATATTTTAATGCCATTGGAGAGGCCATGTTAAAAGTTAATAATCGTGGTTGAATTTTCTCTTTTAAGAAATAAACATATATTTTATTCTTAGAAAAACTAGATAAAAAAACCATATTTTTTCCATATCTATAATCCGGTTCAAATGCTGTTAGGATACGACCTTTTAGAGTTGCTTTACGCGACAGTGATGACTTGCAGGGTCAGAGAAACTGTCAGATCAATAATATTATTCAGTTAATTTATTTTTTTTGCAAGTATCAAGGTGACTAAAAGCTCTCAGCAGTCTAGAAACTTCGGGAAGTACCTAGAAAGACGTCGAAGGTACTGGAAAACTATACAACATTCCAGAATATCTTCTGGAAGTACGCAGAATCACATCGAAGATACTGAAAAAAGATAGCTCCGTCTATTTATAGCACATAGATTATTCTGTAAGGTTCTCTTGTCACTAATCATCATCATCATCATCATCATTCAGCCACAAGAAATCAGAAATCAATAATTTATTTCAACGTAAAGAATTTACATTCTGTTTGCTGAATGTCAATGTTACTATGTTAGCCGCTGCCTTCGGGCCGTAAGCCGTAAGTCCACAGCTCTAATTCTCATACATAATTCCTGGTGTTTTGGTGGTGTGTAATTCATTGTATGTACAATAAAGAATATTCTATCTATCTATCTATCTACATACATACATAAGTACCTATCACGTAATCTATCTGCACCTAGCATCTTGATTATTCTACACAGTTCGACTACAATCTCGCCGTCCGTAATTTAAAAAGAAATACTCACGTGTCACGCGCTTTCCCGATAGCGTTGCTGACGGTACTGACAGGCGTCAGTTGACGTCATATGCCACTCCATTCCAAAAGGTCGTATCCTAACAGCATTTGAACCGGATAATAGTTCATCATCAGCCATTGACGCCCACTGCAGGACATGACGCCCACTGCAGGCCTCACTCATGGTTTTCATAACCATAAGGGATTTTGCCATAATCGCCACCTTTGGCAGGCGGGTTGGCGATCGCAGTATGCGGCTGGAATCTCAGGAAGACGCTGCTGCCCGTATCCTGGTAATTTATTTCCTTAGTCGCCTTCTACGACATCCACGGAAGGAAATGGAGTGACTCTATTCTTAATCCGGCGCCACACGGATAATAGTTACCCTAATATTAATAAACATTAGGTTTTATTATTGAATTCTAAACGTTTTATAATAAAGTTTCATAAAAGCATAACTTTTACAAGATAACTCAAATACGCTTCATATCATACATTATAAGGCTTTACGAGCTACGAATAAAAAAACCAACCATCACTGTTTACGAGCACCTTGTGACATCATAAGTAGTTTGAGACAGATTTCTGTGGCGCGTTTCCTTTTCGTCGGGTTATATTATGAAAAATATTAGTCGTAGAAAAATAAAATTAACAACGATTATTTATCTTTTTACGTGGCCTCTGCAATGGGATCCTTTTTTTCATAGACTGAGCTAACTGGCAGGACCACCCTAGAAGTCGCGTCGCGATACGACACAGAGGAGAAAGCAGCCACTACTCAGCCACTACTCATCTCGCTCCATAATGGAAGCCGGTAATAAAGATTATAAAATTCACGTCTTGTCGAAGAACTGGTTAACCTTAAACTCGACCTACACCGCTTGACCGACAACAGTTACATCATCTGACAAAATTATGCCTTCACATTCACACAGTTCAATAAAGACAGCTGATTGCTATTTTGCCAAAGACTACATTTTGTATGTATGCAGATTCGCTCACTCATACTGCAACTGCACAGATTTAATGCATTGCTAATTTTCTGTACTTCCGGCATTTGGTTACTTTGGCTCATGCCAACGGATGTTGATGGGCTGTCTACAACGATAGAACAAAAAGAACAAAGAAGTGTGCGTGTGACAATGATACCTACTATTTCAGCGTTTGCAGTTTCTATTCGAAACATCGCTGGTGAATGGCAATGTCCACGATGGCGATTGAACGCAAAAAAAAGAAGTACATATACACTTTAAGAGTAAATCTACACATTTTTCTGGAACATCTTGTGATAATGTCGCATTTAACAGTTAATAAAACGGGTGTCAGCAACTCAAATACAGTATTGCACCAGTATGTATGATGAATGTAAGATGTCGTAGATAAGCTAGTGAAGATAAATACCTACTAATCTAGTAATACAGAATCAGTGACGTAGCTTGGTGACCATAGGATCTAGGGCAGAAAAATTTGTGGCTCTAACCATCCCTAATACTAACTAAATAGTAAAATTATATTAATACATACATACGTGCCTGGGCCTCGCTAAGCTTGGGGGCACGGCATCGCCTAACCCTTTGGAAGCTACGCCACTGTACAGGTGTAACAAATTCCCCATGTTTACTTTGCGGAAAACCTCGAAACAAAACAAATATATCAGCTGCATCACTTACCTTTTGACTTATTTTTTATGTTATTATTATTAATACATTTATGGCACATAAGTAAACTTTACATTGGTTATGCGGCGGACTTAATGCTACAAGCATTTTCTACCAGACAACCGCAGGAGGTGTATGAAAATATTATATTCATTTGAATGCTGTGTATTTTTGTTTGCTTTAATTATGCCAATTGTACCATATACCAATTGAAGGCCGAGACTATACATTTTCCGGCGAACAAGCAACAACGCAAAAGTCAGATGGGACAAACTTGCGAGGCCGAAGGCCGAGCTCCGCGAAGCGGGCCCCAGGAACACCGCCGCGGCGAGGCCGAAGGCCGAGCTCCGGCCGAGCTCCGTTCAGGCCGAGACCATACATGTTCCCACTCAAACAATCCCAACGTCAAGTGTCTAGCGAGGCCCTAGGCCGAGCGCCGCGGAGAGCGAAGCTCGGAGCGGCTGGGGGTTGGCGCGCGTAGCGCGCAGGGCGTTCACCCCCTAGTTTAGTTTATAACATCGTAAATAATTTACCTATGTTTACAAATAAACTTATCAATGGACCACATAGCGGTTACTTGAAGAAAATTAAAGAAAGGAACTGAGCAAGTACTCGCACAATTCCGTCCATTTTGTGTGTGCGACAGGCAAATAGTTTTTCAATACTAAAGTTACCACCTGCGATTAAAATGTACGGAACAGCTGCTGCTATTACTTTCAAGGGTTTCCCACATAGTAAAAGTTTTCGTATTGATGAGTAGAACCTCCGATGGGGTAGACGAGTTCTTGAGTGGAGACCGCGGATCAGTAAACGTAGTGTAGGACGTCGTCAGACTCGGTGGAGCGATGATCTCCGGCGGCTGGCAAGAGCTGGACGAGAGTAGCCGAGGACAGGGCTCAGTGGCATGCAATAGGAGAGGCCTATGTCCAGCAGTGGACAAGCATAGGCTGATGATCATGAGTAGAACCTCAATGTTCGGATGTATTAAGGGGATTTTGTTCGATTTCTAGTGCGGGCATGTACCTATGAGTTTGTTTTCTAAGTAATGTACATTTGTGAAGGTATAGTAGCAACACCACTCGCTAACGGTAACGGAAAACATAGTGAGTGTCGGAGCTATAACCCAGCGCTTGAAATCGCCAATCCGCGGTGGGCACGCGTGGTGATTAAGCCCATACTCTCTCCCTGAGAGAAGGCCTGTGCCATACAGAGGGACGTATATAGGCTTATGTTTGGGGATTTTGTAACACCCTGGACTAGTTATGCCAGCAACGTCACCAACGAGTGATTCGGATTGGATCCAACGACTTATTCGGATAAATAGTTTTCGCGTGAAATCGCCGTTTTTGGCGAAAATGCTTTAAATTAGTTACGGTTGTTAGTTCTGGGCTGTAGGTTTTATTCTATAGTTATTAGATAATATGCTATCCATTAACACCCGATATACGTTCGCACACGTTCTCTTCACGATTGTTTTGTTTTATCTGTTTTGTTGACGTTCGTGTCTTTTGTTTATGTACCTTTATATTTACTTTGTGTTTCTGTGACAATTTAAATAAATATCCTCTTTCTTTCTTTTCTCCTCTTTCTATACGTTTTATTGCCTATTAATAAGAGTTATATTTTACGTATACAAATTAAACGCTTGTGGGTTACGTACATATATTAAAAGTGAAGTGAATATAAATCAAACAAAACAACCGTGCTAAACAAACCTTTATAACAAAAGGCTTTATAACTTCGGTCCACGCAATCGCCAAACAAGCGAAGAGCAAAGTAAACAGCGATTTTCTGAAATCGCTGCATTGTCCTTCAAATTCCCGGTAAACGCCGAGACATCAGAAATTATGAATAAAAAAATAGAGAACTTGCAAAAAAATATATTCTGATCTAAAAAGAGGTCATGTAAAAAGATAAGCATATAAAAATTTCATAATATACCTACATGTAAAAAAGTAATTTTAGTATGGCCACGCGGTAAAAAACAGCTCCATACAAAACGGGCTCAAACTGGGGCGTCACAAGTTACTAATAATGACGCTTTGTAATTTATGAAGCATTTATCAATATTTGATCAGTTATCTCGTAAAATAGGTCTAATAAGGATTTATTAGAAACGTTTAGGATTCAATGGAATTCTAAACGTTGAAAACTAAAACTAAACCAAGGTAAAACTAATTCTAATAATTATTTAGTTTTCTTTATTAGTGACTTTTGAGGTAAGTTCCCCATTGTTTAGCCTCTATATTCCAGGCATTTTCTTTATTAGGTTTTCGGTTTATTAGAGGCGGTGGAACGTGACCTAGCACATATCAAGATATATAAGGCTGTTAGCACATAATTTCCAATCATTTTCCTTATAGGAGCTTACAGATTGTTTATTGAAGATGTAGTTAGATAATACACAGGTTTTTTGTCCAAATCACTCGGATTATTGGCCAAACCCACAAGCGCAAATATGAATGTTTGCTTATCAACTAGGGAGCAAATATTGAACATTCGTTAAGTAAGAACCATTTGATCATATCAGTAGAATCGGAGTAAGAATAATGAGTCTACTTACACTAATAATAATAACTTCCACAGAATACAATCACTTGACCTGGTCCGAAACTAGGATACCCTGTGCTATGTATGGTAACCAAGCAAGGACGTTACAAACGTGAAAGTACACCCAGACTGAGGCCATTTGTACAAATGTACGGCGGCCCAAAGTGGGAATCGAACCCACTACCTCTGTTTTGGTAGCTAAACGCCTTAATGGCTAGACCAACAAGGCACTGGCCTCAATCTCGTATTTCCATGTTTGTGAAGTCCTTGCCTAGTCCATACCACAGAGTATCCTAGTTTGGGACCAGGGCAAGTGATTGTGTTGTGTGGAAGTTATTTACAATTTATTTTGCCTCGCCTCGTCGGTTTAGCCGTTAAGGCGCTTAGCTACCCAAACAGAGGTCGTGGGTGCGATTCCCACCAAGGGCCGTACATTTGTACAAATGGTCTCAGTCTGGGTGTATTTTCATGTTTGTGACGCCTTGCCTGGTTACTAGGTATAGCACAGGGTATCCTAGTTTGGTACCAGGGCAAGTGATTGTATTGTGTGTTTTTATGATTAGTTATTATTTTATTTACAATATTGAGGCCAAGACAAGACTGGTCCCACCTCAGAAACCCTCTTTGTTGTATTTTCTAAATACAACTACGTTTTTACTTTTTAGGGTTCCATACCCGAAGGGTGCCAAACGGGACGGGATGTATTTCTGTTGCTGCTATAACAACAAATACTAAAAACAGAATAAAATAAATATTTAAGGGGGACTCCCATGAAACACAAACGCAATGTATTAAGAAGTATGAAGACTCGGCTACGCAATCTACATCGTATTGTCATAACATAATATACATAATAAACTATGGTTGTAGTTTTATGGGCCAGCTAGCGCGGCGCGCGCTTTTGTTAGTAGGTACTAGGTACACTCGTGCCCGGGCATATTGGCAATATTTCCGGGCACGGTACATACTCAGCGAGCGAGCGAGCTTTTTCAGAAGCAATTTCTCTCAGATATTTTTAGTAAAAACAATTTTTTCGAGACTTGCGAATGATTTTACTTGCGTGCGTGCGTGCGTTCGTGCGTGCGTGCGTGAGTGAGTGAGTGAATGAGTAACTAAGTGAGCAAGTGAGTGAGTGAGTGAGTGTGTGTGTGTGTATGTGTCTGTTACATCATGACAGTACGAACAAGACCGTAATTAAACCGAGCTGCAAGTTAATAAGCACAAGACATATACATACAGCAGTGTTCAATGTATTGTGTTATCCATTATTACGTTTCCGAAGTGTCGACTTCTAAACGGATTTGGATGAAAGGCACACAGATAATTTTTGTAACTTGGATTAATACGCATAGGATACGTTTTATTCTAGAACCAAAAAAGGTTCGCATAACGGCATTACGGTTACGTACACTTGTGAATTTGTATAGTAGTAGCAGTATCACTCTCTCTGCCGCGTTTAAAAAACTTTCTGCAACATAGTTTATTATGATAATTCGATGTACGTTGCATAGACGATTACCTAGTACAACCATTAGTCTTCCCAGTTGTTAATCTGTGGTTTAATCGGCTATACAAAATACATCGAATTGTTATACGAGTAGTAAACCATGAATTGTAGTCTACGAATAAAAAAAACAAGACAAGTGCGAGTCGGACTCGCCCACCGAGGGTTCCGTAGAAATTTGTGGGTACCTACATGTTATAAATAGTTCAGGAAACTTTTCTAAGTTATGTACATTTGTGAAGTTGTAGTAGCAATATAACTCGCTAACGGTCAAGCAAAACATCGTGAGGAAACCTGAGTGTCTGAGCTACTCACATACCTCAGCGCTTGAACGTATATATATTCTATTACCTATTATTATCATTCTATTCATAAGCAGCCTGCTTATGAATAGAATGATAATAATAGGTAATAGAATATAGGCAAGTAACGAAAGGCGAAATATCAAGATAATGGTGTTTTCAGCGATTTCTCTTTTGCGAAAACAAATAGGTAACGTTGCAAAACGTTGAAACCGAAACTGATCTTCTGCTTTTGTTTTATTGAATCAATATACCTTAGGCACCATGCTATTTGGTGAAGTTACGTAGTTTGCGCGAATCCGCTTTCTTTGTCAAAGTACGCGCTGAATTTAAATATCTGAGTAAAGTGCTCATCATAATATCGGCAGGTGTCCAATTGCGCAAAGTTAAAATAAGTTTGCTCGTTATTTGAGCGCTATGTTTTAGAAATCACATGGGTAACTTTAGGCACATGAGAAGTCTAAGTTGAAATAATTCTGTTGGAAAGGTTGTACTTAAGTGAAAATTCCGTTATGTAACGTAACCTCTAAACAAATAACTGACAATAAATAATAACTTTCCTCCGTGTGGCGCCGGATTAAGAATAGCGTCACTCCATTTCCTCCCGTGGATGTCGTAGAAGGCGACTAAGGAAATAAATTACCAGGAGACGGGCAGCAGCGTCTTCCTGAGATTCCAACCGCATACTGCGATCGCCAACCCGCCTGCCAAGCGTGGCGATTATGGCAAAACCCCTCATGGTTGATGATGATGAAAAAATAACTTTCACACCATACATTCACTTGGGCTGGTCGCAAACTAGGATACCCTGTGCTATGGTAACCAGGCAAACGTTACAAACATGAAAGTCAGACTAAGGCCATTTGTACGAATGTACGGTGACCCCCAGTGGGAATCGAACCCACCACCTCTCTTTTGGTAGCTAAACGCCTTAACGGCTAGACCAATGAGGCAGTCTATTTAAAGACTTACGGTTTTATTTATAAAACCACGATTCCTCTAAAACACTCCTCAGAGGCAGTTTAATTAATCTGTGGTTACGTTTTTCCCTTTATCACAGACTATTAAACTGTCACTAAGGAGTGTTTTAAAAAATCGTGTTTTTATAAATAATACTGTTAACCGTTTCAATTAGGCTATCATACCCACACCACATGCCTGTACATCTGCAACATATAATTCAACAAGGGCCGCCGATAGAAATAACATATTTATCGTACATCGACTCAGACTCGGGGAATTTAAAATAGTTATAAATTTCCCAAGTAATGCTGCTCTAAGTTCAAAGGGGTTCAAAACGAAGCTTCCAGAGAAAATCGGTCCGTTTTCCTGTAAGTTTTTAGGTAGAAGGGGTTGGATTCGCCCGAGATTGCCTGCAGTTACTTCCTGCGTATAAAACCAGTGCGCATGCGCAGCCGGCTCAGTTTGTGTGTAGAATCGGACCGAGAGACGCACTCGATAAGTGGTGAGTCCATTGCTTAGATTGTTACATTAATTTTCACGTGAAACTTGTGTTAATAACTTAAAATTATGCCTTATTATGGATAACATTTACTAGCTGTTAATAACGATTTTTTTGTAGACTAGCCTTAAATTCAAGTAACCATAAAAGTTTCAAAACGCCCTGAAAATGCATCCGGTTTAAAAAGTTTTCAAAACAACCTTTTGCGTTAAAAACTTAAAGTCTGTTATTGCTGTTAATATTCACTTGTTGTTAATAACAAATATTTTTATTAATTTTAGGTAACCTTATTAAGTTTCAAAACGTCCTATGACCCGGTGTAAAAATACAAAAGTTTCTGACTTCTCAATGGAGGCGTAATTTGTTTAGCTAAATAACAACAGCAACACAATCTGCTCACATTTATTAAATTAAATTACACACGCATTGTTAAAAGTTAAGATGTAAATAGACTTAGCGTGTTCTGCTGTAAAATTACTGTTATAGTAAATTTGCGAAGGTAGATACAGTCGACACCCCATCAACCTTTACATACGTGCACTCTAATTAGTTACGTTAAAAGAGACTTTACAATAAAAATGTACAGGTTGACCTGCTGTCGACTAAACCTATGGTTTAGTTAAGTCTGCATAAATACTTACGTAAGCAAATAAAATATATGCGTGTTCCACTAACACGTTTAAACATAACCGGTATTACTTAGAAAAACACGATGCCTCAAAACCAAAATAGTGGTGGTAAGTATCTCCCTTTAACCATAACTCTTTGACACAGACTTATAATATCCCTTTTCATACAATCTACTGCTGTATTTTTGTCTCTACCTAAAGGCTTTTTAACCAGGATACCATTCACATGTATGAGGTAGGTAATAAGAGGTGAAAAACTGTAAGCTTCAGTACCCATCGATAAATTAAACCACTTCCAATAAGTTTTAAAATTCTAGATATTTTTTTCACAAACTTGACGAAATAAGTTTTAAGATTGTATGAAAAATAGTAAAAGTTACATTGTGAATCTTAAACTAGGTCTTATTGAATGTGGTTTATTTGTTATCGATACTGAAGAAACCGTTTTCAGATTTTACCGTTCCTAGTCAATATGCTTTAGAATCTTACCACCCACCAGTCAGATATGAAGAACCCTTTGCAACAAACTCCTAGTATGGGTGGAATGAACCTAGTAGGCCCTCGTTCCATTCCCTTAGTCAAGGTCGCTTTCTAACCAAGGACCGGTCCCTCAAAGGGAATCACACTGTAGCCAAAGGTCCAACAGACGTAAACAAAATTCCAGAACCACTTTCACATAAGCATCGGAAATGTATAGGATTTGAATTTTTATCGTTAATTATGCTAACATCAATAAATTTTCCTTTACTACCTAATTAGGTAACTTTTGTTGCACAATAAACTATTGTCGATAGTACATATTTGTTAAACAACATCAGGTTCAGATCAGATAAGATCCCACCAAAGCGACTTTCCTCATTATACACCGGGAAGTGTGGGTTCGAATCCCGGCATGTACCAATGACTTTATTTTCTACTAGGTAACGTATATTTGTGAAGTTAAAGTAGCAATACCACTCGAAACCCTAGTATCTGAGGTATTTACAGTGCTGAGGCACTTGCTACGTACAATGGCTCAACTAGTGCGGAAATCTACAGTCGAACTAGAACTAGAATGCTCACACCGTAAAAAATATCAGCAAAGATAAAATACTGCCGATGCCGTCACAGAAGCATTTCATATATTCAATCCCTACGGACTAGCGACCGTTTGTGTTTGACACAAGGTTTATAGATGAACTTTCAGTTTGGACCCATATGTTCTGAAAACCCATCAATTTCTATTCTGCAAGAAATTGGTATTTGCTAAGAGAAAGACTATGTGTACATTTATGACACTCGGCACTATCATAAAAGCTTTATAGCTGAACTAAACCTTACCTAGATAGGTACTTCAGCCTGTGTTGCGAACTGGGTCAGTTGAGTAAGTAACACAACCTGATGATACATGGCTTGTATTGAGAAATGACAGCCTCACGCATGTATTGTGGATGGACACGGATCGACTGCAAAGGACCAAAGGATTTGATAACTGATAAGTTTTGTTGCTTTTTCATAAAGTACCTATTCTACGTTCTACGTCCGTTCGTCCGTCCGTACGTTCTGCCATCGTTCTACGAAAAAGCATGAACCACATTTAAGCGTGGGATTGATAAAAACAAGATACATAGATTAAAATATCTTAACTTTCGTTGCCAACCTACCACGAGCCCTTTTTTAGGTCCATAAATCAATGAGACGTCAAGGGGATTTCGCTATTTGCATAGAATCAAAACGACCTTATTAGACATTTATATGCGTATCTCCACCATATTTATAGCTGTTTTATGAAAAACATAAAACCAGCCAAATGCGTATCGGGCCACGCGCAGTGTAGGATTCCGTAGGAGGGGTTTACCTGCTTTACACAACTAACAACTTCATTGAAGTAATTTTCAATGGAATTTGTACGAAGTTTTCCATTTATAAGTTGGTCGCCTATTACTCGTTAACTTTTAAAGCCTACCTAGAAATAGTAGGATTCCGTTAAGTTCATTATAATGTGCTACAGCCCTGAATTTTGTCACGTTTCTACAATCAACCGTTTAGCCGGGAGATGACGCTGTACTCCAACAAAAATTTGTGCTTTAAACCTTAATATTTCGCAAACGGATCCCTAAATCGCAAAATGGTTTTCCGACACTCATAATATTTGAGTGTAAATAGGCAGTTAGGCGACAAAACGACCAACCAAAATTTCAGCTTTCTAATCGTCTCTTAGCTAAGCCGCGGACAGACAGACATACAGAAAGACGTCTACAGAACCCTAAAAAACCCATAGGTTTTAAGGCAAATTAACATGTTCCAATCGAATCCACATACGTAAGCATATCAAGTTTCGATTGTTGTGCTTCAGTATTTTTTCTACAAAACAAATATTTTATTAACCAATCTAAGGAGAAAATCAACTATTAGGAACATGAATTCAAAATGCTTGGATTAAAACTATTTCGTATGCAATCTAAATGGCATTGCAATAAATTAGCATAATCCAAATTAAAAATTAGCATAGTACCATAAAGGAAGCAAGACGTAGGTCTTCTTGCTTTGGGTTTTACCACCAATTTAGAATGAGGGAGAGACAATTTAGATCTTAACTCAGTTGGGTCTTTTCTTAATCTTAGGTAAGCAACACACGTTATGCATTCAGAAAAGATTATCAACTTTTCAAGCCTCTGAAGCGATAAAGCAATAACGCCAGTCAACTAATTCAAATAACGTCTTTTTTGCAGAAAATGAGACAAATAGCATCGCTCCTTCTGGTGGTAGCTGCGGCCGCAGTGTCGCAGGCGCAGTTCCCAAACGGTCGCATTCTGGAGCCCCCAACGCCCTCTCAATGCGTGCAGCGCGTCATCCACGAGCGATACGCTGACAGTAAGTACCTTTAGTATAAAATCTAATTTGGCTTGTAAATACAGAAATCCTGGAGACGAGGCGATCGGAGATGCAAATATAGGAGGTGACAGAACATGCAAATTAGGTATAAGATGTCCCCGTAAAAATTGCAAATAATACTTACGGCCACACAAAGACTTCATTCAGGTCATGTTTACTCGATGACATAAAGGATAGAGATACTTCACAAGTGTGGCTATTTTCACTACTTACACCAAAATTTAAGAAAGGTGACGGAGCTTATCTCTAAACCTCAAGATTCCTAGTCGTAGCAACGAAAAAACAGCGCAAACGTGACCATATCTCGCCGAGATAACAAACACGAAAGCTCTTTTTAAAACAAATATTTGGGGCTCCGGCCAAGATAACAACTCTTCCATTAGTACGGATGGGGACGCGAATAATATGTGAAGCAAAGGAATTGTGTGTTATGTTTACAAATACCCTAATAAGAGTAAACTAACATAATACAATTGTCCTCGGCACAATAAATTTTTAAATACAGCTGCAACGTTTTTGTGTCAACCATATTGTGGCATAAAATTAAGCTGTCTTAACGGTTGAGTCATGATCCCACTTGGCCGCAAATGATAGGTTTTTTCACAACATATGTACACGGCCCGGATAGCTCAGTCGGTAGAGCATTGGACTTTTAATCCAAGGGTCCAGGGTTCAAGTCCCTGTTCGGGCGAACGTTTCTTTTAGCAAATTATACATTTTATTTTGACACCCGTGTAACCATAGAATATACATCGAAGTAAATTATAATTTGGAGCTATTTAATTACGTGATGAGCAGAGTAAACAAACCAACAAAAACAAATGAGAATTGAAAGCCTACTCAAGACAAAGTAATGTAATTTCTCCAATTCTTTTCCAATACACAATAGGTAGATTGCTTTCGATCGCGTCTCTTCTCGCAGTAACATTGTTTGAACATGAAAGTCTTTACCCACTGTCTTTCGATCATATTATTAGTTTCTCTTACACATGTGGAGCCACGCGATGAGAAAATTAACAGACAATGTCCATTATTCAACTGTCTAATATTAACCTAATTAGGAACCCTAGAAACTCAATCTGGGTCATATACCAAATAGATGTGACTTTTCACAAAGTTATTTAATTCTTGGGATCACCCAAAAGTATATGATAACAAACACATTGTATAGAGCTTAGCAATCGTCGAAGACCCTACAAGCTTCTCTTTCAAAATGGCCATGTTCGTCAACAGACAAGGGCTACTTCTTCTCCTGGCGGGACCCGGCACTTCGTGGCGTGGAGGAGGACTGGCTCAGCGCGAGGAACTACTGCCGTCAACGGTGCATGGACCTCGTCTCCTTAGAGACTAGCGACGAGAACGAGTGGATCAAGAGCCGTATTGTTCAAGATAAGGTAGGTAATAAATGGCAAATTCATGTCCCAAAAACATGAGTTTCGGACAGTATTGAAAACTGGAGTCTAAAAGCGTGTTTCGTTTCGATTAAGGTCGGGCTTTATGTTCAGTTCTAAGTCTGAAGCTTCCTATTTCACAACAGACGTAGCTTAGTTAACGACCTCACTTAAGAGTTCAGGAATGGCAAGATTGCTTTCTTTAAACTTCCCCAGCCAGATGAACTCTCAAGGAGTAAGGTCAACGGGTGTGTGCAACTATGCAATTATACTAACACGCATGCATAATTAGAGAGTGGCGAAGTGAAGAGAGCACAACCTTGCTCCTCGAAACAATTAGAAAGGCAGCAGGCGACATTTAAAAAACAATAAAGGCGTCAACAAGCCGATGGCTAACAATGCTAACAACCCATCCGTCACGAGATTAGACGCTAAGCTTGGTTAGTACAAGCTAAACATCGATGTTTACCATTTGCCATGTACTAATATGCATCATTACAAATGAGGGACCCTGAGCCGTAGCTCAGACGACTGAGTTAGGTCTACCCTTGGCCCAAATGACAAAGAATGAGCAAACTCTACAGCTCCCTCCGTGTGGTGCATATGTGATAATTTGTAAAACGGTCATGGGCTCACAAAAGAAAAGACCAATTAGTTCGAGCTAATCATACCGTCAAAATGTTCTTCAAATTGAGCCTGGTTAACGAAAACTTGCATAAACACTAGTCTAAGTTATACATTCAAAACATCTCTCTAAAACAAACACGCTGAACAATGTAAGAAATAGAAAGTGTCGGTTATTCTTTGAACGATATTTGTTACAAATTCTTAACTTGAACCATATGTACTTTCGTAATGGCGTCGTCAGCCAAAAGAATAGGTGCCCCATTGTTATTAGGAGGCGTGAAAATGTTACCCGGTTGGTATTTGACACAGTAAGAAATGTAAAAGTACATAAGGCTTCGCTTGGAGATCAATAATAATAATATGACAAGTTAGGTCAGAAAATATGCGCTAGTCCCACAATTTAAGAAGCAGTTGAAAGAGCACTAGGAACTTTGAGCTATTAGATGGTTAACCATAATCTACATTAAGATTTTTGGTAATTTATGTACTTAGTTTATTTTGTACACTTATTTAGACCCGTTTTTTACCGCTGTTCCGACCCTCCAAGGTTTGTTTGAGATTTCTTCCAATCTCTTACAGAGATAAGCTCGCCTTTGTGCATGATATTTCTTATGTAATGTCCTGTTCAATGTTTCGTGTGCAATAAATAAAGTATATTACACAGGTCGCACCCAGCAACAGATGAAGGGGATATAATTATATACCCAGATATATCCGGTAGAATATGTAAAACACGACGCTTCACAGAAGAATCGAAACCATACAGAACACTTTTCATTAAACTTTTTTTGCGTCTCCGCCTATAACGATCTTCCAATGCCGATGGGAAAATTAATTCATCGGAACGGAGACAAAAAACTTCATCTATGATTTCTCCGGCCTAACATATTCCTACAACCCCAATAGAGAAGGCGTCTGCTTTCCGTTACACATTGTTGGGTACCATTACTATGGTATTTGTACCAAGAAACGATAAGTCGTCTGTGTCGTGATGCCAAATTATTGGTCACCGCTCAGGCCCGAGTCACAGTGCAAATAAAGACCCGAGTATTGTCATGGAAATGAGCAGCGAAGCGACGCCGCGGGCGGGTCACGTCAAGCATGCTGTGAATTGTCTAAAGACGGCAGAGGGCTGGCCGACGCTAATTATGACAAATTGTATTCAGCTGCATACCACTCGCATTATCGCTTCAGATAATCCGCCGTTCGTGTGCTTTACTAATAGCTTTAAGGTTTTTTTAATAAGGCACTCCGCCATTGTTTGAATTGCCCTAATGGGTTCTGCAAACAACAAGCTATTAAGTAACATGTTCGTCTTGTTTTCAAGGTGAAGTACATCTGGACGTCCGGACGGCTGTGTGACTTCAAGGGCTGTAATCGGCCTGACCTGCTGCCCAACGAGATCAACGGCTGGTTCTGGACCGCCGAGCTGCAGAAGCTGGCGCCCACCACCAACCGCCAGCAAAACGACTGGTCGGAGGGCGGCGGCATTGGAAAACCACAGCCCGACAACAGGGTAAGCGAGTTGGCTCGCCATCAACTTTAAACAATAGTGGCGCAACCCGTTCCACCCTAGGTAATAAAGTCATGTGACGTTATGCAACCAGTAATGGTAATGAATCGGATTCCCCGTATCGTTAAGTAATGTTTGTCATAAAACAAGTTGACTAACCGCGCCCCGTGGTGTTGCAATGTAAACGAAAGTGACCCGGGCATATTTATGCGAAAATGCGCATGCCGAAGGGCGCACCCGCATCGCGGGCAGATGGAACCCACTTTCTACAAACAGTTAGCCGGCCCAGGTCGGGCGACAAAAGCTCATATTTATTCGGGCTGCGTACACCACGCAGTCGGTGACTTTCGCCGCGGCAGACGCGCCGCGAAATAAACAATAACGTAATATGCAAGTTGCGGTTACGCACGCGAGTCATCCGCATCCGCTCTTTGTCAACGCACCATTCATTCTAGAAACGTTCAATTCAAGGCCCACGGTAAAAAAGACAGAGGAACGGGTGACGCGAGACAAAATGCTTATGTAAGACACGAATTCAATTATCACCAAAAACCTATTGTGTGACAAAAAGCGAAATTAGATGCGCCACAACAAATGACCATCGAATGGCATTAACATCACGATGCCTATTGATCGTTAACATACCTCTGAACTGTTAGTAACTAGATTTGTTGAGCATTTTAGGCTTTAGGATCATGGGTACATTTGGCTCTGCTTTGTTAGGTTAGGATTTCCAAACAGGGCCTACACTGCAAATGAAAAATGCCTCAGCTCGCGTGTTCTAACTATCACGAAACAACTTAATTTACATGATTTTTTTTTTCATTTCCTGTTTTTTTACCCTTACCTCTTCCCTAGGAGCTGATCCAAGGTGGAGCGGCGGAGCACTGTGTGGCCATCCTGAACAACTTCTACAATGACGGTGTGCACTGGCACGACGTGGCTTGCCACCACCGTAAGCCCTTCGTCTGCGAGGAAAACGACGCGCTACTCAAATACGTACGATACACCAACCCAAACTTGAGGGTTTGAAGATACAACCACACCTTACGCTACATCCACCGGCAACCTAAGCGAGATAAGAGGTGCGAAGAGATGCGAGGGTGGACTGGGGAATAATTTCGTATCGTCTACCATCACCCACATACAGCAAGCGAATGAACTCAAAAGTTTCGTCCAGAACGTGTGGATCAGCCATTAGAAAAACATCGTATTTTGTAAACCACCGAACGAAAGTTTATGCTCTTACATAGTTATACATTTAACGGGTCTAATTGCGAATTAAGAATCGTCGGGTAATTAAGTTTACCTAATAAATAATCCAGTTAGATATGTAACTATGTATGTGCATCACGAGTCATAAAAAAAATTTTTGGCTCTTTGTTTTACGATAACTAGTGTCTGTGTCATCCTAAAATGAATAGTCCAAAACTCAATTGTCAACGCATCCTGTGTAGCGGAAAATGACCGACCAAAAACTAAAATTACTCAAAACACTGCCACAAGACAGCAACTTTTTTGTCACTTAGGGAAGTATCTTTACGTTTCTAGGTAAAACTTATTTATTTTCGCATAAACTCCGGTTGATACGGATTATTATACGGATCGTCAGGCCCATAAATATTTTAAGTTTACCTCACTAGTGCATGTATTTATTTCGCAGTATTTTATAAACAACCCAGTAGTCGTAAACGCAGATTAATGTTCTGAGTAATGTGAAATCTGTCAATAAAGACTGCTTTAATTTTTTTTATTACATATAAGACTGTTATTATTTCATCAACCGACACGTGCATGCTATATATTCAGCACAATTTTATTGACAATCCTTGGGACTGTCAATTTTTCCTCTCGTTTGGAAGGCTGAGAGTTTAAGAGACACATTAAAACATAGGTAAAAACTTGAGGCACTTATGAAATAGACTAAATAACTAAAGGATTAAATTCCATGGAGCCTTTGAGAGTTAGCCCAGTGGGCAGCTTTACAGTCCAAGTAAATCAAATCCAACTGTTATATAAGCCAAGTATATTTTATTAACAATAAATTTACTCTTATAATCCTAGAACAAGTGTCATCAAGGGGCAATGAGTCTGAATAAGTAGTGCACAGTCCGGGGCGAGTTTCTCTTGGCCATCACATACCAGATGATTATGTCGCAGAAGTAGATCAGAGACAGGAGCATGCTCACATGCATGAGACGGCAGAGGCGGAGGAAGCTCAGCTTCAGACCGAAGCTATATGGCAAAAAACTATATAATTTAGATTCTCTACAATAAATTCACTTTTCATGTAAACTAATGATTGTCCAATAACAAAGATTTCTAGAATAAACGTCTTGCAAAAGGAAGTTATCATTTGCAAAGCTACAATGCTACAGTGTTACTCCAAACAGTTCTGAAGTTTCAACCCTTCAATACTTTACTTTCTTTCTCAAAATATACCTCACCGGCTTCTTTTTCTAGGTTAGTCAGCATCTGATTATTTCTAAAATACTTAAGCTCCAACATGTTTCGAAAGGATATTAAAATTTGCAATATCTAAATGCTTGGTACAATAACCGAACAACTAATTTTTAATGTACATTTGCATATTATTATTCTCTCTAATGTATTTGTTACGAAAATTTTTGTTAAAAAATACTCACTCTCTATTAGCAAATTCATCAATGTCAGCCGTCAAGGACTCTTCAGACCTCAAAGGGTCTGGTAGCTTCATGAAATCTCTGTCAAACTGTTCCTGCAAGCAGCAAATCCGTTCCATGACAAACAGGAGAAGTATCGCCCAGAAGTACTCGAACTCAAACATCATGTCTTTCATTTTTTGCCCTCGATCATTATAATGTGGTAGCCAAATTTAGTTTTCACAGGTGGATCAGTGTATATTGGATTGTTGACTGTTGATATGGGTAGCGCAAATGCAGCATCCTGGAATGGGCCCACCATTGACCCCCTGGTCTGCCAGCCCAAGTCACCTCCTTGCCGCGCCTTGTCCTCACTGTAAGCTGCGGCTACATCAGGGAACTTCTGGCCGGCTTTGATTTTTTCCAGTGCTTCCAAACATTTTGACTGTTTCTCGCAAAGTATGTGACGGACCTTGACAGCTGTCCCGCCTTTTTTCTCTTTTGCCGCCGATTCTGTAATGAATGAAAGAGTATGTAGGTTATATACTCCAACACAAAAATAACCTATAATAGTGACGAGGACGTGTTGGTGAATAAGGTTGGATGGGATGATTTCTCAAAGGCCCGTAGTTATTTTGATGCAAACTTAATTATTATTAGCTAGTATAAATCAGCTCAAAACTTCTCAAACGATAGAGTGACACAAATTATAAGAATTTGTACCTTTTGCATCGCCTCCGGATTTTCCAGCACCGCCGCCTTTACCACTTCCTCCAGCCTTTCCACCTTTCTCAGCGGGTTTTTTAGGAGGCATTTAGACTATTGGATAATTATTAGCAAAGATATATCCTTCACTTTTTCTCATACAAATAAATGTCACGCCGCCGGACCATGCAAAACGTAAATAAACTGTTATGCTACTTAAAAAAAAGTATACCAATTGAGGTTTTCACCCTCATCATTAGACAGAGAACACACAACTTTTCTAAATAGTCGCATAGCAAGGCACTGACAATGTTGCAACATGAAAAAAAACATGATGTAGGAAACGTTCAAAAATGTAACAAGCGTCGCGTTCATTCAAGAGCTGGAGAATGACGAACAGCCAGGAAGAAGAAACAAACTTACTAAAAAATAAAAAGCCGAATGTTGATGTTGAAAACTCAATGAAGAAATTTGTTTATTGCTAATATGACAGCTGACGACCGCTATTTGGTTTTTTTTGTGATGTCATGTCATAATGACCAGTGCCACTCGCGTCAGCAATATCTAACTTTAACAGCTCATTAGTCTAAATCAGTCCAGCCAGCCATTTCGCCTCTTCATAAACTATAACCAATAAACCATGTATCCATGTACGCATGAAAAACATAACCAAACGCATGAAAAACATAATCTTCCTTTAAGGTCGTTTTAGCGATAAGACCGCTAGTTGTATATAATTAACATAGATAGGTATTTAAGATCTTTCACGTAGCTTTATAATGTATGGTGTGCAACTGTCCAAATCTAATACACAGTTGCTTAAAAAGGCCATTTTGTTTGCCCAACAACAGATCAACCTTTTTAGGGTTTCGTGCCAAACTGGACTCTATTACTAAGACTTCACTGTCCGTCTGTCTCACAGACGATAAAGAGATATGGTCTGTCTGTCTGTCACCAGGCTATGTATCTCATAATCCGTGATAGCTAGGCAGTCGAAATTTTCACAGATGATGTATTTCTGTTGCCGCTATAACAAAAAAAAACAGGATAAAATAAATATTTAAGGGGGGCTCCCATACAAAAAACGTTGTCTGAAGACAGCGCTCGCCATCTAGCGGCCATCTATGTAACCTTCACAGCGCCGATGTCATGTCGTTAAATGTCAATGTTATACGCTTCTTGTTGGTTTCTATAGATGGCGCTGTTTTCAAATTCAATCTTTGTCTATGTTGTATAGATAGAGTTCCCATCAGCTAAATTACGGACCCAGGACAAAAACTTCAAAACCCCGACATTTGGGTGAAAAACAGATTTTTCCCCGGGCTCTAAAAATTTGCTAGAAGCTAGCGAGCTAGAAATTTTTTTTACAATAAAATAAAAACATAGTTAAATCAACTTAAACTTAAACCTCATGAAGTCTGGTAACAAACATAATTAGAAACCCTTCTTTTTGGCACCAATGAAATTATAAATCATTAAAAACAAATTATAAACTGTGCGGAGCGGGGCGACTAGGGGGACACGTCACGTCACGAGTACACGGCTATATTTGCCGCACCGAATTTTTAACTATGAAATGCTGTAAGTAATTTATCAAGTTAATTTCCCCTGACATAAAACAGGTCCGGGTTTCACCCGGATACTTTGTAAAACCCCGCCCGGACGCCCTCCAAACTAGGAAAAATCCGGGGAAACCCAGACGGATGGAAACCTTATGCATAGCATTGAATTTTAAATTCAATGTGCAAGATAATGTACGGAATGTCGACGGAGCCGCGGCCACAGTAATTTACATCCTTTTTGGCCGCGGCCGCGGGCGGGGACGCCCGCCCTAGCAATTATCCGCAACTGTCAAACTGACAACGGATCGACCGCCATATTCTGTAAAGTTCAGAGTTTTATCAGTTTTAATAAGGTTTCATTTAGTCCATTTTTTTTTATTTTGTCCAGTTTTTGATCGTATCGACAGTGTGACCACTATAAGAATATTTCTACTTTTTTGGAAGATTTGGAGCAAAGAGTTTGAGACTTGGTTGTGCGAAAACGTCTAGTAGATTATGCGTTCCTTAAAAAAATATGTATGATAAAAAAATATAAAACAAAACAAAAAATTGTCTGAGAGAGTCCCACCCTCAGACAATTTTTTGTTTCGTTTTTTATTTTTTTCTCAATGAAGTTTCTTTTTAATTACAGATAATTGTAGCAATTTGATTAGAATGTTCATGATCTTTTTGGCGGGAACGGGAAAATAGTCACAGATCCTTTGCATATCGCTTACTGTCTTTACAGTATATGTGTGAGTAGTTGACTACTTTAGTAATTGCCTAATAGTAATTCAATACGCATCACACTACGTCGATTACTCACACATATTTACTGTAAACACAGCAAGTGATGTGCAAACGATCTGTGACTATGTTCACGTTACCGCCAAAAAGATCTGTGCAGACTATAGTAAGCCTCTCAAGTTTCAGTTATTTTGTTAGGATTAATAGCTATATTAAGGGCCGGTTTTTGAATTGAGAATTTCACTAAGCAAATACTTAAGTAACGTCCTGTCACGCTCTTTTCTGAGAAATTTGAAGAGACAGCACTACAGTTAACTATTTACTAGTTCAGAAACTGGGCCTAATTTTAGATTAAACAAGTGAATATAGCTATTAATTTATTTAAAGTTTTATTTATTATTATTAAAATTCTTTATTGCATTTAAAGACACAGTTTTGCATTTAGGCGAGCTTAATGCTACTTAGCATTATCTACCAGCTAACCTAAGTTATGACGAAAACAGTTAAAACAGGACGGCAATAAATTTTACTACAAAATAATGAAATCAATTTTCTAGTACCTACAATGCGTGGTACTACAAAATTGGTACCAAAGGGTAAGGCGTCCCTATTAACTATTCCTTATTACTAGGGTCCCTAACCCAAAGGGTAATAGATATCTTATGAACCGTGATAGCTAGACAGTTGAAATTTTCTCACATGATGTATTTCTGTTGCCGCTATAACAACAGGTATGTACTAAAAATAAAATAAAATAAATATTTAAGTGGGGCTCTCATACAAAAAATGTGATTTTTTTATCGTTTTTTGCTCGAAATTAATAACGGCAACAGGTAGACACTTGAAATGTTCAAATGTTGTATAGGTAATGGTACGAAACCCTTTGAGCGTGAGTCCGACTCGCACTTGGCTTTTTTTGGTTTTAGTTATTGTAGACGATAAAGTGTTGTTTTGTGTAATTAGTATTTTTACTAGTTAGTTTAAATCTTTCATACGTGTAACGCCATCTGTTGGCTGAATTGTTTTGAGCTAAACAAAGCCTGACCTCACGCGCGTCGGTTCAGCAGGACCTTTGCACATGCGTATTATGGATTAAAAAAAGGAGAAATCTGCTACCCCCACCGCGGCCATATTTTTTTCAGTTTTTTCCAGCTACCCTATTTTCTATGTTTTATTGTGCCATATTTCATCGCCACACCGACGTCTACCTGTCACATGAAAACCTCATCTAATGCTTTTAATACTGAAAGGCAGTCCGTCCGTTACAGTCAAAATTATTAGTTAAGTTTATTAGCCCCAATTTCAGACAGGTCTTGTTAAACGCTTCTTGTTGGTTTCTATATATAGCGCTGTTCTCAATGCTCCTAATCTATATTCTCTCGATGTTGTATAGATAATGTGCGAGTCCGACTTGCACTTGGCCGGTTTTTATTCATAGCTTTCCCACGTTGACTACCATGCGCCACTTGTCCAGCCATGACAGGGTCTGACTAGCGAAAGACGTCCCAAGAAAACGGCGGCAAATTTAAAAAAATCTACATGTGGCCACATTGACACATTGATTTTAGTTTTTTTTGTTAGTCAGGCGTAATAATCAGCCTAGGTACATGGTTTTTATGACATGTGTTTAAGCAGCACAGCGCTAGCAGACGTGACTTGTGTAACCGAAAAAAAATAACATAACGTAAAACACAAACAACTTTTACTAAGTACAAAACATGGGTATAAATAAAATTTAAAAAACAAAACTAGGTTTTCACCTCATGTTTCATAGTGAAAGTTGTTTGTATTCATGAGTATAATCACGTCAGTTTTTATCGGTAACTAATTACATTGAATTTAAATGGAAATTCAATTTTTTAAATAAATAGATAACTTTATTCATAACACAACAAAAAGAAAACTAATTGAATTAAGAAACTGGACTTAACTAATATAAAAATGAAAAAAATATATTATAAATTCAATGCAAGTCATAATTACCAGTAACCCTGTGTTACAAAGCGCAGTGTCGAGCAATACAGCCAAAGCGCAGTTAACTCATGTTTTGTTGAGGTTGGTAGAAAGGCGGATGAATTAAAGTAACGTTATTAATATTTTCAAAATAATATAAGAGTATCAACACGTTTTCATAAAACTATGAAGTACAACTCTGACAGGAAAAGTGTTGCCATTTAAAAGTTTTGCAAAAAGAGCCGTGGACATGTTTCGCTGGTCAGTCTAAAATTTGGTAGATTGTATAAATACTTTAAGTAGATTTCAAACAAAAAAGTGGTCACCCAGCGTACCGTAAAATGGCCAAACGTCACTTTTTTGCGATTTGATATTCTACGTTTTATTATTTTAGTTTTCCGTGTTTCGCGGATTATTTCTTAGTATTTTCCTATTTTAGGATTAATTATAATTAGTTTACTATGTTGATGTATAATCCGTCTCAATGAAAGGTAAGCGTAGCAATGTCAACTCGTGATTCGAATTGGTTTTCTGCAAACGTTTACATTTCAATAACATTATGCTTATTGCGAAATGCGCAGATCTACTAACCGCCGAGGACGGCACGATGGGGATCATGTACGAGAAGCGGCCGCTAAAAAGGCCGCGGCTTGGGCCCCCAGACGTGTACCCTCAAGAGTCCCGGCAAAAAGAAGACGAGCTTACATCAACCAACGTGAAACATGGTTTCTCCACTACAGCTCCGTCCAGCGATGAGTTCGGCACGGCTAGACACATCAACTACTCCGCCAGCAAAGTATGTAGCACATGAACTTACCTAAAATGTTATACCTGCTGTAAACCCACAAACTGCTAAGTGCACAGTTATGTAAACAAAAATCAGGTCAAGCACAGCTCTTTATTTATAATTCTTATGGAGGTTTGACCGTCAGGCTTGGGGCTATTGACATAAGAAATTTCTCAGCAAAAGCTTTAAGAGTAGTTCTGTCTCTAAAGTTTTTAATCCTAAAGTATACAGATTGGGCAATCTGTTTGCAGCTGTGAATACTTTTGGTATAATATGTATGTACATAAGGAATTCCCTGTGACTTAATTCAAATAGGATTCTGTGTGATGTATTTTCCCCTTTGCATGTTTTATCTTAATTCTAGACATAGCCAAATTTTATCGCAATCCATTCAGCAATCAAAGCAGCAACATGTAACCACCTAAAAATATAAACTTTCATATTAGGAAGACAAGGCTGAACAAGGTAATAAGTAAGGTGTCGAAACTGTGTGATGAACCTAATAAGAAATAATTATAAAGTCCATAAGTAATGCAGGCTGACCCAGTTCCTGGTTTGAGAATTTCTGCAGTTGAGAGTAGTTTTATTTTGATCAAAGCTTTTATTTGTAATGTGTCCAAAGTATTGTTCATCTCAGATGTAGGTTTGTCAATAAACTGGTTAAAGTTTGACTTAAGTATCACTTCACCTCATATTCTTATTTAATAAATCAGAAAATAGAAGTTATATCATTTTATAAGATAAGATAGATAAGAATATTCTTTATTGTACCAGGAAAAACACAAACAAAATATTTACAAAAATACAGTACAATTGGCAGCCTTATTGCGTATAGCAATAACTTGATTAAAAACTGAACAAAACCTTACACTTGCAGATAGGTCAGTTCTTCTCGGGGATCCTGTCCAAGAAGGAAGAGCTGAACACCTTGCCAGACTGTGGCAGAAAGAGGCCGCAGGTCAACCCCAAAGACAATTTTTGGCCGGCCACAGCCCGCACTAAGGCACAGATTGACGCGTGGTTCAAGGATTTAGCTGGTAAAAAAATATTTCGTTATTTGTGTCACTACACCTTAACAAATTGTTACACATGCCTACACATAATAAGAGTAATAAATTGTTTATTTTCAGTAATAGAACTTAACATATTTTACACTTTGAAATAAATCTAATTAATAAAAAAAAATTAGTAAAGTGCGAGTCGGACTGGCGCTCGAAGGGCGTAAATATTTATTTAAACATAATATCTATTCTGTTTTAGTATTTGTTGTTATAGCGGCAACAGGAATACATCATCTGTGAAAATTTCAACTGTATACTATAACAGCTCATGATAGACAGCCTGGTGACGGACGGACGGACAGCGGAGTCTTAGTACGCTTACCCTTTAGGTACGGAACCCCAAAAATCTTGTGTCACAGTGTTTGTTATCGAACTTCTCCAAAACGGCTTAAACAATTTGGTAGGTCTAAGAAAACGTCGTAGGGTAATTAATATGGCAAAATAATGTTTGCTGGGTCTAACCATATAAGCCTCTATTTCTTGACAGAGAAATTACAAATTTTTACTTTAAACTATTATTTATGTAAGTTTATTATTAAGTTTAAGTACGTATTTGCACCAACTACCCATCTCTCTTTCTGCTTCGGCAACTTTTCCGTCACAAGGTTGTCTGGAAGAAATTGCTTGTAGTAATAAGGCCGCCCATTGTACTTTTTCATTGTAACTCTCATATTTTATACCTCTTGTTTCTTGTGTGCAATAAAGAATATTCTTATATTATTTTTAAAGTGTTCATATTTTACATCACATGACACTAGCACTGAAACTCGTCAAGTTATCTCTCAACATGTCCTCCCATATTGGCAATGCTATCCTATTCAATGCTACTCTTCTAAAGTTCTGTGGCAGATCATCTATCCATCATTTTTGTGGGCTTCCTCTCCTCGTCTTCCCGTCTCTTAGGCTTTAATCTATTACCCTTTTGGTCCATTTGTCTGTTATATCTCTCAGTATGTGTCCTTCCACCTCTACTTTAACTGACTTTGAATGATGTGAGCAGTCTTGGTTGTTTCTGCTATATCTCTGATCCTTTGTTTTTCATACACATACATACAGAAACTCGCGCCCGTATCCCAGAGGGGTAGGCAGAGACCAGGGACTGCCATTTGCCACAATCCTGACAGATCACTTTCGCTTCCTCAACATTCATTAGTAATTGTTTTTCATTTAGTCTAATAATCATCATACTTCTTTGCATGGAGTTTTGACATAATAGAAGTTTGTGTTCTGACATCTGTGAGTTATGATTAGGCTACCATAAAATAAGTATTGCCTAACCCAGGTTACTAGGATATACGTGGTGAACTAGTGATCAAACTTTTTCTATTTCACAGGCAGCAAACCGCTCTCGCAGTTAGTTAAAAAAGCCCCCAACTTCAACAAGAAGGAGGAGATCTTCATCACACTGACAGAGTACCAGGTGGCCATGCCGCGCGCTGCTTGGTTCATTAAGCTGAGCTCCGCATACACTGTTGCTGTCTCCGAGGCCAAGATTAAGAAAAGGCAACTTCCAGATCCTACCACAGGTTAGTTACCCATAAAGGCGGGTAAAATGGCCTAAGTTGATCCCATAAATCAAACCAAGTTTTTTCTTAGGGATTCTAATTCTAGTGTGATGATGATTCTCTAGAAATGTAGGTGAAGTAGGTGTCTATGCCCTAAGTTATACTGTAGTTAGAGTCAATAATAATTACTTCTGTTGCTATTAGGGGTAGTCATGCGAGGTTCGAACATGAATCACGCAAAGTTCGAACATGGGGGTTGGTTTGCTTAAAACCTCTAATGAAAGTGAAAAACCTCAAGTAATCTTACACAGCATAGTTTGATTCATTACTATGTTAGTAAATATATATGTCAAGTTTTCATTACCTTCTGAACAATTTATAACCTTTTTCTTCTTTCACATTTATTTGTCCAAATCTGACAAATAAATGTTAAAGAAGACTTTATTTGACTTTATCCAATTATGGTTCTTTTCTATTGCTTTCAGAATGGACCACAACCCTGATAAAGTTTCTAAAAGACCAAATCCCTAAACTAGCCGAGTACTATCAGAGTGCGTCGACTGGCAATCTGCCTGAGAAGACGCCGCCTTCACAGTCTGGGCAGGGCACACCGAGCCACAACTCTTCGGGAAACCCTCCCGGAGGCTCCACTCCCAACTCGAATATACCCCCTTCTATGCATTCGCCTGGCAACACTAGCAGTAAGTTGAAAAAAAGTTCTGTGGCCTCTTTTTAATCCTGGCCAGTTACGAATTTTTATCTGACTGCAGAAGCAGAGAGCTTATGTTTTTCGCGCGTATGTATAAATCTTTATGGCCACCCAGTGGACAAAAGGCTTGGTAAAGGTATCGACATCGCGATATAGCCTGTGCACACGGCTATATGGCGTCACTGGAAAAATTAAACGGCGGACGCCAGCTGCCATATTGTTAGAAAAAAGTCAGTAAATAAATAGATAGATAAGTAGAATATTCTTTATTGTATGTACACCAGTATCAATAAAGAAAGAAAAATAAAAACGTGTTTGCTAATAAGTCTTGAACAAGTCTTAGATGAGTCTGTTGAATCTATAACAGGTAGGCCAATTAATTTACCCCCAAAAAACATAATGACAGATCCACCTGATGAGGTTGAAAACTCATTCATCATCATCAGCCATTTGACGCCCAGTGCAGGACATAGGCCTCCTTCGTGGATTTCATAACCATCAGGGGTTTTGCCATAATCGCCACGCTCGGCATGCGGGTTGGCGCTCGCAGTATGCCTTTGGAATCTCAGGAAGATGCTGCTGCCCGTCTCCTGGTAATTAATTTCCTTGGTCGCCTTCTAAGACACCCACAGAAGTAAATTGAGTGACGCTATTCTTAATCCGGCGCCACACGGAAAACTCATTAAGTGCAGATTACTGCCCAGATCCCAACTAAACCTACAAACAGTTAAAAAAAATCATGTATAATTAGTACTTAAGTATTTTAAGCATAAGTGCGTGTGTCATACACCTGTATACACAAATTGTATATTACATTTCACCTAAGTGGATATGGAAATGGAGTAAGATATCCAGGAACTTTATATTAAAAACGGAACAACAAAACGCATGGACCCAGAGTCTATGGAAAACTGAAGTATTACTTTAAAAAAAACCTACAAATGTTACCTCTGAATATTATCAGTGTAAGGGCCGATTCGACCAAACGCGAGTAACTTTTTACTCGAGAGTAAATCACTATTTACTCTAGAGTAAGCAGATTTTGCATTTTACCAACCGCTAATCTAAGATTAAGGAAGCTACTCGAGAGTAAATACTTATACGGCCAATTTCGGCGGAGTAAAACACTATACCCAGATTAAATTATCAAATGTCTATAATCAGTTGTCTGTCACTGCATTATTTTAAGCATATTTGTTTGTTTTGAAATCGGCCTTGAAGAGAAATATTATCTACGCACCACGATGGAACGACTGAGAAATATGTTGGAAGATTCCGACAGTGATGACGATTATGTACCAAGACCAAAACGTCCAAGATGGTTCAAGGAGAGAGTCCATTACTATGATGACCACGACTTTGCGAAGGAAGCCAATTGGGGCTGCGTTTTCGTTTTTCCGCATTCATAATTATTATTTTAATAACAGAGAACGAAAAGAAATAGGTAAACAATAAACAATTCAAGTTTTTCCTGTCAATTGTCAAATACACATGTCATGTCATACTACAAAATTAAATTGTATCGACATTTCAATACAAGCTAGAAGGAACAATGTTGCATAATTTTTTGTCGGTTTATTCACTCGTTCATCATTCTCTTTTAAACCACAGATTAACAATACCGAGGATAATTTACTCCTCGAGTAAGTTGGAAAAACGTAAACGAAGTTATCCAGGAGTAAATCCAAGGAGTAAACTTATTCTCGGAATAGTTACACCGGTGTAACTCCATGTTTGGTCGAATCGGCCCTTAATTATTCTTCTTATTTCTGCAGCCCTCGGCGGATCTACCCCTGGCCACGGCGACAGCCCCAACGACTGGCGGCAAGCGCTGAAGCTGTGGAGCTACTGCTGCCGGCTGGCCAAGTATCTGCTAGACGAGGGTCTGCTGGACCGTCACGACTTCCTCACATGGATCATCGAGTTGCTCGACAAAAGGGGCGCCGATGACGGGCTGCTGAGGTAGGGTTCTCTGTGGCCATTATTTCTTTCTTTCTTTTTTTTTTTTACTTTATGGTTTTGTAAAACAGGTGACAAACAATCAAAGACTGCAGTTGTGGAACTTATGTAAGCTGTTTTTAAAGTCGATTATGCGGCCACACTCACGCTTATATTAATTAAATTGAACTGTTAAGTCAATCGAAATTGAAGCTGACAAAGTACCGCTGCAGGCTGGCCAAGTATCTGCTAGATGTGGGGCTGCTGGATCATCGAGATACTCCACAAAAGGGGTGCCGACGACCTGAGGTAAGGGGCAACAGAAAAGTGGACTATAGTTGAAGCTGAGCAAATTTCTTTTCAAATAAGTCCGCGTTTGTACGTCTACACTTACCTGTTATTTAAGTTTTCAATTTTGGTGCAATAATGCGTAACAAACAAACTAATGCTGCTGGCTAGACAAGTGGCCTGTGAAGTTAAAGGCAGTAAAGACTGAAGTTGTGGAACTTATTGATTGCTACGGTAAGATGTTTATAAAGTCGATTATGCTACGGTACTTGCTTTTATATTGTAGAGTACTGTAATGCTCTACTTATTGAAATACAGATTTAAGTAGGTAGCAATTATTAGTTTTTTATTATACTCTTTTTCATCGATTCCCTAGCCTAGCTGGGGATCGACTCACTTCTAAAACAAAACGTAACGATTCCCTTCAAAATAAGACTAGTAGGCTCTGCCAGCCAACTTCTATAAAGAGGAATCGTTACAGTAGCCAGCCGTAAACCCAATCTCAGTAGAGATTGAAGCTATGGATCTACTTCCGCGGGCTGGCCCAGCATCCTCCCTATGAAATGAACTATGCTTGCAGTCTCATTGGGTATTAAAGGTACCTTCTATTAGCAAGCTGAAGTGGCAGTGGACTGGTCACATCTGCCTAAGACCCAATAAGCGGTGAAACGGCCAACTCGCTGGATTGATCTGCCAATGATGGAGAGGCACTTCAGATAGGAGATTGAGCTCAGATATCAAACAAAAGTCTATTCAGCTGAGGTTCGGCACAAGAAAACCTTTTTTTTTACATTTCTCACATACCTAAACTCAAATCCCTCTTTCCAGGCTCTTCCTCCCTTTGACTCTTCACCACATGTGCGAGTTCGTCCACTGCGAGAGTCTTTCGCGCCGCCTCGCGACCACCTGCGCTAAGAAAGCGGCCGTTATATGTTCCACGCTGTCTGACGCCACACTGCGCACGCTCAACCAGCCGGTCGTGTTCAACAAGACCCAGGAGAGACCAGGGGGTAAGATATAGGGGCAGATACACAGGAGCGACCGAGACCGAGTAGGCTAAGCAAAAAAAAGTGCGTGTCGGGCCACGCGTAGTGTAGGGTTCCGTAGAAAAAGCAGTTTTAATCTGCTTTACAGAACTAACTACATCATCAAAGTAGGTAATTTTGAATGGAATTTGTACGAAGTTTTCCTTTTATAAGTTGGTTGCCTATTACACGTTAACTTATAAAGCCTACTTAGCTGTGATAGTTTTCATTTTAAGTTCATTATGTGTGCTACTGCCCTCATTTTTTTCACGTTTCTACAATCAACCTTTAGCCGGGAGAGGGGAGGGGGACGCCCTGCTCGGACAAAAAATTGAGCAAAATTGAGACGGAACCCTAAATCGATAAAATATGTTTTAAATATACATACATACATAAACTCAAACCTCCCAGAGGGGTAGGCAGAGACCAGGGACTTTCGCTTCCTCATCAATGTTTTTAAACAACCAACTCAAAGATACCTCATTCTATGGTGTAGGCAAGAAAAAAAATTGCATTCCTAATTTACTGTACGTGAGGTACACTAAAAATATTTTTTTTAAATTTTTATTGTAACGTTTCGTCGGCGTGATTAATACGTATGTCTTTGCCAAATTTCAGCTTTCTAGTACTAATTGTCTCTGAGCTAGGCCGCGAACAGACAGACAGACGGACGGACATAGCAAAACCATAAAGGTTGCTTGTTCACAAAGGAGCACTAAAAGCGGCCGTCATGTGTTGCACGCTGTCAACCAGCGTATTCAACGAGACGCAGGAGAGAGCGGGTGGTAAGATAAGAGAGAGAGGAGCGAGTGAGAGGTAGGCTAAGCCAAAGAAAAAGCCCATCTAGTGTTTCACGCTGTCTAACGGCACGCTGCGCACGCTCAACCAGCAAGTCGTGTTCAACAAGACGCAGGAGAGACCGGGAAGTAAGATAAGAGAGAAATGCAGGAGCGAGTGGGAGGTATGATAAGAGTCAGCGAGAGATCTTATTGCCGACCAAACTTTTGACAGAACGGTCGTGGTCCTCATAAAGAGACTTTACTGTGGGCTGATGTTGCGTGCCTCTCGGTTAGATGCTATTCTAACGACCTGTCCACACTGGACTTAACTTGATCGGGCCATCGCATGCATCGCATCTCTCACTCTAAGAATTATTTTAAACAAGCGGTCAAAAAGATAATCTTGGACAAACCAGTTACCACATAATGTAACTTTATGAAGTATCCATACACACAATCTCCATTACACATACATTCATTCACACACAAACACACACCCTCACTCACACACACTTCACTACTCACTCATGACTCCAAACAAAAACTTGCATGCTCATTTGCCCTCTTGTTTATTTTTTGTTTTAGATGTTTGATACATCTTTCATGATTATTACCTAACCTAAAATTAAGTACTTAACTACTCTTGATGTATTCTGCCATGCATTCAATATTTGGCTATCAACCGTTCTTTGAAGCATTTTCCAGCGAGCTTTCCATATAAATCCGCTTATAAATTAATTGGTAAGCTGTGGACAACTGTTATTGGCCTTATTTTTAGTAATTAGTTAATAAGTAATTATAATCAGATTACGCTGTTGTTGTTCCTAATAAAGTAAAATAAAATCAATAAATAAAGTAAATGGCCGTCATATGTTCCACGCTGTCGGACGCCACGCTGCGAGAGAGCGGGAGGTATGATAAGTGAAAGCTACAGGAGCGAATGGGAGGTGTGATACAATCACAGGAGCGAACAAGAGGTGGACTAAAGGCAAATAAAGCGGCCGTCATGTGTTCCACGCCGTTTGACGTCACGCTGCACACGCTCAACCAGCCGGCGTGTTTAACAAGAGACAGAAGAAAGCGGGATGAATGATTAGAGAGAGAGATTTAGGAGCGAGTGAGAGGTATGATAGAGTCTCGGGAGCAAACGAGAGCCAAATTAAGCGGCCGTCGTGTGTTCCCCGCCGTGTGCGCACGCTCAACCAGCCGGCCGTGTTCTACTCCCAAGAGACAGGAGAGAGTAGGAGGTATGATAAGGAGTGAAAGGAGAAAGGTAGTGATAAACTAGGTTAGTATAGTCTTTTAGCTGATGTCCTCTTGCAACGGGAGTTATGATGCCCAACCTTTTTAGAAAGAAAGAAAGACATTTATTGGGCCAAATTAACACATCACAAAAAAAAACAAGCAACATAAACAAGTACAAAGGAAAAACAAGTCACATTAATACAATATAATACAAGACAAAGTCACAGCGTCAGAGTGCATCCTGTGGTGTGTCAAAGTTGCCACAAAGGGCATCTGACTCAGCATTGTGCTGAACGTGTGAGCTCACTTTTTATGTTCACTTAATGTTGTTGTTCTACTCATTTGGACCAGACTCCGCCCTACTTTGCGGAGTGATCTCTGTCTGTCTTTTTAGGGCTCCGTAGTCCGACAAGGAACCCTTATAGTTTCGCCATGTCCGTCTGTTTGTCTGTCTGTCTGTCCGTCTGCGGCCTAGCGCAAAGACCGGTGGTACTAGAAAGCTGTAATTTGGTATGTGTATACATATTTATCACGCAAAGTTAAAGAATAAAATGTTGGATTTTTTTTTTACTGTACCTACCATCAAAAGTGGGGATAATTTTTTTTCTCGTCTACCGCATCATGTGGGGCATCGTTGGATTGGTCGTTAAAAAATTTTGTGGGTATATTGAACTTAAAAGGAAAAGTATCACGGCTAAGTAGGCTTTACTAGTTATTGAGTAATCGGCAACTAACTTATAAAAGTAAAATTTCGCACAAAATCTATTGAAAATTACTTCCATGAAGTTGTTAGTTCTGTAAAGCAGATTAAAAAACCCTCTTTCTACGGAACCCTACATTGCGCGGGGCCTGATACGCACTTGGCCGTTTTTTTTCTTTATTTTTCACTACATTTAGGTTTTTTGAAGGCAGATTTGTTCCGTAGTGTAACGGTGTTGGTAGTTAGATAACTGTCAATGCAAATAAAAAAGAACCTATGCATTCCCAGAAACAAACGGCAGCGGTAGTTGGATGACTATCAATGCAACTAAAAAGAACCTATCCATTTCCAGAAACCAACGGCAGTGTGCCCATGTCGCCGATGCCAGACCCAGCCAACGGCGACGTCAAGCCCAACATATCCCAGATCAAACGCTCCAACACACCAGCAGAACAAAGCCAAGGGACGCCGAACCCCAACCACTCCATCGGGACCCCAAACCCCATGGTTGGCACCCCGAACCCTCAGCCACCAATGGAGGTTCAAGTGAAGGAGGAGCCCGGAGCGTCTCCCAGGGACGTCAAGGGAACGCTCTCGGCGGTCATCACGGCATCTCTGAACCCCGTGCAAGTTGGCTTCGGAGATATACTGAACTGCACATTCCATAGGGACGTTATAATACAGCTGGCTACGGTCTTGCAGGTAAATATAAATTTATAGTGATTTGATTCGAGATGTTGGCAGAGGATGTTTGACAAAAACTGACAAGTGACGTCATAGTTCAAAGCTCAAAGATTTTTTTTCTGTTATTTGTTTTGATGAAGCATTTGTCATGATTTATTGTTGATTTTAATACCGTCGTGTGTATCGTGTCTTAACATATTCGCGGTTGTCCATATGTATTCTTTCTCTTATTATCAGATGCTATAGCTTCCTCTGTCCTCGAATGTGTTAGCCGGGGTTCGGACCAATGACGTTACACTAAAAAAACAGACCTTTTACCGATTTTTTTCTTAGAACTGTCTTATATCCTCCTAAGACCGAGTCTGCATAATTTTGCACGAAATTGTTATTTTTAAGGTCAGGACTTAGGACGTTAAAACAATACCTGAAAACTGCACTTTTCCTTTAGTGTTTTTATTATACCTATACCAAATAAACAGGATTCTATTAATTTCTATTCCTTGCGAGTAGGAGCTACGTTGATGCTCTCTGAGGGGTAGTGCCTCTTTATGTCCAACAAATGTCTTTAGCAAATAGACGTTCTGGTTGACTCAATCACAAACTGGAGTTTTAATCACTTATCACCACAAAGCTTCTCTTCATCATCATCAGCCCACCACTGCAGGGTAGAGGCCTTTTCCCCCGAATACCATCTCTCAGTGCCATCCGCATTCACGGACCTTCCGCCGGCCCAACAATATCGTCCCACCATCGGGCTGCTGGTCTGCCCACTGACCGTCGGCTTGTTCTCGACCGCCACTCTGTGATTATCTACCTGCCATCTTACCCCCTCGCCAAAGCGTTTACACCGAAATATTGTTACCTTTCTTTCAGGTAATCTGTGTGGAATGCCCCTCCGCTATGGTCTGGTCCGGGTGCGGTTCCTCGCTCCAAGGCTCCCCGCTAGACCTGCTACCGGTGCCACCATCGGCGCTGCCCATGCCGCATATGGACTCGTTCATCACTGAGGAGCATAGAAAAATGGCACGTAATGACAATGTCAAGAGACAGTTAGGCCTGAGAGTTTAATACTACCTACTTAGCTGCGCCATTCCAGTTTTTAATTTGTGTCTATGGGTTGAACCGTTAAAGTTTTAAGTTCCCTCCTAAATTCGCCACCATCGGTAACGTTACAATAGCTCAATTGGGAAGCGAGTCTTTGAAACAAGAAGTCTGTAGTTCGAATCCTGGTCAGTAACCCCAAGAAAACAGGTAATAATAAAACGCTGTACGAAACTTGTACCTTGAATACGTATGGGCGTGTTTTCGGATTTATTGGGGGAGGGGGGGAGGAGGGGCGCAAGATGTGACTTACAATTTGTCAGATATTTTTTAGTGGAATTAACAAATTTTTCTTAAGTGTCCTTCACAAACACATCCATTCTGACTACACGGATTTGTAGTAAAGTTATGTAGCGGCTACAAATTATACTTATCAAGACAATCAAAATTTTTGTGATTTGAGCAATGACTTAGACATTACCCATCGAACATTCAAGACATTGGTATATACAAAGGCAGTGTAGTTCATCAACTCATTTACGATGTAAGCTTAATTTACATTATAAATACAACAGCTTATAAGTATTGTACATACACGTAATTATATCTTTTTATAACACTATTGTACTATGTTATGCATGTATGCTGTTGGTGTGCCTAATAAAATAAATATTATCTCTTGATTATGTTTTTGCCCTAGGTATACGAAGCTGAGCAAGAGATCTCGATGAGGAGCAAGAAGGCAGAGAGCAAATGGTGCACAGACAAATGGCAGACTAGTTCACAAGGTATGTTGAAATTTGTCAAAAAATAATTCAGTTCAATGCAATCTAACAGCCCACATCCTAATCCACAGTAAACTACATTACATAGGCCTCCAGCATCAGATATCTATAGCAATTTGCAAGATTTGCAAGCACTATGCTTCCTAGTGCGCAGCATAGGACGACCAGCCACAAGATGGACAGATGACCTCATCCAAGTGGCAGGAAGGCGCTGGATGCAGGCCGCTTCCACCGGTCTTTTTGGAAATCCATGGAGGAGGCCTATGTCCAGCAGTGGACTTCTTGTGGCTCAATGATGATGATGCTTCCTAGATAGATATTTGTACACTTACTAGGAAAGTCCAGCCCTAGTATTTTGTTTGTAAATTTGGAATAAAATAATCAATTTTAATTTTTTTGGATATAGTGAAATATCTAAAAAAAAAATTAACTAAAAAATTAATACTTAATTTAGAGCCCGGACGGCTGTCCGGGCTTTAAAAGTTAAGCTGGTGGGGATCAAACCACCATCGGAATGACATTACAGTATTGATATTAATTATATTCTGGTGTATACAATAAAGAATATTCTTATCTTATTCTATTATTTGTTTGAAGCAATGGAAATCGATTTTTAAATCAGATGTAATCTAATTCTATTTAGCAATTTCTAGAAAATCTCTTTATTTCATGAAGATATACTTGGAGTCCGTCGGCACGATTCATTGTTTTTTCTATAGGTGAAAACTTCATGGACCGAAATGTTAATAAAATATATGATGCTCAGAAAGCCCAAATCTCTAAATAATGTTTAAATTTTGTACCATTAATATTTTGCGATGTTGTGCACGGATTTTCTATTTCTTTAAAACTACAACATAACAGTTGAACTCAGTTAGGGATATACATTTAAATAATAATAAATAATAAAGAAATAAATTGTTTTCCAAACATCATACATACTTTAGGAAGTATCTGTGACAAAAAGTAAATTACAAATTACTATGACATGTCTAAAGTCCCAACTAGGTCACCTTGTACCATGTTTTTCGACGCTACCATTAAGATATATTCCAACTGCTATTATATAGCTAGTTACGCTTCCAGCGCGAGTTCTGGCGGTGTTGGAGGCGCTCGACCGACACTGCTTCGATCGCGTAGACACCAACAATAATCTGGACACCCTGTACAAAGAGGTTTTCGCGAACTGCACGCCAGTGACCAAAGACTCTAGCATCGATACCAAGGATCCGGTAAGCTCCCTTAACTATAATTAGGATAAACTATCCTTTATTACTTAAATTTAAATTGTGTAAATTTAAATAAAGTATGGATAAGACATACACTAAAATAGTTTTTAAACAATTGTTACTAACACTAATGGACCTGAGTTGTCTGAAAAAATAAAAATAAATAAGTCTAATTGATTGACTTTTTTTTAAATGTAATTTTTGACAATTGAAAAACTAAAAATAAATTGAATGATTAACTGAGTGCAAAGAATTTTGTGATTACTTGTGTTTGGAAACATTTCTTACACATTTTCCACTGCATTGACATTCAAGGATGTTTACCTTGAAACGAATTTATGAATTCTGAGATGGCTTGTCAAAATACCAACGGTTAGAAATGAGTAGCAGCATAATAAAGTTGAAGGAAGATGTCTAGCGTTGCTATACCTAAAGGCGTGGCCTAAAAGTGCCATAGAACTTTATGTTTATACATATAGGTTAGTTTGTAAGAGAAGTACGTACTTGTACCTTAACTCTTGTATGTCATCAACTTTTCTATACGTACTTATTGCTTTATGTGTGTGTGTCTCTAAGCACAAATAAATTATTTATCTATCTGTCTATACGATCACCAACCAGCATGCTTGTAGCTTAGAGATAAAATAAATCAGTCTGCGAACAATATGTTGAACTAAAACTTTCGTAAGATCCAAATTAATATTTTTTCTTAGTTATCCTCATGGGTTTCCCTCTTCAGGAAAACTTACACGTTTTAGTCAAATTCCTGATTCACTTGTAGTAAACTCAAATTATCCTGCAATAATATCACGAAGTCACTGGATAAGTAATTAAATAAATAAAATGATAATACGTTGTTGACAAAGAGAAACCTGTGCCCTGCAGTGGGACGCATATAGGCTACATTAAAAACAAGTTGCCAGTCCTTCCTCGAATCCACGAATATCTTTGCACGTGTCATGATACAACACCTGTCATGATACAAGACCTTTTTGTATTTATTAACTGGATAGAGACTAATCCTGGAAAACAGATAGATATTTCTGTCAGATGGCGTTGACGTTGAAACCGACCTGCGTGCATGCAACACTTATGAATGTTGATGAAGCGAAAGAGATCTGTCAGGATCGTGGCAAGTGGCATACCCTGGTCTCTGCGTACGCCTCCGGAATACAGACCTGTGGGCGCGTTTACCTCCCTCCCCGCTCAACGTCCGCGTCTGTCGCAGGAGTGGGCGTGCTCTTACGCCGTCGTGAAGGTGCTGTGTGAGTGGGCTGTGTGCGCCGCGCGCTGGGGCGAGCACCGCGCCATGGCCTGCGCGGCGCTGCTCGACAAGCGGCAGCAGCAGCTGCAGCAGCAACATGAACAGCACACTGGTGAGTCATAAACTAGGATAACCCGTGTGTATACACGGTCATCCTGGTCGCAAGCTAGGATTCTCTGTGGAAATACGCAAACATTCTTGGGCCAAACTAGGATATCCCGTGGAAACACACGGTCATCCCGGTCCGAAATTAGGATGCTCTGTGGAATTACACAACATCAAAACAGTTATAGGTACAGTTAAACCATATCAATCAAATAGGCGGCCTCCAGCGGAATCGGACTACAGACCTCCTTTTGTAGCATGTCGCACTGTGGAGTACGCTGATTTTGGGAACAGTAAACTCTGAACAACTACTTCACAGTATCAGTAGGGTGTAAGCTCCGTACAACAAAGACCTTAGGATTAGGTGACGTTAGACAAATTGAAGCAGCAGGAGTAGTACGCCTGTGGGTGTCTAGTGAAGGTTCCCACAATCCTGCAACAAAATCAGCAACTGGTAAGCTCCCGTTGTACCAAGCGCTGTTGAGTTAGGCTGGCGTTCGCAACAGGACAAACAAGGAGTTACTATTAACCGTTGTGTTTCAGAATATCAATACTCACCACAACTTCCTTACAGAGCAAATCCCCTCCATATTTGGATTTATTATAAGTGTTGTTTTATTGTTATTTGCATAGACTGTAAGCATGCTTTGCCTGTCAATTGTAATATCTTTGTGTGTTGTGGCAATTTAATAAATTATTATCTTATCTTATCTTATCTAACCCTGTGCAAAAGAAATAAACTGGTATTATCTGTTTTGTGGCAGATTGCTACGACTAAAATTAGTTTTTACCATACTTCACTGAATTTTGGATATATTTTGAAGTTTCTTTCTCTTATTGACCATGTGTGATAAACGTGTGAGCTACCTGTTACAGAGTAATTTGGTCCTGCGAGCCGAACTTTACTGAACCATACATAGTTCTTGTTGCGCACGACGTAAGAATGCGTGTCAACTAACTTCAAAAAATAAAATACTGTATTGTCTGAACGTGTAAGACTGGCCTAGTAAGATAAGCATAGCCCCACGTAAAATTGACAACTCTTCGTAAGTGACAGCGGTGTATTATACAGGGTGTCCCAAAACTCGACGTCAACCCGAAGCCGGGTGAAAAGGCAAGTCAAGCTGGTTGTCAGAAAAATATAAAAAAAAATCTAAGTTGTATGATTTAAAAATTATAGGCATTTTTTTAAAAATCGCAAAATTACACACCCTGTGAAAGTCTTTTTACTCCTGTTGCCACAAATCTTTACTTTTTCCAATTATTTTTTTTGCTGTGTAACCCTGAATAATGCTTCTCTAAACTGTAATCAAAATTTTGAAACCAGCTGCTCTAGCTTGTATAAAAAATAGGACTTATTTCCTAGAAAAACTTTCAAATTAAAAAATTGCCTAGTTTTAACTGACTGTATTGAAAAAAAAATGTACTACGCGAGTTTGGCAAGTTATGTCAAAAGTTGGCGCATTTAGTAAAGATTCCAAAATGGTATAATACTTGGTAAATTGTAGCTGATAACATGGATAAAAAAAATTTTCCTGTAAAACCCAGTTTTTAACAAATTTTTCTTACTTGGTGAAAATGGCAAAACTTATTGCTTTTTACATTGGAGCCGATTCCAATGCCCACACTGATTAAATTTAACTTAATTGTACCTGTGCTTGTCTATCATAAACCGATTGAAAAAACAGATTGTCCACTAAATTTAGTTTAGTTCTCTTTGTGTGTGGTATGAAACAGGCACCATTTTTTTGTAAAAGTTTAAAAATTGACACAAAATTTTTAATACTAAGGTTTATTTATTAAATTTACAATAATTTTTAAAATGTTTCATGAATGTACCAATACAACTATTTTTACTACAACAAATGTTCGAAATGTCTTCCTTCGGCGGCAATACAAGCCCGACATCTCTTTAAAAATGATCGAGCTATCTTTTGAGCGAATCGTCCATTATTTACGAATTCAGCTGCTTCTGCTATTCTTTGCCGTAGTTCAAATTCACTTTCAATTGGCTTTGAATACACTTTTTCTTTGACTGCTCCCCAGTAAAAAAAGTCTAATGAATTCAAGTCCGGTGAACGGGCCGGCCACGAGATTGGGCCAGACCGTCCGATCCATCTCCCGGGAAACTCTTCATCGAGATATTGTCCACTAAATTTAGTTTAGTTCACACACAAAGAGAACTAAACTAAATTTAGTGGACAATCTGTTTTTTCAATCGGTTTATGATAGACAAGCACAGGTACAATTAAGTTAAATTTAATCAGTGTGTGCATTGGAATCGGCTCCAATGTAAAAAGCAATAAGTTTTGCCATTTTCACCAAGTAAGAAAAATTTGTTAAAAACTGGGTTTGACAGGAATTTTTTTTTTATCCATGTTATCAGCTACAATTTACCAAGTATTATACCATTTTGGAATCTTTACTAAATGCGCCAACTTTTGACATAACTTGCCAAACTCGCGTAGTACATTTTTTTTTCAATACAGTCACTTAAAACTAGGCAATTTTTTATTTTGAAAGTTTTTCTAGGAAATAAGTCCTATTTTTTATGCAAGCTAGAGCAGCTGGTTTCAAAATTTTGATTACAGTTTAGAGAAGCATTATTCAGGGTTACACAGCAAAAAAAAATAATTGGAAAAAGTAAAGATTTGTGGCAACAGGAGTAAAAAGACTGTCACAGGGTGTGTAATTTTGCGATTTTTAAAAAAATGCCTATAATTTTGAAATCATACAACTTAGATGTTTTTTAATATTTTTCTGACAACCAGCTTGACTTGCCTTTTCACCCGGCTCCGGGTTGACGTCGAGTTTTGGGACACCCTGTATATGCACCTCGATAACCAAGCGATAACGTTCAGTTTTGATTACAGGTTCAGACGACAAAGAGTCAGTCAGCTCTGGCACGGGACTCTTCAACGGACCACCTATCTTTCAAGCGCTGTTGCTACGATTCTTGGACAACGACGCGCCTGTTCTAGGTACGTTTAATTTTGTCTTGGATTACTGGCATATGAATTGAAGCCACATAAACTAATCCATCTTGGCTTAGATTGACGGGTAACTTCTTCGCAATCGCTACATTATTTGAGTGCTTATGGGTATGTTATTATTCTTAACAGATGAGAGTCCAAACGCTGCGCCGGGCAATCGCCAACAATTCGCAAACCTAGTGCATCTTTTCGGCGAACTCATCCGACGCGACGTATTCTCACACGATGCGTACATGTGCACGCTTATTTCAAGAGGTAAGGCGTACATTTTTAATTCAGCTCATAACCTGCATTAAGTCGTGGAATCCCCCAATAGTTGTTTACTAAATTATTAATAACCGGCTAAATTATTTTGTTTCACTAGTGTTGGCTGGGAACAATTTGCCTTTAGAATTGCATAAGAAAAGGCAAAAGGGAATAGTTTCTAGTATATAGGAAAATCAATGCAAGCTTTCTCTTTATATAAGAGGAAGTCCTAGTTACGTAGCCACTTTCGATGAAAGCCAAAATTTGTTAAAAATTCGTTTACATACTTGAATTCGGCAATCCCTCGACCAGGAGACCTGGTGTCCCCGACGGAGCCGGCGCCCTCTAGCGTGCACTCAGTCCAGCAGCCTGCCACGAGCGGCGGTAATCACAATATGGACGATGACATCTTTGCCGGGATCGACCTGAAGCCTAAGATGGAGGTGAGGATGAATCGTGAATTGTCTATGTTCTGGATATGACTGGTTCTGGTTGCCCACCGCATCTGAGTCTCAAATTGGACGAAGACATTTTCGCCGGTATCGCTCTCAAGTTCAATATGGTATCAGGATAAATTGCGTGTAAATTACCTTTAGCTTTCTAAAACCATATCGTTCTGCTAAAAATATTTTGAAAGCCAGCTTTTATCCGTCTCTGGCTAGATACATAAAAGCTACAGTGATATTAGGTTCTTTCTTATTTCCATGTCGACATATTTTACACTCATATTAACTTACCGAACCTTTCAATCAGGAGAACGTAAGAATGGATTTGGACGATTCCAAGATCGACGACGATCTGGATAAACTACTTCAACACATCAAAGAGGATCAGCAGAACTCCATGGACGCCCCGGATAGCCCTAAGGATCCCGGGGAGACCTCACACAGGTACGATTTTTACAAAGTCAATGTATAGTTTAGAAACAGTGTGAGTAAATAATCGACTTGATTTTTAGGGTTCCATACCTCAAAAGGACACACACTTTGTTGTCTGTCCGTCCGTCCATCTGTCCGTCTTTCTGTCAATGTTATCTCGGGAACAGGTGGTGGTATCGGGTTGAAATTAAAACCGTATAGTCAAGTCTCTAGTCCCTTGAAGCTGTGAAAAAATCAAATCTGAGTAAACGTAAAAAAAAAGTTACGGCCATTTAAACGTATATTTCGACACTCAATGGAATCAAAATTTATAATGTACTTTCCGTTGACCTAGAACTATGAAATTTAGCAAGTAATATCGTCTTATACTACAAATATAGGGAAAAATCTGAAAACTATACATTAATTAAATCATTAAAAAAAATTGTCTGAAGTTCGGGAAAACCTCGGAAAAAAACTGCGGGACGCAATTCCTGAACTATTTATAATATTTAAATACCTGCCTACAAATTTGTACGGAACCCTCGGTGCGCGAGTCCGACTTGCACTTGGCCGGTCTTTTTAATCTTAATTTCACTTTCAGTGTCAACTCGCCAATGATGGGGCCAGGTGGGATGAGCATACCGGGCATGCAGGCTATGGGAATGGGACCAATGTCTGTGCCAGGTAAAAAAAATACCAAACATTCGTTATACGAGCTACCAGAACAGACGTCGCGGCTTCGATTCCCACTGGGGGGCGCCGTACGTTTGTACAAATGGCCTCAGTATGGGTGTGTTTTCATGTTTGTGACGTCTTGCCTGATTACCATAGCACAGGGTGTCCTAGTTTGGGACCAGGTCAAGTGATTGTATTGTGTGGAAGTTACTATTATTATTATTAGTAAAGTACAATTAGTCACCCTACTTATTAATCTGTGGGTTAATCGGCTATGGAATGTACATCGCATTAACAGTATGTAAGTCTCCACAGTTACAGTAGCAATACCACGCGCTAACGTTGAAGGAAAACATCGTGAGGAAACCTGAATGTGTGAGGTGTTCATACATCTCAGCGCTTGAAGTTGGGCACGCGTAGCGATTAAGCCCGTACTCTCTCTCTGAGGGAAGGCCTGTGCCCTGCAGTGGGAAGTCAAAAAAGTATTTACAGGGTTAAGTGACGCCGATTTTTGCTCTTATAGAGCTACTCCGGCTGTGAAATAGATAGGTAACTTTTGACACTTCAGAAATATCAAAACGGATAACCCAATACAGTGGACAGTTACATAATAGGGGGTGTAGATTGTGTTATAAGGACGTTCTCGTTGGACCTGAGATAGCCTCATAGTTGGGCCATTGTAAGTATCAAGCTAAGGTATCTGAACCTCAGACACTAGGGTTTCCTTACGATGTTTTCCTTCGCCGTTAGCGAGTGGTATGGGTACCATAACTTCACAAATGTACGTAACTTAGAAAACAAAGTCATTGGTACAAGCTGGGATTTGAACCCACGACCTCCCGAATGAGAAGCCGGCGTTCTACCGCTCCGCTACCACTGCTTCTTATAAAAAAAAATTGGCCTTTACATCTACGTAATGAGATGATTTATACAGCAGTGGCAACTGCACTAACACTAGATCGGTGAAGGGACCACTCGGATGCTGCAGTGCCTGAGACATAGTTTTTTTTAGATGGAGTAGGCATGCCCAGCATCTAGGCCATCCTGACAGACAATTCAATACGTGCGGCGTCAACCCGGGTGCGGATTGCCTCACGATGTTTTCCTTCACCGTTAAAAATAAATTAAAAAAAAAAGTAAAAATAAATAAAATTGTATTAGTATTTGTATATGGGTGCCTATGCCTGAAATATATAACTATTATTATTATTAAAAGGAAGTTATGAAACCCCCGCAGGCATCCGTACGCCGGCCGGCCCCAGCAGCACGTGCGGCGCGGCGGCGAACGTCTCCCGCCACTACCACTACACGATGCACTTCCCGCTGCCGCTGGCCGAGCCCGAGCAGACGCCGCACGATGCCAACCAGCGGCACATACTGCTGTACGGCGTGGGCCGACCGCGCGACGACGCTAAGCACGCCGTCAAGAAGATGACCAAAGGTACAGGCCCATTCGGACACCTTAATATTCGGTTATCTCCATAGAGAGGCGCGAGCGCAGTCGCATACACACAGACACATTCCGTTCCGCATAAGGGGCCATTCAAGTATTACGTAAGCACTACTTGGGGGTCTGGTGGTGATTAGTAGCAGTAGGTATTTCTTTTTTTTCTATAAAATTGACTTGTCTGTGCTTGAAAAAGAAACGCGTTTTCAGGGATTCCCGAAAATAATGTCTCGTATAGGTTTAGGTACTCGGTGTCAGAACCGCGCGCTATTCATTTATCTAAATGTCTTCCGCTAATGTATTTTTTCGTTTCAGTACGATTGACGATTTGAATACATTAAAAGAAAAATGCCTATACCAATGTTTACGTAAGCATGGGGGGGGGGGTAAATAATTGTAATAAATAAATCTGCTTACGTAATACTTGAACGGCTCCTAAGCACACGTCGTCAAACGCACACGTAGCTGAACCTCGCTTAGTTTTCAATGGTATTCAGACGAGTCGCCAATCCGCCCAGCTGGCCGGCCGCTCGCTAATTCATTCAAGTTGTGACTTAGACCTGCACGCACGTCGGCCAACTTATGAGATTTTTTCTTCAAACATAATTTTTAGCTAATGTAGGCTAATAATATATTATGCTTCGCGCGGGCCCAAAGATTACTCACTTACCTGTTATGTCTTGCATGCGATCTTAATCTAACATTTTCGATTCATCATTCAGCCACAAGAAGTCCACTGCTGGAAGTCCTCCATGGATTTGCAAAAAGACCGGTTGGAAGCGGCTTGCATCCAGCGTCGATTATTGTAACAAAATTGGTATACTTTTGATAATATGGTCTTCAGACGACAACGCCAACTAACGGCACATGCTGCTGTACGGCGTGGGCCGCTGACGCTAATAATAATAATCATCATCATCATCTACGCATCATCATCTACATCAATATATACGCAAGCTCCAGTGGACCAACTTCACACAGCAATAAATATGACCAATAATGATCTGGTGCATATTTTGGATTGGAGTGTGTCACACGGACTAAAAGTAAACCCTAATAAAACTCAAGTCATCATTATTGGCAGTCCCCGATTTATCTCCAGAGTTGACGTGAGTTCCCTTCCACCTATCTTGTTTGATAGTATACCCATACCGTTCAGCTCGGTTGTCAAAAATCTAGGGGTCTTGATTGACAGTACTCTATCCTGGGTTCCTCAGTTGGAAATGGTAAGTCGGAAGATGTTTGCATCAGCAGGTTCTGTAAGACGCCTCAGCAATTTCCTTCCTACGGCTACCAAGGTTGCGTTGGCTCAGTCTCTCCTTCTACCGATTCTCGACTACGCTGACATCTGTTACCTGGACCTCACTGAGGAGCAACTAAATAAGCTTGAGCGTCTCCAAAATTTCTGCATCCGATTCATATTTGGTTTACGCAAATATGACCATATTTCTGAATATCGAACTAAACTCAAGTGGCTCCCAATCCGACTCCGCCGGAATACACATATTCTTTCTCTCCTCTATTGCATTCTGTTCAATCCAGCTACCCCATCTTATCTCAAAGAGCGTTTCGAGTTTCTCCATTCTGGCCACAGTCTGACTCTTCGCTCATCGCAAAACCTTCTCCTTAAAACTCCATCCCACAGTACCAAATTCTATGGCACCTTCACGGTTCAGGCAGTCCATTTATGGAATAACTTGCCCGTGGAGGTTAGAAAAGCAAAGTCCTTGTCTTGTTTTAAGGCATTGGTGAAATCTCACTACCTCACTGTTTGAACTGTGTAAACTGTTGCTTATATATATTTAATTATGTATTTATTTTGTAGGTATTCATGTATATTATATACATGTAAACTGCTGCTTATATATATTTAATGTAGTAGCTATTTTTTTTTTTAGGTATTCATGTAAGTATATTATTGGTACAATATGTAATTATAAGTACTTATATTCTTGTAATCTCTCGCTGTACATCCATCTACCGACTGTATTCTTGGTGCATTCCTCTCCATCCAAAGGTTGTCTGGAAGAGATCGCTCTAAGCGATAAGACCGCCAATTGTATACCACTACTTAGATATAAGAAACTATTTGTAATATCTTTCACCTGGTTGTGCAATAAAGTGTTCTCTATCTCTATCTATCTATCTATCATCATCATCATCATCATCATTCAGTCACAAGAGGTCCACTGCTGGACATAGGCCTCCTCCATGGATTTCCAAAAAGACCGGTTAGTAGCGGCCTGCATCCAGCGCCTTCCTGCCACTTTGATGAGGTCATCTGTCCATCTTGTGGCTGGTCGTCCTACGCTGCGCTTGCCGATATGTGGTCTCCATTCGAGAAGTTTTCGGCCCCATCGGCCATCAGTTCTGTGTGCTATGTGCCCCGCCCACTGCCACTTCAACTTACTAATCCGCTGGGCTATGTCGACGACTTTCGTTCGTCTACGGATCTCATCAGTTCTGATTCGATTTCGTAGAGAAATTCCGAGCATAGCCCTTTCCATAGCTCGTTGCATAATATTATTTTATTTCAAGTAAGTAACACTCATTTTAGTTAATAGGCTTAAAACTATATATGTTAGTACTTATAGCTAAAGACAAAATATATTATATTATAAATGACAGTACACATTAGAGGGCACATGCAGGCTGGCACAGTGACGCATATAGGGCGAAGCACGTTGTCACGTTGGACTATACTGGACAAGTGGGTTCATAATGCTTCTGCTCTGTCAAGTGGTCTTCTTTATTCGTTGCGATTGCGATTCTAGGAGTAAAATAGCTTCATTGCCATTCTAAAAGTAGAATTTGAATTAATTATCTGAATCTGTTTGTTTGAATTTGTTACAGAAATATGCAAACTGTTCTCTAAGAAGTTCTCGATCGATGTGGCGGAGGGCGGCAAAATAAAGAAACATTCTCGCAGTGAATTCAACTTTGAAAACGTCACACACAAGTTTCAAGTAAGTTTCACAATAAATATACTTTCAATAGGCCCCGTTAGTTGAGACTAAACTGAAACGTGACACTATGCATTCACTCCACAAACTCTTAGTGACCGAAAGGACGCGCAATCTTCTGTGGCGCTAACTGCCCTACTGGTTGGCCGCTTTCCAATACGGCCAGTCGGTCCCTCGATGATGAGAATCGTGGCCGCTATGACGGGTATTCTCGTAGTGTGCTCTCCGTCTGGACTTGTCGTTCGCTGCGTGGACAGCCTGATGGAATTTAACTGTAGTTCCCTTGGTGATCTGGTCATTTGCCATTTGTCTGCTTTGAAGAAGAAGAAGAAATAAATTTATCACTCTTCCCCTCTGCGTTGCCCGTGATTATATTATATTTAATGCTATTAGGTCACCGTGCAAGGTGTTCAAAGGACAAAACACTACTGCTGGCGAGTTCGGATTTTGAGCTCTTCTCTTGGTTGCCTGCTTACCAACTTCATTTTATGTGTCCAGGCGATGTCGATGTACGAGCAGGGCGCCGTGTCGTGGGCAGTAGGGGGCGCCGTGTGCGAAGCCCTGGCGGCCTACGCGGCGGGCGCCACTACTTACCTACCTCAACCCGAGCACGTGGCCTTCGCGCTTGACCTCATGGAGGTCGCCCTAAACGTGCATGGCCTTATTGAAACTTGCATACAGGTGAGTTTCCTCTGTCAGACAGAACTAGATCATCCGCTCTAGCGGGTCGACTTAACGCTTGATCCCTTTGAAGTTACCTTGTTGTATGCAGATAGAGGTTGGTTTCCTTGGTCAAGAATTCGACTAACATACGCGGCGGGCGATACTACGTACCAGCCTCAGCCCGAGCATGCAGCATTTGATCTCATGGAGGTTGTTCTAAGTGCTCGGCCGTAATGAAACCTGCATACAGGTTTGAAAGAGATCCTTTCAAGAGCTTAGCAACATAAAATCATTACTGGCCTTCCGTAAAGAAATAGACTAGTTAGAGTATTTTGATAGCCGAGCTACACTCCATACCACATACGATTTCCCTGTATTTATTGAAAATGTTAATCGCAAAAGTGTATTTAAAAGAGGATGTATGCTGTGACCTTTGATATGACCTTTCAATAACAGTTGAAGCTTATATCATTTTCTGAATTTGAATGACTAGTGGAGCCGAGTAAACGGATGCGTGACCGACCCGCGTGTGACGGATCAGTTTCGTTAAAAAAAACACGCCTAAAGAAGTTTTCACTTCAATAGTAATAATAATAATAAAATAAACAAATGTTTAATGAGCTGAACAAAAAGTAACAACATAAAGTAGGTAACTCTGAGCCCCAATAGTATTTTGCTTACGCATAGGAAATACGTGGTGCGGAGAATCTCGTCTAACTAACGATGCGGTCATCTGTTTCCCACATTGCAGATTCTCAAAGAGCTGTCGGAAGTGGAGACGGCCCTTATAGCGCGCGGCGCACCCAGCTGTAGCTTGGCGGCTCCACGCGCTTACACTTCTGCGCTCGCGCTCTATACTGTTGGTGCCCTTCGGAGATATCACTCCTGCCTACTGCGTGAGTTTACTTCTCTTTTTAGGGTTTCGTACCCAAAGGGTAAGGGACCCTATTACTAAGACTCCGCTGTCCGTCCGTCGGTCCGTCTGTCACCAGGCTGTATCTCATGAACCGTGATAGTTAGACGGTTGAAATTTTCACAGATGATGTATTTCTGTTGCCGCTATAGCAGCAAATACTAAAAACAGATTAAAACTACTACAATATTTAAGGGGGGCTCCATACAACAAACGTTATAATTTTTTGCTGTTTTTCCTTTATATTCATATAAGTAGTTATTATTATTTGTATTTATATTGTGATATGTATGAATGTATGTACCACATTCCGGGTTTCAAAGGAAAAATCATATTGTCCCAACTGAAAATCAGTTTTGCAGGAGCCCCTTTTTTGTTGTCACGGAAGCACCTGAGGCGTTTGGAGTCCGGGGTGGCTGGTTGCAACTGTATGGTACTGTAGCGCTCTACTTATTGAAATTCAAATTAAGGGAAACTATTATAATTTTATTCTCTTTTTTATCGATTCCCTAGCCTAGCTGGGGATCGACTGACATCTAAAACAAAACGTAACGATTCCCTTCAAAATATTTAAAATAAGACGAGAAGGCTCTGCCAGCCAGCTACTATAAAGGAGAATCGTTACATTTCCCCCCCGGTTATCATAAAATTTTAATTACAATTAAAATTTACCCTAGCTAACACACTTCGGTAACCTAACGTCAGTCATCTGTCCTACAGTGTCGGGGAAATTGTACAATCCCGGCGAACGCATGACGCTCCGTTACTAATTCGGTCAGTGTGCCAGAACAATTCAAAGACCATCAAGATAATCTAGTCAACATCCATAAAAACTCCAAGTTATTTAAAACACAAAAGAAAATTGGTCTATGACTGAACGGACAGACCCCCTCTCGGCAAAACCCAACAAAAAACCGAGAAGACACCATCGAACGCCGCTTCAAGTTTCACAATTATAAGTCCTACCTAATATGTAGCGCTCTACTTATTGAAATTCAAATTAAGGGAAACTATTATAATTTTATTCTCTTTTTTATCGATTCCCTAGCCTAGCTGGGGATCGACTGACATCTAAAACAAAACGTAACGATTCCCTTCAAAATATTTAAAATAAGACGAGAAGGCTCTGCCAGCCAGCTACTATAAAGGAGAATCGTTACAGTAGACGGCTGCCTTCGACTCTATATGCCTCACATGTTCTCTTCGCGATAGTTTTGTTTTTATTTTTGTTTTTTTGAAGTTCGTGTATTTGGTTTGTATACCTTCGTGTTTACTTTGTGTTTGTGACAGTTTCAATAAATGTCTTCTTTCTTTGTTTCCTATATTAATAACGGCAACAGGTAGACGCTTGAAATATTAAAATGTTGTATAGATAATGGTACGGAACCCTTCGTGCTACTCGCACTTGGCCGGTTTTTAACCAACAGTTTCGAACTCAGCCATAATTTAACTTTTATGTCTGTTATTATGCCGCAACTTGAAGCAGCAGCAAACCATGTTATCGTTCACGACTCTCATAGTCTGAATTATGATAGAACCGCAATACTAGAGAAGCCTAGTGTTGAAGCTTTTCCAGCCAACACGGTCAACAACAGCTCCCTTCCACTTTTTTCACCACGACTGACCGACTGCTAATTGATTAGGAGCCATTTTGGGTGTCGCTTGTGCTCTCGCCAAGATCTCTTTTTTAAAAGCACAAGTACGATTTCAATATTCTTGCCAATGAATGTTACGAACATTAAAACAAAAGGTCCAAACCAATTCAAAGGTCGCCTCTACCATTAAACTGCGCAGTCCCTTGAACCCTCGACGTTACTTCCCCGCAGTGTGCGTGGAACAAACCTCAGCCGTATTCGAGCAGCTGTGCCGGCTGGTGAAGTGCGTGGTCAACCCCGGCGACTGCGGCTCGGCTGAGCGCTGCGTGCTAGCACAACTACACGACCTGTACAAGGCGGCTGCACATCTCTTTCATGCGCCGCACGCTGACACCTTCGCCAACGCCTATCCGAAGATCAAGTAAGCTTCGCTATCTATCTTGTGACACACGAGCGCTGCAGACCAACTCCCTCACTTTGTCTCCCAAGATCAAGTACCTAATGTAAAGTAACACAAACTGACTGCGGCTCGGCAGAGCGCTGCCTGCTAAAATAACTGCATGACCTGTACAAGGCGCTAACGGTGACGGACGTAACGGTGCTCCGCACGTATTGACTTGTTTTTCCTGTGGGCTAGGCCGACCAAGCTGTCAGGATGGTATAGGTGCTGGGTACGCCTCCTCCATCTAAAACAATGTCCCAGGCACGGCAGCGTCCGAGTGGTCTCCCATCTAGTGAGAAAGGTGCCACGTCAAAGTTGTTAGTTTCACAATTAATGGATTATGTGGAGAAGAAGCTAACAAAGAAACTCCACATTTATTCTTTTCAAAACACGTTTTAACTTAATTAACAGATACTTAATAATCTCATTACGTAGATGTAAAGGCCAAAGTTTTGTATAAGGCGGCTGCACATCTGTGTCACGCTCCGCACGCCGACTTCTTCGCCAACGCCTATCCGCGCTTCGCTGTTTCTGTACTGAAACGCGAGTGCTACAGACCAACTTGTCTACCCTCACTTTGTCTATAAAGATCAAGTAATTTAAAGTACACAATCTCGGCCTTCGGTCTCATAGGATATTGAGGTCTCATCTGGACTCGGCCTTAAAGAAGCTCGCCTTTCAACCTTGCCTCAGTGTGGGAGGTTAATCCCGCTTAGCCTTGGACTACTTACCGTGAGAAAAGGTATGGTTTATAAAATAGAATATTGAGCTCACTTGGGTGTTATTTTTTTTAAGATTGTTGACTGTTGGCTTACAGCGAAATCACACGCTGTCTATATAAAGATTATGCTAAAGGGGCTGGTGTATCATTCCACAGACAAGCTCTCTACTCTCCACTGCAACCCACGCCGTCCACCTACCAATACAACCCACAGTTCCTGAGCGAATTCTTCACAAGTCCACGTAAAGGTCAGTTATCTATCATCATTCATCACTATATACGACCTGAGAACTACTTACAAAATTCCTATGTATCTATCCAACCGTAGTATCAAACGCACAACACGCCGTCATATTACATTTGATTTTTTTTTACGATCCATGATTTTGTTTCAGGCAAAATTGAGCTCTCGTGGGCGCGCCAAGTGGCTGAGTCTCCGTCGAACCGCTACAGCTTTGTCTGTTCCGCCATGCTCGCGGTCTGCCGTGAGGTCGACAACGATCGGTAAGCTCCTCTATCCCGACGGAGGTTGTGAATTTATGCTTACACTCTTTACACTTCCAACCTTCTGTGTACTCTTTACAAGTCATGTCCATCCATTAGTAGATGAGTAGTAATGAAGAAAAAGATGACATAGAATACTGCATTTTTCAGCGATGAATACAGATATCTTGTTATATCTGAAGGCCCTAACATTGGAAAATGGATATTATTTTCACCAGTGTCAACGAACTGGGCGTCCTATGCGCCGAAATGACGGCGTGGTGCAGCGGACTAGCAGCGGAGTGGCTGGCGGCCTTAGTAGCACTTTGTGGGGCTCAGCTGTGCCCGGCGGCGCCGCACGCGCCTCTCCCGCCACATTACCCGGACCTGCTTAATCATAAAGATTTGCACGACGCCGCGGCTCACGATGCGCTGGCTGTCTTCACCTGCATACTCGTTGGTGAGTAACTTTTGTTGGCAAAAAATACAAATCCTACACTGCTCCTTGTTTACCGTTACTTCTGAAGATTGCGTGGCAAGTATTGGAACTAAAGAAACTCCAGGTCTGTTTAAATGTCTTATTTTCTTGTTTGATTTTTGTTTGTGACTGTTTGTTTCTTATAAATAAAATAAATAAATAAATGTCAAGTTCTAAATGAACCTATTTTGAGAGTTGAAAACTACTTTTAGCTATCATGTAAAGTTAGAACAGATCAAGAACATTTCCCACCAAACTTGCGTAGCCAGCAGTACATACTGTCTTCCGAAGTGTGCCCTACTGGACTACTTTACACCAAGTTAACTGTCCGCTGCGTTGGGTTATCCATCTTAACGTTTCCAAGTGTATGTATTTGACTGATGGAGCCGCCTTAAAGAAAACCTTCACCCAACTCCGTGAATACTTACATAACAGAGACGCTGATGGTCTTACCTCTACGATGTGTCTTATTGTGTACACCTGATGAGAGATTTGATTTGATTTATTCTATCCCCTCGACCCAGCCCGCCACTGCTTCTCTCTGGAGGACTTCGTGCGTCACGCGGCGCTCCCCTCCCTGGTGAAGGCGAGCGGGCAGGGGCTCGGCAACCCGCACCCCGCCAACGCGCCTTCGGCCGACGCCGGCGCGCGGCTCACTTGCCATCTGCTGCTTCGGCTGTTCAAGACTGAGGACGCGCCGCAGCCGGGTAAACGCTCCTTCGACCTCCCTCAATATTCCCCAGTCATTGCGCTCGTGAAAGCAGCGCCGACGCCGGCGCGCGGCTCACCTGCCATCTGCTACTGCGACTGTTCACGACTGAGAACGCGCCGCAGCCGGGTAAATGCTCCTTCAACCTCCATCAATATTGCCCAGTAATTATTGCGCTCGTGAAGGCGAGCGGGCAGGGGCTCGACAACCGTCACCCCGCCAACGCGCCGCGGCTCACTTGCCATCTGCTGCGTCGGCTGTTCAAGACCGATGATGCGCCGCAGCCAGGTCAATGCTCTTTTAACCTCCTCACAGTGTGGCGTTTATTTGCAACGTGCAGAGTGAAATCCACTGATCTCCATCCTCCATCTTTATGGCCCCTCTGATGACATCAAAACGTTTCTAGGGTTCCGTACCTCAAAATAAAAAAAAACGGAATCCTTGTAGGATCACTATGTTGTCCGTCCGTCCGTCCGCCCGCCTGTCCATCTGTCTGTCATCTCGGGAAAGCGCGTGTACAGTCAGTCCCTTGAAGCTGTGAAAAAATCAAACTTCTAAGTTAACGTAGAAAAAAGTTACGGAAGAAAAAAAGCCGCATAAAACGTATTATTTCGACACTCAAGAGAATCAAAATTTATAGGGTACTTTCCGTTGACCGAGAACTATGAAATTTGGCAAGTATACAAGTCCAGGTAAAAATCTGAAAACTATACATTTGTAATTAAAACATTAAAAAAGTAGTCTTTGACGTTCGGGAAAACCTCGGAAAAACTGCGAGACTGCAAACTTGCACGGAACCCTCGGTGGGCGAATCCGACTGGCACTTGTCCGGGTTTTCTTTAACCTGTTCGCCACCGTAATCCGTTTCGCACCCCGCAGGTCTATACAGCGTGTCGACGTCACCGGGGCCGGGCGGGTCGTCGGCGGGCGTGCGGCTGTCGTGCGACCGCCACCTGCTGGCCGCCGCGCACAAGAACATCGGCGTCGGGCCCGTGCTCGCCACTCTCAAGGCCATACTCAGTGAGTGGCCTGCACTACTCTCTACACTTGTCACGGTATAATATTCACAAGCAGCCTATATACGTCCCACTGTAGGGCACAGGCCTTCTCTCAGGGAGAGTATGGGCTTAATCGCCACGCGTGCCCACCGCGGATTGGCGATTTCAAGCGTATGTAAATAACTCGGACACTCAGGTTTCCTCACGATGTTTTCCTTCACCGTTAGCGAGTGGTATTGCTACGATAACTTCACAAATGTACATAAATTGTCACAATGGTGGGGCCTAAATATGCGCACCAAATCCTGCCGGAATCCTGACGTTTGCGATGGCAATGGGGAACTTCCACTGAAAAATGTTTTAATATAATCGGATACACCATTTAAAAGATAAATAAACGTGGTAATTTTTTTCTCTGCGACGAATACTTTTTTGACGAATAATCTGTCGAAAAGTCAATACAGTCACGCGGTACCAAAACGCACCATACAAATCGGGCTCAAACTACGACGTCACAACTTGAACGTAACGCCTACAATGTATGAAGTGTTTATCTAGTAAAATAATGTTTATATGCATGTACACCGCTATAAGAAAACGTTCAGAATTCAATGAAAACTCTAAATCCAATATGTAAGGTTTTTCTTATAAGAGTAATTTTATTTTTCGCATTTTTTGTGACTCGGAAAGTATGTACCGACATAATTTTATTATTGTTTTATTTTTAAAATTCTTCCTAAGTTTTTATATGATTTCTTTGGTATAAAAACAATGTCACTCCGATCTAAGTTAGACGCAAATTCCTCATTAGCATGGAATTCGACGATTTGGTGTGCGGGGTATCCTAGTGTGGGGCCAGAAGCAATGTATGTGCCTGTATGTAAATGTTATGTTATGTTAATATAGGAGCTGTGCAGCCTACACAGGGTCGGCGACGGGCCCCTGCTCGCCACGCTCAAGGCTGTACTTAGTGAATACTTATTGTAGCCAAGTACTTACTTACTTCCTACTTCCGGTGGCGCCACAAGCCTTTGTGGGTCTTGGCCTTTCCCATAGTTTTCTTCAAGCTGTCGCAAAGCTTGGTGACAGTCGCTGCTTCTTTGGTCTGCCTCTAGGTCACTTCTGTTGTGATATGCATTTGGTGGTTATTTTGGCTGCTCCAGAGTCTAGCATCCGCTCCAAGTGTCTTTGTGATCGAGATACAAGGTACGACATCAGGAAATTTCAGAAGTGCATCACAATTATTTCACCACAAATGAATAATCAATTAGTGGCCGCTGTGCATAAGAACATCGGCGTTGATCCCGTGCTCGCCACGCTCAACGCCATACACGGTGAGTGGCCTGCACGATAATGGACTAGTTACAAACAGATGAAATTAAACTAAGTTATAAGAAACTAAGAATAAGAATCGTTATATAATATGTTACTAAATGTTGATACCTGTTCTCATATATTATTCATTTAAATCAAATCAAAATCAATTCTTTTGTTATTCAAAGTAGCACAGAAACTGCGACTTAATGAACGTTACAAGTCAAACTAGGTGTCCATTTCAAAATCTAGATCATTTGGAGAAAAATTGGGCAAAACAACTCCAAACTTAGTCTTTTCAAGTCCTTAATTAACAGTGTTTATATTAATATTCTAAAACCTGGAACTCATGCATTGAACTGTCCTTAATTCCAGACATCATTGTCATCATTAATGTTATAGTAGCTTTTTTGGCACAGAGTGTGCTTTACACATTTTGTTAACCGGCTTTCTGGCAATCTTATTATAACTCGAACACCATATCTTAGAGACAAGGAATGGTATCTGCCAGCAAACTTTTGGTATTGGAGATACAGTCATAGAGTAGTACAAGAAAAAAGCGAAAATATAATTATAACAACAACTTTTGAAATGAACTTGTATTTCAATATCACATAGAAATAAGCTCGCCTCGGTATTCGTTTATATTACGCTTATGTTTTGTGTAAACATTTCTTGCCTTGTGTACAAGAAAGCATAACAATAGTAATAATCGCATTATAACTTTAAACTCTATTTACGTACTGTGAGCAGAACCAAAATGAATTAAATCGTTGTTACAGTGGTAAGCGACTCGACGGCGCGCGACGGAGGCAAATCGGGGAAGAAGTCGTGCGAACTGTCACACATACTCGGCACCAGCGACACCGTCCCCACGGATGCCCAGCTCGACCTCATGTCGTAAGTCACTTTGTACCTTGCGCTCTCGAGCATAAGAATTAAATTACATCTATGCAGAACTTTTTTTTTACTGGCCACAGTAGAGCTTTTTGTTCTTGGCCCGAGATTTAAAAGGTGTAGGGATAAAATGAGAAATGTCACTTTATTAAAACCACTCTGAAGGCTGAATTACAAAGGAGTTTTTTTTTTAGCTTAACCCCAATTTCAGACTTGGTTAAGGGTTGGTGGACAAAGTGTGACATTTTATGACAAGGGAGTGGGAGGGGTCCTAAGATTTGTGACGTCACATTTCAAAAATATAGTTAATAATTTATTGTTTTTTCTTTTTCGAGAAACCTAGTCGGACTCTCCCGACAAAAAATCAAGTGAGTGAATCCGGAATTAAGTTAATAATTTATTATTTTGTTAATTTTTTCAAATGATATGAAGTTGATAATATTAAAAAAGGATGGGGGGCCTATGTCCTGCATTGGGCGTCAAATGGCTGATGATGATGATGATGAATATTAAAAAAGGAAAGGAGGCCTATGTCCTGCAGTGGGCGTCAAATGGCTGATGATGATGATGATGAATATTAAAAAAGGAAAGGAGGCCTATGTCCTGCAGTGGGCGTCAAATGGCTGATGATGATGATGAACATTAAAAAATAATTAATATTATCAACTTCGCCGCCGTCTGTACTCTTAGGTTAAGAAATATCTGTGTAATTTCCATTTTTATGTACAATAAAGTATTCTATCTATCTAAATGGAAATAATACTAATTTCAGAACTGCTGTTTTAGTTTAATAATTTCTAGATGTAACATTGTAAAACATGTGACGAGAGGGGGGCTCTTACAAATGTCAAAAGGTGTGACGTACTTTATAGATGACCCCCTAGGTTTACTACGAGTAATGCTACTCGTTTGTCAGCACCCGGTAACAAGGGTAAACCTACAAACGCGAGTAGTTTTAAGTAGCACGCGCACCTATCAGCACCGACTGAATGGACCGTATCGACGTCACTGGGAGGGAGTCTTCAATATTTTCAAATTCAGGGTTCCAAATTCGCTCCATTGTATAACGTCGACCGTTATAATACATACATTGCAGGTTTTACTAAATCAGTGCTGCAGATTCGTCAGAAAACCCGGCACTGCATGGTTTACTTACACGTCGTACTAAGTATTAAGTTAGGTATATAATTTCAATGGCTTTCCTAAAACTAACTAAATAAATAAATAAAAGCCGACACCTTGTGACATTTCTCATTTTCCCCTTGCCCTAACTTAATTTCTTTGACGATATTTATAAAGCATAATCTTATGTATTTTTTATCCTTAGGATGGTAGACTCAGAGATGAGTGGGGGCCATAGAACGCCTAGGTTTGTTTTTGACTTTATATTGAGTTTCATGGCTGCACCCGCGCCCCCCGCGCGCCCCTCACACCCCATAGACATAACCTTACAAATCATCCTGCCCGTTCTACTAGTTCCTTTGCACAGTGGGCATATTACTAGCTACGGTGATGACACGAATACCGAAGCATGTTAGTGTTACAGCGACAGTGTAAAATGACTCGTATCCTAAAAGAGAGGAAGCTTATTTTGCATTAAAATTGTCAAATGACACTTTTCTAGTCCAACTTCACACTTAACTTCGACTGGCTAAAATCTCATCTAACACGTGACATTGACGAAATTGTACTAGGTAATCCTCAGAACACAAAAAGAAGGAGAAGTGCCATATGGGCGTGGCACTGTCGACCAACGTTAGCCCGGTTGGGCTAACCTCGGCGAAACTTTTAAATATGGCCGTCAATCGCCTCGCGCCCGCTATCGCCGTAACATATGTGAAAAATGCCTGATTACCTACAGAAATCGCAGTGATACATGCTATTCAAATAACAGTGCAGTGTCTTTTCACCGGTAAGCCTATTTTACTCACTATATCCATCTTTAAACTACAAAAAATCATAATTATAATAATTTTCCTGTGCAATATGCATTCCAGTACTAAGAACATAAATGAGACGTATTTATATCGTCGGGTTTACTCCACTGCTGTTTTTATGTAGAATTTTCGTGGAGGTTTTCTAACATGGAAAAGCAAGCCCGCAATGGACCGTCTCGCGAAACTGACTATTGTTCTATGCGATGAATTGCGATGTTTCGTGGTACGGCCGCATGTATTTGCCGTGAACTGTCAAAGTCACCAGTAGGTGTCAGCGGGAGTCATAGTGATGGGGTAGTTGCTTTCTTTCCAGACTGATTAAGTATCGATACTTCGTCGCATTTACACTCGTTCGTCCAGACTTCCAAAATTACTAGAACCAATTATATTGTACGACTAGGTAGCTATTGTCCGCGACTCCGTCCACGTGGACCTCAGTTGCTAAGGAAGCTTCTACCTTAGTGGCAGATTTTGTCGTAATATAAACAGGCTTACTTTTCACCACGTATTTCAAAAAGTTTTTAATAAAGATTTAATTTCAGGTTTCCCAAAGACCCTAATAGGAAAGATAAATGAATTGAAACTACAGGGAGATTGCTTAACTGGCTTCCTCTCAAATCAAATACCGGTTGCTCCATCCATTTTACGGAGAAATGTTTCCAGATGCTGCAGAGTGGAAAAAATATTAACGTGGGCAGGTCCTGCTTTGAAAATACCAGTAATAAGGAGTTCCATAAATGTTGAGGTACCAATATATCTAAAATTACGGCATAATTATATTTTACATGGTGTGGAATATTCGATTGTTACTTTATTCTGATTCTCTATTTCAGGTGACAATGGACGCAACGACGCATAACTCTGCAAAAGAAAGTATTTCTAAAGAAACAAGTCAGGTGATGTGGTTATGGTGCTAAATAATATTCTTATAATTTTTTATGAGCCTAATCTTATAAATGAAATTCGATTAATTTTAAATAAAGTAAAAGAAGTGTTTTCAATAATTTAAGAATTTATTTACTATTTTAGATCCGTATTAGAAAGTTTCGGATATTGTTACTGTTGAAACATGCGTTCCTGAAGAAATAACAGGTGACCAGGTAATGTTTTTAATATTTTCATAATTTATTTAATATTTTAGATCCCCTTGGAAGTAAGGGATATTTTTTTGTCGAAAAATGCTGCGAATGTCAAAGCCCCCTGTAAATAATTGTCAGACATTCGATTCAACACATAATTTATCGGTCATATAGCGCCGCCAAAGACTAGAAAATCGAAAAATCATATGAACAAAGTTGAAAATATAACATCGAGTTTTCAAAAGTCGTAAAACAAAGTTGTTGTAAATGACTTACTTTAATTGACGTATTTCAGGAATTGTGTTAACTTAAAAATGGCCCTGTATAAATAAAAAAGTATTAGATTTTTTACAAATGCATACTTTTTGTAATTTAGATACAGCAACGAGTTGCCGAAGGCCCAGAAACTGGTAGATTTATGTCGATTGAACAAAAAACCTCGAAAAAAAAAATCACGCAAAACATTGAACAATGTCAACAAGTGCTAAATAAATATTTACCTTTTAAGGGAACAGTAAAATATTCTCTGCAGGATCTCAGTCGGATGATGATGTTATCTTTTTAATGTAAATGTGTTTCGAAAGTTTCTTTAAGTTTATGTTTCACAAGTTTCTTTTGGCCAGTTTCTGAATTGAGAATTTCGCTAAGTAAATGGTTAACTGTAGTGCTGTCTCTTCGATTTTTTCACAAAAGAGCGTGACAGAACGTTACTTATGTTTTTACTTAGTGAAATTCTCAATTCAGAAACCGGCCCTTTGAGTTCTTACTACCTAATGTATTTTTCACAAGTTAATAAAAATATTATTTATGTGATATTATTGAGAATGTTTTTTATGTACCCATCACAGTTGTCACCCACCAAGGCAATGAAAATTTTAATCCAAGCTCAGAAACATCTACAGTCACTGCTAATTAATTCACGAGTTAAAATAAGTAGTTCTAGATTTTTTAAGATGTGCGCTATACAAAAACGCGCATAAGGTGAAGGCAAGGCGCAGGCATCTTGCCGCTTCAAACAAAAATTACGCAGGCGATATGTTTTGAATTATATTCAAGCGACGCGGCACAGCCAACGTCGTTTCGTCGCCTATGTAGGTTTTTATACCTACATTTTGTAGGTAAATCAGCAAATGTTCTCTAAACTTTGTCATTTAGAATATTTGTATGATTAGAATTTACGATGAAACGGAATTCACGAATTATACGATAGGTAGGTATGAACAAAACTGACATATTTAGGAATTAACACATTGGTAGGCAAAGCCTGTAAAAATAAAAGCTTAGGCAGCCTTTTACAAAGGATTACTACAACGAAATAAAGTAGTTACAGACTACGCGACGTAGAGAAATAATTAGTTACTATTTAGGTATAGATGGCAAGAAAAAAATCGACATAATGTACAAAAAAGTTTTTGTACGATGTACGATTTTTTTTAAGTATAATCGATAATGAACTTTTTTGTCCCCATCACTAATGTTGTGCTGCTCTTCTAATTGGCTGTTTCATTTGTGTAAACAGCGAATAGTGAGCCGGTTGTTTATGTTGTAATCAAATAGAGATTATGAGGACAATGTAGCTGTGTGAGTAAGTGGCGACATCGGTTTTCTAGCAAACGGGCCATTATAACACTTCTCCTTCTTTTTGTGTTCTGAGAGGTAATCAGTGCAGTGGGTCCGTACACTTTGGATTTTGATTTTCGTTAATTTTTGTCTTCGTGACAATTTGCTCGCGATATGCCCACAGAACCTTCGGCAACGGAATCAGTTTGGACGGTCCTTTCATCTAGCCACACACGCTTTCGCTTTTACGAGTACATGTCCATTCTCACATACGCCCTCTTGTTAGCGAGAGTCTTCCAGACGAAGCGGAAAACTTTTCGTTTTTATAACAGTCAATGTACACTCGGGAGCAATGAATGAGGGAGACTGATGAAATCCTTCATTCTCAGCAAAAAAGGATACTAGCTTGGTTAAAACACTAACAGTCTTATTTATAAAGGGTCGATTCCACTAAAACACTCTTAAGACAGGGTTAAAGCTGGGTTATAAGAGGATATCCTGCCATCAACCGGCTTTAACTACCGTAAGAGTGTTTTAGTGGAATCGCCTTTTTATAAATAAGATCGTTACATAATATATTATCACATGTGGATGTCAGTTACGTAATCATAAATTGGCCTTTATTGTAATTTGCACTTTCTTAAATTAGCATTCTTATTAATTTCTCTCGAGTGTCTAATCATTACTTATTTAAGCTGATTTTTTTTGTGGCCTTACAGTCGGTGTTTTTTCCACTTGTTTTGCTTAACAGTCGGTGATCAAAATTATCTAAAATAAATCAAGTCTATACGAGTTGTTAAAACAGACAAATGTATACGGTGGCCTCTAACAAATTCGCGTAAATCTTGCTGAGCAGACCTACCTGGGCTCAAATTCATAGAAGTACAATTCGTGGCTTACTATGACAATTCGATGTAGGTACGTTGCAAAGTCGATCAACCCACAGATTGACAAATTGGAAGACTCGGCTCCGCTCGTTCATCGAATTGTCATGTGAATTGTAGTTTTATGAATCGCGGCCTTGGTATTCGAATTTTGAATTCAACTTTTATCACTTATTTAGAAGCGTTCAAGTTGTTCAGATTCACCGTACGGCTGTAGTCACAAAATTTTCAGTCTATACTATTTCGGCCGCTATAAATGTGCTTCCTCCCATGTCTGTGAATATGTACTAGAACCCTCCACTCAGTGTCACTCAACACGTGTGTTAACTAGACAACTAGTCACTATCCATCACCATTTACTACCAGCCATTGTGAATACACCTGGGGATATCATTTACTGTGACTAACAACTGATTTGTGTGTAAGTTTGAGCTATGAGCTGCTACTAGTGAGTAGGCTGTACTACACTACAGGGTTATCAGTAAAAATTGCAATTCCTGAGACACCCCAATTAGGGTTTGCATTTGGCGACAACTCTTCTTCTATGAGTTTTTTTTTCAGATTTTTATTTTTCGAAATATGTATCAGGGTTTATATATTTTAATTATACTCGCGATTTAGGTGCTATACCATTAATTCTATTGCACTTCCATTTAAAAAATCGTACAATGCGGCGGACTTACTGTTATATGGATTTATTCTGAAATAAATTATTAATTAAAAATTTATTGATGTCATAGATAATCTATCAAACAGCGCGAATTAAACACAATCAAAACTCGTACAACAAAAGTTGTTGTAAATGACGCCATCTTAGTGACATGTTTCAAGAATTGCGCATTTTAAAAATAACCCTGTACAGACGCGCTGCATAGGTGACGTCTATACTCCGATTTACGATCATAGTATGTATGGCGCAGGTATAGTTACTAGGCCATAAAATACAAAAGCCTGACAGCTCCATTAAAACGAGACACTAAAAAATATATATTAAAAAAAATTTAAGTATACTAATAATATGTATGAAGTACGCGTACTCGCCGCAGCTCTTGGATGCTTCGTCCTCTTAGATCCTGTGAAACACAATAAAAAAAAGCTTGTATCAAATGTAAGGAATAAAGACCTAAACATAATTTTCTCTTAAATCGCATCGCATCCAAGCGGACGAAGCGGTTTCAACCTTAAAACCTAGTTACTAAGTCTCAAACACTTCCCGTTTGCAGAGGCAGCGGCGGCGTAGGCTCAACCCTACTAGACTCGTCCCAATCCCTCTCATCGCTAGCCAGAAGGGTTCTAGCCGAGATCTGTTCCGAGGAATGGGTCCTGCAGAAGTGTTTGCAGAACCCCGACGAGCTGTATCAGCCTGATATGTTGCTGGACTCCATGCTGCAACCCAGACAGGCTCAAAGGTGAAACTGGATTATGTAACACGCTTGTCAACCAAAACACGGGTCGTGGGTTCGATTCCCGGATTTGTACAAATGGGCTAGGCGCGAACAGTATGGTGCATATACAAACTTGTTGAAGTGAATGAAACTAAACAGAACTAGAAAATTCGCAGCCTAGTAACACCTTACAATGTACGCCCAATCTATCCGGAAAACGAATTCTTTACCATATTTAATAACCGATCGGCAAAAATCCGTGCTGAAGTGAGTTTTTATTTCGCAGATTGCTTCATATGATATGCTACCCCGATTCGGCGAGTCATACGTTGCCGGATTTAGATCAGAAGACTATGATAACGAGGCTCTTAGAGGTGAGCATTGGAGCATCTTAAAATGTGTCGGTTTTTATTTTCGGACGTGTGGACAGCGAGTTACTTCTTTGCCTCTGTCCTACACTTACACAGTTGAGTTTTAGTTTTTTTATGAGTTGTGGCTGAAAATCAGCGGTGCCCAGATCATTGCGCTGACTTGATTGCTGAGCCTCGACCCTTTTGTCTTAATATGTCCATAAATGGTTTTCTATCTAATTCTTTAGTTTAGACTATAACTAATATTAGAAACTATCCTCATTTCTATCAAAATCAAAAAGTCTGAAAATTTATTCACTGTAAAAACAAAATGTTTACAAAATGATGACGTTGGCGTTGGCCATGCCTTCTGCGCCAGAGCTTGGCGCCAACAATAGATGAACAAACAAGATATTCTATATTTTCGAACAAAAACCTATATACAAACCATATCATTTACAGGTAAAAGTTATTGGGGTAATGTGTAGTGCCTATGAATTTGGGGCGTGTGCTTTGCATAGTTACTTATAGCAGTTAGCCCAGCCCTTTGTCCAACAATAACTGATGTAAGCTCTACACATTGCCTACCGTGCTTCCGGCTATACTTACTCACGCGATTCGAGCCCAGAACCTGGAGCAATGGTCGCTGCGGATGTCGTGGCTAGACCTGCAGCTGATGTTCAAGCAATACCCGAGCGGCTCGGCGGAGCTTAGCGCGTGGCTCGACACCGTCGCCCGCGCCGTACTCAACGTGTTTCAACAGCCCATTGATAAAGACAGGTGGGGTAGTATAACGCTGTTTATAGACGACCCTATTTAGATTATTTTAGTATAATCTTACTACTATTAAATGCGAAAGTTTGGATGGGTGTTTGTTACTCAATCACGCCAGAACAGCTATACGGATCTGGATGAAGCGATGGATTAAATTCTGGAATAGCACACTTTTTGCGGGCTACTTCTTATACTGGCTTCGACCAAATAGGGGATTTATTAGCAAAGGGCAAGATAAAAAGTACCCGAAACCGGTGTGCGTGCATGCAACGACTAATGTTGTGCGAAAGTGATCTGTTAGGATTGTGGCAAGTGGCTGACCCTGGTCTCTGCCTACCCCTCTGGGATACAGGCGTGAGTTTTCTGTATGTACTTCTTATCCCGGAAAAATACACATAAAAATTTCATGTTTCCATGCAATAGCTACTACATTATTATCCACAATTACTTGCGTGCGTGCGTGCGACGACTAATTAATGTTGATGAAGCGAAAGAGGATGAGCAAGTGACAAACGCTGGTCTTTACCTCACTTTCCGGAATACAGACCTCACTTTATCTTCTAGCATTCTCTTACATACCTTCACCACACTTCCAATCCCATGCAAAAACACATCAGACTCTGGTGCTTCAGCGAGCGGGGCACAGAGTTTACCGCAGCCCACGCGCAATGGGGAACTTGCGTCTAAGTTAGATTGAAGTGACATTGCTTTTTTTATACCATAGAAGTCATATGAAAACCTCGAAAAATTTTAAAAAAGAAGAACTTTTAAAATATATTTTTCGGGGTTTTCGGGGTCACAAAATATGCGAAAAATTAAGTTACTCTTTTGTCATTGAATTCTGAACGGTTTCTTTCGCTTCTCGTTATTTTTTTTACGGTCTTGCAACCATTGGGTTCTGGAACGTTTTTACAAATGGCCCGGCCTTACGCTATATTATTAATACGCGGATTACGGGCAAAATATAATTTTATATTACTCTTTTTCATCGATTCCCTAGCCTAGCTGGGGATCGACTGACATCTAGAACAAAACGTAACGATTCCCTTCAAAATAAGACGAGTAGGCTCTGCCAGCCAGCTACTATAAAGAGGAATCGTTACAGTACATAAAAACATTATTTCACGAGGTAACTCAAATATTGATAAACGTTTCATACATATAAGGCGTTACCTTAGGTAGTGACGTCATAGTCTAAGGTCGATTTGTATGGCGTGTTTTAGTGTCTCGTGACTATATTGACTTTTCGACTGGTTATATTACAAAAAAAGTATTAGTCGCAGAGAAAAAAAATACCACATTTATTCTATTAAAACATTTTTAGTGCAAGTTCTCCATTGGCGATGGTGGTACGGGCTTCTATGACGGCGAATAGCTTGTGCCTCCGGGCCCTGTGATACCTATCAGGTACAATACAATGTATGTGATCTACAATTCAGGTTGCGATCATGTGATGGGACGTTTGTAGACTACAAAATTCCACCAATCATAATTATTAGTCAGACTACAAATTGTAGTCTGACTGATAATTATTATTGACCAATGAATCTATGCGCAGGGGTGGCGCGGAACGAGGGTCCAACTCCGGCAAATGGTCAGAGTCGGTATGGCTTGTGGCGCCGCTGGTCGCCAAATTGCCCGCCGCTGTACAAGGCCGTGTGCTCAAGCAGGCCGGACAGGTGAGTAACCTCCGTACAGTGAGGAGCAAACTAGCTAGAGTACAGATTCAGCGACTTACAGTAAGGTTAGTCCTTACCATTAGCAAGTGGGCGGAATCAGTGGCTTTGTCAAAGTCGCGTGCTTGAGCAGGCCGGACAGGTGAGTAACGTTTTTACTGTGAGGAGCCAATTAGCTAAAGTACGGATTCAGTGTCTTTCAGTACTCAAGCAGACCGGACATTGTAATGGGTTACCATTGGCAAGTGGGGGGAATGTGGTGTCCAAACTGCCCGCCGCTGTACAAGGTCGCGTGCTCAAGCAGGCCGGACAGGTGAGTAACCTTTTTTACTTTGAGGAGACAAATAGTAAGGGGAATGAGTCCGTGATTCGTGGCATTCAGGCAGGCCGGAGTGGGCGGAGTCAGCGGTGCCCAAACTGCCTGCCGCTGTAGATGACCGCGTGTTAAGGCAGGCCGGACAGGTAAGTAACCTTCTTAGTGTGAGGAGCCACGGAGTCAATGACTTGTGGCATTCAAGCAAGCTGAACCGATAAGGTTTCCTTACAGCTTTAAAATAATGGTAGAACGTAATCAACTGTAGGAGGCACTGGCAAAAGAAGTTAAGCACTAATTTATTGCAGGTGCTAGAGAGCGGGTGGGGAGCCGGATGTAGTGGGAACTGCAACAACAGCGGCGGCGGAAGCAGCGGATCGCATCGAGACTGCAAGAGCCATCAGAGTCCTAGCTATAAAGGGTAAAATCTGAGAAGTATGGGCGACCGCGCAAATACCACACGGGAAATATTGACAGAAAACTACGTAAGGGATCGTATAAGAAAATATAACTAGCTAGGTCCAAAACGGAGACTACGGATTTTTCATAATTGCTGACGTGGATGTTCAAAATGGCGGCCATAGATAGCCATGGGCGGTTACTTAAATATTTTTAGCCAAATTATATTTGTACCTTGTGCATAGACTGAACAGTATGTAGACTAAAAATTATAGACGAAACCTCTGCTTCTTTATGTGCCATCTCCCGTCGGAGGTTGGTAACCAATTCGACTATCTTGCTTTTCGAGACTGCCAATACTAAAAAGGAACTGACTGTTACTCTGTTCAAACCGCTGTCGTATACCCACTGGTGAGCGTTAACTGCTAAGTAGGCGGGGACCAACCTCTAAGTTGGTGAATTTAGGTCCCGCCTGCTTAGTAGATAATGCTCAGCAGTCGGGTTGTTGTTTCATTGTCTAAAACCACATCTGTTACGGCAGGTCGGCGGGCGGCGGCGCGGGCGGCAAGCGCGGCGCCAGCGGCGGCTGTGCGGGCGGCTGCCAGTGCGGCGGCGGCGGCGCGCGCCTCGCGCACGAACCGCTGCTGTCGCTCGTCCTCACCTGCCTGCGACACCAGGACGACCAGAAGGTGAGCCGAGCTGCACGGGGCACTGCGACACCAGGACGACCAGAAGGTGAGCCGAGCTGCACGGGGCACTGCGACACCAGGACGACCAGAAGGTGAGCCGAGCTACTCGGGGCACTGCGGCACCGGGACGACCAGAAGGTGAGCCGAGCTGCACGGGGCACTGCGACACCAGGACGACCAGAAGGTGAGCCGAGCTGCACGGGGCACTGCGACACCAGGACGACCAGAAGGTGAGCCGAGCTGCACGGGGCACTGCGACACCAGGACGACCAGAAGGTGAGCCGAGCTGCACGGGGCACTGCGACACCAGGACGACCAGAAGGTGAGCCGAGCTACTCGGGGCACTGCGGCACCGGGACGACCAGAAGGTGAGCCGAGCTGCACGGGGCACTGCGGCACCGGGACGACCAGAAGGTGAGCCGAGCTGCACGGGGCACTGCGACACCGGGACGACCAGAAGGTGAGCCGAGCTGCACGGGGCACTGCGACACCGGGACGACCAGAAGGTGAGCCGAGCTGCACGGGGCACTGCGACACCGGGACGACCAGAAGGTGAGCCGAGCTGCACGGGGCACTGCGACACCGGGACGACCAGAAGGTGAGCCGAGCTGCACGGGGCACTGCGACACCGGGACGACCAGAAGGTGAGCCGAGCTGCACTACACCCTACGGTGACGCTGCGATGACCAGTAAGTAAGCTGAGATGCACTGCACTCTGTGCCACCAGGACTGGACAAGGTGAGCCGAGATGCACTTCACCCTGCACCATCAGGACGACCAGAAGGTGAGCAGCGATGTCTTCCACGGAAAAGTCACTTCAATAGATTGAAGTTTCAAGAGTCTTAAACTCAAGATTTCCGTGGAACAATCACTGACGTTGCACATTTGTCACTAAATCGTTGGGTTGTTTTGACTGTTAAAACAATCCAACTATTCTATTCCTCGGCTACAAATATGTAACTAAGTCGTTGGGTTACAAATTTAATATTCCTTTTTAAATAATTTCATACGATTTCTATTCACTAAGTTAGAAGTGGCGAAAAGTGCCCATGAGTGCATCGTGAAACAAACCGACACCTGCAAACCGCTACATTGTTGACCAATCCCCCGTCCACCAGGAGAGCCTCCTGAGCTCTATCCACGCGCAGCTCCAGTCTTACTACGCGCGCGACCACGACCGCGCGTGCGGTGACGCCTGGCTCGACGAGGCGGCGCCCGACGCGCTGCAGCTGCGGTTCTCGCTGGCCGGCGGCATGTTCGACGCCATACGCCGCTCCTACCAGCGCACCTTCGACTGGGCTGTGCTGCTGACCCAGCTCGTGGCGCATCAGCTCATTGACGCGTACAATAATAGGTAACTTCTAGGTCGCGGTGGCGGTGACGTTCGTTTATATTTCCTCGGTGGCAAGGAGCGTCGTAAAAAGTCTTTATTTGTTGCGAGTCGAGGTGCTGAATCTGCTGATGTTCATTTGTTTTTACTAGCGGCAAAAGTAAATGTTCTGAATGTAGGTCAGTGGGCTTCATTTGTTTTCCACCAATTGGTGCCGGCGGGCCGGCGTCGCGGTGGACCACCACCATCCACCAGGACGTTCGTTTGTTTTTGTCACGTCGTCCCTAAAGTCTCAATGGTGACGAGGCGGCGCCGGACGCGCTGCAGCTGCGGTTCTCGCTGGCCGGCGGCATGTTCGACGCCATACGCCGCTCCTACCAGCGCACCTTCGACTGGGCGGCGCTGCTCACGCAATTCGTCGCGCATCAGCTAATCGACGCGTACAATAGTAGGTAACTCTTGGTGGTCACTTGGGGCTTGACTGGACTGGACCGCTCGAAGAAGAGTAACTTCCAGGTCGCGCTGGTGGTGACGTCCATCCATATGGTTTTTTCTCGGCCCCAAAGAGCGCCATAAAAAGTGTGTTAATCTTAATTTGTTCTTAGCTTGTAAGTTGAGGTCAGATATTATTTTGTTCTTGGCGGTCCGCCTGATCTTCATTTGTTCTTCGCTCGTAAGCTGAGGTCTGATATGGTTTTGTTCTTTGAGGTGCGCCTGATCTTCATTTGTTTTTCGCTTGTCAGATCTTCGTTAGTTTTTCTTCTGTGCATGCTGGCATACATGAGGCGCCTTGATACACGTCATTCTAAGTTTCAATAATGTTTACGCTACATAACTGCTGATCTAGCATGGGATCTGTTTTTATATCTATATAAAGGCATGTCAAATTGTGTTATTCTCCCCCTTACATTGTACCCCACCACCAATGCAATATGTCAAACAACACCAGCGACATATCGAGCTTAACCTTAGCTATTCCAAATTCACCTTAACACTTTACTATTAGAGCTCCGATTGGCCCGAGAAACCCGTTCAACCGACCATAAGCTCGCTGCGTCGTTCGCGCAGCCAATGTCTAATAACAGCTGGTTAATTGTAGTCTGTGTCACAGCAACCTGTTCACGACATTGCTCGACATGCTCGCGACGCTGATACACTCGACGTTGGCCGACGCTGGCGACGACAACAACCGGAAGCACTACCAGAACCTGATGAAGAAGCTGAAGAAGGAGATCGGGGACCGACACGGCCCGTCCGTGCAGTGCGTGCGCCAACTGCTTCCTCTGCCCAAGAATACGATTATTGAGGTGAGCGGTCGGGCTTTCTGTGTAGTCTTTGGGGCACTGTCCGTCTGTCTGTGTCTGTCTGTCCGTCTGTCTCTGTCTGTCTGTGGCCAGGCTGTATCTGAAGGACCGTGATAGCTAGGTTGAGATAGTTGAAATTTTCACAGATGAAGGATTTCCGTTGCCGCTATAACAACAAATACTAAAAACCGAATAAAATTAATATTTAAGTGGGGCTTCCATACAACTAATGTGATATTTTGCGGTTTTTTCTCGATCTTTGTGTCTAATGTTGTATAGTATAATGGTACGGATCCCTTCGTGCGCGAGCCCGACTCGCACTTGGCCGGTTTTTGTGATACTCCCTGCTTGTTAACAGACTTGCGGTACGCTTTGGAAATAGAAATCATGTCCTCACGGAAGGTAAGCGATTAGTAATGTGTAGCTTTAGTGCTACTAGGCCACCAAGTTTTTAAGTCACGTGTTTCCTTACGTACACTAATAGTAGATTATGTACTAAGGGAATAAAACCATGTATTATGTCATGGGCGGCATATTGAACCCTGAGCGGAGCGAAGGACTCCGAGTTAACTCGCGAGCGCAGCGAGGGAGTTAAATTTTAACTCCTGAGCGAAGCGAGGGAGTTATGTAGAGTCCTGAGTGAAGCGAGGGGTTCATACCGCCCGAGACTAAGACATGTTTTATTCCAGAGGTGAATACTCTACTTTTCACACCATCTGGGAGACAATAAAAAGACAGGGCTGCATAAGTTGAAAATATGTATTAAAACCTGAAATTAAATATAAAGTCCACACTCTTTTACGGCTTAGCAACTTAAATTGAATATAACTTTTAAATTCGTATTTGCAATTCGCGCCTTTTTTTCTTTTTTTTGTTGGTGTTTCGCGCGGTCACAGGACACAGTATTTCAGAAAAAAAGAAAAAAAAGAGGTGAGTTTCGAACAACAATTCGAATTTCGAATTGCAATGCGGGGCTTCTCCATAGTTTTCATGCGAATTTTGACATTCTAAATTCAAATCACTTTATTCCCTAGGGAAATTCTTCATTATTATTGCCCTCGAGAGACAAGGCCATGCTTTACGATGATATTTGACGGTACGTAATAAGGCATTGTCGAGCAGGAGGTGTGAAAATATTTTTTCACTTCTCATGCTCTAAAAGTTCGTCTTTATGTCGTGCGTAGGCGACATAAAGTCGCTTTTTATGCTCTAGAGCATAAAGTAAAATCTTCGTCGAAGACCAAGGCAATCGCTGCAACAGCCACACGAACATCTTTAACTTCATACAACAACCTCTTTATTTTATTTCGTTTCGTTCGTATTCTAAGACCAAGGCAAAGATACCAACAGCCAAAGTACACAATAAAACTTCATGAAATAAACTTATAATTTGTATTTCGTCTCATTTATTATTTTTTATATTTGTTTATTTTTCAATTTAGTAGATCAGTATAGTATTTAAGCCATAACAACAACTTATCATAGTTATAAAAAGAAAATGTTTTTATAACTGAGCAGTATGTAACGACCTTAAGTCAGGTGTCACGTCCCTACAGAAAAAAAAAAGAAAAAAAAGTTAATTGGCGGGAACCATAATTATTTTTACATGTTGCTGTTTCATTTCCTCGCAATCGAAGTGAAAAGTAGAGTGTACAACTCGTCCATAAAACCCATTTTACACTCGACTTTATATCTATCCTCGCTCGCAAGCTCGCTCGGATGGATAAACGTCTCGAGTAAAATGGTGCGTTTTATGCACTTGTTGTACAATCTACTATTATCTTTGATGTATCACATTAGAAATGAGACGAACCCCCAATGAACCAAGGATAACATAAGCAAGTTGAAGTGGCGGTGGGGTCGGTCGGGGCCACTTGCCACGATCCTGACTGATCACTTTCGCTTCGTCAACATTCATTAGTCGTCGCGTGCACGCACGCCGGTGTCGGGTACTTTTTATCTTGCCCTTTGCTAATACGCTAATACTAAATAAGGGATCCTATTTGGTCGAAGTATGTCCGCCTGGGTCGTCCCTTACCGGCCATTCCACCCACATTCGCGCGATAAACAATGTGATAAGAATATTCTTTATTGCATATCAGAGTGCAAAACTGGGACACCAGTTACAAACAGAATGAGAAGAGGTACACTTTTGATAAAGTTTGCTACATTTATGTCTAATCTTTGATAGAATTATGTTGACTGAAATAGTCTTTTGGAAAGGGGAGATATTGGGAATTTCTGAAGACACTTCCAAGAACTATGATTGATGATGTTTATGCTTCGCTACAGGTCATCGCGTGCGGCTCGCTGGGTTGCCTGGTGGACCAGAAGGGGAACAAGATACCAGGTTTCGACAGTGACAAGAAACAGGTAAAGCATTCAAGCAAACTAGTCACTTTAAAAACAGGTTAACTATTCTGTGTATTGTGTAAACGCTTATGTAAAATATGTGTGTCTGTGTGAGATAGAGAAGTAGTGAGTGTTTTTTTCTCATTCACTTATTCAGCCTTATTCGCAAGGCGTATGTTGTGAATGACACCGTGCGTGGGGAGGGCAACTTTTGCGAGGTTGGGTGTGTAGACCCTCGTTGTTTTGGACGTCGCTAAGGCTTAAATAGATTGTAAAGGAGGCTAACTGCCGTACTCACAGTCGTCAATTAAACTTAATGTTCATTAAGTGTCGTGCTATCCCTTTCATATGTCATTGAAATGAAAGATATGACATGATACTTAATTGACATTAAATCTTCAGTTAGACCCACAATAACTTGTAGCGCTATAGAAATAAATAAAGATGTGCAGTCTTATTTATTAACCACTCGTCTGCCGCGACACAGATCTGTGTCGAACTTAGTACGGGCCACCTATACGTTCCATTCCGCGAGGGCAGTTCAGGAGTTAAACAATTGCTGTTTGATAGGTAGTGCTCAGTTAAAATATTGTAACGCTTTGGTGTACCTAATTACTGTCATGTTGCAATATTTATGTAAATAAAATAAAGAAATGAACAAGATTCTTCTAAAACACTTCTCAGGGGCAATTAAAATAATCTATGGTTACGGAGTGTGCAAGAAATCGTGTTTTATAAATAAGGCTGATCGTCTATAAGGGTCCCCGGAAAACACATCGGAAGTCACTTTGATTAAAAAAAAAAAGTAACAGACAATCCGTCGCTCCCAAAAAAACATATTTGACTGCCTCGTTGGTCTAGCCGGTAAGGCGCTTAGCTACCTGAACAGAGGTCGTGGGTTCGATTCCCACTGGGGGCCGCCGTACATTTGTACAATTGGCTTCAGTTTCGATGTATTTTCATGTTTGCGACGTCCTTGCCTGGTTACCATAGCACAGGTTTGGGACCAGGTTAAGTGATTGTATTGTGTTTAAGATATTATTATTGTTATTACATATATTTTTCCGATCTAAAAACATCGAAAACGTGTATGGAACACGTTTTCGAAGCTCATTCCGACGCTCGCAATCTAACCTCAAACAAACCTATTCCACCACCCTACGTCATCTACCCAGGGCCTCCGGCTAACGGACAAGCAGCGGGTCTCAGCGTGGGAGCTGGTGGAGGGCGGGCGCAGTCCGGCGCCGCTCTCTTGGGCCTGGTTCGCCGCCACCAAGATCGAGAGGAAACCGCTCACTTACGAGAACGCCCATAGGTGAACACCCCAGATTGCTCAGTATAAGGCCTTGTTTATGTTACTAAAAAGTGAATGCTAAAGTGGTGGTAAAGCCATTGACTATGGCAGGTATAGCGAAATTATATGAAATCAACGTGCCATTTTTTTTTTTAAAGTTTGATGAAGCCATGCCATTAAATAATTTTGACTTACGAATTAATCGGAAACTAAATAATATCAACTCTAATCTTATCATTTACTAACAAAAAAATGGGCGTTGGTTTAGCATGAAACGTCTAAAAACGGCGTAAATTTTTAGCTCAAACTGCGCAACGCGGCACTGGCGCCACCTAGCGATACGAGTCAAGAGGACCTCAGTAATGGTTACTTGGTCCTCTTGACTATGATGTTAGAAACGTTCACTTGCCTCTATTTAGCTTAGAACAAAAAAAGAAAATATGCAGTCCTCATAACAGTATCTCTGACAAGTTCTTCTTCTTTCTAAGTAGACATTTGTATAACAAAGTAAATGTTACTTTATCAATATACTCACTTACACAATTGCAAAAAAGGCAATAAACTGATTACTAACAATAAATTATGATTCCACTGAAGATCTCTTACAAATAGTAGCTTAACTCCGTCACAATATTAAAAAATAAAAATTTATCGTTTCTACATACACACACAAGCAGGCACGCACGCGCGCACACAATAATTACGCATGTGGCCAGCTCCCCATTTTATTTTTATGTTGAATGTTTTACATTGCCATTTAAAATTTCCTGTTAAATTCAATATCATTGTGACAAGTACATACATTTCAACAGCAATGCATCATAAGGTTAGTGAGGGCCTGGAGGTCTGTCACACAGGATCGGCCTCTTAAATTGTACCTAGTAGGTGTCCCTCTGTGAGACGGAAATAAACAAACTAGAAAGTTACAGATCAATGGTCGAGTAAAGCTGAACAGCTCATCGGGTGAAACCTACCGGCTCACCAGAAAATAGTTGTAAAGAAATAAAGATTACAACATAAAGTAACTTGCTAACTCATTTCTTGTAGGTTATTGAAGTTCCACACGCACAGTCTGGTGAAACCGTTGAGCTACTACTTGGAGCCACTGCCGTTGCCTCCTGAGGATCTCGAGACTAATGACAGCAAACAGGTGACATTTTCCTCTTTAAATAACAGCTAAGATTACACTGGACGCGTTATCACGCGAATTACAGAAATATCCTTCATACGTTCTACTGCAGGACATAGGCCTTCTCTCAGACAAAATGTATAGGCTTAATAAACACACGTGCGCAACGCGGATTAGCGATTTCATGCACACACAGATTTCCTCGCGATGTTTTCCTTCACAGTTAGCGAATGGAACTACTACAAATTCATATATATGTACATACCGAAATCGAACCCAAGAACTCTTGAATCTGAGGAATACGTTCCACCGATGAACTACCAGCATATCCTTCGTTTTGTCTCACAAATTAATGAGTTACGTACGAAGCTAATTTTGTTAAAATATATTAGAATAGCGCTATGTAAAGTTTGTGGACATATTCCTTTGAGATAAAGTTCTAATGATATAGACCAATATTCATCATCATCATAATCATCATCATCGGCCTACGCTTGTCCACTGCTGGACATAGGCCTCTCCTATTGCACGCCACTGAGCACGGTCCCCGGCTACTCTCATCCAGCTTTTGCCAGCCGCCCTGCGCAGATCATCGCTCCACCGAGTCTGACGACATCCTACACTACGTTTCCTGATCCGCGGTCTCCACTCAAGAACTCGTCTACCTCATCGGCCCCATAGACCCCATAGACCAATTTTGTTTCAACATTTTTCATTCATTCTTCGATTGAGTGTGTTTGGGGCAGACGCATTTTTATGAATACAATATAACACTATCAATGTTTCTTATCGACACTGTCTGTGTTATTTTTATTAGCTTAGTTTAAGAAATTCCATATATATTTTCTTCCTAAAAGACTATTTCCGACCAAAGATTGACAGATGTAGCCAACTTTATCAAAAGTATACATCTTCTAATTCTGTTTGTAAGTGGTGTCCCAGTTTTGCACTCTGATATGCAATAAAGAATATTCTTATCTCATCGTTTATCTGTAGAGTACAACTTTCACTTTCACATCGATCTTCCCTTGTTTCCATTCCAATCCAGCCCATATTTGTTTCTGTCACAGCATGTGATTTCAACCTTCCTCAGGGAAGAGACCCGTGCCCCTCGGTGGGGACATAATGGGTTGATGATGATGATGATGTGATTTCAAGAGTTTTTGTCTGATATTTATTGTTTGTTTTTGGTATTGCAAACTGACTTTGACTGCCTCGTTGCCAGCTGTTAACACGCTTGACGGCCAAAACAGAGGTCGTGGGTTCGATTCCCACTGGAGGCCGCCGTACTGGATTTGTACAAATGGCCTCAGTCCGGGTGTATTTTCATGTTTGTGATGTCCTTGCCTGGTTACCATAGGGTATCCTAGTTTGGGAGTAGGACAAGTGATTGTGTTGCGTGTAAGTTATTATTATTAAAACATAACCTCACTCCTATATCCCGGATAGGTAGGCAGAGACCAGAGTCTGCCACTTGCCACGATGCTGACAGATCTCTAATGAAATAAACTGATTATGATTATATTATTATTAAATAAACTTTTTATCTACCTATCTATTCTCATAGGATATTGGAAACTTCGACTTGAGTCCATCGGGCGCTGGCAGAGGTCGCGGCAAAGCTCCGTGCAAAAAGATTGCCGCCAAAAAGAAGGCCACTACTCCGGTAAGTATATTTAAGGCTGCTGTTCCTTTTAGCACTCCCGCTCGCACATTCTTTTAATGATAGTAAAATAACAAGCATACTTTTGACAAATGTCTAAGGCGGTGAAAGAAACTAAAATTCGGGACGTTTTAGGCGCGAGACACACAGATGGAACGTGGGGCGAGGGTGTGGTAAGATGTCACAGGCCACAGTCCTTGCTCTGCGGTCGCTCTTGCTTTGTGACTCTATACATCTTACAGCGCCCTCGCCCCACGTTCCATCTATGTCTTGCGCCTTAGATATATTTCCGATAGTAAAAATTGGCTGCTCAAATGTCGGTAATTTTATTATCTAGCCCTCCGACCACAGTTGGGAAAAGTATACTCTTTTTTTTCACTTAGCCGTGATCGTGATCCATTTAGGATCCATGTAGAGCTCGTAGTTTAAATACTCAGCGAATTTAACACAGAAGAATCACACAACATTATTTTATATTACAACGCATACGCGTTGCCATTGTTTTGACTGTGCCCAGCAGTCACTTCGCAGTTCGCACATAGACGCCCAATGGGCATTGTCTTCAATTTGGCAATAATTCTTCGCAGTTCGCACATAGACGCCCATTGGGCATTGTCTTTAATATTGACAATAATTACAAATTATACGGCATTTTAAAGGTAAGTAAATGCTGTAGTCATAAAGTCAGTCAGTCTTTTTTTTCTTGTGATGTGTTAATTTGTCCCAATAAATGTCTTTCTTTCTTTATAAATTATTAATACTCACTGATTTCTTGTATTTTGTGAATATTCACTCATATGTGTATGATTTTCGTTCGACCGTCTAACGTCCAAGTAAAGCAATCGTTAGCGTGTTTTTTTTTTTATAAAAACTGAACATCTCGGCACTTTTGTTTGCTTCGATGACGTACATCCGGTTTCGTAGACTCAGATTCTTTTTATCGCTTTAAAAAAATACTAAGCACACCAAATTAAAATATTCGGCCCAGGCACTACAAATTTCTATTTCCTCGAAACAAAACAAAAGAAAAAACAATGTCACTGCAATCTGTGTTTGAGGCGAGCACCCCATTCCAGCCGTTAGTTTGTTACGCTTTATTGCACAAAAATAAAAAATAAAACTAAGGCCGCCTTACACCACTTCTTAAATGTCACTTAAGTCGCCATGGCCATGCCTTGGGTTCGAATCCTGGCATGCACATGAACTGAAATTAAATGAAATTTATTTGTCTCCCAAAAATATGTTACAGCTATCTTTAAAATATAGAACATACAATTCAATTAAATTCTATTGTTATTATTCATTTTAAAGACCTAAGAGTAAGTGTCTAAGGTATTTGCGTACCTTAGCGTTTGCTACGTACAATGGCCCAACTGTGAGGCTTAAGTGCGGGTTAGACCCCTAACTAAGTTTCGTTCCAGACGAACAGCGGCGCGTCGACGCCGGGCGCGGTGGGGCCGGGCGGCATGGCGGCCGCGCCGGCGCAGCAGCCGCAGTTCATGCAGCAGCCGCAGCAGTGGTTCCCGCCGCCCGGACAGCAAACCTACTACAACCCTCAAGGTAGTTAGACCTTGTCCAGAAGGGACGAATTCGCCGCGAATCGTGTCGCGCGATTTCATACGCGCTTTGGCGAGGTACCGTTTAAATAAATAGAAACAATAAAACACCGGCCAAGTGTTTCCGTACTATTATCTATACAACATTAGACACAAAGATAAAAAAACAGCAAAAAAATCACGTTTGTTGTATGAGAGCCCCCCTTAAATTTTTTTTTTTTAGTATTTGTTGTTACAGCGGCAACCGAAATACGTAATCTGTGAAAATTTCAACTCTCTAGCTATCACGGTTCTTGAGATACAGTCTGGTGACAGACAGACGAACGGACGGACGGACGGACAGACAGACAGCGAAGTCTTAGTAATAGGGTCCCGTTTTTACCCTTTGGGTACGGAACCCTAAAAACTGAAATAAAAAATAACCAACAACCCGACTGCTGAGCATTAACTACTAAGCAGGCGGGACCAACCTTGGTACACCGCAATGAGCTGCATAGTTGTATTTGGCTCCCGCCTGCTTAACAGTTTATGCTCAGCACTCGGATTGTTGGTAATGTTTTATTCCAGTTTTTTTATTTTTATATAGGTTTTATGCTGATTTATATACCCTATGGCACTCGCGGAAACACGACGAATCGATTGACATATTATTTGTCAAAATCTAGCCATAATCAATGGGATGGTTATGAGGGAACATAGAATCATACATACCTACATAAGAGCCAAACACACTACCCTCCTTTTGGGCTACGTCGCAGTCGGGTAAAAAGTGGAAAAATTATTTTTTACCGCTATAATTGTAAGTTCAGTTCAGCCGCGTCTCAAGATCTCTATCAGATCGATATATCTGTCAACAGACGTCGCAGCTCGGTAAAAAATCGGTGATAAAAAACCGAAAAAACCGTCACCAGTACATCGCGTCCACAAGCATCGCCGCGAACGGCGAATTCATACGCGCGTTGGCGACGTACTGGTCGTGGACAAGCATCATACAAATTCAAAATATCCGCGTACAACTCTAGACTCCGAGTCGAGAGTTTTACGCCCGTATTCGCAGCGAATTCGCCCTTTCTGGACAAGGCCTCAGTAGACCCCTCACGCGGAGATTCCTATAAAAATGTAGTTTGGTTTTAATTTAGAAACGACATGCCGCTTCGCAAGGAAACATTGCCAATATTTTGAGAGCACAACGGAGGTTTGGTCGCGCTTCGGATTGACAATAAATTAAATAGAACAAAATTATAGAGACTCATAAGCATTTTCATAGAAACTTTTGACAACGCTCAAATCGCTTTTATGCGCAATTCTAAACACAATCTAACTTCTCTAAATATGTAAGCGACAGAACTCAAGAGGCATGCCTTGTAGACGCAATTTTGTTTTGCCTAGTTCTACTTAGACCTGAGATTTCCGTACTTAGCCTCATAATTGAGCCATTGTACGTACAGCAAGCGCTAAGCTATGTGAATACCTCAAACGCTAGGGTTTCCTCACGATATTTTCCTTCACAGTTAGCGAGTGGTATTGCCACTTGCACGTGACTTAGAAAGCAAAGTGTTTGGTACATGCCAGGATTCGAACCCACGACCTCCCGAATGAGAAGCCGGCGTTCTACCGCTCCGCATTTTGTTTTAGCTAATAAATCGTGTTTGTTTCCAGCGGCAGTGGGACAGCGTGGCGCAGCGCCTCTCAACACCCAGTCAAAGGCGGCGCTAACGCAGATGTTGCATAAACGAGTGCAGCCCATGAATCAAATGCAGCATATGCAGGTATATTATATATTAGTCCCTTCAACTTCGTTTCGTCCTATCACTTGAATGTATAGCTCCTCTATAATCGAAATATTTGTTTAGAGAACTTACAAAAACAGATAAACAATGGTGATTATGATTTGTCTCTACAACTGATACCTTTCATAATGTACATTTTTTTTTTAATAAAGACGGTTGACACTTGACCCCAGTCACGCTTGATGGTAAACCAAGGCGGTTCTTCTATTTTTTGTGTGTCGAAAACTAATTCTAATCGCGTGGTACAACAACGCGACGTACAAATCGGGCTCAAACTCTTCTCAAAGTGCAATAAACGCCGCTTTTGCCCGCGACTTTGTCCGCATGGAATGAATAATTTCCGTGATGGAATGTATCCTATGTCCTTCCCCGGGACTCATTATCTCTACACCCGGTCAGCCGTTGCGTGATTGAGTGACAATCATCCAAACATCTTCACAAACTTTCACATTTACAATATTAGTAGGATTAGTAGGATGTTGAAGCATTTTATATAATATTCGACTTTTAACGTAAACTTATGTTTGTGTGTCTGCACCACCAATAAATAACGTTTGGAGTAGATTAAGTTTGTTAAATGTTTTTAATACTTTTTAATGTCTAATGTGGAAAAAAAACTTATGTTTTAATTTTTTCGTGAGTTTTTAGGGTTCCGTAGTTGACAAGGAATCCTTATAGTTTCGCCATGTCCGTCCATCCGTCTGTTTGGCATACATGTAAATCACGGTAGAATAAAATCTGAAAAAAAAAATTTTTGGCTAGCCCCCTTACACCTAAATTAAGGATGAATTTTTTTTTTCTCGCTCGCATTAAGCTATGAACCGCAATTTTTTCCTCCTGACTAAACGGTTGATTGTACAAACGTGGAAAATTCAGAGTAGTAGCACATATAATGAACTTCAATGGAAAAATAACGGCTAAGTGGGCTTTACAAGTTAGCGAGTAATAGGCGACCAACTTATAAAAGGAAAACTTCATATAAAATCCACTGAACATTACGTTGATGAAATTGTTAGTTCTGTATAGCAGATAAACCCCCCTCTTCTTACGGAACCCTATACTGCGCGTGACCCGTCACGCACTTGGCCGGTTTATATATGTCCTTTATGGTATAAATACCAATGTAGTTTTGAGACATGTTTCCCATTATTTATTTATTTAGATACATTTGCAAAATATACATTGACGTTACATGGCAGGAACAGTGCAATGAATAAGATTCTTATGTATATTTATTACGTTATACACCAGTTTTGAAGTCTGACTAGGTCTTTCAGCAGGAGAATTGAATTATTTAGGCAGTTGAAGGGCATAAATTAAGATCATCTGCGTATAATAAACATTTGCAATTTTGTATTTGTAAGGATACATAATTGATCCTAGTAAAATAGTAAATATTATTGGTCCTAGATGAGAACTTGAGGCACTCAAGATAAAGCCATGATACAGCCATGATTCAAACCCGTTAACAGCCACTATTTGTGAACGTTTTTCTAAATAAGAAATCAGCCAATTTAGTAGAGATGCGTGAATTTCACTTAATTCAAGCTTAGATACTAAAATAAAATGATGGACTCTATCAAAAGCGCTAGTGAAATCGGTGTGTGCGCAAATATGTGTATTATTGCTGTTCTAGTAGGTTTTAAAAATAGTGAGACACGGCCGTAAACACCGTCTCTACCAAAAACCAGCCAAAAACGTCTCATAGAATCTCCGTAATCGTTTGTGGGAAAACACTAATAACTGGTTGAGATTAACACTTAGCCTTATTCAACGGGTTGTTCGGCTTCGATCACAACCACAAAACAAGGCAAACACGGCCTACAAACTAGGAAAACTTACTTTATTTAGGAAAAATATAAAAGTTCACTGTTTTTTCTTTTCTTTATCTGTTACACAAGACGGCATAAGTAAAGCGACATTGTACTCGCAGCCCGGCGGCGGCTACCCCGGCGCCCCGCACCCCCGCGCGGCGTTCCCGCGGCAGGGCATGCGCCAGATGCAACCCAACCAGATGGGCGCCATGCAGCCCAAGTGAGTCCACTCGTCTTTTGAAATAATACGATTATATTCTTTTTATCGCACCTGCTCTGAAAATACATACTAATTATACCAATTAGAGGGAAGAAACGCCTTTATCCCGCCCTTCAAATCCTTTCATCCCAAGGTATGGAAGTTTGTATGAAAATCCTTCCGACCCAAGGGTGGGAAGTATGTATGAAATTCCATTACATACCCGGTTTTTTTTTTTTAATTTGTCAGCAGTCATACTGCAAAGAGACTTTAACTGTCTACTAATTAAATTTCAAGTAAATTGTTACTGGCCACATACAGTTTTTTTTTTACCAGTTACCAACCTCCTTGGTGCATACAGAAAATTAAAAACGAAATTATTTTTGTATATAAAACGCGCGGAATCACGGAAGAAGTGGCTGCATGACCTTATGATCTTAGCCCACTCCAGAAACGGGCGAATATACTTTTAACTAAATATAAACATTTCTATGCATTTATGTCTATAATTTTCCTCGTAGGTGTAATAAAAAGCACTATACATACCTCAGGATAAAGTACAGTTCCATACCTCAAATGGTTTGCGCCCCTCGCAAGCTCGTGGCGCAAATGCCATAATCTCGGTATGGAACTGTCACTTTCTTCCCTCTGAAGTAATGTACTATTTTGTTGCACTAATCCGTGCTGATGACAATTTTAAAAACCTATTTACGTACGTAATACAGAGAAGTTTGTAGAGAGGTTCGAAATTTGGCGATGCCTGCACTTGCCCATTAGCTCAGTTGGGAGAGCGCTGGCACAGTTAGCCAGAGGTCGCGGGTTCAAGTTCCGGCATGGGTGGAATTTTCAGCTTCTAAATAGGTTTTTAATACATTTAAATCAAATAATTACATAACATAACATAAACTCACCTGTATCCCAGAGGGATAGGCAGAGACCAGGGACTGCCACTTGCTATGATCCTGACAGATCACTTTCGCTTCCTCAACATTCATTAGTCGTTGCATGCACGCACGCCGGTTTCGGGTACTTTTTATCTTGCCCTTTGCTAATACATCCCCTATTTGGTTGAAGTATGTCCGTCTGGGTCGTCCCTTACCGGCCCTGCCACCCACATTCGCTCGATATATTTGTTTCGTCAATCTTTCTTCCTTCATCCTCTCCACATGTCCAAACCAACGCAACATTCCTTTCTCAATTCTAGTCACTACATCCTCTTTCAGTCCACAACGTTCTCTAATCACACTATTGCGTATCCTGTCATTCAAAGTAACACTTCTCAAGGACCTCACTTCTAATGCATTAATCCTACTTTCTTGCTTCTTTTGCCATACCTAAATCTCGCTAGCATACATAAGTATTGGGACTAGCACTCCATTATGGATAGCCAGTCTAGCTCTTTTGGAGATGTTTTGGCCACTCACAAAGGAGTGCAATGCACCGTTTACACAATTTCCTGCTTTTACTCTTCTTTCTATATCACCTTCACACTTTCCATCCCTGGTAAAGAGGCTCCCCAAATAGACAAATTCTTTCACTTGTTCCACCCTTTCACCTCTAATCATTATCTTGCACTCAGTCATTTCATAATCTTTTTCGAACACCATTACTTTAATCAAATAATTAAATACATCAAATTAGAAAACAATAGGTACACGCTGATTTTTGGGTTGTTTGAAAGCCGCGGTTAAGTTATTAGTAATTAAAAAAGGCATTTATTTAGACTATTACTTTTAAGTTTAGACGGAAATTAAAAAAAAATGTTAACAAATCTTGTTTATGTGCTCATGTTATTTTTTTTCATCGGAACCAGTGCACGTTTTGCTTTTTACAAGCCTAAGTAAAGCAAATAAACATGGTTTGACAAGAAAATAACGCGCTGAGCACGGCACTAAAATATAACATTTAGTTAAGGTAAGACAGCGATTAGGAGACAATATGAATAAAATAACAAGAATTATATAATCAATATCTATTTATTTAGGTCAGTTACCAAGACATAAAAATTATATTTACTATAAAATAGTAAAAAAATATATAAATGGAATAATTCAAAGCAATTAGCATGGCAACCTACGTCACATTGGCCACACTTCTTCGTCGTATTTTTGTGGCATTGGCCACAACGTATCTGTGTACTGCTGGAAATAATTATATGACCTGCCCCATCCAGACGAACATCATCGGGTATCCTCTTTTTTCGAGAGATGGGCTTCAGTGGACGGCCTACAGAGCGAGGCGATGCATATTTTCCGAGATACGTTGCAACCACTGACCTGACGAAGGAAAGAAAATCGTGATGACCTTCCTCATGCATTTTTGGATGCATTTTCGACTCGGTTTACTCGTACTGTACCAGTTCCCTGGTGGCCAGAATCTTTCAATGCTATGAGTAATTTGAACGATCCTTGATTGAACGATCCCTCATCACTGTCAGCATCACTCAACGTATCGATAGTATACAACCAGACTGAGGTTTTTGTACAAGTGAACCTCTAGTGACCTCGGTTTTATAGTCAAACGTTTTAACAATAAAACCAACGCGGCAGACGAAAACGGGTCATCGTCATCATCATCATCGTTATTGCATGAAAACAAGAGGCATAGGAGCGCTGCCATGTAATTCGTGGTGTACATACAATAAAGAATATTCTATCTATCTATATATGTCCTTAAAACGCGACTTCCTTCCAGCCAAATGAACCAAATGGGTCAGATGGGCGGCATGGGCACGATGGGCCAGATGGGCGGCGTGCAGATGGGCCCCGGGCAGATGAGCGGCGGACCGATGGGGGGCGGGCAGATGCCGCCCGCTCAGATGGGCGGCGGGCAGATGGGCGGGATGGGCGGACAGATGTTCGGTGGGCAGTACGGCGGCATGCAGCAGGGCTACGGCTACCAGCAGCAGATGATGCAGGGCGGGCAGCAGCAGATGATGGGGCAGGTTGGTTCGAAATATAAAAACCAATGTTGTGTAATTATTATAGATACGAGTAGATAGAGAACACTTTATTTCACAACCAGGTGAAAGAATTATACATAGTTTCATAGTTTCATTATATATATTTTTTTATGTTTACAAATAGTTCTTTGTGTAAAATTTTAGGAGGTATTGGCCGAAGCCGAAACGTTGTCATAACAACGTCACAGGTCAGTAAATATAGTATCTGTTAAGCTTAGAATCACCAAAATTCTCACATTTTTCAAGGAACCTGTACGTATACATCTACTTCAAAATTCCGGTCTGGGGACACACACTAGATGGCGTTATAGTCAATTTTAATACCCCTCTTTTTTCTATGGAGTCGATTTTCTTACTAGTGGTATTGTTCTGTGGAGATGACATTTGTTTGCGTACTGACCAGTGACGTCACTGATTCCTGTGTGACGCCATATTACTCAAGATAGTGTTTTGGCGGCTTATTTTAGAAGTGAATTTTTATTTGCTTCTTAAGAATTTAAAATTACCACTTTCTGAGCACTCAATGAACACCAACAAAAAATCTTAGACGTTTGTCTTTGCCGCGCATGAGTATGAGGCCAGCCCGAAATGAGGTGGATTGACCCGCGGCACCCACAAGAAAGAAACCAAGGTCTGTTTCCGCTCCAAGACAGCCACGAGCCCGATCCGATGCCAACCATGAATCCGCCAGCATCAAAACCTGATTAACATGATTGAGAGATCGTACAGACACTTGAAAATACGATCTTACAGATCGTATGATTGATAAGGTATGATTTTTTTTTTCATTGGTGGCGCTAGGCTACCACTGGATCCCCTTAAACTGCATTTGAGGAGTGTTTTAGAGGAATCGTTATTTACTACCGTACCATTGCACCCTTCAACCACCACCAAATGATCATCACCGTCTTTTCGCCAGGGCATGGGCCAAGGCGTGAACCAGATGTCCCAGCAAGTAAACCCTATGAACCAAGGCGTCAGCCAAATGGGGCCCAGCGTCGGGCAAATGAGCCAGGGCGTGGCCCAGTCCGGGCAGATGGGGCAGGGCATGGGGCAGATGAGCCAGATGAGCCAGATGGGCCAGGGTGGCGGGATGGGCGCGATGGGCAGCCAGGGCGGAAGTATGGGGCCGCAGGGGGGTAACGCCATGGGAGGGTTCCCCGCACAGCAGTCATTCCAACAGGTGAGATAAACTTTTTTAAAATATAAATCTTTTATTTTATTAGAGTTGGAGAGGGAAACGTTTAGCGCGTTGATAAATGTATCTTTTAACGAAGAAAAACGTTCTTGCTTTTGACGCATATGTCTGTGTGCGAAAGTGGAATGATTACTAGGCGCTGTCTATAGTTCTGAAGCGTAATATGCATCAGACATAGTAGATATCGAGTTTCGGTGGATAACTGTGACGTGTCACTAATATTGAGCCACATAATCGTACGACAAAGCATATTTTAACGCTAAAATCTATAATCGTGGATACAGATTGTAGCGTTAAAATATACATTATTAAGGTGTAGATTGTAACGTGCCGTTCGCCTGCCTAGTCTAGCCGGGCAGTGCTCCACGCACCATCGTGTGGAAGCGCCTGCCTACTCCCGCAAAGCCGCGAGCCGCCCCCCACCGAGAGCGCTATATAAGCCCGCGCACACAGCAGTTCATCGTCTGTTGTCGGACTAACTTCCCCTAGCTCCCACGGTTTGGAACCCGAGCCTGGCTGCGGAGGAGAAGACCTAGGACCAGCTTCGCCTAGCTGCCACGGTTCGGAAATCGAGCCCTGCTGCGGAGGAGAAGATCTGGAAAGCAGCTTCGGGCCCCGTCAGCTTGTTCTCATGAACTCGCCACGCGGCTTGTACCTCACCAACGACGGACCCCTGTGATCACTCGGCGCAGGATCCCCTTCCGGGACCTGCCACCTATCAACAGGTTCGAAGCCGAGGCTTCGAGCTCGGCTCGCTACCCAGTGACCTTGCCCCAGCGTTGGGCCTTAACAATAGAAACCTCCCCCCCCTTATGCCATATCCCCTCCTATACCATATCCCCCCCTTTATATGTATTTTTGGTTTATGCCAAACCCTTAGAAAACTTCAGGAGAAGCTTTGTGGTGGCCCAGAAGTGACGCGGTTACGGCTTTTATTTTGTTGAGTACGCAAAGAAAATAAGTATTTTCTGTTTTAGAATATAATGGCGAACCGAAGTCAAGAGGCACAGTACTTGGCTCAACGACAGAACCCGCGACCGCCGTATATGCAAGTAAGTACCTACTATACATAGGACTTCACCACAATTAGTACGAGTATACGTTAGGATGTACGTTGTACGTTAGGAAAAATATCAGTTACTTTAAAACTGTAGGTAGGCAACACAATGTAAATACTAGGAATAGACATAAAATTTCGCTAATAAAATTTAGGCTGGCAAAGGTTAATACATCCTTTATGGGGCATTATATACGTTTCTACAATAAGATCCCTGAGGATATAAAAAGTTTGCCAGGAACGCGGTTCAAAAAATGTGTAAAGCACACTTTGTGCCAAAAGGGCTACTATAAGATGAAAGATTAGTTAGATTTTATTTTTTATTTTATTTTTATTTTATTAGAAAAACTAACAGCTTATCACTAACACAATAAATTACACACATAGATACAGAAAGCCAACAAAAAGTTTTCACAGCTAGCAATATTTTGAGCAATTAGCACAGGTGAAAGAAAAACGATACACGAAACACCAGACACGGTAACTATATCCAGTAATAGAAGAAGGAAGATGGCACACCATTATAGTGGGTTATATCGGTAATGAGGCCTCAACCGAGTCACAAAACTTAGAGGTTAATACTTTACGGATAACGGAAATACTACTAGCGAACAAATCAATGTCAATGTAGATGACAATGATGTCTGGAATTAAAGCCAGTTCAATGGATGAGTTCCAGGTTTTAGAATATTTATATAAACTCTCTTAATTAAGGACTTTAAAAAGACTAAGTTTGTTGATTTTTTGTCCATTTTTTCTAGTTTAACTAGTAACGTTCATTAAGTCGCAATTTCTGTGCTTCTTTGAATAAATTTTTTTTTATTGGTATTTGAATTTATTTTAAATTCTTTTTGTTGCACTAACCCAACGTGACCATAGGCATGGGCCGAGCGCCGCCGTACCCGCGCGGCATCGCCGTTCTTAGTATAATAATTGAACTTTAAGGCTGACATACAATGTGTCTCCGTCCGCAGCAAGCGCCCAACGTGACCATGGGCATGGGCCAAGCGCCGCCGTACCCGCGCGGCATGACGGCGGGCGGCGGCGCGGGCGCAGCCGCCGGCCAGTACGGCGCGCAGATGCAGCAGCAGCAGCGCATACGGCAGATGATGGCGCAGCAGGTTGGTGGCCTTGTTACCTTAGTTTAGTGGAGGCAGATTATGCCGCAGCCGATTGGTGGCTTTGTTACCCTAGTTTAGTGGAGGGAGGCAGAGATGGCGTGGCAGGTTTTGTTTTTTTTTTTGTCACACTTTATTGCACAATAAAAATCGTTAACAAAAATAAAACTTAAATAACAGGTGGCCTTGTTACCCTAGTTTAGTGGAGGCAGATGATGGCGCAGCCGATTGGTGACTTTGTTACCCTACTGTGGTGTAGGCAGATGATTACGCAGCTGGCTCAGCAAGTTGGTTGCTTTGTTACCCTGCTTTTGTGTAGGCAGATGATGGCGCAGCAGGTTGGTGGGATTATTACCCTACTGTAGTCTAGGCAAATGATGGCGCAGCAGGTTGGTGCTTTGGCTACCCACTGTGACGGAGATTCGCCCGATGCGACACTTAGCGGCTGGACACTACGGCGCGCAGCCGCAGCAGGAACTGCTCTTCCAGCAGATCATGGCGCAGCAGGTTGGTGGCTTGGCTACCCAGATGTAGGTCCACCCTGCGTGTCCGTGGGTACTACAGCGGGCAGCTATGCTCCCGTCTCCTTAGGGAATATGTTTGATCGGATTTCAGCTCTTTAGCTACCTACATTTTTAACTAAATATTTTTGTGTAATAAGATAGTTGTTAATAAACTCTTTCGATTTCAGCAACAGTTGCAGCAACAGCAGCAGCAGCAGGGGCCGCTGGTCCAGCATTTGCAGAGGCAACAATACCAGCCCCCGTACTAAGTCGCGGCAACCTCTTCTGCAGCACTCCTCGGGTGTCATTCCCGTCGAATAGCCAATACCCGATTGGCACGCCTAGTACCTTGTTTCTAAGGCGAGAAACACATTGTAACGCACGACGCAGTCTGATACGGGGCTGCGGTCGATAACTACAATTGTTTGAAAAAAAAAACGCGGACAGAAATTGGAAATTCATTTCAATACAGATACTCTCATCATCATCATTCAGCCACAAGAAGTCCACTGCTGGACATAGGCCTCCTCCATGGATTTCCAAAAAGACCGGTTGGAAGCGGCCTGCATCCAGCGTCAACAGATACTCTATTTTGTCTATATTGAATGTTGTGTTCAGCCAATGTAGCGTACATGTTAGGTCTCAATCAGACCAGGAAACAATTTACATTCGACCTTCGGGTCGGATTTGTAATGGAGAAGGAGGCAGCTAAATAATTCTACTCTGACCATTTTTTCGAATCATATAATCTCAGTCAGACCGGTGCGCGATGCGGGTCTGCGATCCGGTCTGCGTTTTTTTTTTTAACGAAAAAGTTGCGAGTTGGTCGCGATTAGGTGTGTTTTCCGCTTTACCCATTGACTGCCAAGTGATAGACGAATATAATTTCCATTATTAGGCGACTGATGACTACTAAACTCCATAGAGTGAGGATCCTAGATCCTAGTTAGGATAGCTGGACCCCATTTCATATAACTACAGGTCGTGGTTTACTGTGACAATTCGATGTACATTGAGTAATCCAGTTTGGGTAACTTTGAACTATTTTCTTAAACTTTTGTAGATACTTCAATAAAAATGTAGGGATCAAACTTTATTTTATACATTAATAGGTGTTCTTAGATACCCCTTTTTAAGATAATTTAATGTTATTAGCAAATTTTGAACAAAATTATTGGGAATTTTTATCTTGAGTGTACATTCAAAGTTACCCTGACTTTTGGGTATCTTTGAACGAAGATATTTTGAACAACAAAATCACCAAACAATTGTATTTTTTAGTGACTTGGGTAAGATTAAACCCTTTTTCTGAACGATAAAAACGTAGATATCAAACTCAATAGTAGCTTGTCAAAGCAAAAAAACCTACCCTTTACTAAGGGATACCATTTTACTACTTTAGGCTAGCAATTGGTAGAAAAAAAGTAAACAAGTAAGGAAATATTTTTATTATTAGACACGGTTATTAAAAATTAATTCTTATGCTATTAAATTTTCCACTTATTTAACGTTCGAATGAGATCAACATAAAATATGAAAACAAAGGATACAAGTCAGCAACAAGTAATAAAAAAATTATTCACCCCACTCCATAAACAAAATATCGTCTTCTATTATAATTCTTTCACCTTTTTTTGTTATTTGACCTTCTTTTATGATGGAAATGATTCTTTTTTTAGATTGCACTTTTCAGGTTTCTTATACCATGCCCACCCCCCCTAAACTTTGTTTTTGAAGGCAACGGACAGTGATATCTTCTGAGTTTATCTTATTAATGCATCCTGGAAACAGACTGTCCTCATCTTTAAATATGCAAAACATACCCTCTCTAAAATTATCTGTGTGAGCATTTATGTTATTATTTGAGACATGAGAGCTCATCAAAGTGCCATCAGAACTAACAATATACTCTTCCACAACTGCCAGCTCTTCAATATCTTGTTCCGCCGTGGTATTATTTTTGGCGCGAGTACCTTGTATTGAAACCTGAGCAAGCGAAGGATTATAGAATCCTGAGCGTAGCGAGGGTTTCAAAGGTACGAGACGCTAAATAACTTTGCTGCCGAGCGCAACACACAACTTTTCACCTCACTAAAGCGAGGAAAATGTTAGGTGCAAGAAAAACAGTTTTAATAAATATTAAATTACTGTTTATTTATTTCAAAAATTAAAAGTAAAATTACTACAATTGGTAATATTGAAAGTTATTTTTTTTTTAAATCAAATTTGGAATTTGGCAGTTGGAACTTTTTTCCTTTAGTAGCACCGTTAAAATCTGCTGATCTCACTTCTTCCACAAATTTATGAAATGCCTCGCCAACGGATTCTCTGACTTCAACTTCCGAGGTGTACTTCGGCAGTTTATTTAAGACCGTTTCTGGTAAGAATGGAAATAAACCACTACTCCTGAATCCTGCCTTAATATTATCTGCACGATTGTCCTCTCCCATTTCTAATGCTTTTCGCAAAAGTTAGGCAAACAAAGATTTAGGCAACGCCATTACTTTCTTCCCTCTACTTGTTTGGCGGTAGTGGTCCAGCACCTTTCTCCAATTGCTCTTTACAGAAGAAAAATAACCAACATCCAATGGTTGCACTAAGTGCGTTGAGTTTGGGATGAGACATAAACGCAATATTGTGTTCCTCACAAAGTTGCAAAGCTTTCGGAGAAATATGCGCACTGAGATTGTCACAACACGACATTTTTTTCCCCTCAAGCTTGGAGACACGTGGGATAAAATGTGTTTCCAGCCATCCTTCGAAAACCTCTGTGGTTATCCAACCCGAATCTGAAACTGCCATTCTAGAACCTTCTGGTGCCTGATAGAGCCAATCGGACCATAGTTTTTTCCCTTTGAAAATAAAAAAGGGTGGCAAAGATTCTCCAGCTGCATTGACACAAAATACCACTGTGTAGCATGACTTAGTGGCATTTTTTATAATTTCAGGGTGACGAGAATCCCTTCGAAACAAGAGCTTTTTTTGCCAGGATCATCATGAAACCTGACTCATCCATATTAAAAATGTTCTCAGGCGGAATTCCTTCTATTTCTTTTGACAAATTCTCAAAAAAGCCTTCTATTTGCTCGCGACTCACTTGAGCTCTTTTTCGTGGAATGTTGTGAGCTACTTTTATTTTCAGGTCTGGATTTCGCTCCAGAAAAAGAGTGCCCCATTCATAACCTGGCATATTATTCTGGAATTGTTCAACCTTTTTGTTATTTGCATCCAAATACTTTTTCACAATCATCCTGAAATCCAGCATGCTTATTGGTACTCCGTGATCACTCAAAACCAACAAATGATTTTTAAAACTCTCTTCTTTAGTTTCTGTTAGTGAAATTGGTCTACCAACGCTCTTGCAATGTTTTTGCTTCAGTTTGTAAAATAAGGTCACAGGCGGAATATTGTATCTCTTTGCAGCTTCCATTCTTGTTAAAGCACCCGATTGAATTTTGCTTAGGGCCTCTTGTAATGTTTCTGGGGTGTAGTTTGATTTCACCCCATATTTTCGCACACCAGGCTTAGCAATTTTTGATTTTCGTGCCATTTTTATCTACCATCTAACCATAATATAAAGTAAAAAATATATTTAGAAAGCAGCAATCCTGTGTCAATGTTACCCGAAGGCAAACAGAAATGTAATTGGGTAACATTGAACCGTCTAAGTTACCCCAGATTGTGAAAAAAATTAAACGATCTGGGAAATTACAATTTTATCGCAAAAATCTGAATGGATTCACGAAATATACCAAATAAAACTAGTTAAAATCACCCTTCATAATATGAAACAATATTATACATGATCTACATATCTTTTATGCGTTTAAATCAGATTTATAGCACACTCACTTTTACTTGTTGAAACCCACGGACTGAAAAAGGCGCCAATCTATCGAAATTTCTTTGACAGCTGTCAATCTTAAGTCACTTGTGATAGCATGAATAAATTTACGTTCCGTTTTATGATTTTATCAACGTATTTTAAGAAGAAACCTTGAGAAAAAAAATTTGAATCTTCAAACCAGTTTTATTCAAAGTTGCAAGGAAATTCAATGTTACCCAACTTGACTCTACCCTATTACCCCCATATTAAAAAGTAGGAAGACTAATATTGTCCTAATGGGCTACAATATACATCTAATTTTCGTAATAAACTATTAATTGTAGTTATATGAAACGCGGCCCTGTTTGGTTAGCAGCCATGTAAGGTGACGCAGCAGCGATAGCAGAAAAACGTAACGTTGCTGGTACTCTTTAGTCGCCGACCAATAAGACGAAATGTTCATATAAATTGTGGACTAATGTTGACCAACATCAACCGGCGCATTCAGAACGTGTAATTGAGAATAGGAACTGATTTTGGAGTTCTTAGCTTAGGTTTGACCAATTTACATATCTATTTTAGCAGAGCGCATATAAAGCCTTGTCCCTCGCAGTTTTCATCCCCCTATCACGACTCGTATCGATCTCATTGGCGCGATATTGTGATGCAATTTTTAACTGCATACGACATCGATATGGCTCGTTTTAAAAAATGGGTATTGTTATGTAAATAAGATGTGAAATTTGAAACAAGATGCCTATAGTGGTCTGGTCACAGATAGTGGGCCTGGTAGTTGATTCACTTATTTTCCATCCCCCCGGCATTTTTAGATGCGAATTATTTTAAATAGGATCTCATGTTTTTAAGTCCGTAATCAATCGGATCAGACCGTAATCAATCGTAATTTGGATCGTATTTTTATTTTCATTATTTGGAGGCTTATAATTCTTTTTTTGTGATTAAAATTTTGTAAATTGTTCTTTCAACCAAGTATTCATCTCGAAGTTATCATTAAGTTTTTGTATTTATTTTTTAACTAGGTATATTATTATTGTAGTACCTACAATTAATTAGTAGGTACCGTACCGAACCGTATTTTTTGTATTAAAACGAAGCATGTAAATATCTACATAAGTATAAATTTGAGAATATAAGGGTACCTCAACATAAGCTGTTGTTTCTTTTCTTCTCCAACCACATCAACACCATATTATGTTGATCATTCTTAGGGTACCTATTTAGTTTAGTAATAGGTAATAAAAGAAAAAATATTATTTCTACTCAAATTCAATTAATATTGTTATGAGGTAGTGTGATTTCCTTTCTTAGGGTTCCATAGTCCGACAAGGAACCCTTATATTTATTTATTTATTTATTATAGCAAGAAAAGTAATTACATTACAGTTAAAACTATTGCGTAATTAATTGCATTAAACATTATACATTACATTCACATCACATCACATTTAAAAATTATAAAAATTAGAACGTTAAAATTATATATGTACAATTTACTTTATATTTAATTTAAGATTAGTATTAATTAAAAACAATAGTTTCGCCATGTCAGTCTGTCTTTCTGTCTGTCTGTCCGTCCGTCCGTGACCTAGCGCAAAGACCGATGGTACTAGAAAGCTGTAATTTGGTGTGTGTATAGATTAGATTAGAACTCTTTATTGTACACACCAGAAAACAAAATACCTTAAAAGGCTTACATGTCTAAGTTTGGCTGATATATTTATCACGCAGACAAAGTTATACAATCATCATCAGCCATTTGACGCCCACTGCAGAGGCCTCCTTCGTGGTTTTCATAACCATGAGGAGTTTTGCCATGATTGCCATGATTGCCACGCTTGACAGGCGGGTTGGCGATCACAGTTTGCGGTTGGAATCTCAGGAAGACGCTGCTGCCCGTCTCCTGGTAATTGATTTTCTTAGTCGTCTTCTACGACTTCCATGGAAGGAAACGGAGTGACGCTATTCTTATTCCGGCGGGTTGAGGCCGATGGAGTTAAACAATAAAATGTTGGAAATTATTTTTTTTTTACTGTACCTCCCCTAACATGAAAAGTGGGGATGATTTCTTTTTCTCGACTACCCCATCATGTGGAGTATCGTTGGATTCACAGAGAATATAATCACTACGTTGTTGGATTGGTCGTTGAAAAATATTGTTGATGTAGGAAAACCATTTTTCGATTTAGCGTTCCGTTTGCGAAGTATTAAGCTTTAAAGTGCAATTTTTTGTGGGTGTAACCCTCCTGGTTAAACGGTTAATTGTAGAAACGTGAAAAAATTCAGGGTAGTAGCACATATAATGAACTTGAAAGGAAAAGTATCACGGCTAAGCAGGCTTTACTAGTTAACGAGTAATAGGCAACCAACTTATTTATAAAAGTAAAATTTCGTACAAAATCCATAAAAAAAAACCCTCTTTCTACGGAACCCTACATTGCGCGTGGCCCGACGCGCTCTTGGCCGGTTTTTGTATAGAACATATCTCTTTTTAATCTGTTGTGTAGAATAAAGTGTTCTCGTGTGGTTTTATACATCCAAGGAGTTATCTGACGAACGTTTGTTTCGATACATTAAAATCAACCGATCCACTTAATCTGTGCAACGTTTGCGTGAAACGGAGAAAAAAAGACAAGATTTTTTACGGAACGTTTGCTATCGACTGTCCCTCCGTGTCAGCCACAGAGAATATAATCGCTGTGCGTGTCAGTCAAAACAATTTTTCACATAAAGCAGAATTGAATTGAATATTTCATAAGCGTAATGTTTTTACATGAATCTTTGGTAACATGTTGCTTTCTTTTCGTATCTCGTCACGTAGGCTTAAGAAAACAGTGTTGGACACTTATAACTGTAGTGTGAAATTCAGAAATATACAAACATTAGGCTTGGACGATATTCCCAATGTCTCTGCGACGGAGATACGCAAGCTGCTCCGGCAGAAAGGTTTCGCTGTTCAAGACGGTAGTACTTCGCTGTCCATCAAGTGTGCCATATGCTCGGGTGAACAGAAGACTGATGAGGGGAAGATCTACGTCAATAAAATCACTGGTAAAACATGTAAACATAACCTAAAAAGCAAATAGCAGAGAATTAAAAAGGCCTATGTAACGCTTCATAGCAAGTAGGCCCTCACAGTCCAAGAGGCCAAGTCACTAGCTGGCCTTATGCTCTCCTCAGAGTTCAAAGATGAAGACATAAAAGCTGGTTGTGTTGGTAATTTCTAGTTGAATTTATAGCACAGCAATAAATACAATAATTCAATATTTATTATTTGTTTTTGTTGGTTTGACACGGTGGTAGCCTAGTGGGTAGAACATTGGACTCGGAAGCGGGAGACCCAGGTTCGATTCCCAGTGCGGGCATGTACCTATGACTTTTATTTCTAAGTTATGTACATTTGTGAAGTTATAGTAGCAATACCACTCGCTAACGGTGAAGGAAAATATCGTCAGGAAACCTGGGTGTCTGAGCTATTCACATACCTCAGTGCTTGAAATCGCCAATCCGCGGTGGGCATGCGTGGTGATTAAGCCCATACTCTCTCTCTGAGAGAAGGCCTGTGCCCTGGAGTGGGAGGCTGCTTATGAATTTGTTTTTAACATGAGTCCCATAAATCCGAAACCAAAAATTTACTTCAATGTAAAGAATTCACAATCTGTTGAATGTCAATGTACAATGTTGTCCACTGTATTTGGGTTGAGTTGTAGAGGAGAATAAGACAAAGAACAAACTCACTATTAACTTACAAAGATAAACAAACTAGAAAGAAAATATCCAGGGTAAAGCAGAATTGCTGGATGGGAGTGCCAGCAGTCTTCCATCATCAACTAAGCCTAACCTTGACACCGCAATTTGTCTTTCTATGGTTTTAACATGGTTTAACTGGTATTCTAATAGCAAAACGTTGGATTTCTTTCTATTTGAAGGTTGTTTAAATGCAATAATATTGAGTTTTCCATTCCCCAGGTTACTTCCTGTGCCCTAAATGCAATGTCCATGGAGAGTGGAAGGTGTTAGAGAGAATAGTGAAGAAAACCAAGCTTGATGGAGCAACTAAAGATTACATAGACAAGATGAGACAGGATTCAGATAAATTCCAAAAAGAATGGATGAAGATTGTTAACGACACTACCTCACTGACTAAGAAGACTGAACAAGATATTATTGAGTTATTTAGACTTTTTGAATTTCCTGTAAGTATTGCAGGCACTTTTCAACGAAAGATCTATGTTCCATCCATATATTTAACACATTTTTCTTTGATTTAGGGGTCTCCTGCTCTTGCTTTTCATTTAGTCTTCAAAATATTGTGTTTGTTCTACTTCTCCGACTAATGATAATATTTTGCATGTGGGAAATGGATTTTTTAATGTAATGTTACCAGCAGAAGGTCTTTCAGATATACAGACAGCACACCACCAGAAAACTTTTGTTGTATGAACAAACCAATAGTAAAATTGTCTTATATCTCAATCATTAGTCCATAATACTCTGATCATTGATTAAGACTTAGAATTACAAATAACATTATTAAAATGTGAAACTTACTTTGCTCAATTCCGCCAAAATCCCACAAGCACCATGTGGTTAGTTAATGCACCACCCTCCCTCCCACTTTTTCAAGCAGAAGCAAGACACAAACACACCACCACCAACACCAATACTTGTGTGAAAAAATGCGTTGCAACGCATTTACTAACCGTTAGCGGTGCATTAACCACTCGTCTGCCGCTACACAAATCTGTGTCCAACTTAGTATGGGCCACCTATACGTTGCGTTCCGCGAGGGCAGTTCAGGAGTTAACTAACCGCATAGTGCTTGTGGGATTTTGTCGGAATTTAGCAAAGTAATATTCACATTTTAATGCTATTGATTTTCGCTAAGTAACGCCTGATTCCATACAATAGAAATAACATTTCAATCGCTCAAAAGCCTGCATCTTCCAGTACCACCAAGATGCAAACAAAACCCTGTCTGACGTAAGGGTGACTTCAGACCACACTACACTCTATTTCCCTCTCAAGAACAGCCTGGACAAAGTTGTAGGCTACCGCAAAGTACAGGCTGGCAGGGAGGAAGAGTCTGAGTGCCATGGCCTGCATACTGCTGGGCTGTTCCAGTGTAGAGTCCCTAAAGTTGGACATAATAATCAGGCTGTACTGGTGCCGAGCATACAGGATGTGCTGAATTTGGCTGCTCATAAGGTTCCGGGTTAGTGTCTTTATCTGTTACTTGAATTTAACATTTAAAGCTTGCTGACGTAAGTGCTTGAGTGATGAGCTAAGTGCAGGTTCCAAATAATTTCGCACACCCAACTTAGAACCCTAACTTTCTCACTTAAGCTTTTCATAAAGTAATGAGACAGAGATATACTGAAGTATTAACAATATTTTTATCATATCTTACTTGACGAAATTCTCAATTCAGGATCTGCGGCAGTTATTTGAAATTAAATGAAATATTTTATTCCGAAAAAAGAAAATTTTAAAGAGTATTCTATTCCGAAAATTGTTTGAAGAGTTGTAATAGTACTTTATCAGAGGTGCGATCTGAAAACTGAAACACTGTTCGATGGTTAAAGCGCATCACCCGAGAACGGAATGGAACGATTTGGATGGCATTATAATCCTTGTCGAACTGTTGCAATTAGTGATCGTCTGCTTGCTACAGTACTGGTCTGTACCTTCTGAAACGTTGACAGGTAACCTAATATGGCTGAGTAACTGCAGCCTACCTCCGGTTGTTCTGCCAGCGCTGGAGGGCTACCAGAAACTGTGCCTGTGGGGCGAATGGGAGAATATGCGCGCCGTCGCGGAAAAATTGGGTGAAGACCGGTGCCGCTTTGTGAGGTACAAGGTTTCGACTGATAATTGTCTATTTAACCGATTGCGGCGGTGCCCAAAAGAAAAGTAATGTGCTTGGCTCGTGTGTGTGTATGTAAGTATGTCCGATTCTATGTTCCCTCATAACTCCTTAACCAATGTTCAGCTTAAGGAAATAATCTTAATCGATACGTCGTATTTGCGCGGGTGTCATAGGATAAATATGTGAAATCAGCATAAATTCAACTAACAAAAACTTTATAATATTCCCGATCTACTAGATTATTTATAGACGCAATTTTATATTAGTACACAAAAAAACCATCACGGTGTTATTTATAAAAACACGATTACCTTAAACACTCGATAAACTGCAATTAAAATAGTCCGTGGTGGCGATTTTACAAGGAAACGATGTAACCACAGATTAAATAAACTGCCTCTGAGGAGCGCTTTACAGGAATCGTGTTTTTATAAATAAGGCCGTCAGTGTTTTCATTCACAGATAACGATTTTCTCTTGAATTAATCTCTCACCACTACTCCCATTGTGGTGGGGAAATTGACAGCTACATTTCATTACCCAGACCTACAGACGGGCTAGTGACAGCGTCAGAGGCAGCCGCGGCCGACCTGCCTGTCAAGACCATGGTCGCGGAGGCCAAACCCGCCGCTCACCGCTCCATCACCACCTTCGCCGCGTTGCGAGACGATGTTTATGCAGAGTTGACTAATATTGAAAAGGTACACTACTACGAAAATGTTTTTTAGTAGTAACTAGGTAAAGTAACCAATAGGTCAAGTGCGAGTTGCACTCGCGCATCGAGGGTGCCGCCGTGCTGTCATAAATGTGATTAGCGAAAATGTATTTTCTTTCATTTAGTACGAAGACACGTTGTTTTGTACTTGGTAGAATATAAAGTATGCTATAGTAAATACTGACTAAGGACGGTCGAAGAACCCAAACAAACTTTTGAATACACAGTGCACATGGCTCGCCATCGTTCATCATTAGTCGTCAAATCATTGTTCTCTCTGTATTTCTGTCAGCTTTTTTTAGTGAGCGTGGGCTTCCTTATTTGTAGTTACAATTTTTTTTATGTTTTTTGGGGTTCCGTACCAAAAGGGGTCAGGGACCCTATTACTAAGACTTCACTGTCCGTCTGTCTGTCACCAGGCTGTATCTTATGATGATGATTTCACAGATGATGTATTTCTGTTGCCGCTATAACAACGAATACTACAAACAGAATAAAATAAATATTTAAGGGAGCTCCCATACAAAAAACGTTGTCTAAAGACAGCGCTGGCCATCTAGCGGCCATCAATGTAACCTTCACAGCGCCGATGTCATGTCGTTAAATGTCCATGTTAAACGCTTCTTGATGGTTTCTATAGATGGCGCAGTTCTCAAATTCGATCTTTGTCTAATCTTGTATAGATAATGGTACGGAACTCTTCGTGCGCCAGTCTGACTCGCACATGACCGGTTTTTATTTTGTTCCTTATTTGCAGTTACATATTTTGTATGGATTTTTTTTCTTATCTTGTGATATGTTAATTTGTTACAATAGATGTATTCCTTTTCCTTCATGCCATCCCGGCAGGTCCGCGGTGTGAAGTGGCGGCGCTTCCCGGCGCTGAGCCGTCTGCTGGGCGGGCACCGGCGCGGCGAGCTGACCGTGCTCACCGGCCCCACCGGCTGCGGGAAGACCACGCTCTGCGCCGAGATGTCCCTCGACCTCGCCACTCAGGGGGTATTATTGTTATTGCAAAAATTCTTTGTTGCATTTAAACACATAGTTTTGCACATAGGCGAGCATTATCTACCAGCTAACTTAAGTTTTGAAGGAAACATTAACATGTAGTGCAACTTAGAATATAAAATATACTAGTTACTATGTCTTAATACCTAGGTACCTATATCATCATCATCAGCCATTTGACGCCCACTACAGGACATAGGCCTCCTTCGTGGTTTTTATAACCATGAGGGGTTTTGCCATAATCGCCACGCTTGGCAGGCGGGTTGGCGATCGCAGTATGCGGTTGGAATCTCAGGAAGACGCCGCTGCCCGTCTCCAGGCAATTGATTTCCTTAGTCGCCTTCTACGACATCCACGGAAGGAAATGGAGTAACGCTATTTTTAATCCGGCGCCACGCGGAGACCTATCTAAAGACGGTACCTATATTAAAAAAAAACAATTCCTAGAGAGGAGAAATATTATACAAATACAACATAATAATAAATGAATACGCCGGGGTCACCGGTGTGGTGGGCAGAATGCAGAACTTGGTCTTCCCGCAGCCGGTGAGCACGGTCAGTCAATCCTGTCAATCTTTGTAATGCCCTTGTCTGGAACAAACATAGAAATACACCCAGACTGAGGTCTCGGTGTATTTCAATCAAATGCAAAATTAATAAAATTAAAACAAAATGGTGGTTAAAAGTCCCCAAAGAGTATCAAATTAAAAACCTTATCAAGACAACAAAAAACCCGACTGCCGAAACTGTTAAACAAGCCCTGGCTGTGTCTGATGAGGTTGGGAATTCAACAGACTTGTAGACTCATATATATAGGACTTCGTAGCAATCTGATTTTTTTAAATACTTTTTTCATAAAGATCCGCCTCCACCCCAGGTGAACACTCTCTGGGGCAGCTTCGAGATCCGCAACTCGCGGCTGGCGCGGACCATGTTGCAGCAGCACGCGGGCCTGCCGCTGGAGCAGCACCTGCCGCGCTTCCCGGCCTTCGCCGACGACTTCCAGAAGCTGCCCGTCTACTTCCTGGCCTTCCACGGCCACCAGCCCATCAAGGTCGTTATGGAGGTTAGTGGACTGCGTTGATAACGTAAGCAGTCAACCAGCCCATACTCGTCCACTCCTCATCCAGTCACTGCCAGCAACCTGCCTCACATAGTCGGTCCAGCGAGCCCACGATAACGTAAGCTTAGGCCTATTTTGATAGACGCTATTGAGCAGAAAAAAAAATCAGGGTAGAGTTGGCATGAAATATTATCTCAGTCGTGCTAGCAGGAACTTCAGTCATGATAAGCACCTTGAAAAATCATAAGGTGCTTGAAGATGTTGGTAATAATCAGCTAATCTGAAGACTTCATACTGGAGCGTTAGCTGGGTAGTTTGTGACCTGTATTTGATACAAAAGGTGTGACATGTATTCTTGTCCCGGTAATGCGTACTGTCACCTGTGAGTTATTTTACAAAGTGATTATGTCGTTACATAATCTCACCAACATTCGACACGTCTAAAAACCGATAGAATGCGATTATGACGAAGTTTAATGTATTTTGTGATAAGAAAGTGGGTCGTGTTGATGAACTAAATAGATAGCAGAATTAAAACGTTGAGTCAATACGAAACTAGCAATAATAATCACAGAATGCGTGTAAGTTGGTCTCGTCAATTCTGAGTGGACCGTTTTTTACGGACTCATGGGATGATGATGAAATCTGACTGGTTGGCGGTTCAGCAAAACGTGCTGAATATTTTTATTTAAAGTCGTTGTAAGCTCGTCGCCTAATTTTGCTATGCCTCTAACAGTCAGTCACTACAACAACAACGTTATGTTTGTAGTTTTATACTCCAAATTGGCAGATTTTCGACAAAGCAGTTTTTTATTGTATAGGTTTAGTTTTTCTTTTTATTCAAGCACTGAATACATGGTTTAGTGAGAATAAGTAATTTTTTGTCAAAGTAACTACATACCTTAAATAGTTAAATTATGTTTACCCTCAGACTGTTTTACTTTGTTTGGCTTTTTGAATACACTACAGTGTATATAATTAGCAACAGAAGATCAGATTCATACGTCAGCTCGTTTATAACTGTATTGTACAGCCAATATTATAAGCCAGTACGTTTGCGACTGTTTTCTCCCAAACTGCCCCCTTACTTTATTGCAAAGTGATTTTACTTACATTCATTTCTACCGTAGTTTTCCAACCATTATATACAGGATATTGTGTGCAGCTATCAACTGACTACAAGTTACAGCGAAGGTATTCAATTCAATTTTTTTTATTTCGGATCAAGTCCATAGTGTTAGTAAACGGTGAAGATTAAAAGTTTGGACATTTTAAAGTCCATTTTTTCTCCAAAACTAAATTTTTTTTTTCTCCATTTTGAAATGTTCATTAATTCGTACACTCTGTGCTACATTTAATAAAAAATTTTGAATTTAGACACCTTTCAATATTTCAATATGCAGTGCATAAGGGTGTTATTTACAAAAACACGATTCCTCTAAAACACTGCTGCGCGATTATTGAAGCTGCTCAGAGGCAGCGTAAATAATCGCTAATTACGTCTTTTTCTTTACCACAGACTATTTAAACTGCATCTGAGAAGTGTTTTAAGGGATGTTCCTTTTATAAATAAAACTGAAAGTCTATATTTCGCCAGGCAGTGGAGCACGCGCGTTACATGCACGACATTGCCCACGTGATCGTGGACAACGTGCAGTTCATGCTGGGAATAGGCGACGAGAGGGACGGCGACCGCTTCTACCGGCAGGACGCCGTCATAGCTGCCTTCAGGACCTTCGCCACGGCTCGCCACTGCCACGTGACACTCGTCATGCATCCCAGAAAGGTGACATTCTTATCAGCCTTCCTGTTATGTAATTGTCCAGTTTACAGGCTTCTTCATTTAGGCGTTTCCAAATATGTTCTGAGGACTAATTATGCGCCCCAAATCCTGTCGGATTCCTGACGTTTGCGACAGCTATTGGTATGGAATTTGTCAGTTGGACAATTGGAATCGTACAGAATTTCGTGCGCGTAATATAGAAGTTGAGTAGATTAACCCTGTAATGGACATAGATACTGAGCTTTTCATCGGTAAAGTTCACTTTGAGGTGCCACAGCTCTGTAAAGGGTTAAATCGGTCGATTCCATACAATGGAGAGGTACGTAGTAGCGCCTCTGAGCGAAAACGCGCCAGTTATACGAATATATTTAGAACTGATGGCTGATGGGGCCGAAAAGTTCTCCAATGGAGACCACATATCAGCAAGCGCAGCGTTGGACGACCAGCCATTAGATGGACAGATGATCTCATCGAAGTGGCAGGAAGACGCTGGATGCAAGCCGCTTCCAACCGGTCTTTTTGGAAATCCATGGAGGAGGCCTATGTCCAGCAGTGGACTGACTGTGGCTGAATGATGATGATGATTTAGAACTTAGGCCTTTACAACTATAGCTACTAAATTAATATTTGTTCGCTTGGCAACACAGAATGGAGAACTGACGGCCAAACTCCAGTAGCCGAGAGTTGGAGAAGCACAACAAAAAAAAGTTTAGCTCGTCCACTGTACTAGGAACTGGTTAAATACTTTTAAAAAAACGGCCAAGTGCGAGTCGGACTCGCACACGAAGGGTTCTGTAGCATTATGTATACAGGCTGGTTATTCAAGCTCATTCACTGCGACAACAATTCGCCTTTGGAATAGCTTGCCTCTACACATCCAACAGGCCCTATCGCTTCAAATAATCAGAACCAAAGTTTACAGTCACTAACATAATTATCTTACATTATCATTAGTAATCTGTAGGTTCTATGTATTTAATGTATTTAGAACACTTTATTGCTCAACCAGGTTGTATTATGTATGCATTTATTATTGTTTTATAATATTTCCCCTCTGTAGGAATTGTTTTTTTAATATATAGGTATCTAGCAGATCTGTGGTAGCGCAGCGGCAGAACGCCGGCTTCTCATTCGGGAGGTCGTGGGTTCGAATCCCAGCATGTACCAATAACTTTGTTTTCTAAGTTACGTACATTTGTGAAGTTATAGTAGCAATACCACTCACTAACGGTGAAGGAAAACATCGTGAGGAAACCCTAGCGTCTGAGGTATTTACATACCTTGCTACGTACAATGGCCCAACTATGAGGCTAAGTGCTTAAATCCCCAGTCGAACCAGAACACATATAGGTATATAGGTCTTAATAAGAAACTAGTATATTTTATATTATCCGTGTGGTGCCGGAAGAATAGCGTCACTCCGTTACCTTCCGTGGATGTCCTAGAAGGCGACAACACATTACCAGGAGACGGGCAGCAGTGTTTTCCTGAGATTCCAACCGCATGCTGTGATCGCCAAGCCGCCAGCCAAGCGTGGTGATTATGGCAAAACCCTTCATGTTTAGGAAAACCATGAGGGACGCCTAAGTCCTGCAGTGGGCGTCAAATGGCTGATGATGATGATGATCTATATAACATTTGAATATTTCAATAGTCTACCCGTTGCCGTTATTAATATAGAGCAAAAAACGGAAAAAACTCACGTGGTTGTATGGGAGTCATATTTATTTTATTCTGTTTTTTGTATTTAGAAAGAAAAAAGTTAAAGAAAGACATTATAACAACGAGATTGTTTGTTATAGCGGCAACAGAGATACGTCATATGTGAAAATTTCAACTGTCTAGCTATCACGGTTCATGAGATACAGCCTGGTGCCAGACAGATGGACAGTGGAGTCTTAGGAATAGGGTCCCTTGCCCTTTGGGTACGGAACCCTAAAAGCCAGCTAAGTGTGTGACGGGCCCCGCGCAGTGTAGGAGGGAGGATTTTATTTTACTTTTATCAACTACCTGCTTTACAAAACTAAGTACTTCATCGAAGTAGGTAATTTTCGATGGAATTTGTACGAAGTTTTCCTTTTATAATTTTAGGTCGTTAACTTGTAATGCCTACTTAGCTGTAGTATTTTTCCTTTTAACTTCATTACATGTACTACTGCCCTGATTTTCACGTTTCTAAAAACAGCCGGGAGAGGGGGGGATCGCTCCTTTCGAAAAATTTGCGCTTTGAAGCTCAATTTTTCTCTATATAGAAATATGATTTTCACACACAATATTTTTAAACTGCTAACCTACCGATACTATGGAGTAGACGAGAAAAAATCACCCCTAATTTAGGTGTGGGGAGATACAAAAAAAAATTCACTTAAACCGGATTTTTCAATAGTCAGATAAAACTTAACTGGAGAATAAAACTCATGTTGTCACTGTCTTGTCTTATGATTTAGACATTGATAGCATGCAATTTATTCTCCACTTAAGTTTTATCTGACTATCGAAAAATTGGCCCTTAGATAAATAATAAATTCACTTATCCTGGCCCCAAATTAGGATACCCTAGGTAACCAGGCGAAGGACATCACACACATAGAAAAATACCCAGTATGAACCCATTTGTCGAAATCGAGTACGTAGAGTGCGATATCGGTTTCCACCCACAACGAATCGCGTGATCAGATTCTACGAACCCTTCAACGGGACTCGAACCCACAAGCTCTGAAGTCAAGCGTAGAGCAAGCTAGACCATCAAAGCAGTCATACAGATCGACCCCAGATGCCAGTTGCCCTGCACGTTCACTTTCGGTACATTACTCACATTTTACATTTACATTTATTACACCACGCACCTATTACATTATGTAATCTTTTACAGGAGCGTGAGTCTGAAGATCTGTCGACTAGTTCCATATTTGGCAGTGCCAAGGCATCACAGGAGGCCGACAACGTGTTGATTATACAGGTAAAACGACCATGGGGCGTGATTTTTATTATCAAAACCGCTGTTGTTTTTCTGTACCATAAGAAAGGCAATTTTAGTGAGTCTAGCAGTCGAACCAATATATTAGATGCTTCAAGAAAAAAAATCCCGGCCCAGTTCTCCACTTAGCGACAATAATTTGAACTATTGAATTCTGAACAATGTCACTGTTGACACAACTCAAATCACAATGCTTCTTTCCAGGACAAACGGCTGACTGCAGTTAGGGGCAAGAAATACCTGCAAGTGGCTAAGAACCGTTACAGTGGCGATCTAGGCATCGTGCCTTTGGATTTTGACAAAGATGCGCTAAGTTACCAGTGTAAGAAGAAAAAAAGTAAACAAGATGAGCCAGAGAAGATGCTCGACCAAAGTTTGGAAGAGTTTGGTGTACCAGACCAAGATTACATAAACGACTTTAACGTCGCGTCTAGACGGGATGGTTACGCAAAGCCTAAAAAGACTAAACAACACAGAGAAGATACTAATTATTTAAACGACATACTGAATCTTAACAGAACTCGGTAGTACAGTCGGCACGCTGTGTCGTGCGTGACTACACATGTTACATCAAAGTAAAGAATTAAATTCAAAGTATTATAAATACATACCTAAATAGATTTAAGTGCAACGTCTTTTTTTTATCTTTATTTAAGGGTTTGGTACACAATGTGACCATGTAACCCAAGGTACAATGTCTGATTAATAAATTATTTCTGACACCTAACATGAAGTCAATTGGTTTCAATTATGAATCATGATTGATAAGTCTGACTATATCATAGAGAAACAACGATATAGTAGGTCCTATTAGAGATAGGCGCGCGAGGAGTGCAAAGGTCGGTCAATTGAGGTATTAATCTACCAACATGATGCAATGGCTATGAAAAAAGGAAAATATTAGATAGTCTATATTGGTTTAATAACTCTCCAAAGGATAAAGGTACATGATGAATTATAATATCTTTTACCAAATATATTACTGCAGAGCTATCAGCTACATTAATTGGACTTAGGTATAAAAAGAAGAGTTATACTTAAAATTACTAGCCATATCACATTCCAAATTACATCCACTAACTTTTACAATCTTTGTCAACCCCAAATTACATTAACCTACAAAGAAACTAAACTCAAATATTATTTAATACAAAATTATAACTACATATTTAACACTTCCCTAAAATACATAAATCTAAACAAACTTTTCGAAAATATATTAGGCTATGATTAAGTTCATTACTACATACCAGATCAAAGTAGGTTCCAACAAGAAAACGTAAACTAATGTAATAAAGGAACTTTTAATTAAAATTAAGTTTGTGCTCAGCATAATAAAATTTGACCGAATTAAAATGCAGTTTTTGTACATAAAGTTTAGAGTAACTTGATTTTACTGCTTCTTAAAATGAGCTTGAACTGCGTCAAGCAACGATTTGTCCTGCGTACGGTTTTGCTTCCTCTTGCACTTGGGACATGGCAGGTTAGCATTGAGGCACCTCGAGTGGAACACGCTAGAGCACTCGTCACAGCGATATGTGGAGCTTGTTTCAAATGGATACAATATCTTGGGATCCCTGCATACTTCACAGATGAAGCCCTTCTGACTGCAAAGCCAGCATTCCAGAACGTGTGTTCGCGCGAAGTTAACTACCTTCTCCAACTGCATGGCCAATGAGCCATTAGGTATTTGCGCCAAGTCAGAGATTGTGTACAAGTGCACATGATCATACAGATACTCCCTGGGCCAGATCCTCTTCTGCAACTCCTCAATCACAGGCTCACGACAAGAGAAAATATAAGCCCTCAGGAAGTTCAGCTGAACTCTTAATTCCTGCAACTGAGCCATATCTGAGACACCATTATAGATTTTCGGATTCAGCTTCTTCATGTCTATCCAGGGATGATGTTGGAACTCCAACAGAAATAGAGCAGATATTTTAGACACTGGATATCTTTTAAAGTCCCAGTTATGTATGACTCTAGCTGGTATTATGAAGACGTTTGGGTCCATGCAGTTGAAGCAGAAATAGTGTCCAGTGTAGCCACAAACTTTGGCTTTTGATATTGTGCTGCCAAGTAAGTCTTGACAACCTTTGCATTGATAGTTCTGGCTGTCTAAGCCATGCTCCCTAGACAATTTACCCAGTTGGAGAATCATTTTCTGCAGATCAGGCACTGTGAAAGACCCCGTGGTGGAGTTGGGGACAATTTCGAAGCCTAGACCTTGAAGCATTGGATCTTCTGGAGTACTAATATCTACTGTTAACTCTGTGTTCTGTGCAATCTGTGTTGGTTCCTCTGTCAGCTTTAGCTCCTTGTGAATATCTTTCATGATGTCTCTCAGGTTAGGTGTGTTGCCGTTGTTCTCTCCATAAGTATTTGAATTATCAATGAGCGACGACAGGCTCTTCAACTCTGGTGTTTTGATCATGCTGCTTCCATGGGATGAGTTGGAATGTATTGATGTGTTTAAGTCATCATTATCTGCCGACCATCCTTTGCCACTTAGAGAGTTCCCAGTGACCACCAAATCTGCCGACACAAAGTCATCCAAGTCTACTGAGGATGGAGAGAAGGATGTAAGATCTTTGTTAGGCTGCTTTTCTATTGCAATGGGAGTTGTTTCAGTCTTTTCTAGAGAAGTAGATGGTTTAGCTTCCTGTTCCTCTGCCTCTTCTATGTCATCATATTTAGGTTCATTTTGGGATGCTCCAATGGCTGAGTTATCTTTAGACAGAATAAAGTTGAGGGCTTCATCTTCATTTAGGGACAACATATGTCCTAGACCAGTGATATTGGGGTTGTGAGTAGGTGTTGAAGATAGCTTAATAACCACGTCTTCATCTGTAATTGTACTGGCCACATCTAAGCCTGCACTTATTGGTGCCATTCTCATAGTTGGTACCCACACTCCAGCCATCATGAGAACTTGCTCTGGCAATTGGTTTAGCAAACTCGAGTTTATAGGTAAATTGAACTGAACACATGTCTCCAGACCCTCTATAAGTTTCTGTGCAAGCTCTAAGATCTCAGCATCACAAACAAAAGCAGACTTCTTGTAGAAAGGCTTCACAGCTGATATGTTTTTCATAAGAGTTGACATGTATGATGAAAGCAGGCACTCATTCAGAGCAATGCGAAGCCAGGCCCTACATTGACCGATTTCAGTATTGATTTGAGGCAATGACGATATTTGGTCGATGTTCTGGCGATGTGACAGTACCAGCACCAGCGGCCAGAAATTCGGCTGTGGGCGTTGATCCAGGTCGCTGGACAAAGCTTTCTTTGCTTTTCGCAGAAAAGTGTCCTTCAAGCTGTGTAAAAATATAGCTTCCAAGGCCATGCAGAGCGTGTTCGTGGAATCTGTGGAGCCTAGCACGCTATGAAAGTTCTCCTCGAACTGGCTCGTGTACTGAATATCTTTTACGCACTCCGATAAGTTATTTATCAATGATTCTTTTAATATCGTGTCGCGGCTGCGGCCAGTAAGGCTGGAGGTCACACTTTTGAAGAACGACATGATTCTCTTGAAATTGTTTGATATCACTGCGAGAAATTAGTTTAACAATTGCCTATTTTTCTATTTGATTTTCAATTAATTTCCCATCTGATCGGAAAGTAAACACAAACATTACAAGAGGACCACAGACTAAAGAATTAAAGAAGAACGGAATGAATAGCTGAGTTGAATGAACGTTTTTGAAAAGTTGACAGAACGTCGAAAGACAAACTATGAGTATAGGGAGGGTTCCGCAACTTCTTTTTTATTGATATTAGGATTTTATTTCATTTACTTGAATTACCTACTTTCCAGATCTTCATCAAAATAACTTTCAATGGAAATTGAAAACAAAGCACGCAGTTTTCCTTTTATAAGTTCGTCCGATACAACTCGTTAACTTTAAATAAACCCTCCTAGCTCTGATAGTTTTCCTTTTAAGTTAATATGTGCTACTGTCCTATTTTTTTCACATTTCTACCAATAGCCGTTAAGTCAGGAGAAAGTTTAGTTTAGGTCCCTGAACAGAAAAATGGTTTTCCTACCACTACATAATTTTTAAACGACCAATCCAACGATATCGCACATTATGGGGTAGTAAACGACAAAAAAAAACGCTAATTTAGGTTATAGATTCCGGTAGGGGAGGTAGTACTCTAAAAATCTTTTTTAAGATTTTATTGTACTGTTTTGTCGGCGTAATTACTACTGCAATAATTTTGAGTAGTTTGAAAGACATGACGCAAAATGAACGTGCCTGACATAGGTAGCTATCGAATACGCTAGTTTGTTTTTTAAAAAACGCTTTTTCGACACAAACTTAAATCTATTAGAACCATTAGTAGCCATAGTCTATCCGAAATAGGATTTGACCCGGAAAAAATTATACTTATCAATTTTCTTTCGGAATAAGTTTGGGATCACTGGCAGTCTAAAATTTGTTTAGCGTGGTACTGTACCCGAACCGTTCGTCATCCACCATCTTGGTTTTAAGGGTTAATTTTAACATTATTTTCAATTCAGACGAAAAATGGTAATTACAAAAGTTGTTTAGAAATAAATTTCCTACAATTTTGGTTCTCATAATTTTTTTCCTAGGTTCGATAGTTTCCGATTTATATCCGAGAAGAGGTGGGGGTAAAATCTTACTGCATAGGTTCCAGTCCAAGATTAGTTACCCTCCACCCCCACTCCGTAGCGTTCATTACATACTTTATTCATATTTGCACCTGCAGGTAAACGAGTTGTTAATCAAACAAAAATTCACCCCCTCTTTTGGGGTATAAATCGGAAAATATCGATCCTAGGAAAAAAATATAAGAACCTGTGCAATAAAATGTTATCTATCTACCTAACTAAAATTGTAGGAAATTAAATTCTAAGCAATTTTTGTAATTACCATTTTTCGTGTGAAATTGGAATTAAACGAGTTATTCAATAAACAAAAATTAACCCTTAAAATCAACATGGCGGATGACGCAACGCATCGAGTACCACGCAATACAAAATTTAGACTGCCAGTGACCACCGCCCCAACGAATTTCGAAGGAAAATTGCTACTTATATGTTTTCCGCGTTTGCCTCTTTTTTGAGCAAATCGACTGGGCTACCATCCAGAGCGGTGCGTGCGTGCCGCGGGTCATTGTTGTGTTATACGGAGAGATGGTACTAATAGTTGACGCATTTTTTAAACAAGATTTGTCAACTCGAAACAATATTTCTCAACTATTATCTTTTGTTGTTTACGTCTATACTTCAAAGTAGTTGCCTAAATTTAGGCCATTTTTAATTATTAATTACATAATCGCGGCTTTCTAACCACCCAGAAAAGAGCGTGTATATGTATATACATATGTACGCGAAACTTCAGATTTCTAGTACTTATCATCTCTGAGCTAAGCCGCGGACTGACAGACGTAGACGGACTAGATATGGCGAAAATATAAGGGAACTATGGAAACTTAAGACAAGAATATTCTTTATTGTGCACCAGGAAAAAACAAACGTAAAATATTTATAAACTGTAGAATTGGCGGCCTTATTAGATTAGATTAGAACACTTTATTGTACACACCAGAAAACAAAATACATTAAAAGGCTTATGTCTAAGTGCTACTAGCAATTTCTTCCAGACAACCGATGATGGAGTTATTATGGAACCATAAACCTTGTAGAATGACTTTTTATTCTGTGGTTGTCTTGTTTGTCAAATGTCATCTCTAAACTAAAATATCGTCGGGTGATGTCTAATCTGTATAAAAAAAATGTTTCCACCAGTGTTTGTTTTGGCTCTTCAAAATTATGTTGATATCCTAATACAATAGAGGCGCAATTTTTATTGAAGTTACGCTGCATTTTATATATTACATTTAGTAAAATCATAAATCGAAGGAATGCTTTTGTTCTTTAATCTTATAGTTTTTCTTAGCATACAATCACAATTTTTACTAATTCTTGCGGAAGAATCTTATTACAGTAAAAATGGGCAAGGTAAAGTGACAGGTACATCAGCTGCCCCGACCAGCTTCAGGTCTTTGTTATACGTTATTCTGCCCCTAAAGTTATGCACCATTAATTTACTATTGAATACTTGTTTCAGAATTCCTTCTCTGCCGTAAATGTGGGGCTGACGTGGCAGATTCTTTTTACTTGTTTACTCAATTGAGTGCTGGCTCTCGGAAGACAAGGAAGCAACATCTTTTCGGAAAACAGAATGTGACCGTTCAAACTCTTGTGAACCCTTTCGGCACACAGTTTGATATTGTGACAGCTGAAAAGGCGCTTTGCGATCTTATTGGCTCGGTATAGCTACCCTACCAATATTCTTGACCATGCCTTTTTAACTTAATAGGCTGAACAAGCCTCAGCCATTATTGATGCGGCGACACATGAAAGAGAGGGACAGGGCACACCACTCAAATTAAGTGAAGAATAAAAAAATTATTGAGGCATAATTTAAAAAATTAACAATTTTCCTCAATTTGCTATTATCAGCTGCATAAATAATATTTTTCCAGCGTCAACGGGCAGACTCATGGTTCCCAGGCTACACTTGGCGACTCTGTGCATGTCCGCACTGTGGGCAACATCTTGGTTGGACATTCGAGGTCATCACTGACTCCACAGATGCGAAAGGTACATCAAAAGAGCCTCTGGTACCGGTGTTCCATGGTCTCATACTTGACAATATTTTGGGTGAAAATTGTAAGTATCTTTCTCTTCCTTTATTTTTATCACTTTGTTCTTAAATCAGCATTAACAATTGTTATTCCTTTTTTCAGTTACTGATTCACTTATAATGATGCCGAAGATGTACAGCATGTAATGGTATAATTTTAAATGTTGAGGCTGATATTTATGTAACAATAATAAAAGAGTATTTAATTTATTACACTTAATGTATTTTTGTCTTTCTCTGTAACAAAATAAGTTTTGGGAAGTCTAATATGTAACTAAAGATGAATGATGTTCACGTCAGACATCATCATTGTCCTTACATAGCTATCTTACAAGATCAAAAGCTTATAGTTTCTAGTTTTAGTAGGCGACCGTAGAAGTTGTAGTCAACCACGCGTCAACCCTTACATATGTGCAGTCTACTTGGTTACCTTACAGGCAATTTTGCAACAAAATCTAAAGGTCCACCTACTGTTGACAGTTAGTCCAAAGCTGATTATGCCATAATTATCTTAGACATACAAAAAATTTATGGCCTATGAACTTTTAATTATCAAAGAACTATTAGTTTTTCATCATCATCATAGGTAACAGATACTCTTAACAAACAATGTAAGAAACAGAAATATTTATTATCATCACATACCAAGTGAAGGGACTTTACAATAGAAAAAGCTTGTACAAGTCATCACATCACATTAATTTGTATTATCTCTAGCAAATTATGTAGAAAGTCTTTAAAGTTAAACTCAATCACTATTTTTCTTTATGCACACCATAATGTTGTCGTTCAAAACAATATGACAGTATTTGCATACCTTTGGAAAGTCAATGTTCAAACATGGCGTACACAGATAAACATCACCTAAGTAGATGCAAAGCGCTCGTGGAGTGTTTGCCTAGTTGCAACTGGAGTCGGTGAGAAATTGATTCCAACAGGAGCTTCACTAGAAACTGAGGATCCACCCAAGGTTTTACCCTGAATAGATGCAATTTCTTGCTGCAGCTTTGAATTCAATATTTGCTTATTAACAAACTTGCGGCTCACACCTCTGTTTGCACCTCGACCTCTGGCCCTTGTAGATCTGTTGCTGTTGTTGGATTTGTTTGAACGATTAGATCGGTTAGATGCCACAGATTTAACACTGCCAGGACCGCGGCGAGTGTTGTATCCTCCATACTGGTTGTTCAATTGTGCCAAGTTTTGCTTAGTTAAAAATCCAGCATTGCCAACGCTGTTGCGGCGCCTTTTAGCAAAATCATTGGCAACACTCACAGTGAGTTGGGAAGCTGCATTAAAGGAGTTATTCCTCGACCTGGATCTGGACCTGGAGCGAGTGAAAGTCTGGGTTCTGATATGATTACTTTGGTTGATCAAGTTCCTCCTTTGCTCCTGCAGTATCTGGTCAGATCTAAGGCCCACTGCACTATAGCGGTTGTTAGTACTCAAGCCTTGGCCTCGTTTAGATATTCCACGTTTGGCAACCGCCAGGGGCCTACCTCTGCCCCTGTTCACACCAAGCCTGCTGTGAATACCTCCTCTGAGGTTTGGATTCGAATTTGAGCGAAGGATTCTATTTTGCTGACCACCTGCAAATTATAAAACACATTTTAATGGTATGTACAGATATATGGTTTTATTTAATCTAGTGTCTCAAATAAGTACAAACCTCGGTTGAATCTATTATTCCTGGCCAAAGCTGGTAAAATCGGCTGTTGATCCTCTAAGCCAGCTCTGCCCTTTGGAGTGAGTCCTCGGCGTGGTTGCGAGCGCGACCACGACATGGAGCGGGCACGGGAGTTAGAGCGAAAGCGCTGACGTGAGCGGGAGCGCGTACGGGACTGGGACCGACCGCGGGACTGCGAGCGACCGCGGGACTGCGAGCGGCCGCGGGTCTGTGGACCTCTGGAGCGGGATCTGCCCTGCCGAGGGCCGGGCGTGCCTGACCGAGAGTTAGACCCGCCGCCGCGACCGCGACCGCGGCCCCGCCCTCCGCTCCCGCGGTTTGCCCCGCGACCGCCAACGGCGCCTCCGCGGCCGCCCCCGCGACCCCGCGTCGGTGCCCCGCCGCGCCCTCGTGGGCGACTTGTACGATTTTGTTTGATAATCTCATCTGAAACAGAAATTCACCATGACTGAAGCCTGTGTTGATTTCACTACACTTCAAAACAGGTAAAATTCGGGTGAATTTTTTTGAATAGACGTAATGATGACCAAACAATGACGAGAATAACAATATCAACAGTGGTGCACGAATCACAATGGATCTGTTTATTCAAGTGAATATTATGGTCAGCACCATAAATAGGTTATGTGTTATTTTATATGTGAAAAAGCGTGTTATTTTATATAAGCAGAAGTAATCGGCGTATATTTGATAATATCAATGACGTCTACACGAAAAAACACACACGGTATTTAATTTTGTTGAATTATGTACTATTACGAACATCCCAAAATAGACCAAACTAAAGTAGAAGTAGGACGCTTCGGGAAATATTTACTTACCAAGAGACATATTCACGGAATCCGCCATTGTTAACGATTAAATTGAGAGCTGTGTAAATATTTGTTTAGTCTGAAAAATACCACAATACTTCGCAAATAAGTAGGTAACGCAGATTAGAAAGAAAGAGTCCATTTGCAAAAGCAAAAGAGAAAATTGAACGAATGAAATAAATTGAATGAGCAAAACGGATTACTCACAACACAATCACAGATTAGTTTCTAGCTGCACTTACACATGGTCAGTATTTTTTACCTTTTGTACAAACTATTCGTTAAGTTGGTACACCTGTAGAAGGGACAGCATTAATGTACAGTCGGCAGACAAAATATACAAGCTCGCTCTTGGCTATATCTAGAGGCCTGCGCAGACGAGATACTGTTCTCCGGGTACTTTTTGTCCACCGATATAAATATGTTATAGATTGTATCGAATAACGCACACAAAGGACTAAAAGTACCCCGCACAAAGTCCCTCAAATTACCGAGGACACCGAGACTGAACGGACAAAGGTACGGACGAGTTCCCGAAAAAAAAAACACAACTAATGTAACTAGGCGCAACAACGCACACAACACAACGAACTTTTGTCTGCATTGAGCGCTCCGTAGTGACGTACCTACATATCCGGGCAACAAATGACCGCACACCGTATGCGTTGAGTCCGTGTCATGTACTCGGTGGACATTTTTCACACGATTCAGGGATTTCTGTCCCATAAATCTATTGTTTGCCTCTCCTAGGTCTTATAAAAATATATCAACCCCATCCATCATCATCATCTCTGAATTTTATATAGTATTAAGAAAAGTTAAATACTTTTTGTTTTATAATTATCCTAGCTGAGCTGACCCGGCAATTGTTGTTTGCTTGCTATATAATTGTTTTGTGTTCCCGGGGTTCCGCGATTATGGAGTGGACTGTATGTTGACGAATTATAGGTTGTTTGAGTGTTCAAAAATGGGACAAAGGAATGGCAGAAAGACTCACCAGACCCGTGATGCAAGGAGGGCTAGAGGTCAGCGTACCTCTAGTGGGAGCCGCTTCCGTATCCTCGGCGATTCACCTTCCACGACCGCCCACCGTCGATAGCTTACACTGATAGCCCGACGTGACTGGAACCTGGTTCGCCTTTCAGCCTTCTTGGGATTTAGATAGATAGATAGATAGAGAACACTTTATTGCACAACCAGGTGAAAGATATTACAAATAGTTTCTTATATCTAAGTAGTGGTATACAATTGGCGGTCTTATCGCTTAGAGCGATCTCTTCCAGACAACCTTTGGATGGAGAGGAATGCACCAAGAATACAGTCGGTAGATGGATGTACAGCGAGAGATTACAAGAATATAAGTACTTATAATTACATATTGTACCAATAATATACTTACATGAATACCTAAAAAAATAAATAGCTACTACATTAAATATATATAAGCAGCAGTTTACATGTATATAATATACATGAATACCTACAAAATAAATACATAATTAAATATATATAAGCAACAGTTTACACAGATCAAACAGTGAGGTAGTGAGATTTCACCAATGCCTTAAAACAAGACAAGGACTTTGCTTTTCTAACCTCCACGGGCAGGTTATTCCATAAATGGACTGCCTGAACCGTGAAGGAGGTGCCATAGAATTTGGTACTGTGGGATGGAGTTTTAAGGAGAAGGTTTTGCGATGAGCGAAGAGTCAGAATGTGGCCAGAATGGAGAAACTCGAAACGCTCTTTGAGATAAGATGGGGTAGCTGGATTGAACAGAATGCAATAGAGGAGAGAAAGAATATGTGTATTCCGGCGGAGTCGGATTGGGAGCCACTTGAGTTTAGTTCGATATTCAGAAATATGGTCATATTTGCGTAAACCAAATATGAATCGGATGCAGAAATTTTGGAGACGCTCAAGCTTATTTAGTTGCTCCTCAGTGAGGTCCAGGTAACAGATGTCAGCGTAGTCGAGAATCGGTAGAAGGAGAGACTGAGCCAACGCAACCTTGGTAGCCGTAGGAAGGAAATTGCTGAGGCGGATTTAGTTTCTGTGGTGGCACTGGGCACGTGGAATAACGAGAAGTCGAAGGTGTAGCGTGTCGACAGTTGCACCGCGACGATTGTGATTAGCCAACAACTAACGAACTTTCTTTTAACTTTTAATTGGGGGTCCGAAAATATGTGTAGTAGTGGGGGAAGCAGGCTGCCTGCATGGTGTGAACAGACAAAAAATTCAAAAGGCATGCTCACACCACACAGGCTTTTCTGTAAAGCGTAACCATCACTGCATTTCACTGGTAAATGTAAACAATAATAATTATAGGCTAATTATTAGCCTACGATCCTTTCTCAGACAGAATATACCCAAAAAAAAAAAAAAAACAAAAATCGGTGAAGCCGTTTCGGAGGAGTTTGATATGATAATAAACACTGCCACATTTTTATATATTAGATGAACACGCTACACCTGTGCACTACACGCGTACGCGCTCGGTTTGTAGCAACGATTTTATAATTCAATATTTAGGCAGAACTCAGCCGTTACTATCCACTGTATTGGGTTACCCATTTTCACATAGGTAATATGTGAAATAATAACACATAATAAATAACCCAATTTTTATGTTAAAACAATGTGTGTATTTGACAGTTCGAAGCACGTTAAATCGGACGGCTCCATACAGTGATACAGTGGACAAGATACGTGGTAGCGCCCCCAGACGATATCAAAATGGAGTTTCGAAGTCCCTAAGACTTCGTAAAGGAAAATAAAGAAAATAAGTTTCCGTTCTAGAATTGACCATGTGAAGTTTTATTTAACAAAATTGAAAATAGGTGAAATAAATAACTTTATATAGGTACATTTAAGAAACATTAATTTGTACATTACATTCTTATATGTTATAGGCCAAGAGTATCTGAGACATGAGCTAATTGTTCTTTTGTATTACAGAAAACGATAGGTTCCGTTATTTACTATCTATCAAAAATCGGTAAGGATATTTTCGGGGTTCCAATAGTAAGTGTGGATCTCATTTATAAAATATCACAGAAATCTAATATATTTTTTATTTTGTTATGGTATGTTACGCTATCTTTCTTGCTAGAATGAATTGAAAACGCAGTAAGGTCGACAACACTCACGCCTCAGCCGTTTCTCATTCATTCGGGAATGGTAAGTAAAAAAAACAATAGAAGTACATAAAAAAAGAAATATTAGATTTCCGTGACATTTTATAATTGCGATGTTTACAATATAGTAGGTACATGACCCCAGAAAACATCGTTATCTGCCTAGCTCGCTATTTATGACACGAATTAAAGTTCCGAGTAGATAAAAAGCGAACCCTTCGTTTTGCTCATATTTTGCCCTTTTGCTAAAGTGTATTTGACCAAAAGATGTATCACAAGTTAGCATAATACAAATAGATTGTAAAATGAAGGCCATTACTTTAGGCATGTAAGTCTTTTAAGAAGGCCATTTAATACATACATACTTAGCAGAAATGGAGTGAATTCTCTTGTACAGCCAGTTTGAAAAGTAATTGTAAAAAAATAATTTGAAGTCTATTGATGAAAGTTTACATTGTTAGTACCATATTTAAGTACACTGCTGAACCATTACATTGGCCTCGATCACTACAAGAGCAAAGAAATTAGTAAACGGAGATCAAGATTTTTCAAGAATTTCCAATTTCTCTAATATTAGTTAATACAGTACACATTCGAATCAGGAAAATATGTTTCTCTTCTTAAACACCACAGGCGAGTCCGAGTGGCAGCGCCGCTAAATATTTTACTTAAAACGATATTTTACAATATATTTTTCTATTAACAATTATAAAAAGACATTTCTACAAAATACATTCTATCACAACACATACATTTTAAATGTGTAAAAGTACACTGTAAGTGTATTGAAGGTATTGTTTTTAAACATTATCATAATTAATTATGTATACTGAAATTTATTAGTTTACGCTTATGAAAACTGTAGGAGTAAGAAAAATATCAGCATTAGAAACCGTAGACGAGTATACAAGTACAGTAGCTCCGACAAAATAGTTCGACAAATATATGAACAACGCCCTATCTTCAGAGCGCATATTTAGAATTTGTGTAGAATTTGAATTAACAAGTGGCCGAGTGTCCGGCGCTACTGGCACCGCCGCCCGCCTTGGCACCGTTGAGTATTCCACTAGCTTCCCGCGGCTCCCACTGCTAGCGAGGCACACGCTTCATCGTCACCCGTCCCTCCCAAATAAATACACACTTATAGCTACGCAAAATATACAGTCGCAGCGCTGCCGCGCCCGCCCTACGAGTCAAAATTAACGATTAATGAGAGAATTACGCGCGGCGGGGCGCGCAGTTTATAGTCTAATATCATTAGTGGTGGTGGCGAGTATGCAAGGCAGCGCCGCCGGAAGCGGCCCGCTCTCCACGTATTCGAGAACATCCTTCTTAATATCTACCGGGGGCGTCAGACCGGCGTCGGGCGCGGGGGGCGCGGGCGCGACGTCGGCGCGCGGCGGCGGCGCGTCGAACCCGCCGGCGGGGTTCTGCACGAAGCGGCGGCACTGGACGTCCTCCTGCGCGCCGTACCGATGCAGGCTGAGGAACTTGAGGTTGGCGACGAAGGACGAGTTGATGTGTCCCGCGGGCAGCCCCGCCGTGGTGGCGGAGCGCTCCAGCCGCGCCCCCTCCGCCGGCGCAAGCTCTAGCGACTGCCCGCGCCCGTACAGCCGCGACTGGCTGAATCGCGGCGTCAGCCTGCCCATGAGATTATCCTCCTTCTTGCTCCCCTTCGCCTCCTCCGGCGGCTTCGGCTTCTTCTTCATGAAGAACGGCGTCAGCCGCTCCGTGAGCGGCCGCGACGACTGGGCGCCCGCGTCGTGGACGTTCGACGTGGAGCTCGAGGTCTTGAGGGGCTTCTGGGCGTTCGGGTGCGTCTTTATCGGATTGGATTTCCGCTGCGTGCTGATGCGCGAGAATATCCCGTAGTCCTCCTTGTCTTTATGGCTCGCCGGCTGTCGCGTCGGCTCTTTGTCCTCCTCCTCCGGGGTATCGTCTTCGCAGACCTTCAGGACGCAGTAGGTGTCCCTCCGCAACTCGTCGAGCAAGCTGTCGTCGTTGGATATCGTGTCGGCGGGTCGCTTGTCGGAGTCCTCCGAGATGTCGGCGTCTGGGGAGTTGATGTGTGAGGTGTTGGCACTGGTGACGTTAGACGTGGAGGTGGTGCTGTCGTCTGACCGGCTGGTGTCTGGTTTCGGATGGAGCGGCGGCCTGGAAGTGTGCGGGGCCCTCGGAGGGACGGCCGGGGGCTCGTCGCGGGATTGGCTCATGAAATTGGCCATCAGCTCGTACTCCCGACACGCTAGTTCTCGTGGTGCGACGTCGACGTACTCGCAGAGCGGTCGGTCCAGCGACGATTGCGTGCGGGAGGGGCGCGGGGGGCGCACAGGCTTCTCGGCGGAGGCGTCGCTGTCTTCCGACGGGTCGTGTTTTATGCAGGACATGGTGAGGTAGCCGCTGCCCGTGGACTTGTTGGATTTTCCCGAAGAGCGCTCGTCGGCGTGGCGCGAGAGTTTGAGGGATTCTGAGCTAGAGCCGACGTCGGTGGAGGACTGGAGGGGCAGGGTTTTGCCGTCCAGGTCGACGGTGGGCGAGGCGTCGCTCCGCCAGGCGCGCCACAGCAGGCCACCGCTCTCCATTTGCCCCGCCGCGCCCGCTAGGTGCAGATAGTTGTCGTCGCCTATTGGCGCTTGTCTGGAAAGAAAAGGGTGCATCATTGACTGTGATTATCTTAATTTAGCTAAATTCGCGTCCTGGACAGAGTACAGCAAGCAGTATGATGCAGGTTATATCATATGTATCAATAATTAAGCTGCAAAGATTTTATATCCATAGTGTGCTGCACAATGGACTCGGAAGCGAGAAACCCAGGTTGTATTGCCAGTGCGGGCCTGTACCTATGACTCTGTTTATTTTAAAAGTTACGTACACCTGCGAACTTGCAGTAGCAATACCAATACTGGTTACCTATATAAAAACTCCATAACATTTTAAATTTTTGATACAGACGGACTAAGAACAAAAAAAAACCTTACAAATAAATAAAAATGAAAAAGATATATCTTCTTCATTAGCTGGAGAAGGATACAGTACTTGGTTTTCTGAGTATAGCTTATCAAAACGGACCCAGGCTAGGAAGTTGCCACTCTCATCTCTTTCTCTACATTTATTTGCGACCTATACTTTTCCTTATTACTACAACCTGGCCTATTGTGTGTAATAATTAATTAGTTTAATAAACTTATGGTTTCTGTAATCCTGAACCTATAATAAATACATTTTCATTTTAAATCTGTGTGGATAGCATCGCGACGCCCGCCCCCCCGGGATAAGGCCGCGACGCACAGTTTGGGAAGCCCTGGTTTAGAGAGTACATACTTGCTACCATATTTGGTCTGCCGCACGAGCGAGCGCAGGTACACCCGGTGTCCGTGCTCCAGGTCGAACATCACCTCCTGCAACTGCCGCAGCGTGGCCAGCTCCGCCTCGCGCTCCTCTATCGTGCCATCTGTGACGATGGAAATATTATGTCGTGAGAACGGCTGACGAGTACAATGGTCTATGATTGGCAAAACAAGATAACAGTTACTACACAACTACACACTGTGTCGTTGAAAGAATTCCAACAGAGAATCGAACCAAGGCTGTCTTCAAGTAGAGGATGCGATTGTTTGTATACAGACAGTCGCGTCGCTGTTACGGGGTTTTCGTTGAAGACGCGTCGTGCTGTATAAAGGTGGGCGCTCGTCCAACTGCTATGCAACAAGCAAGGCTCGAGTCTCTTCAAGTCCCGTGCCGCTTCAAGCCTTAGAACGAACCTACAGCGGCACCAAGAACGATCACTCACGGTGCGGGCGATGCGCTCATTCGCCCAACCGCGGCGAGTGCGCTTCAAGCGAGGCGTGGAGTCTCTGCAGGTCCCGCGCCGGGTCCGGCCTTAGACCCAGCACCACTACGGATCACAGCTGTACTAAAGCAGAGTACCTAACGTGCGGGCGATGCGCTCGCTCGTCCAAACGCGGCGAATGCAAGTCCCGTGCCAGGTCCGGCCTTAGAGCTAGCATCACTAGTGATCACAGCTGTACTAAAGCGGAGTTCTCACCGTGCGGGCGATGCGCTCGTTCGTCCAACCGCGGCGAGTGCGCTACGAGCAAGGCGTGGAGTCTCTGCAAGTCCCGCGCCGGATCCAGCCTCAGGGCAAGCGTGGCGGGCGCCTGCGCTGCTATCGAGCCTTCCGCGGTGCTCCCGCAGCCTTCCGCTGATGCCTCGGGCCGGTTGCAACTGCGAGGTGTGCCGTGAGACGTTAGGTTACATTGCATTGTGAGACATTGCACTGAGGAGGATATGCGTCAGTGTACAAAATTGCAGGTAGGCTGGGTCTCTGGGCGTTATCATTGCAAAAATGACCATGATAAATGCGCCAAAAGTAATCTGGTTGATTTTTGTGCAAGCCTAATTAATTTTAAACGAAATGTCGAATATATTAAGTTCTATTATTGAAAATAACAATATCAGTAACAAATGTGGATAAGATTCATTATTGGGCGAGATTAATGATTAATAATGGGATATAACCGACTGGTGCCGTTTTTGAGCGTGAACTTGTAGTAAGCAATACTTCTAGGGTGTTTAGTGCACATGGCCTAAGACTGGGTGTATTTCCATGTGTGTGAAACAACATTTCGTAAAAATCGGTTTCGGAGGAGTTCGATAATAAACGCTGTGACACAAATTATAATTTTATCCGTAGTCTATGCCTACGACAGCTCAAGACAGGGAGGAGTGGAAGATCATGGGGGAGGCCTTTGCCCAGCGGTGGGACGCAAACATGGCTAACTAAAAAAACTAAAAAAAATAATCTAGTACTGACCAGGTCCAGTGCGAGTGCGCATAATGCCCTGAGTGCTGCGGCTGCACAGATCCGCGACACAACGCAGCCAGCAATCGCACCCACTCTGCGCGCTCCACGCAGTTGCTCGCCTGCACGAATAGCACGCGCTCGCGGTGCACTGTGGTGGGAACGAGGAGCTTTTAGATGGGCAGACAAACTTGCATGATACATCTGGTGTTAAGTTTGATCTTTGTAATAGCTAGCTTAAGGCTTAAGAAAATTGTAATACTTGTAAAAGAAAATTATAATGTTCGTTATCAACCACCGGGTTGGGAGAAGGTGGCCACGAACAGGGAGGAGTGGAGAACTAAAGGAGAGACCCTTGCCCGGCAGTGGGAAGAATGCCGATGACGTTTCATTTGACTTTTGTATCTGGTGATGGACAAACTTCACATAGAGAGAATTTACAGGCCGATGCGGAATTCGAGCCCGCGTCTCTAGCGTACCGTGTCAGCGCGAAGTTTGATTATCAAGCCTAACATGGAACTCAAGTAAAAAAATCACCGGCCGGCGGGTGGTCCTGCGCCTTTGGCTAACTTTGAAGTACTGAAGTCGTGTCTAACACACTGCCGGATGTCTAGTCTAATGCTGGTCACACACATGCGCAAATATTACTCGCACATCTACAGGGCGAACAGCTTAGAATGTGCCGAGAGACTGCATATTATCTCGTCTCGGTGACCTTCCCCTCCGGCATACAGGCGCGAGTATTTGCGTACACTCCCCACAGCGGTAGTCGCTGCGCAGCGGTCATGCCTAACACACTGGCGAATGTCCAGTCCGATGACTGCGCTCGAACTAAATGCGGTAAATCTTCGCGGTTTCTAAGACATTAATTTACTGCCATAATGTGGTGGGAGACTCACCAATCTGGAAGATGTTATTGGCATTCAGCGGCGCGCCGGCGGGCGGGTGGTCGACGGCCGCCACGGCCAGCACGCCCGACAGCGGCAGCCGGTGCGCGGCGGACTTGGCGCCGCACCGCGACCACGACAGTTCGCCGCTGGAATTGTGACAGTGAGGAATTGCGTTACGGACATCTGTACAGAATATCGACAGCGATCTGGCGAAATGTCCTATCTCTTGTCAACTTTATAGCACGGACAAAAATATATTTTCAATTCTATAGTCAAAGACGATAGGAGAAGTTGAATGAAGTCAAAAGCGCGAATTTTCAAACATAATTATGTCATAATGTAACAAAATGAGATAGGAGTTATTGTCAGATCAGAGCCGATATACACATAAGCATTAGGTCCTATTTTAGGACCCGGACCAAATTTATGATTGTGTTGCGTGGAAGTCATTATTATCTACACTAATCTACATCTACACTAATATTATAAAGAGAAAATATTTGTAAGTTTGTATCTCCGAAAGTACTTAACCGTAACGCTGCCGGCGTTATGGGAACCTTTGGCTCGAGTATGTCTCGGGGCGGTTTGTTTGACAGTTAATTCATTCGTCACCTTGATTTATTACTTTGGACGAAACAATTGTGGATGTATTATTATTTTCTTTTTTTTTTTTTTAATTATAATTATTAATTCATGTTTTTAAAAATTGTAATAACTAGTAATTGACTAATGTAAGTTATTGTTACAAATTATATAACAAATAATACTTTGGACGAAACGTTTAAGCTTGTGTAAGATAGTGCTTCATTTTATTAAATAAAAGAGGATGTTACTTAACCGATTACCAAATTTCTTTCCTCAGTATATAGAATGGACGCGACTCTGAAGTTTTAGTTTAGAAACATTTCATTGTTGTGTGTATATTAATGCATAGTCGCGAGCAACAGGCCCGCGACTTCGTTCGCGTAGAAATTTTGATGTGTGTTTTGCGGGGATAAAAATTCCAGATTATAAACCTATCTCTGTGCCGAGTTTCCCTTCCATCCAAACTTTCGCATTTATAATAAGTAAGATTGTTCAAGTACAGTGCGGAATTTAGCTTTTAGTCCAACAGGTAATATGTTACGCAATTTAAATATACTTTTTTTTCCATACTAACATCAAGAATTCACCTACACCACCGTATGAAACAACTAATAATAACTTCCGCACTTTGCAATCACTTGGCCTGGTCCCTACGCCATGGTGACCAGGTAAAACTGACGGTCTTTGTACAGTCAAGTATGGCAGACAATAATCTGAAATACTAGAAGATGCCCAAACAAACCTGGTAAGTCTGAAATGTCTCCGTTTGGCGTGCGTCTGCGCACCGCGCGTCCACCGCCGCCGCGGGGATCCCCCGCCCCCGTTCCGCACACCCTCCGATCGCTTGATCATCGTCCTGCCATAAAAGGAGGAATTAGAACCACCCTGGGTGTAAAGGTAAAATCAGAATGGTATAGATACTAACCCGTATCTAATCCGATGGAAGCGTGAACAGAGAAGGAAGTTGTAAAATTTATTATGTAAAACGTTAAGAGTGCAGCAGAAAAGTCAAAATCTTCACGGGCCATTAAATTTTGTAGCTACTTGAACGATTTTCGCCAACAGCACCAAATTAATCTAATTCTTGTGTATTTGTGAAGAATAACAAAGAAAATACTGTTTTATTGTCGGGAATAGTTGAAAATTAAATAAAGGCCGCCCAGTTCAACAACAAAATTGAAAAATACCACGAATGTTTTAAATTTTCCACTACACTACTGAGCGACAGACTTACATATTGTTCTCCGTGTGATGCATACAACTGGCCTTACACATTCAGAATAATAAAAAAACTGAATTAAAAAAATCACATCCTGGGCTGCGTTTCATAAAACTGCAATTCATAGTTTATTATGATAATCCAATGTACATCGAATTCTCATACACATACATTGGTTTACACCAATGTGAAATAGACTCTTGATACTTAGTAGCTTCTGGATCTTACTCTTGTGACACTTTCAGAATTGAAATTCAGAATTATTCCAGATGTGTAAGGCCAGCTTAAAGACACAAAGCTGTAGAGATAGAGAACTTTTTGAAACACCCAGTAGTATACAAGATGTTGGAATAGCTTACCCCTCTTTGAGTAGCACTGGTGTATCCTGCACACAACTGCTCTGTGCGTCTGAGCTCGTAGAGATTATTTCCAGAAATTGCTTTATTGCTTGCACCTGTAGAATAAAACCATCATTTTAGAATTCTCTGAGCTGAAAATTACATCATTCTCACCTAAAACATGTTTTGATCACAAGATAGTCAAACGGGGTTTTCTTGTCATGTTTTGTGAAAAAAAATTTCAATCGAACCTTTATTAACAAAAACCATAAAACAAATCACATTTTTTTTTTTCAAACTAGGATTCACTGTGTACGGGGACCGCTACGAGTGTGACAAATGAATGGTTTCGCTAATCTGTGATGTTCAGTTCTTGCAACTCTGTGGTAATTAATAACTGCACGGTTTCCACCCCTAGTCTGGATTAACCACCTGCGCCGCAGCAGGCGCACTGACAGTAAGGAAAAAACCGGCCAAGTGCGAGTCGGACTCGCGCACGAAGGGTTCCGTACCATTATCTTAATATTTGAATGTTTCAAGCGTCTCCCGGTTGCCGTTATTAATATCGAGCAAAAAAACGTCAAATAAAATCACATTTGTTGTATGGGAGCCCCCCTTAAATATTTCTTTATTTTTATTATTTTTAAAGTGAATATACAAATAAATATTCTGTGAATGTTTCAAGCGTCTACCTGTTGCGGTTATTAATATCGAGCAAAAAAATCTCGATTGTTGTATGGGCGACCCCCTTAAATATTTATTTTATTCTGTTTTTAGTATTTGTTGTGTTATAGCGGGAACAGAAATACATCATCTGTGAAAATGTCAACTGTCTAGCTATCCCGGTTCATGAGATACAGCCTAGTGACAGACAGACAGAGAGACGGACAGTGGATTCTTACTGATATTCTGTGATGATTCCCTTGCCCTTTGGGCACGGTACCCTAAAAACGATCAAGGAGTCTACTCTCGGAGGAGTAAAATCTTCATTCTTTCCGGTTTCTTTCTGTATTACAATGGACTTACATGTCGTGGCGTGCAGAAGCTCTTGTAGAGCTCGGCCATATATTCCTCCTTGCAGACCTGCTGCGCGGAACGACTGCTCACCAAGTTGCCCAGAGACTGGATTGTCTTCGAGATCAGGGTCAGCGTGCGGTTCGTTTGAGGGTCCTGCGGGAGACGCGCATGGTTAGCGCTGGTGTAGAGAAGTTTGAGGGAGGCCTATATCCTGCAGGGGGCGTCAAATGCCTGATGATGATGACGAGAGAAGTTTGTTGTAAGGTAAAGGAGATTATATAATTTTTGTTGCACTAACCCGTGCTGAGGAGAATTTTAAAAACCTATTTAGAGGCTAAAAATTCCACCCATGCCGGGACTTGAACCCGCGACCTCTGGCTAACCGTGCCAGCGCTCTCCAAACCGAGCGTAATACAGAGAAGTTTGTAAAGAGGCCCGAAATTTCACTAATTGCACTTGCCCATTAGCTCAGTTGGAAGAGCGCTGGCACGGGTAGCCAGAGGTCGCGGGTTCAAGTCCGGGCATGGGTGGAATTTTTAGCCTCTAATTAGGTTTTTAAAAGGTAAAGGAGACTTTTTGACTTCCTTAGGTGGCGACCGATCAGAGTAAAATCAGCACGACAATGGCTATTTTATTGACGCTGTTGTATGAAGTCTACTAATCAATCACTGGTATAACAATGGTACAACCCATGCAACTTAACTCGGCACCTAGAGCGATCCGATCACCTATATAACATTTTTATGGTTAAGTTAGTTAAGAAAAAGCGGTGGTAGCTTAGTGCTAGTGGGTAGAACATTGGACTCAGAAGCGAGAGTTCCAGGTTCGATTCCCAGTGCCCTATGTAGCTAAGACGTGCTACGACTTTGTTTTAAGTTATGTACATATGTGAAGTTAAAGTAACAATACCACTCGCTAACGGTGAAGGAAAACATGGTGATTAAGCCCATACTCTCTCTCTCTCTCTCTCAGAGAGAACGCCTGTGCCCTACAGTGGGACGTATATAGGCAGCTTATGATGATGGTTTTGAGTTTTTCGCTTATATTTCGAAAACAGGCTGGGCAGGACGTCTTAGTGAAAAAAAATATGTTACCTAATAAAAGATCAATAAATACTCCACAACCTTTATTCTACACCCCTTTTATCGATTTCCCGGCTGTTGTCGAGCTACGCTCCGGATGTCTTAAGACTGCCACTCACGATCTGTTCAGAGGTGAGGTCGAAGAGCCTCGGCCCCAGTATGGCGGGCGCGAAGAACCGCAGGAATATGAACCCGGAGACCACGGAGTAGCGGACCTCGGCGTTGCGCGGAAAGTGTCGCGCGGCGCACTGGCGCAACGCGTCAAACAGCCGGCACATCGCCGCCGGACACGACGAGTACGAGTTTGTTATCGCCGAGAATACCTGCCGGGGGAATAACGTAGGGATATTCATCATCATCATCATCATTCAGCCACAAGAAGTCCACTGCTGGACATAGGCCTCTTCAATGGATTTCTAAAGAGACCGGTTGGAAGCGGCTTGCATCCAGCCTCTTCCTGCCACTTGGATGAGGTCATCTGTCCATCTTGTGGCTGGTCGATATTCGGGATATTAGGGATATTCAATTAGCATATATTTTTCAATTGAGCCTATAGACTTGCCGCTGCAGGGCACAGGCCTTCTCTCAGAGAGAGCATTGGGTACGCGCGGTAATTAAGGCCGAATGGCTCTACGGGCTTAATTACCACGCTTGCCCACCGCGGATTGGCAATTTCAAGCGCTGAGGTATGTGAATACCTCAGACACTCTGGTTTCATCACAATGTTTTCCGAATCCATTCCGGAAAATTTAATTAATTTATCTTTTTCACACTTCCGTATGCCCATCAGTTATTTTCATTCACCACCTGCGGCTGACTGGTAGAAAATGCTTGTAGCATTAAGTCCGCTGCATTACCATTGTAATTTTACTTATGTGCAATAAACGTATTAATAATAATATTCTTTAATGCGCACAATAAACAAAAACACAGAAATAAAAGTTACTATGGGCGGCCTCATTGAATGTTCAGAACAAGACATTATAACGGAGAATAATGTGTAATTAAAAGTATAATAACAATGATTTCCTCACAATACAATCATTTGTCTAGGTCCCAAACATGGATATGCAATATCGAACCAAGATCGAACCCACAACCTTCGGCATGGCGACGTAATACCGCTAGACCAATGAGACAGTCTTGAAAAAATGTTGACATTTTACATGGACTAACTTTTTTAGGGGAGGCACCACTAGTCATTTCGTAAAAGCAATGTACATAGTTTACGTGCTGTCGACTATCAAGAAAATGTTGATGAAATGCGTCGCCATAATTGCCCAACCCCGCGGCTGCTGCCTTCACCCGCTAAGCTCAATCTCGCTAGACCTTTCTCTCCGTTGGCAAGACGGTCATGCATGTCAGTAACAGTAGACTTATCCTTCAAGTTGGCCAGGTTCGCAATGACGCTGCAGGCTTGAGGCGCGAGGGGTCGACCTCGCAAGGACTCTTCTCCGACAAGACGGCGGTCATGCAACTCAGTAACAATATACTCACGCTCTCCACATAGCCCCTCAAGTTGGCCAGCTTCGCAGTGACCGCGGCTGCTGGCAAGACCTTTTCCTTCGCTAGCACGACGGTCATGCACCTCAGTTTAAATAGGAGACTTACCCTCTCCACATAGTCCTTCAAGTTGGCCAGGTTCGCAGTGACCGCGGCTGCTGGCTTGACGCGCGAGGGGTCGATCTCGCAAGGCCTTTTCTCCGCCAGCACCGCCGCCAGCGTCGGTCGCAACACCGAGCGGAGGTACGCGGCGCCGCTCAAACGCATCGCCTCGTCCATCATTTTGGACACGAGCGTGTTGCCGCGGAATATCGTCGTCGCGTCACTGTAAGGGTTAGGAGGCTGTTGTAGAGTGGAGTAGTTGCGTTTTTCTCTACTACAAAAATGACCGTGAAGGTAGACCCTGCTGACATTGTACAATATTCAATAAACAGAATGTAAATTCTTTATGGCGAAATAAATGTCTGGTTTCTAACATTGTTGGGACGTTGACCGGATTGGGAAAAAAATCTCTTCGACGAAGCCTAGACTAATGGTCACAGTCTCAAACGTCATTCGCTGATCCAAAATACGCTAAAGTAGACTAAACTATACCAGAGACTTCTTTGCCAAAGTTTCCAATTTCCAATGTCATTCACTGATGTAATAGGTGCAAAGGGAACTCACGTGAGCACAGATATCTCCGCGTCCGCTAGCTCCTTGACGATGGGCACTATCAGGTCGTGGTGTGTGAACAGCCGCACCAGAGGCTGCGCCGCGTCCGTCTTGCTTGAAGCGATCTCGCCGAGGATGTACACTGCTGACGCTGTTATGGGCTGTAAACAATGGCAGTGATTAGTATTGGCGAACGAGAGTTATGAATTCAAGTGACGGTAGTTTTAAGTCTTAAAAACTACTGGAAGGGTTCTACACGGTCGTCATCGGTGACGTGACGTACCAATACGTACATGCATGAGATTTAATATGACTTCAATACATTCCTGGAGAGACAGTGTCAGAGATTGGAGAGCTCTCAGCATCTAGCAGTGGACGCAATTCGGACAAGATAAGAAAGATTTGTACAAATGTTCTCAACCTGGGTGTATCTTCATGTATGCGATGTTCTTGTTTGGTCATCATGTCAAAGGGTATTCTAGTTTGGAACCGGGTTATTTGTTGTGACTGTGTTGTGTGCATGTCATTATCAGAAGGTGGTGATTCGCACTCAAAAACAATAAAGGCCTCCTAGAACAATAAAGGCCGAGATCCGCGTGATGGAGTAAAGCGGCATTAACCACTCAGATTAGCTAAGAACGTAGTGACAAGCCTAGTCTCACCTTCTGATGCACGCTCCTTAAGAACAGTTCTTCGAGTTACGGGATGGAGGGAGGTGGCATTAATCATTCAGATTAGCTAACAACGCAATGACGCCCTTCGGTCTCACCTTCTGATGCACGCTCCTCAAGAACAGTTCTTCGAGTTTCCTGTAGTGGCTCAGTGGGAACACGTGATCGACGGTGTACTGGAGTAAGAGCCGGAGCGAGCCGAGGGCGGCACCCCCAGCGGCCGAGAGCCGCGTCCCGGGAGGCGTGGCGCCCCGCGATAGAGCTCCGCCCGCCCTCGACGTTAGGAAGTACCTGGGGTGGACAAAATATGGTTTTTAGACAAGAAACGGAATTTTTTGTGGACTGTCTTCTTTTGCATAGATTTGATAATTGGCTTTAAGCGTAATTTCGGCATTTATCGGGTACAATAAATGCGTTAAGGTGTTATTACCCACCAGACCTGACTACCAATATAAAAGTCCACGCTTTAAGAATCCCTCGTTGGAACCCTGTAGATCAACTACATTTGTTGGTATTATTATAGTACGTTTCGGGTTACGACTTAATCTACTTATCACTATTAGTGATAAGGTCGCCGTTTGTACTCCTAGGTTAAAAAATATCTGTGCAATTTCCCTTTTTATGTACAATGAAGTGTTCACTATCTATCTAATATACGTACATCTATTAGGAATAGCCATTCCGAATCAGCACCCCGGGCCGCCAACTCGCCTCCAAGGCTGCGTTTCATAAAACTACAATTCATAGTTTATTATGATCATCCAATGCATGCTGACTACCGACTTAACGTCTTCCTACTTGTTCGCCTATGCAGTGTACACCGAATTGTCATAGTAACCATAAATTGTAGTTTTTTTTTTATTGGGGCCCTGAACGGCAGTAACACCGACACTCACCAAGCTCGAAAGGGATTAGGCGCGTTTTGCCGCAGCTGCAGCCGGACCTCGCCCAGGAAGACCGGCGTCGCCCCGTCGTGCCAGACCGACACACGCGCCTCGCACGCAACTCCAGGCTGCGGGGGAAATTCGCTCTTAGCAACATCACGCTTTTTACGACGCAGTACTCAGCCCAGCCGGCGCGGAAGTGTTAAAATCGCCTGTAAAATTGACGATGCCGCATTTAGTTAGGTACGGTGTCGCCGTAAATCTGGATTCGTGTAGCTGTAGAGTTCAAATTCATTCGTCATTCTACGCGGTGGCACTGCCTTGCGGTGTTTAAAGAATGCCTGGATTGATGAAAGCTCTTTTGGGATGAAGAGGAACTATGGAATGTCGTGCTAGTCAATATGTAGTCAGTGGCCACTAACGAGCTTAGACATATAAGTAGTAGGTACTTACAGATTGCGCAACATCCTTGTCCTTCGGGTCGGCCTCCATGACTAAATCGAAGCAGAATATCTCATCAAACTGGGGGTTCACTGTCTTTTTTCGCGGCTTCGTTCGCCTTTCCACCCTTCTCCCGTTGGAGTAGAGAAGGGTTATTAGAGCGAACGGGTCGCATTGGCCGTTCTTCGTCGTCAGCTCGGAGCATTCGAGGACGCGCAACCGAAGGGTGTCGGGTCCGACTCGCGCCGTGCAATGCCGCTCAGGATCCGACCAGTAGTCGACGGCCGTCGGTGCTGGAGAGGTGTCCTCCGATTCCGACATCGCGTGCATCGGAGGTTTGGTCCGGGACATCCACTGCGCCCGGTCCTTAAGACTCTCGGAGCGGGATAGGGAGAGACTGAGCGAGGGTTCCGTGGCCGCCGCGCTCAGCATCTTCTTGGTGGCGGAGCTGGAGGAGCCGAAGCGAATGTTCTCCTTGCAGTACTCGGACAGTCTGACGAGGTTGTTTGCCTTCGCTTTCGCCGAGCAGTTGTCGGCGGCCGGGTCCGGGTCTGGCGGCTTGGGCTCCACGCGGAACCTCTTTCTCGAGTCCTCGAGTGTGATTTCAATGAACGCCTTCCCTTGGACTTCTGAGTCGGCGTCCACAGGCCGCAGGGCGAACCAGTGGTCTTTGTTGTTGTATCGGTGAAGGTCTTCTCGCTTGATGGCGACTTTGCCGAGCACCCTGTCCTGCTTGAGATGTTTGTCGCGGTCGAACACGTATATGGAAAGGTAGCGGAATCTTCGGGGCACCTCGAATTGGAACTCCTCTCCAAAAAATGGACTGAAACAAGAGGAGAAAGGTTTTGGAGTTAAGAAAAAAAACAGGATTTAGGAAAGTTTTCTCCTCGGCGTAATACATTTCTACATAATAACACTTACATATTAGCTTCGTAAAGTCTGTATTTGACTAGGCAATGATCCAGAAAATAGTGCAAGTAAGTAGGTGCAAGCAGCATATCGTTAGCGGATATCTCGTGTCAAGGCGTATCGGGAGCAAATATTTATACGGCGATGACTGGTGGCATTAAACAATCGCTATCGGCTCTCGACTGGCGCTATATTTATTGGCGAAGTGCAGTCACGTGGGGTGGCTGCACTCACTTCCACCCACGACGCGTGCCCGTCGTAAAGGAGCTACTTGCCAAATTAACTCTTCGCAAAAACACAGCCAATTTAACTCTCGGTTACGAGGCGAAACAATAAAACGCCTTAATGAACTGCCCACCCGGGGGGAAAATGAACTCCACGAACAGTTTTATTTCTTGAAACCACTCTCCGATGTCTTCGAGTGCAATTTTATTCCAATGTCCCATTACCGTTTATGAGAAGCTACTTTGCCTGTTTTTGATTAAATGTATTTCAGTTAATGACGGGTCTAAACTTCATCTTAAAGTACCTACGATGTAAACTTTCTCCTTTTCAATTCGAATGCAATCGTCGTAGGGACGACGCTTTAGAGATTCAAGAACGATAAATGAATTCAAGAGTAGCCACCCATTATACAAGCATGATACCTTTATCTATATAGCAGTTTACACAAAGGCGTATGTTAAACGATGCAGCGAGTAAAGGCGACACATACTGTGACACGTAGGTACGGTATATATTCATGGGTCGATGTTAATATTTGATAATACAAGCAGGGGCGTGAGGCGTGGGCCTCGCAGGTGAAAGTTCCTACTAAGCGCTTATACGAACATTTATCTCAAGTTATAAATAACGAGTGCCCATAAAAGCTTATGAATTCGGCTCCCGTGGTGATAGCGTTATGTCGAAGTTGAAATAGCCACTCGGGTGACACTCGATTTGGTATTGTGTGAATGAATTTTCTACTTATTGTAATAGTATCGTATAATAAAGCATTTGGTGATGTTTGGAAGCAATGGAATTGAAATATTTGGAGCCGTACGCACCTTCCTCTTTTCATTATGTCATGAATAAACAGGAAGGTGACGTAATATTGATTTAGCTCTGAACTCATCCTTGGCTTCTTTGTCAGGGGAATGTTGACACTGTACCGCCATCAATTACCCACAGTTTGCATTGTCTCATCATTACAAAGTGATACCAAAAGTGTGCTACAGCACCTATAGTTAGATAGAGTTGTACAGTCGAACTCACAAACTCCAACTTTATTTATCGGCTCCCGCAATAGAATCTGAACTACCCTCCTATTTTTCCTAGTTTTCTTGCTTCCTAGTAGTTTTCCCGGGTCTTGGGGGAATATTCTTTTTTATCGGACAAACTTGGTGCAGGTTGGTTGGAATCGAACCTTATGTTTGCCATGAACGTTATTGTTGTGGCTATACTATTAGTCATTAATAATATAATTTTGTTATACACAAAAGAAAAGTTTCATGCGGCAAACACAGCCAAGATTTGATATAGAACCTGGTTGGACAAAGTTCGTCCTAGAATAAGTATAGTGAAATAAGGGCCTTGGACAGTTTACAAGTCAGATGTTTAGATGTGAGAGATGTGTGCATAAGTGGCTAAACGGTTTTGGATGGAAGACACATATAGATATACCAAGATATACCATGTCCAGATAGATCTATTAGCACATGGAATTCCTAACCTTTTATCTGTGCCTACACGAACAATGTCACGAACACAATTACTAGAGCAATATTTACGCAGATTTTCAACAGCTTTGGGCGGATTTACTCGTATCGATATTACCACGTGAGTAAAAGTAGAGTTTTTTCGTCGATGAACCGACAAATTTGAGACATGAAGTTATTAAACCGAAAACTCGGTTAGCATAAATATAACTAATATAATACATTTGAGTTTACTCATTGTGAGTGAAAGGCACCATAGTTCAACATGCACTGATAATGCCAAGGGTACTCCACGCCGTGGCTCATGAAGTCAAGACTGTCATAAGAGTAAAGACTGTCAATGGCAATAAAGAATGTAATTGTTGTCTTTAACGAGCGCTGTTGCGAAAACTGGTATACAGGCTTAGGCCATGATTCTTAGGCAGACGTTCTGCCTACTCAAAGTGGTGTTAGTGTTACCCTGTTTAATTCAACGGCTCCATAGAGCAGGGTTAAGGGACTTGCACTGCATAGCAATAGGAAGCAGCTGCGACCGCACATTAAAATGCAACTAGCAAGAGGCCGGACTTAGAAAACCTGGCTGGCTATAATCAGAGTGATTTGACGTTAGGCCTGGAGCTGTATTATTTTTTTCTGGCGGCAGGTGCCAGGGTGTGGTCCCGGTATGCAAGTGCATCGCGTACACCGAGCGACGAGGCGGCAATAGGGTCGAGTATCGCGCGGCGCGGACGCCAGCGCATCCGGCGCCAGACCGGTATTTATAAACCGGAGGCGGAACCCGCCGCCATGTGGGGTGCTACTCTGTACACACCGAGAGTTAACGTTCGATGTATAGAAAGAGCTCTTAAGTATGTTGAGCAAATTCAAACGAAAAAAATTGAAAGGTCCTGAGTAGCAGCCCTGATTCAAAGCGCGGGGGCGGCCGGTGGGCTGAGCTAGTGTGAGTCGTGTATGTGTAATTAGTAGAGTTTAGTAACATTTGCATAAAAGAGTGATTTGTACGCGTGTCTGTAATTCGAGGTTTTGTTATTGTCATATACGAATCACAACATACAACAGTCTGTATCTTTTTCCAGAAACAGGAGTCCAACGAACGGTGGATCATTTTCAGTTGAAACTTCGAGCAAAGTTAATGAATTCCAGGAATGCATTATTTATTAAGAGGCAAGTGGTATAGCAGATGCGTCACGGCGGAAGGTGGGTTAGTAAAGTTTAGATGTTCCAATTTACGTGGTCGCTATTTGTTGGTAGCACAAAATAGCACGATGCAGTGCAAGAAACCAGAGCAACGCACTTAAGGCGCCGATGAACTCAGTCTCGGCCCATTTCGGCGCAGGCGATGATCATTTTACGTGCGAGCAGTTCCGGTTACAATTTAACCACTTGAAAGCTTCCTCACAGACACTAACGCCTGAGACCACAACACAGTTCTAACTATAATACATCCTTAGGGAAAATTTAAATAATAAATTGTACATACCTTTTAACTCCGAGAATGTCAGCCGGATCAACGATGCACTTTCCCGACAACTGTCGTCTTTGTACGGAGTCCAAGAGAGCTGTGTCTAGAAATAGCGGGTCGCTATCACTAGCGGACAGTGATAAGTTATCTCGAGACAAAGAACCCATTAAGTTAACTCGCCGGCGACAGATGTGACGTGACATTTCCTCCGATGATATCCCGTCACATCCTGCTGAGGTCACCGCCGGGTCACGCGACATTTATTATTTCCTACCTTACCCCAATCGGTTGGCATGAATGAAGCGGAGCACTACGCTGGCTCGGCTCGGTAGACCGGCATGCGCGCGGCGCAGACGGCATCTCTCGCAGCGATCAAAAATATTTCGTGCACGTCATTGGTATGGGACGAGACTCTCGGATATTCGCGCAACTCGCGAGACACGACAGTCTAACACGAGGATTTTGATTGGGCCTAACTGTGTGTTATATCAGCTTCCGGTCCAACTAGAAAACAACGCCAAATTGCAATCGAAATAGCATCCATCCGATACGCAAGGCCATGACAACACATGCCCGCAACTAATCAGCTACAACCGCTACGTTCGTCGTGGTAATTAAATCGTGTCGTGGTGTGCGCTGCGGCGGCCCATTCATTCCAAAAATTGAATGAGTCCGTGAAGGGGGTGGAGGCGAGCGGATGGGACGTTCCGCGCGAGTGCCCGCGCCCGCCGGAAACGCATCCGGGCTCCGCGCCTCCCTTAGCCAACCGCACAATGCGCCTCCCCCATTCAGATTCACACATCGAGATCACTGACCGAAAAGTTTGCCCCGCTGCGTTACGATAACAATAGACTGCGGGTTAGCCGGTGGGCGTTTTCAGGTGGGAATTGCCAGGTGAGTTTCAAGCATACAGGTGCTCGTATGCAAGTATCAAGATGTAGATTTATGGTGTAGGGGCTAAAGTTAACGCTTTGAAGCGCAAACATCCTGTTTTTCCTGCTGAGATATTCGGAACTTATTTATTTTGTGAGTAATCTCATATTCCCCGAGCTCGGTGTGTTCGATAAGAAAGATGCTTTACACTGTGTTATGTCGCAATACAGATTCGTGCTTGCAGACTCCTTATTCAACGGTGGAGAGTTATAACTGAATATCAATATACAAACACAAGTACCGAGCCGAGGTTACACTATCAGGAATGAGGACAGGGGGCCTTCAATAGGCCCTGCATGTGCACACGTGAAACCGCCGGAAGCGATACCTTTTATAAGAGACCGCGTCACGCACGTGTCTTGACACTGTTATACGTTGTGTTTGGTTTGGTAAGTACAGGGAACCTTTAGGAACTAATAGTCTTTAGCATGCCTGCCGGCTAAATAGAGCTACTGAGTTCGGATAACTAAAGCGAATCTTGAGAATGGTTTAACTGCCGCAGGCTGATGGTGATACATTCATGTAATTGGCTATTTACGTATAATTTTACCTAATTATATTCGTTCACATGCAAATGTTGCTAGCGAAAGCCCCCGGGGCTGAGATTAAACAATTACAGCAATCGGGATCCAAACACGGGATACACACTGTCACGGAAGTCCGCGTGTAATTCGATCACGATTAATTTGTATTGTTAAAAAACTCATTGTTCCAAACAGCCGAGCCGCCTTTTCAGGATCGCCCATTGACACAACAATAGAATACAAACCAATGAACGGCTGAATTGAGCCGATACCAACAAATTCGACTAACGAAATAATTATCAATGAATGGAGCGGTGATGTTATCAATGAATTATCAATGAAACAGTATCCGGTGTGTAAACTTAATTAATAAAGTCACGTTCGATAACAAACAGCGTATCTATTAGCGAACATCACGGTCTGTTATTGCTTGGTCGTCGATCGGTCAACGAAGGCGTAAAGATAATCCCGTCGTTGATCATTAAACGGTGGAACGGACGAATTTAGTGATTGTGTGCCCTTGACCTAATAATAGATCTTCCACGTGACTGTTAGTCGAGGGACGGTTCCCAGCCGATAAGAACGGCGGAAGTGATGTCCGGACTCCGGACGTTTGGACAAAGGATCCGTTATTATGTCAATTTGGGGAGCGGACACACAAATATTCGTTTTAACGACGCCATGCCACCGGGAGCAACTATTTCTGGTAACACGGACTGGTAATCACATGGCATGGGGGGCGACATGTTGTCAACGGATTTTATTTGAGTGACATAGCAGTTACGATATTGCACATTTCAAGATAAGATGTTAACAGCGGAAACTTTTGATATCGCAACCACTACTGGTGGATCAATAAAATTCGGATTTAAATTGGACTGAAGGAAGTTCGAAGTATAAGGGATATTATTGTGGACAAGAGTGCTTTTAAAACTGAATTTTATTTATTTATTTATTTATTTAATACGGAGATATTACAGAAACATGCCACTTATTCTAAACTTAGATGATAAAAATATGTACTAGGCATGCATCCAAAAACATATCTCACTAAGAACTTTATTATGAGTAAGTTTAAGGTGAGGGCGTGTATTGAGTAATTCATGAAGAGTACATGAATTATTTTACAGCAATAATATGTGACACAACTTATAGAGACTAAATTAAAACTTAATGAACGTTCATGTGGGGTCCTGAAGTGAGTGCACAACACAATATTGAAGTCTTCCGGTTTCTCCCACACCTCTCACTCCCACCTTTAACGATTACTAGTTTAATTTTCCATTTTACAATTTTCCGACGTTTCGGTACTTTTGCAAAAGTTGCTCAAATTGGGGTGAGGGGCGAGTGGATTGTGCACTGGATTGGGCATAATGGTCTAGTGCCCACCCAAGGATGTTGGGGTGGTCACTATGCAGTATTTTACTATATTTTGCATCTGCGTTATTTTATTATTATATCAAACCCTCAGACCACTCATTTTTTTAGCAACAGTTTGTTTTACAACCAAAAATATTAGATTGTGCAAGTGAGATACCATGCTAGACGTAACAGCAGCCTTGATATAAATTCCTCTTAAACTGAATATTACGTAATTTTTTTCACCGATACGTATTATTTTAGCGGTAAATATTATATTTTTTATATCATGCATTCTGCAAAAAACCTAACATCGGCTGAGGAAATGCTGGCAAGCCAGATTTTCTGGAAAACCGTTTAACAACATGTTCTGCGTCACGGACAGCGAAATACTTCGTAACGAAGCTTAAGCCCTGTTCCCGACACTCCGCTTCCCTTAGGGAATGTGTGACCACTTTATGAACCTGCTCTTTTGACTTCGTTGGCACGTGAGTTCGTTTAGTTTGGGGTGCTTTTCATGTTCCCTGGTTACCGTTACACAGGGATAGTTTAGGATATGTCCCTATACCTAGCGATTGACCATGTCCTATAGGTTAACTAGCTTATGGAGGCATTAGGTTCCGTATTTGTTCTACCAAAGTACACGAAGTTTGAAATCTATTTAGTCTTCTATTCCAGAATAATCGACTTTCAAAATAACCTTCAGCTAGCGGGATACTTTTTTAATTAAAAAGTTTAGATGCAAAACTGGCATGCTAGGTTTCAGTTCTATGCTAGTTCCGCAGAATTAATAATTTACTTTTGAAAAATCCCGCTTCGCTAGCCTATATGCCATGAAAACTATACCTATACTCGGCGCTATTTTGACGAATGCTTAAGCTTACTCAGTTTTTATACATGTTTACCGATGGATCACGTAGAATATCACCGTGAAATATTACTAAGTGACAAATTGCACCAGTTATTAGCCATGAATCTTATAAAGAGAACGACCATAATACAACACGAGGTGGTCCCGTTATGGCGGACCATTACTCTACTCACTTGAGGTCGCCACCGATGGTGGAGGTGCGGAAGATCTCCTCCTGGTCGAGGGACAGCACACAGTACGTGTCGCGGAAAGTGCCATGTCCGCGGGCGGGTAGGTTCTTTGCTTCACCTGGGGACAAGCGAGAACATACTGTATTTTGTACTGATACGACTTTTCTAAGGTTCCTTCATGCACTAACACAGCGTTTTTAGAACCATCGGCGTGGGCCACGTAGAAAGGACGAAAGGCGAGGGGACTGAAAAGACGCGACGCGAAGGTCTGTGGACCACAGTCTGTGGTTTGTGACTCTATACAACGCGTCGCGTCTTTTCCTCGCCCACGCCCCACGTCCTTTCTATGTGGCCCACGCGTTCGGCAGTATCCTACTCTAAACATTGGTATGAAATTACGTGCGGCCGAAGTTATGGGCAACAGTTGATAACCAGTATAGCAAGGTGGAGAATGGCTTGACAGATCCTGGAGCCGCTAAGCTTAGGACAAGTTCGAGAAAAGGAAAGCAAAGGTAATGAGCATCTTAAGTTTTTGTAATTTATAAAAAAATCTAGCTAAAACACTGATAAATACATTCACAGATTCATTAATTATGTGTGGATATGCGTAACAATGTTATTGTTGCGTACTGCAACTACAAGACAATCAATTCTGTATAGTCTGTTATCAAGTCTCCGATCAGAGATCTCGGCGTGCAGCTTATTTTTTATCAACTGCATCTTGATTTATGCATTGGTTCGAAATTTCAGGGAACAAAATTTGCAATATAAATGACCACCGCGAAGTTCAGGTAAACAACCTCATTAATAGCCTCTTAGGCCTCGTTCATTTACTATCAGATAAGACAGACGAAGTGCGAGCCTGCCTTACGTAAAAAACCGAATTTTAGCTTCAACTTGAATCAAGCCCGGCTTGTCTCTAAACGGAAAATAGTAAATATGGAGTCCATCATCTATTTAAGGAGTTTCGAGCTCAAGTTAATGACACGCGTTTAGCTTGAACGGTTAATTTGGCCCGTTGCTGGTGATAATTATTGTAGTTTACAAGATTGCTCTGAATTACGCTGATAGCAATGCAAACGGACCGACTACTCGCAATGTAATTGACCCACATAGGCGACATCTAGACGGCAAATAAAGCCATATTTGTACCCAGCAAGGTTGGTGCAAGCCTAATGCTGGCGCGTCACTTGGCTATTAGTTTTCACGTATTTGCCGACGCTTTATTGCAAGTTGCAGGCACATTTTATCAGTGCTAAAGATACATCGGAAAACCCTGCAATGGATGGTTAGTATTTGCCAAATACGAGTGGCCAAGTGAAACGCCGGCATTATGGATGATCACGCTATTCACTATAATATAATGATAAATAAGTTACTGCTCAATCGTGAAGACGAATGTCTCATTAGTTACTGTGGTCATACTCTGAATCAAAGTAACGATGCATGAGCGGAGTCTCTAGTTAGACAGGCAGAACCGTCAGTACAATAGCGTTCCTATCCAGAGTGAAGTAGAGACAGAACATATCATTACGACGAAGACATAAAGATGACGTCTGTTACCAGGTCTAATTACGCTTGCATCATTAGTAGGTAGGTGGATGCCTTTTGGGTGTGGTGTGTCGCCATATAAACGCGTAGGTGGACATTATCCTTGCTTGCTTATTACAAAACTGAAACATCCTTTTGTTACGTTTTATCATGGTAGACAAAGCTGAACCGCTGACTAACGCTGAATGTTGGTGCCGACCACTTGAAGCTTTAAATAGGACATCATCCATCCCACATACGATACGAGATATCGGAAGTTACCGTAGAAAGATTTATGATTATGTCATTAAATTTATTTGGTAGGTCCGTATTCCCAGTGACTATTGGAAGCGAATGACACAGATTGTTTTAGGTCCGAGGTGAATGGTTGTGAAATTGGACAAGCAATTGCGTTGTATGGAAGTTGATATTATTATTCTTTTGTATGATACTATTCGACCTTGGTTCGTCGTAAGAAGTCGTTAAAATTGTAGTGCAGTGATGAAACTTTTAGAAAATATGCAATTTTGCTCGATAGTAGCACTTAAACTAAATGCAATAAGAGTAGGCTAGACATAATTTAATGATGTCGCTTACAGTGCACAGCTGGAAGCTAAAAGCTTAAGTAGGTAGGTAATGAAAGTCTATTCATGTGGCGGATATCAGAGGTAATAAAATAATTTTTCTCTCGGCCCTATGCGTTTCTCAATCCTAACGAGCTAGGGTTGACGACATCCCACGTCGGTGTATGAATGAACGATTGCATCAAGCTACTTGGATCATAGAATCGAGACACCTTTCCTTTTCAGTATGATCGTAAACACTAAAATACCAGTAGCAGTCACTATCTTACAGTATTACAAAATCACCTATTACAAATTAAATAAATTATAAATAGTATTACAAAATCACCTATTGTAAATTAAAGAAATCTTCAGGCTGTGGCAGAAATGTGTTGGTGGTCTGTCATATTTATATTTACTTACAATATAATACTCAACCAGTATACTAATGAAATTAGTATACTAGTAAACAGCTGATTATATAGGGTGTAACAACATGCCCATATACTTTCGAAAGTGAGGGGTTGTACTCGTCAATACGAAATCTTTTACGGTGGGCAAAACTTCCAAATCGCGAAAAAATTTACCACTTCCATACCATAGTTACCACCTGCGGTATCAAAATGTATGGAACGACTGATATTTTTCAGTCTTGATTTTCAGATTGATATTTTTCGCGGTTTTAAGTTTTCCCCATACTAAAAATTGTTCGTATTGATAAGTAGAACCCCCCATTTTCGGACGTGCCTAAATTATGTTTATTTAACCCGGATTTCGTTAAACCCTGTATTATCATAATAATTTACATTAAATGTAAAATGTGATTACCTTAATTCCCGACGTTAAGACCCGTTTAATAACAACAATGTATGAACATCGCGAGTCATTAAAAATACAATTGTTGTTAAATCATATGCCAGAACCCTTGCACATCAAAGCCTGTAGCAGCAAGCCGATACAAAACCAACTTATCCCCGACGTTCAAGTCAAACGGTCGATAAAGGACAATAGCTGGTCCTAAATGGCATCCCATGTAATAAATTATAAAGCACCGCGACGTTTGCGCAACGCCCGACCTCGGCTGGATATGTCCATGTTGGTGCGGCAAGGTGAAACGGCGCGGACCATAAAGGAGCTGGCTGACCGACCTGACACGAACGTACGTAAGGCGACCGAAGGCAACTCGATGTAATGCGAACACGAGAAATTAAAATGTGGAAGTTGAAGCCCCCTACACTACTCATCTTTGTAGGTTTAGCCTCGTTACCCTACGTGACCCCCGGGGAGTGCCAAACGAGGCCTTAGACCACGGCCAGTAACGATCCACCAGACAGACAGACTGTCAAGCAATTCATCGTCGGCGTCTGCGAAACGCCTTTTAGGCTTTACCTTAACTTTAACTTATCACCAGGTGAAATACAGTTCAAGCGCGAGCCTGGCATACGTAAAAAGACAAATTTATTGACCACGTATAGCAATGTTATTATTATTATTAAAATCCTTAATTGCATTACATCGAGTTGCCACATTTTAATTTCTCGTGTTCGCATTACACACAGTTTTGCACATAGGCGAGCTTAATGCTACTTAGCGTTATCTACCAGCTAACCTGAGTTATGAAGAAAACATTAACAGGTATTTCAACTTACTCGTAGAATATAAAATAAATTGTGACCTCCTCAAAGTTAACGCGCGAAAACATCGATGTGTATAGCCAAGTTGTGGTAAAAGTTTCCTTTCATATTATTTCCTACTATAATATAATGTATACCATGACTGTGTTTTGGTTTTTATACATGTGAAAAATTATGCCCAATAAAGACTTGAAAATAAAATCATTGACCACGAATTGAAACCCTGCGGTTTGTAGTTTGTTTCCTTGGTTTGGTGGTATGCAAGTTATGGGTGCGAGGCCGTCAGAATTGTCTGTTTTTGTGTGAAATGTCCAGGTAACGTTGACAGCCACTTCACGCATCACGTTGAGAATGTTGTTACCCTATAACCCAGAAACCTTAGTCCTGTCTGTTGCTTCCCTTGAAGGTGGGCTAGCTTCATGCCTTGCCCACCTTTTATATCTTAACACATATGTGTACCAACATAAAATTAAGATCAAACTAAGTAGACCTTTTGTTTGTTATTTGTCAAGCCGATGAGATTATGGAGCTCGCCATAATGATCGGAGAAGTATGAACGCTGGTTGCCAACTTGCCACTGGTTGATGCTTTAAAACATAAGATGAAGATAAAACATAAAATGTAAGACGAGAATTGAGTTCATCTTCAGTTTCGGCAAGGGCAATGCTCATAACAAGAGTTACATGTAGCTAACCTTAGGTATATTCCTGTTTCGTTTAGCAACAAAGAGAGCCGAAAATGGAGAACCCTTGAACAACATTAGTGGCAAAAGTACCCGGCATCCTGCAGTGAGAAGAACCACACGATACGATAAAAATATGATTACTTTATATAATTGATATGCATCACGGATATATATCATCGGACCTTAAATTGACAAGTGGAGCGACACAAGAAGAAGCACATCAATCAAAGTCACATTTTGTCGTGTCGTGTAAAACGGTGGACTAAACAATACATAAGTCGATAGTTAATCCCGCAAGCTGCATAATGTAACAGGCCCGTTTGTTACCATTCCCAACAATCGTTTCTCACATAGCGAAGATCATTCATCATTAGCATGATTAATCGACGCCGCTCTGCCGTACATAATGGAACAGCCCCAGTATTCTATAGGTGATATAGAATATCAGCTGTTCCTCGCATTTAGAGTTAGTGAAACTGTTTTTTTTTTTGTTGGAATGTTATGGTGACAAAATGTAAGATGTTTGTAATGATGAGGACATTGATTTCCTACAGTAAGGGTCGTCGTCCATTAACACGTGAGGCTCGAAACGGGGAGAGGAGGGGGTTGCAAAAAATCACGAAATATTACAAGGGGGAGGAGGGGTGTAGCGAGATATCACATGTATTTTTTTTGAGCGCACCTTTCCTTTATTCTTTTAGAAGGGGTTTAAAATTTGCTAACAAAGATCACGTGATCAATGAACGACCCGTAAGACAGTGATAGGATTTAAACACCCTGTCTTATGGCGCGATGACATTATGGATAAAATATTGAAGTAGCTAGACGTGATTCACGACAAAGCACGGTCCCCTCGAGACAGTTTCTCTCACGCACTTTTGTTTTGTCCCGAGCAGTGACAATGACACGTGAAAAAGGTGAGAAACAACACAACTAGCTGTAGACTAAACGTACTTAGGATAGTGTGTAAACAGACCCATTAACTGAGAACAAAAAGCCTGTCAATAGAGAGATTATCTTTGGGACGAAATACTTGGTGCGTGGTTTTGTAGCTTGTTTCACAATTAACTGCAGTGACGTCTATGGACTCGAATAGTTCTCGATATGACGCAGCAGACGGTGGTGTTATTAATAATAGTGCAATGTTTGGGAAACAATTCCCTGGAATACTGAAACACGGAGTCCATTGGCAACTCGTTTTGTTGTCAATACAACGATAGTGTACTCTCTACCGTTACTGTAAAATACTCCCAAGAAAGGCCGAGAAGAGTTTTCCTGGGAGTTGGGGACTCGGAATAAATTACCATGAAAATCGGAGCGAGTTCGACTCCCTCCGAGGGTTCCGTGCTGAGAACAAAATTATATCTATCTACCACCGCCTTATGTTTGTCTTACATATTTAGCAAAAATATCTTCATTCAGTTCGGGACCCTCAGCCTACTCCGACTCAAACTTGACAGGTTTTATTATTTGTTTTGATACTATAGATACTGCACTAGTACAATCACACCAAGTTTGACGCTTAGATGTGTTACACTTATTACGATAGAGCAAAAAACCCTCAAAAATAAACGTTTAATGTCTATAAAAGAAACGTTTATTTTACAATTTTTTTCCCATGGAAAAATAATGGGAGGTCCTTCAAGGGGTTGAAGGACCTCCCAACTTTTACCCAACTGCGTCAGAAAGAGTTATGTTTTACTTTTTGTATTTCTATTATTATTTGCTAGGTAACCAACCTAACACTTTCCAAAGAGCCAGCAGTGCTTTGATGTCGCTCCAAGCATTCTGAAGGGCTTACCAATGATTTACTTTTCCGCTCTCACAGCGAATGGTCACGTGACCGAGTGTTTCCTTTTCTTTCCCAGCAGGCTGTCGCTTAGTTTCATGGTGTGCAAGTGCCTAGTCAGAGAGCAGTGCCCTGTCGGAGGAACTGCCGCTGCTTTGAGCACATCATCTCCCCTCAGACGCAGCAAGGCTAACACAGCATAGGCTTAGAAATAGGGTCTCGTTAGCACCTTACGCGGACGGAACCCTAAAATAAACTGGCCTAACCAGCCTTCACGGTTGCAAAACATAATCTTCATTGTGTTATTATTATGAACCACCATAGGAATTCTTCCCATGGGTCGCTATTTCGTTACGTTGAACAGTGGTTAATTATCCAGCTAGGGCACTAACAAAGGAGAGACCCTCCGACTCCCACAAATTCGGTGTAATTGGACTGTGCAAGAGAAAACCACTGTAAACTGTACATAATTGCTAATGCAAAAACAGCCGCCATGATCATTAACATGACAGTAACACACGCCATCAAATTGGATCGTGGGAGAGGCTGGCCTGGAGAATAATGACGGCGAGGTACCTCAGGAAACGCCAGCCATTTAGGTACAATGGTGATCATTAAAAAGTTTCCAGATCGGGTGGTGCGTGCCGCAATTGTTTGGAAATCGAGAGTATATCCAAACACTCAAAATACACATTTCGTGAAATGTAGAGCTGGTCATTAAATACAATTATGCCCACGAGATTTCTTCGAGAAGTAAGGTTGGATTTCTCCGCGCACATTATCGCGGCGGATGTCGCGAAAGTTGCCCATGGGTAATGCGTTGTGCATTAACCCAAATGACATCGTCGACGACATGACCGTATCGTGACCCGGGCTCAAGGGAACCGAGCCTGTATTGTGCGGCAGATAATAAAACAACAATGTTGTATCTTCCTTTGTGTCTTTATCTTTAGCAGACCTACATACTTAGATCTGCGTGTTCATGTATCAACACGAACTGTTTACTTGTTACTCAGGCGTTTTGGTCAGTAAGATTCCTACAAGAAAAACGAACTGCAGTTAGTATCACCTGACATAGCTTTGAGAGACAGCTATATACCAGTCAGTCTAAAGTTCCGTCCCCCTACAGTAAGGTAAGAAGTAGTTTCCCGGAAACAGCTCGACCCTTTATTCGCAATTCCCGCGATCTAACAGCTCGTGCAATTATTTAATTCTGCGTATGAGTTCACAGACCGACGAAGCGGCACTGTCGCACAGCACATGTCGAGCGAGCAAGGTATTTTTTTGTATCATTTCCCTGGAACTCATTTACCTATACCACTATTATAATACCTACCATAACGGGAAGGAATGTGTATATGCGAAGAGAATAAATGTCGTTCTTTGTTGCGAAATGGGTATTATGTGTGTTCTATGTAAATATGAGAAAATCGCACCTTTTCTGGTGTTTGTCTGTTAGGTTTGGCGATAAATTATCTCGTTCAAAGCCTTGTTCGCTTTACGTTAGCCAACACTGCGTGTTTAGGCGACTTTACATCCTACTCCTAGGAGGCTGGCTCTCCCACACAAGACAGTTGCACGCTTCAGACAGGTGGGTAGCGCAAACCAGTCGCCTGCTGTACATTTTTGTGAAGGAAAAGCTGCAGACGATTTTGCAACTTAGCCGCGCTCAATATTTGCAGAGTTCGACCGTGGGTGGCGGTTAATTTGCACAATTTTATTGTGTTTTCTTTGTCGTAGTCCACGTGCCGCGGGGTCGCTGTCAGGTCGGACTGCAGCTGTGTGAAGAAAGTACAGTGACTTGTACAGTTAGATGACTGCCAACCGGGTGGAAGGCCGAGGCGCGGGCGCACAATGGCTTGTCGTCGCGTGCGTGGCACAAGCGCAGATCTAATCGCACGCACCGTGCGAACTACTGTATTGTACGCCAGTTTCTTTTACGGTAACTTTTGTGGACCATCTTGATACCGACAGCGCATGTTACAAAATTAAAATGCACTTCCTAAGACATGTCGAAAAAGGCCTGGCCTCTACACCCAGTGTAAATAAACATGTCCTTCTCGAGTCACACATGCACGGCACAAAACAAAACACGTTCTGCTATCTAAGATAAGAAGATTAGGGTAAGCGGGAAAGAGATATGAGGAAGGCTGTAAACATAGACGGCGACTCTATTCATAATTTTACATTGTTACGACTACATGCGACAAGGTAGCTTGAGGAAATGCTCAATGGGTCGAGCGAGGAACTGTACGGTTGAGCGATGTTCGGTTGATTATGGTAATGGGGCGACACGCTAGTGCGGAGGCGATAACGACGCGACGATACACGGCTGAGTTTTTCATTAAGCGAGCGTTCGTCGGCTTTCCATGAATGGATGCTCTGAATGGAAAATGCTTCGCGCGGCCCATTCAAGCGGCGGCGGCTCAAGGACTTTTACGCTTCTGTCGACGAATATAAGCGATTGGGGGAGAAGTTATGAAACACGTCTAGCGAGGTTACGTTGTAGAGAATCGTTAAAAAATGGTGAGTTTTTGCTTTTAGTTCATCAGTAGACTTACTTCACAGGCATACCTTGATTGGACTGAGAATTGCCCGATCAAGGTCAAACAATAACGTAGCTGATCGGAGGGGAGACGAAGACATCACAAACTGGGGTTTCGTTTACATTAGTTTCATGGAATTCATAAATAAATACATTATGAATGAAACTCCACGTGACAGATATAGACCAGTGTTTTTCAGGTTTTTAGTCAGTTGCCAGTGGAAAAATTAGACAAATCACCAATATAGCGGTAGTAGAAGAAAGTAATAGTCGGGAACGGTAGGGATTTGGGGTCTTTACAATTAATTTTATATCTTTTTTTTTTATTTTTGAGAGCGCGGGAGTTTTGAACTACGGAGTCAATCCAATGTCAAATGCCAAAATGTCAGTCTATGCAATTTTCGGCACCATCTTAAACTGAAAATCTGTTTTTACGGAACTAATGAATTTCCCACTGTTCATTTATTATATTTTCAGACAGATTTTTACTTTTGGGAATGTAAGTTCCCACGAAAACTCCACCGTCAATTTAAATACCGTTTTGGGCGTCATTATAAGGCAGAGGTCTCTAATTTTTTGGGGCGCTGGGTTTTTACAGAACTAAAAGAAATTGGCACCATCAATTTAGTACATTTGGCCGCGCGCGCCTATAACACAAAATTAAATCTTCTATAATCGGGGGCGCTGAGTTTTTAAGAAAATGCCTCAGTCAATTTAGCCACCATAGTTCTCTGCGTAGCTTTTAAGACCGATCTTTTGTTTTTTATAGAATTTTATAGTTTATAGAACTAAATGAAAAAGCCAATGCAGTAAATTTTAGGTCGCGCTCACGCGCGTCTACTAGACATCTTTTAGTTTTGAACGCGCTGAATTTTCACGGAACTAAATCAAATGCCATCGATAATTTAGTTCATTTTCAGCCGCGTTGACGCGTAAATTTGTTAGAACATCGAGTCATTTTATGGGACTGGTTTCACAAAGGATATAGCAACACTTGGTTGTAGGTTCTAACTACATCATCTTTCAAATTACTGACACTTTCAAAATGGTCTTGAAGGCCTGGGGGGAATTCACGGACTCCAGACTTCATTTAAACAAAAGACTAACAGCAAAAATAACATAATAAACCGAACGCCAATTACAAGTCTCCAGTTATAAATACAGGTATGCAAAAAGGATATAGGCAAAATGAGAAGCCTAGATAATATTTACAATCTTCACGCCTGAGGCTTAGCTTTAGAACTTTAAGAAGTATCGTGAACGGAGTCGCGTGCGAAGGCTAGTATGAACTTGAAGTAGGTAGGTAAACACACACAAGGTTGGATTTGAATGCAAATGACGCAGTCTTCAAGGCCGAAATTTATCCTGTGTCTAAATAATAATGGAGCATTAATTGATGCTAAGTTTACATCTAAGATGCACCACGTACATATAAATAAAGAATCCCTTCCCTCCTCCCTTTCCGCAAAAGCTGACATGTAATAATAATAACTTCAACACAACACAATCACTTGTCCTGGTCCCAAACTAGGATACCGTGCTATGGTAACCAGGCACGGACATCACAAACATAGAAATACACCCAGACCGAGGCCATTTGTACAGTACGGCGGCCCCCAGTGGGAATCGAACACATGACCTCCGGCATGGTAATCAGACGTGATACCGCTGGACCAACGAGGCAGTCATACCTTAAGGATTGGGTGAAAATAACTTCCACACAACACAATCATTGTCCTGTTCTCAAACTAGGATACCCTGTGCTATGGTAACCAGGCAAGGATCTCACAAAATAAGGTATGTACGCAAATCAAAATCCCACGGCGCGGCGGCCTCCATTAGAAATCTGTTTTAGTAGTAAAGTGAGTTAATAGTTCCAACGAGGCAGTCTTACATACATAAACAATTTATTTATGACAGCGTCCATAAATAATTATGTTAGTAACAATTAACAGTCAGAAATAATGTTATATGTACGTTTGTTAATTAGGGCTAGTATTTAGGTGCACCTAAATACAAGCCCTAATTAACAATCGTACATGAAAGTATCCCTGTTTTTTCTAACTACTAGAATTTTGTTAACATACTACACATCTAAGTGTGGTTTTACAGTGCCACTTTCGCCAGCGCGGTTTGTAAGCGTCGCGGGCCACGATCTTCGAGTGTCTTGGATCGTTACATAGAAAAACCCGCGGGTGCGGGCCCGCGCTGATGGCAAATGGCTTGCCGCGCTAACCACCCGCGCCCGACGGTAAGCTTTTTCCCATAAAAGGTAAGCAAAGGTATTCAAAAATATAGACCGCACCACCACTGAAGTCCATTGAGCTAAGATATTTTCGTTCTTATATCAATACGGACGGCTAGGCAGCATTCGGGAAACTTAGAAAAGTCTTTTTGTCTAATATACCTCAATCGCTCAAGACAAAATTATACAACCAGTGTGTGTTACCAGTGATGACTTATGGCACTGAAAAGTGGTCTCTCACTATGGGCCTCATAAGAAGGCTCACGGTCACGCAACGAGCTATGGAAAGGGCTATGCTCGGAATTTCGCTACGAGATCGAATCAGAAATGATGAGATCCATAGACGAACGAAAGTCGTCGACATAGCCCAGCGGATTAGTAAGTTGAAGTGGCAGTGGACGGGCCACATAGTAGCACGTACTGATGGCCGATGGGGCCGAAAAGTTCTCGAATGGAGACCACATATCGGCAAGCGCAGCGTAGGACGACCAGCCACAAGATGGACAGATGACCTAATCCAAGTGGCAGGAAGGCGCTGGATGCAGGCCGCTTCCAACCAGTCTTTTTGGAAATCCATGGAGGAGGCCTATGTCCAGCAGTGGACTTCTTGTGGCTGAATGATGATCAATACGGACAAGGTGTTCTTCGTGGGACATGCGTGATGGCACGTGCTCTACCTCTTCATTCTACCTAAACTTTTTTTTAAACTCAGCATGTATTTAATGCTTCATCATGATCTTCTAGTAACTTATTCTTCTCTTTGGCTCAGCAGAAACATGGTATCAAAATTTATAAATACAATACAACAAAGGATCTTGACCATTAGCAGTATCGCTAAAATTTAAATAGTGTCACCAGTTTTCAGTGTCCATAATTCATGTTTTCAATTATAAAAAATAGGGGTTTTCTTATAAAACCATGACTTCTCCGTAATTCTAAATTAATAAAGTTATACAATAATTAATGCTTCCGGTTTAACGACCGCTGTCATCTTGATACAAATCTATTGATCCATCCACAGAACTGTTTAAATCTCAATCTGTGCATTCAATAATGTACCTAGTGATGCCATCAGACCGACCGCTACTTTTCAAATCGAATGAATCGATACAGAGAAAAAATAGGTATATTTAGCTGAAAAAAAAATAGCATAACATAACTTTTGTTATTTCGTTTGATAATACCTACTTCATTTGCATATTTCTTTATCCTGTTCATTTAGATTATTTGCGGTTTACTTTATATATTAGGTACTAACACTAGATAACAGATTCAACAGTGTGGACCTTCATCATCATCATCATCATCATCAGCCATTTAACGCCCACTGCAGGACATAGGCCTCCTTCGTGGTTTTCATAACCATGAGGGGTTTTGCCATAATCGCCACGCTTGGCAGGCGGGTTGGCGATCGCAGTATGCGGTTGAAATCTCAAGAAAACGCTGCTGCCCATCTCCTGGTAATTTATTTCCTTAGTCGCCTTCTACGACATCTACGGAAGGAAATGGAGTGACGCTATTCTTAATCCAGTGCCACACGGATCTGTGGATCTTGTGGACCTTAATTTGACCGAATCGCTCGGATGCTGATCTTTAAATAAACCTTTAAATTAACTAGGAAAGCGGTGGTTATGTATTAACAGAACGCTTGCATCACATTCCAAGGTATTGGGTGCGAATCGGACATTGTATGTGATTTTTTTATAGCAGTACGACTGTCTAACGTTTACGGAAAACATCGAGAGGAAACATGTGTATGAGGTACACCCCATGCCCCCATACCTCACCTCACTCCAAAAAAGCTAAGCATAGTGGCAGATTACACTCCTCGGTCTTTTGTACATTCTGCCGCAGCGTATGTGTGTGGTCCAACGTATGTAGCCTTATCGGAAACCGGCTTGTTCGGGGGGCTGAAAGTCATCGAGCTTGCGTGCGAGACGATTCGTGCCCCAAAGTGGGAACATAACGTAATCAGTACCTACGCATGTAAAGATTTACATGCCTGACTGATTATGTTATGGATGACTTTGCAACTAAAATGTTATGGTTTATCTACATAGACTGCATCTTATATGTTATTATGTAAAGGTGATATGAGGCATAATCACCGGGCTTTCTACTCGCATCACGTAAATCAATTATATTATATTAATTCAGTTATATTTTATGAAATGGTGAATGATAGAATCGAATTGATGATCGATACAAATTACATTTTGCAGCACTGAATGTCATCGTTCCTAATCTGTGCTACGTCCTGTCACCTATCATTATAACCACAGAGAATATAATCATATGTATTCTGTGATATAATCGCCACGTTTTCAACGGTTTTGCGATGGTTTTCTTCATGTATATTTCTTTATTAACTATTTCGCATGAAGTTAGAATGTATATTTCTTTACTATTTCGCATGAATTTTAGTATTTCTGTGAGACAGAGTCTCAGTAAAATAAATGCCTGTAAATGAGTTAAGCTAGAGACTTCTTGTGTTTTGGTAAGTCTCTATGCAATACTATTACATCCTCGTCCGGAGAATTACTTTAATGCTAACAATAGTATTTAAAAATTTTAAGCCAGTACTACAAATTAAGGTATTATTTCATTGTGGCATAACTTTGTTGCTAGCGATTCTAAGTGTCTTAATCACTTGATCGTTTTCCTTTATTACTTTTTGACATTGATTTGAATTTGTGTTCATTAAGGCATGAAAATTAAACAATGCCTACTTTTAATATATGTATTATGTGTTTTTGATTTCTTGGTTACAAATATCAAGTCCACTGTCCCTTCAAGTCGAAGATTCGGCAAAGTTCGTAAGCGGCGGATAATAAAAAGCTGTTTGGGTTATAGACAAATTACTCAAAGATAGAGTGAACAAACTTTAGCTCAAAGGCGAAACACACATTTAATACGTTCGGACGCACACACACAATACGTTCGGAGACAGGCAACAACCGTGTTCACTAAGAATGCCAATTTAGCTATTGGTCTTTGCTTTTCTGTGCCTTTTAATTCAATGGTTTAGGTATTCAATGAGAGATTGCGCACAAGATATCATTATCGGGTTATCATAATATAGTCTGAGACTAAACAACAATGTTATCAACTGTAGGTACTCTACTTTGCTTCGCTTTTATTGATAAGAAACTTTTGTCACTATTTTTTAACGCCACATATTTTGAGCAAATCTAAACGTAAATCTACACCTTTCCAGCAGTGGACCATGAGGGGACGTCCATTAATTACGCGAGCGAAAATACGAAGGGGGGTGGTCCGGCAAAATCTCAATCAATTTCATTTATGATTGGTAAGTCATTGAAAAACTCACTTCAACTTTTGAATTCATAAATTTACTCACCTAATAAATTTCTATAATATTTTGATTGTATCATTGTTTTACAGCAAAATTAGGAAATTTTCCTCCACCTGGGGCCTGTTTAAACACTATATTGTCATGACAGGTGGACATATTGGTCGACTTGTTAGAGATTTACAACAGGCATCCTAACCCAATGCCAAGGCACTTCAGCAGTTATGTAATTATTTAAAAAATGGTGTAACGTTGTCCACAGATAACAGTAGTAGTAAAGCATTTAAACTAGTAGTTAAAGTTTATTTCAAAGAAAAGTTAATTCTTGGTTTATTAACACGTCCATTGGGCGTCCATTGTAGCAAACAAAAGCAGAATACAAAAACAAAAGTAACATTGTCAAAGTATGCCCCAATATTGTGTTGTGACAAATATGTCGAAAAAGCGACATTGTCAATTACCACTGACAAATAAGTCAGAGAATATTTTTGACAGGTGGAATCAGACACTTGTCGAATATATTAAACAGGTTTTAGTCTGACAACTATGTCAGTGTATTATACAGAATTATTGTAATCTGATCTTTATTAAACAGTTTTCGTGACAACCCGACTTATTTGTCAAAAAGTGACAAAATTGTCGGATTGTCACGTTTATTAAATAGGCCCCTGGTATTGAATTTAAGACAGTTAAAAAGTGTCAAAATCCACAGATTGTCATGTTTATTAAATAGACCCCTGGTATTGACTTGTATGCAATTCCAAATATGGTTATTTTACTTTGTTGCACACGAAAAATAAAACAAGAAACTACATGTGCTTATCTTTACTACACATATTACACAGAACAAATATAATACCTGCACAAAAATATAATATATATTGTGCTAATAATTAAAATAATAAAGCAGGTACATAAAGAAAAGGGTATTAGTTATTATGACATCTTAGTGTTGGGTCTTGAAAAATATCATAATAACTAATAATAATATGGTAACCTTCAATGGGGCACACTTAGGAACACCACTTTCTTAGGTGTGGCTTTAGTAGCACTCAACTAAAATGCTTTGCACAAAATTCTAACCAAAATAATCATAAACTTTATTCCAAACATGACATCATAATTATGTGATCTTAAATTCTCTACCTATCTCGTAATATTACTTACTAAACTTCTATCTTTAGCTCCCTATCACAAATAAACACGAACAGACTTGTCTCTACAAGTCATTATTGATAACTCACTACCTACTCAGAAATTCTGTTCATACTGCACGAGTTTAATACAATACAATCTGTTAAAACAAAATTCAATTTAAATACCTACAGTCTTATTTATAAAAACTCGATTCCTTAAAACAGTTTAAAATGCATAGATAGCATAGCTGCAGTAAAGCAAAAAACATAGCCACACATCATTTAAACTGCTTCTGAGGAGGGTCTTAGAGCAATCTATAAATAAAAATTTCAAAATTTCAATTTACAAATAAAAGCTCCTTTTTTATTTTATTTTAGAACACAATTCAATTGTTTAACTGGTTAGGGAATTCAAACTTTTTCTTCAAATGCCTACTTAATGTTTTTAGGATTATAATCATTCGATGATTAATAATCAATAACTATGAATGTCTACGAAGTTGCTTGCCCATCCTGGGTCAATCATTCATCTCATTAATTCAAGAAATATCAATCCCTATTATCAGTTTCATAACTTTGATAGTATTAAAGAAACCCGACAAGTCCGTGTCTGGCCACGCACAGTGTAGGGTTCCATAGAAAGAGGGGTTTTGTATCTGCTAACAACTTCATATAAGTAATTTTCAATGGATTTTAAACAAAGTTTCCCTTTTAAGTTGATCGCCTATTACATATTAACTTTTAAAGCCTACTTAGCTGTGATAGTTTTCCTTTTAAGTTCAATATATGTGCTACTTAGCTGAATTTTTTCACGTTTCTACAATCAACCCTTTAGCCGGGAGATAGTCTCTGAGATTATAGTATCTGTGCTACCCCCGGACAGACAGACGGACGGAAATGGCGAAACTATAAGGGTAATTTGTTGACCATGGAACCCTAAAAAGGCATAGAGTCGATTTTGTCAGTCAATCATACACAGCTGAATATTTTCTCTGAATCTGAATAGGATACTTATCATTCTAGAGATTATGGTTTCGAATTCCAGCGACGACTTATTTTCTAAATTATTATGTACATTTGGGAATTTGTAATAGCAACGTCCCTCTGGACACAATTCTGAAGTCCACGCCGACGAAGTCGTGGGCAGAATTGTTATAGATAGAGAGCACTTTATGCATATTATTATTTTATTTATAGGTGTATCTTGACTTACTGTTCTTATGTACATAGGTCTACAGTAAGGTCATAATAAATGCATGCGTGCCTTAGCACATTAAGAATTCGATTAGCCTCTGCCGGCGACTCTGACTAAGTGCGGGAGAACAAAGGTGCGCGCGCGCAGAAAACCGCCGCGACGGAAGTGGCCATAAGCCTAGCGTCGCCGCTTTATCGTAGGCTCGGCCCACGCGCTGTTACCTCACTCTTTCTAAACTCTAATCCGAGTCAGGCAAAATTGGACGGTCCCTTATAAGTTTTGAAGTAAAGCAAAAAGTAAAGCCCCATCCATAGGAAATGCTTTACTTTTATTGACAGTAGGAAGGTGTAAATCTTACATTTATTGAGTAAAGGGTGGCAGACTGTGAGATGCTAGGATCTCGTTTTTAAATAAATAATCAGAGTATAAACTATTCACAATATCTTCTATTATCAATGAATTTCATAGTATACAGTAACTGATACATTGTATGTCATAGAAAGGTAAACGATAAAACGTTTGCACATTGAATATGTTTGGTTAAAACCCATCCTTAGGGTTTGTATCTAATGGAGTCCCACTTAATATTTACTTAGAGTACCAATAAATATGTTGTATATGTCATATGATGTTTAGATAAATCACACAGATTTTTGAGAAGAAAAAAGTCACATTAATAATGTAACCATTAAAAAGTGCCAATTTATATTTATTAAGTGTCCTTTTACATACACCAAGTTAAGCAGTTGTCGAGTTTGGTTTTCATTTCAGCATCCCACGCGATCGAAATCGCGGCAACAGCTTGGTCAGTAAGACCCATTACCAACATAAATTTCTTGTTCAAGACAATGTTGAAGCTCCCTGGCCACTCAAAAGCTCATAGGACGTAATATCGAGCACCCTGTGGGTCACGGGTCGCCGGTCGCGCCAGCTCAGCCTATTCAGTAAGAGACATAACGACATACATGTGTTATTCTGTTGTTACAACACTGACTCTACAACAAGACAATGTTGAAGCTCCCTGGCCACTCAGAAGCTCTTAGGACGCGATATCGAGCACCCTGTTGGTCACGGGTCGCCAGTCGCCAACTCAGCCAGTTCAGGAAGACGTATTAACGACATAAATATCTTGTTCTGTTGTTACAATACTGACTCTACAACAAGCCAATGTTGAAGCTCCCTGGCCACTCAGAAGCTCTTAGGATGCGATAGCAAGCACCCTGTGGGTCACGGGTCGCCGGTCGCGACCGGAAGCCGCGCCATCCTTATCGCAAGACACACTTCATGTTATCGGTTGGATTTATGTGCTGACAAATCAATCATCTCCATCGCCTGTCTGCTGTGACATATCACACATAAATTGAGCCATATCGCAATGGGGCTAGATGCTTGTTTTTGTTTCCACTATGCCTCATATGTGGAGTTTGTGTAGGTGGATTTTGAAAGAACTAAATATTGTAAAAATTGTCATTTTAATAATTTATCATTTTTCTACAACTAATTATAATGTCTAATAAATCATAATTTTAATTACTTTCTAATTTTGTTTCACAATTTTATGTTTAAGTGAACCTGGGATAACAGTTACATTGTCTAGTGTTTACAAAGGTTTTTGTTCAGAAATTTCTCTTAAAAAAAGTTTTCTTTAAATTTTAAAACAAACTATTTTGAAATAAGTTATTTTCAAGTTTATATTAGTACATTTTAATCTAAAACTGGTTTGTCAATTCTTACAGAACAAATATTCACTTAAAATTGTAACAATACAAAGAGTTGGCTCTGTTTATGGGCTAGTATAGATAGAATACTAATATAATATTTTGTATGTTGAATGTGAATACAATTTTTAAAAACTTCAATCACCATTTTAAATATTATCTGCTGTTTGAGGCCTTAACAGTGAAATTTTATTTGAGTGTTTTGTAGCCAATATCTATTGGATTCATAGACGTCAAAAATTTTAAACGTTTTTTCCATGAAAAAAATTTATACATATTTTGTTTTGTGTAAATAAAACATATGGATTTTAGTTCACACTACTGAAAGGAAGTATTTATGTAGAACCACCATTTATTAATTGCAATTTACGTAATTATTATTGTCATCTTATTCATGGTCTGGAGACAGAGACGGACTGTTGAAAATTAATGTTTCAACATTAAGGATTTCATAAACACTGTAAGTTTCTATCTTTTTGGTCCATCTAGCTAAAAGGCTGAACTACATTTCTAAGTTTTGTATTGATTTTTGTATCTACTTTCCCCACAAAGTTCTCAGCTGGGCCTTTCCTAGGAAGATTCCTTAAGTCCCAGTAAGGCGCTTTACCAGAAGAACAAACAGTTTCCAACCTAGTAAATGCTACACTGTACGGGCTGATAAACTGATATGATCAATATTCACATATTACCTTTGTTAGCTAGCGCGAGCATGCTGCTAATTGATTCTGACTCAAGTGCGGATCGCGTGCACGAGACTTCATTCATAAATATTATTTACCTACATGAACTGTCAAAGCACAATCCACGGATCCAAAACAACAAAGACACTGAAGTCTCCCAGGGGCGTCTACCCTAATTTGAGTTCAGAAACATTACTGTTTCGATCGCAGTACACCTCTGTCCCAATACTTGGGCAAGTAGGGAAGGAAAAGTCCAAAATCTCTACCACCTGTTCATCACAGCAACCCAACGACTTCAGTGCTTGCCGCGCCCAGAGCCAAATCCCGGGCTCCAGACTATGTGCCTACGCGAAAAACTATTGCCATAACGCAAATAAATCATGCAAAGCAACAAAAACCAATACATACCAATCTTTATTTTCAATCTTTCTTCAACTCGCACTTTACGCGTATCGTCCGCCATGTTAAATCCATAACTATTTATCTCTTTCATCCGCTGTTATCTCTTTCGGAGCTCGGCCGGCTTGTCCCGCCACTTCCGGAGTGTCGTAATGTTCTGCTGAGCCTGTTTTCAACGAGTAGGCAGGCCAATAGAAATCAACGCACTAACTTGTCCACATTTTGCAGCACTCACAAGTTTTAGCTCCGGGTGAGCCTTCAAGAATCACATTGCACATCGTGCTCAATATAACATGCTAAGCATGCACTTTAACAACGAATACACACAATCGTTTTGTATTATCACTATCACTGCTTATCAGTCGTACATAGGTACGCGATTTGAATTACTATTATCAATATAGGCAAACGACTATGTTATTCAGAATCTTTTCTTCAATGAAATGAACAAAAAGTATGAATGAACAATTACGTCACGTCACAAACTAGCGCCTGCGCGGAATGAAATGAATGAACGAGTCAGTGATTGAATGAGGAACAGTGAACAGTGCTGCCAACATTTTTACCACCGAGAAACACTTTTTTACCCCACTGCGAAAGTAAAATAGGGTGACTAATTCTTTTTTCTGCTTGTGCAATAGTGTTCTCTATCTATCTATCTATATACAGTAAATTGCCATACTTACCATATTTATATTATTTAATTGTGAGTAATGTTAACACTAATGTAAAAAAAAAACAATTGTCTTTTGTGGTTAGAAGAACCACTTTGATGCCGCATGCCGTGGGTAATGGGTAGACATAAAACTACGTGACTGAAATTGCGACAACAACAAAAAAATGCAGCATGAGTAGTACGATGGCGCGAGTCACGCGTTTTGCGGCGCTGAAATGCCAAAATTTGACTGTTAATGTACTGGAAAGTCGCGACTTTTGACGTTTTGACTCTGCGTCACCAGCTTTTTATATCCTATTTAAGATCCTATTAATTAAAATATGTAAATAATTTCCACACAACACTGTCACATTTCCTGGTCCCAAATTAGGAAACCCGCAACTATGGTAACCAAGAAAAGACGCCACAAACGTGAAAATAACTGCAATAAAAATAGCCAACAACCCGACTGCTGAGCATTACCTGCTAAGCAGGTGGGACCAACCTCGATACCTCGCAAGGAGTTACATTGTTGAATTTAGACCGGGCCGGCTTTGTAGTTAATACTACTTTTTTGAATTTATTTTGATTTCATACAACCTAGACATTCACATGCATGAAAAATTTATTAAGATTTCTTTGGCAAAATCTAACCCTTGGTTAAGGAGTTATGGTGGACCATAGGATCGGACATATTTTAATAAAAGAGGAAAGAATCGTGGGAGTACGGAAAAAAAATCTGAAGCCCAATAAACCGATAACCTGATTTTAATTATCATTTTAGTGCAGGGAGCACTCGTTTAATAATTAAAATAAAACCAGGTGAGAATCTATTTATAGCCAATTCAAATGAATTGCTAAATTAATGGTATGGACGATTCGAGTATGAATGAGCATAACATTACGTTACAAAAAAACCACACCCAAATGGTTGATGTCAGCTGTCTCAATGCTAGTGAAAATATACTGCACAAAGGTGCTGACGTGATAGTGGATAACGATGTGTCTGCCACTGTGTACTCGCAAGAGAGTACCTCAACCCACCTTCATCGATTCAACGATGCGAGTGTTGACCTTGAGCTAACTATTAAGTAGCATGCCTTATGACGAGGAACGAGGAAGAGACGACGTGGGCTGCCGGGTGTGTGACTAAGTTTTTAGCAGTCGGGTTTTTGTTTTTGGATTTTTTTTACGTGAAGCCGAGTACACATGTTCAATCATTCTTCGATCAGTCAACCTTTTCATTCAATTCACTTTCGTTCTGTAGGTTCAGCAGAAATACTGTGTGTAATCTATGACAAAGGTTATTGTCTATGGTCTATTCTCTAGTTCAGTGTTGCTAATACTATAGTAATTGCCGTGTTTTACGGCATTCAGACCCAAAAAGTACTAAAGGCCAAATTCTGTGGTTCTTGGTAAGGTTGAGGTATCTAATCATGTTCTTGATAGGTAAATAAAATATATCATTGCATGTGCATAATCCAATTCTAGGGGCTTCCCGCAGCAATGCGTTATGAAATTCCCATGGGAACAAATACAAAATATTTATTTCAGAAAATAATATTTATTCCAGAAAACATTTATTCCGAAAAATAAAATACAAATAGAATTAATGAAAATGACTGAAAAATTCTTTATTGCACTAAAACAATTTTTTATAAAACGGCAAGCTACTATTAGATAGTATTTTTTTCCAGCTAACCCAGTTTGACGAGAAAAATTAAAATGAAAAAAGCATTTTATGAATGCTATCAACACCAGTTACAAATACAGATGGTTACAATCTATATAGGAACTAAGTTACATACTAGGTACAGCCTTTATCGTAGGGTACGGGTGCATAAGGAGAGGTACAATAGTACAATATTAATTTATCTTCGTTTACTATCGTATAAAAAATAAATGAATACTTGACGCTAAATCACGAACATCCCTGCTTGCACGATGTGTTAAACCAAAATATGGCTTCATGAAATTAATTTTATTTGTGGACATGATTTGGGTCATTTTAAGTACTTAATAGCTTAAAATCCATGCACGTTTCAACTAACAGTCATTAAAAAAATGTGTTTGGTAATAGTTTCAGCTTTAATAGTATGTATTTAGAAATATCTATGTACCTATGTTTTGTATAAAATCATTAACCTCCTGTGGTTGACTGGTAGAAAATGCTTATAGCATTAAGTCCGCCACATTGCCATTGTATTTTTTTACTTATGTGCAATAAACGTATTAATAATAATAATAATTTATGTATATTTTTAATTATAATTATATGCATGCATTATATTTATCTGTTTACATTTTAATATATGTATTTCAGTTTATTTATTTATTTAAATTTCTAGTTTAGTTTTTCAAACTACAAGGGCCTCGCTGAAAATCAGCGCCTTTTGAATGCATAATAACATTCAAGAGGCATTACGCTGAGTGAGGTACCTTTTGCCAGAACCTTTAATTTTAAGCTATGTTGCTCCGAGAAGTTTATGTTACTCAATTCACGTACACCTAGATACACACATTAGTTTCAATTTTCTTATGTTGTTTTATGTCTGGCAATAAACACGATTTTTTCTTTCTTTAATATGTATATTATTTACTTGTTTAATTAATTGAACAGTTTGATTCAGAACAGGTGACTCAGTCATCAGGGGCCTGTTTCATACAACTACAATTCATGGTTTACCATGAAAATTCCTTGAACATTGCAAAGTCGATTAACTCATAGCTTAACAAGTAGGAAGACTGCTACGCGATGTACATCGAATTTAGAAGTAACAGTGTAAAGAGTAACTGTCTGTATTATGAAAATCGGCCAATTGCGAGTTGGACTCGTGAACCGAGGGTTTTGTATAAATTTTTCGGTATGTAAATATAATAACGGGAATCATGTCTCGTTGATTTTTCATTAAAATATATATTTTTTGTGATTTAAGTACTTTGAGGTTCATTCTTCTTCTTAGCGTGTCAATAGCAGACAAATTTTATTGAAATATTTAATAAACAGTTGCAGCCCAGAACTTTGCGAGGCTAAATGCGTTATCACTTGTTGTTACCACGGTTTATTGATTTTTCCCTTTACTGTGCTATAAGAATATTATATTCTTTTTGTTGCACTAACCCGCGCTGAGGAATTACTATTCATTGATAGTTTGGGACCGGGACTAGTGATTGTGTTGTCAGGAGGTTATTTATTTATTACTTCTTGCCAAATTTCATAATTCTGGGTCAGACAGACGGACGGACGCTTTATTTTCAAAATTTTGTAGCCAGTAATTTTCTGGAATGGACGTTAAGCAACATGATGTTGATTAATACAAGAAGCGCATCGATCAATTATTTGTATCTGAACAAAAAAAATATCGGAGACTTGGACGTCTCGTCGTAGTTATAACAACAAAAGAACTTTTTGATACATACACTTAGAATGAACGAACAAAACAGGTCATAAAAAGTTGAGCAGCGTTATGATTAAAGCTCAATAAAAATGGAGATTTTACTTTATAAATCATAACTTACTTAAATCTTGTTGAAATGCCGTTTTATCCTTATTTGATGGGTGCTGGTGACCTGAGGTGACGATAGATAAGTAAATTAGTATTGTTTATATTGGTAAATAAAACTGTAAGATGTGGCTCATGCTCAGCAATGTATGTTATTGTTGAAGGAAAAAAAAAGAGAGAGAAAGACTTTTATTAGCTTAATTCCGCATTCACTTACTTGATTTTTCAAGTAAGTTAATCCCGAATTAAGCTAATAATATGTAGGGCTTACGAAAGTTTTACTTCAAGAACGACATTTATTATTTATTTAAGATACATCATAGAAAAATAAACAGTCACATAATATGATCAACAAAAAAGAAAACTTATAATACTTACACAATAGACAAAACAAGAAACGACAAAACATAGATGTTTTATTACAATACATAAACGCGCGGCTCTGTTCCGAAGGAGTAGGCATAGACCAGGGTTAGCCATTTGCAATGATCCTGACAGATCTGCTTGTACTTACGTTGATTTATGCAAATAGACTTTTTCAAGTACTTCTTTTTTTCAAGCTCTACGGAGTTTTCAGTTTAATCCGTGCTGCGGTCGATCGCTTATCTATTACTTTAGCTCTCAGCAAGGTCTAAGCTTTTACTTCAACTTTTTTATCGAACTTACACGGCGCGGCTTAAAATCTTTTATTGGCAACACTGTTCTACTATATTCTCTAATTCTGTATAGTCTGTGTTAAAAGGTAACTTTGTTGACATTTTTTTTAGACAGATTGAAATGTTTATTACGAACACAAGCATTAGTAGGGTATTATTACTTTGGCAAATTCTAATTTATTTGCTATTGTTACTGATTATTTCGTCAGTTAGGTAGCTTAGCCTTTTGTGTAAAGAATTAGCTCATTGCACTGTAAGTCGATGGATAACTATAACCACATCGACGAAACTGTAGTCTACATTTTGGAAAACATTCCCGGACCGGCAGAAGAGACTAATGAATATAGAACTTTGCTAGAAGACTACAACTCTCAGTTATCAAGTTACTGTGAGTGTGAACAACATTGCAAATCTAATTGCGCTTGCATAACTATATCAGGCATGACAAATTATATTCTACAAGAAAACTGCCGCTACAGAATGAATCCGGCGAAAATGGGTAGCAAAATTACGTATCCTGTATTTGAATGTAATAGCTTTTGCAAATGCAGCAATAACTGTCCCAACCGTGTCGTACAACATGGCCCCGTGGATGGCCTCAAAATAAAGAACTGCGAAGAAAGCAAAGGTAAAGGACTAGGCCTTTTCTCATCGAAAGCTATTCCTGCGGGCACATTTTTATGTGAATATGCTGGTGAAATATTAACAAGGAATTGTGCTATGCGACGACAGCAGAGGAATGTGGAGACAGCCAAAATGAACTATATCTTTTGCCTAAACGAGCATAGCAGTGGGAACAAAACTCAGACAATCATAGACCCAACTGAGTTTGGCAATATTGGCCGTTACATTAACCACAGTTGTGAGCCGAATGCCCAGATCATACCGGTACGAGTTGACTCTCCCATACCTAAGTTGGCCATATTTGCTTGTCTAGATATTCTTCCTAGTACTGAGATAACATTTGACTATGGCCCTCATAGCTTGGGCATAGGGATTTCTGCAAATGACAGTGAAAAAAAGAAATGCTTATGTGGAAGTCAAACATGCAGAGGATGGATGCCCTTTGTCAGATTTTGAAGCTTTCTGGTAAGTTTAGCAGAATAACTTACTATACAATAATAAAAAACTACAGTGTGACGAATATTCTCTGCCAAATATTGTGTCTTGGTCTCTGCTGGGACAAATAACCAATTAGCAATTGAAACATTGGTTGGGGTGTAGGAAAGGGTGGCCGTACCTGGGACTTAGAAAAATTTTGACCAAAATTTTTTTTATTTATTTTCCATTGTAATCATATTTTATATGTCGAAAAAACCATAAGATACATTTATTTGTAGCAACCAGTACACATAAGCAAAAATAGGTTCGAAGTTCCAGGATGGAGCGGAGCGCAGCGACGCTCCATCCTGAAACTTCGGGTGTTAGTTCTTTTTTTTTATATAAAAGCGAAAAAAAATATTTCACTAAAAAACTTAGTTTTGAGTCAAACAAAAAAATTTTTTTCTAAGTCCTATATATGGGCCACCCTTTGCTACACTCTGACCGAAACATTACCAACATTATAAACATTAAAACATTACCAAAAACTTACCTTTTCTTTCTGTTGCGAAAAAAAATAACATGGGACTGGATGTTGTAGGTCAACTACAGGCAAGGCAAGGCCAGTCGACTACATTCATAAGAGCTATGTGTGTGAATGTAGGTGGGATTTGCCAATATCTACATTTTTCTTAAGTATCCAAATACAATTTTCACACCTGCTATTCAGAAAAGATCCCTTGATTCCCTCAAATGAGGGATCAAAGTTGTAATTTTCTTCCCTGATATTCTAGTTTTTTTTTTATTGCCCTCAGCATGATCCGTGTGCAGATTTTCACAAAATGTAATTCCAATTCGATTTTTATTTTGTTGCAATCGATCATAAACTTCTTTTGATATCTTAATTGTGTTTGATTTAAATTTTCCTTATAGCAGGTGTGAAAAGCAGTATGTGTCACTCGGTAGCAAAATTATTTCCGTCTTGGGCGTAAACACTTGAATCGCTCGCTACGCTCAAGATTCCACAATAGAATAGATTCAATATACCGCCCTCACCGTAAATATATCATTTTGCTCCCTTGAGACACAATCTACTATTTCACCTCACTAGCTCGTAAAAGCTCTGTTTATCATTCGAAATCTGTGTGGAAAATCGCACTTTATCCGCTAGCGTGGAAAGTGTTTTTAAAATTCGAATATTTTTATTCAATAAAGGTTTCGTACAATAAATTACATATATGTAGAACCTCATTGGTTTCCTAATAGTTTACATTCTCTGCAGCCAGTCCATTGATGATTGAAATGCAAATACTTATTTCATGTCATGCGCCAGCCTCATTTAAAGAATCGCACTGGCCGGCAAGAAAATTTGATTTAAAAAAAATAATTTATCTTTCAATATTACCAATTGTAGTAATTTTACTTTTAATTTTTGAAATAAATAAACAGTAATTTAATATTTATTAAAACTGTTTTTCATGCACCTAACATTTTCCTCGCTTTAGTGAGGTGAAAAGTTGTGTGTTGCGCTCGGCAGCAAAGTTATTTAGCGTCTCGTACCTTTGAAACCCTCGCTACGCTCAGGATTCTATATTTGAACCACTCGCTTCGCTCGTGGCTCAATCCTAGAATCCTTCGCTATGGTTTCAATACAAGGTACTCGCGCCAAAAATTAACTTTGCAGCCTTGCATAACAAATAACTATTATTGTACACCAGAGAACAATAATAGCAAACCCCCATTTCTATTCAATAGCAATTTCAAATTTTACCTATGAATGAAGTACACACATCAAAAAAAGTTTGCGATCACTTTGAAAAACTGAAATCTTTTTTATTACTGTAGATTATATTATGATTTTTTCTTCTTTTTAGATTCTTTATTTAAAAATAAAGAATTAGAACACAAAACAATGACACCGTTCAGTTGTTTTTTCATATTAAAAAGCTTTATAACCGATTCAAGATATTTTTTGCGGAAAGTTGTGATTGAAAAAATGCCAAGAGGATTATCAGAGGTTTTACGAGCAAGAATAGTAACTTTGAGGGAAGAAGGATACACCACGAGAGTACTAGCACGCAGACTTGCTACATCCCAATCCTGTGTCGTGGCTACGTTGCAGAGGTACCACGGAATGGGGAATTTAGCTGACCGACCCCGCAGCGGTCGCCCAAGTGTTTTGACAGCTGCCCAAAAGCGCTATATTAGATTGCTGGCAGCCCGTGATCCAACAATCAACGCCACTAAAATAAAAGCAGAAGTCAGGGCCGCCTCTGGGATTGAAGTTAGCACGCAGACCGTTCGCAATTGCTTGCACCACGCTGGATTACGAGCACGGAGGTCTTGGCGAGCTCCGCTCAATTCCCGGCAACGTCAACAACGAAGATTGCAGTGGGCTAGACTTCGGCAAAATGAAGAAGGTGAGGAAGAAAACATTTGGCAAAACTGTCTCTTCGTTGACGAATCCCGAATCAGCACTTATCCAGATAACCGACGTGTCCGTGGCTGGAGAAGACCAGGCGACCGTGAAAGACAAAGAACTGCCACTGGAACAGTTCAGCAAGGCGGAAAATCGGTGTCCTTTTGGGGTGGCATTATGATTGGAGCTAGAACGCCTTTGATCCCGTATCGGGGCTACATGACAGCAGACATGTACAAAGCAGTTGTTATTGATGATATCGTCAGACCATTCCGAGTAAACCATGGGCACCAATTTGTACTGGTCGATGATAATGCGCCCGCACATCGAGCTCAACGAGTCAATGCTGCTCTTCAAGAATACGATGTCACACGTTTAGACTGGCCTGCCGGCTCGCGCGACTTAAACCCAATAGAGCACGCGTGGGATGCTCTTAAACGAGCTGTATGGAACCGTGAGCCACGTCCCCAGACAGTTCCAGAGCTCAGGGAAGCCGCTATTGAAGAATGGGATAGGTTACCCCAGGAAATGCTGTATATCTTGACCCTCAGCATGCCCAGGAGGATCTCCGCATGTATTCGAGCCAGGGGAGGAGTTATTTTATATTGAATTTAACCTTTTAATAATAAATTGTTGTTTAAGTTTAATTAAACAGTATTTTTCTTTCTATGAAATTTCCATCACAATTGCATTATGATTAATGGCTCAATTTTTTTAAAATAAATAATAAAAAATAGTTTTATATTTTAATTTCAAACAGGGTATTCCTATTTAAAGAAAGCATACAACATAGATTTTTTCTTGATAAAGTTAAATTTAAAGAATTATAGGAGCTTATGCTATTGATCACAAGTGTGTAGTTGCTATAATTGTATATCCAGGCACTTGAGTTGGTATTATAACACTACCTAGCTACGTTCGGTTTTCACAAGTAGGTACTTACATAGGCACACTGTTATCAGAATAAGCATGAAAATATTGTGATGTTTTTAGTTCAAAGAATTGTAATCTGGTCTTAATATTTTCCAAGAAAAGATAGATAACAGACACATACAATTTCCTTGTATGTTGTAGGTTGGCATGTTTTTGCACATAAATTAATTAAATTAATGTTGGTTTGTCCTTCTTTAACAGAGCAAGAGATCAACTTCTTGTTTTTTTAGTGTAGAGACTGTTTACCTAAGAGGCTACCTAGTTTTTGTTCGAGCCCTATGTGAAGCTTGTAGAAACGAATGGCACTGTAGGCAGTACAAGAAGGTAAATCTGGGCACGGCTGTGCAGGTGCAAGAATATCGATCAAGAAAAAAATACTTATATACAGACTCACCTCAAAAAAATTTAGTTTTTGTTGTGTTCTCCATAGAAGAATTCCTATGCTGTCTCCTAGGGCTTTAAGCATTACCAATCATGCAAATTCAGATAAAAAAATATATTGAAAAAAGGAATTAACAAACAAAATAAATTTTTTTTAGAAAGTCATTGGTGGAACTAGCAAACTCTGATTGATGTGTTTAGGTAACCCTGTATACTGACAAGGTATACAATACGAGAGCAAATTGAAGTACGGTCCCGGATCAGTCGACGGGCCGGCCATTCATCGCCGGGCTTCACCGGGTAGTCTCTTTCTACCTTATATTTGTGCCCACATGCCGGCGGGTGTAATGTGTATAGACCTTTACAAGAGCCTGCTCAGTTACTTCTGTTATCGGCAACTTTGCAACCAAATTATTATGACGGCTTATCAGCTTTGAACTTTACATCCTCGGTTAAGGGGATTTACGAAGCGCTTACGATCTCTGACTCCCAAACTGGGCCACCAAGCTGAGTAGGTAGTAGTCCTGCGCGCCGCGCCGCCACCGTCGCTGGTGGTTTTGGTCGGCCGTCGGCCTAAAATCAGCGCGACTTTAATACAGAAAAATGTATCTTGACAAAATCGACGAATAATTTGCACATTTTTTGTAAAAAGTTCTCTAACCCCCGGTTTCTCGTACACTAACAAGCTGTTAATCTACTGTTAACAGCTGTCAGTGTTTTTTTTTATACACTTTGGTCGATTGACAGCTGTTGGGAGTAAGTCTGTTGAGCTGCATACACGCCTTTCACGGCGATTGCGCTGCCGTTACCGACGGACTGTTGCCCTCACGTCGCCGCCCATGTGGCTTCGGCGCTCACGTCTGTCTCTGTGGGTAGTCAATTTTACTTTTTTACAATACGTCAAAAAGATTAATCCTAGCGTTTTCTACTATAATATTTCTACCAGTGAAAACTTGTCATTGGCTCTCTGTGTTTATTTCATTTGTAATGTAAGTTTTTCTATTATAATAAACTAAATAAATAAATAATTGAATAAAAGAATCGCTCGTAGCCCCGGCTGCCTGAGTGATCTTAAACGATCACGAAGGTTAAGCAACACAGGGCGCGTTCAGTGCATGGATGGGTCGCCGTCTATGCCTAACGCTAGTGGCATTTTCCCGAGCGGTTCCGTGCTTTGCAAGGCACGTTAAGCTGTTGGTGCCGGCTGCCGTCGATAGATGGCAGTCGTTAAGCCAAGTCATAGGCCTTAGGGCGGCTTGACAACTTCTGACAGTAGACGAGCCACTAGTCTACAAGCCTCCACCAATCCGGACTTGGCCCCCGTGGTGGAGTATGGCCTATACCTTCCTCAGGGAAGAGACCCGTGCCCCTCGGTGGGGACATAATGGGTTGATGATGAAATAAATAATTAGATTAAAAAGAGAAACCTTGATTTTGATTACATCTAGGTATCAGAAGTAATATCTACAAGAAAATCAATGTGGATAATGAATTAATGACATAGCCACAAAAAAATACCATACATATAATACCATAGTATCCAGGGTTAGGACTAAGCCCCAAAATTGTTTTTATTCAAAGTAACACAAAAACTGTGACTTAATTAACGTTAAACTGGGTGTCCATTTCAAACACTAGATAATTTTGGAGAAAAAATGGCCAAAAAACTCCAAACTTACGGCCTTATTTATTAAAATACGATTCCTCTAAAGCACGAGTCACTTTATTTAATCTTTGGTTACGATTTTTTCTGGTAAAATTTCTACCACAGACTATTTTAATCGTCGTTTTAAGGAATCGTGTTTTTTATAAATAAGACCGTTACCTCCAGTTTCTCGTTCACTAACACGCTGTTAACAGCTGTAAATTGACCAAAGTGCATACAAAAAAACCACTGACAGCTGTTAACAGTAGATTAACAGCTTGTTAGTGTACGAGTAACCGGGGATAAGTCTTTTCAAATTCTTTATTAACAGAGTTTACATAATCTAAAACAATATTCTAAAACCTAGAACTCATGATCTATATGTATGATTTCTAGCCCACTCTAAAATCTCTTAAAAACCCATTACCGCCGAGCCAAAAACAATCTAGTTTTATCTTAACCGCACTTATCGGGTTTCCCAAATCGATGTCTGCCAGTTTTTTGTTACCGCCTAATGCTTATTTGATGTTCAAACTTGAAGTTATAAAATGCAGCAGGAATGTGCATCTGTCTGATTGTTAATTGTTTTTATATGGAAGCATGTATGGAAAAACCTCTCTTGGTTACCGTTACCGCGTCCTGAAATGAATCTTTTCTTGAACCACTTCACTATTCCACTGTAAAGCGAAAAGAACAGATTTTTTGAACGTCAGGTCTTTGTTAGGTACGCAATTCACGCATACGAGTAAACTCGACGACCTCGTGGCGCAGCGGTAATGCATCTGCATACCATGCGGGAGGTCCCGGGTTCGAATCCCGGCAGGGGACAAAAAATACCCCCAGGTCTTGGATGTTTACATGTTTGTGATGTCGTTGTTTCTGGTTCCCACGACACAGGGTAGCCTAGTGTGAGACCAGAAGCAATTTATGTGCCTGTATGTAAATGTTTATGTTTAACTGCCGAACGAATTTGGAAGTTCATACATATCTCTCAGATAGACGGCTTCGTATATGTAATGTACAAAAAATAATATTCTACACTACTCTACGCTTCGTCGTTGTTTAAGTAAGTCCTAGGTATGAAATAGTGCTATAATTCATATGATTTTCTTATTCGAACCGTACGCGAACGAAGTCGCGGGTAGAGCTAGGCAACAGACCTCCATAATTTGAGAGCCGCTGCCCCTCTGACCCCGCCCCGCACGTGGAAAGTCCGTGTTCCGCAGTGTTGCCAGCTCTACTTTTTTAACTGTAGATGTACAGTTTTTACCAAGACGTCACCGTTTTCTGTCTTGGTCAATATTTCTACGGTTCTTTGTAATTTTTGCGCCATATCTCAAAACCCTAAACAACATTTAAAAATCTCTTGATATCGCGATATATTTGAACGTTTTTTTTTAATTTATAAAATATAACTACTTAGCTTAAAAATGTCATAATGCATAGCAAATAGTAGTAATCCTTACTTATAAGTTAAGCAATAACGTGAGATTTAAAGGTCACTAGTTTGTTGGAAATATTTAGTGGTCACAAATCCACAGTAACTACAAAGTCTTAGGCCGACTTGCACCACTTTGTTAATTTCGGCTACAGCATTTAATTCTTCATACAAATGGTGACTAAGTGACATTTAACTAGTGGTGCAAGGCCTTAGTCGAATAACCGGAACAAGGAGTGCTAGCGTTAACTTTGGCTTGGTGTGTACTGGTTCTTCGTTCTTTAAGATTTATACCTCTACCAGGATATTTTGGTGGCATTTGAGCATCATTCAGCGATGAAGTGATAAAGTTTTGTGAGGATCGTAGCAAATGCCAAACCTCTCTCTATGCCTACCTCTCTGAAATACATGCGTAAGTTTACGTCCGTATGTGAATTTTGCTATTTATGTATGTAAATGTGGACTGTTATTTTCAACGTTCGGAACCCTCGGGGCGGGAGTCCTAATCGCAATTTATTACCGTTTGGTGCTTTTTAGTGTGGCAGGCTTAGCAACACTGGTGTCCCCAGATCCCCTCACAATGGACTCCGTGGCTGGCATAATATAGCGTCCAAGTCGAGACGACCACTCGGTAAAACCAGTACAGTGTGCGCGACCGCAACGAGAGCACGGTTGCCCCACACCGACTTCGGAACGGTGCCTGAGAAGCAATTTTTGCAATCATCTTATTGAGTTTAAACAAACCAGCAAGTGAGTCTAGTCCTCTATATGTACGTACGTTGATTTGCGTAAGGCCGGGTGGCTAGATTTGCATGTGGATTAGTAAGCCGGTAGCCTCTAGTCAATAAATTGTCTTGTTTTTGTTTGTCTGCCTAGATAGATTGTGCTGCTGTTGGAACAGGTATTACTCGTTTCGCTGCCTTGGATGAATCTAAGTTACTCATCCCTTCCAAAGTTATTAGTTTTAAGAACTATCGAGTTTTACAAAATTATACTAAGTACCTAAGTAGGTAACATCAGATAAGAAATGGATACCCTCAACAACATGAAATCAGACATTGCCGGTTTCTGAATTGAGAATTTCAAAGGAAATAAAATGTTAAGTACTGGTTTAAAAAAATAAAACCAGACAGATAGTATTAATACCATTTAATACTTACTTAAAAATTTGCTTAGTGACAGTTTCAATTGAGAAACCGGCGGTTAGGTACTTATTTAGTTTCAATAAGTTCTGGATGCAAGCAGCCCATAATACGATTGTACGATTTTTTTTAAGTGCAATAAAAGTATCAGTAAATAAATAAATAATATATCTCTCTTATGACGCGATCAGTCCCGGTCTAGTCCAGCTTCATCATAAGTCTTTATTTATTTGTATTAGATATCGTAATCATTTAATCAAACAACAAAAGTGATAAAAGGGTTCTCGTCAAAACAGACACGCTCGCTGCAGCCTAGGCAGGCCACTATCTGCGCAAGATTCGCCTGTTCGCCATAGCTTCAGTCATGGTTCGATCTACTTATGCCTAGGCTTGGATTCAAGTTAGTGATTGGTTACCGCTAGTTAGATGTGATTGCCAATCCTATACAGAAATGCGAGCAAGCAGCGACCCAGCTCCGTTAGCGCTGTACGCTGATTACCAAAGAGTTATACAGAACCACCAGCCATCAAACAGAGACCTTCGGCGGTTGCCTGGAAAAAAATGGCTATAAGCAATAAGGCCGCCAATTGTACTGCATTTTTGTTAATATTAGGGGTTAAAGTATGAAATTGCCGTTTTATTGCAATAGGTTCTTTGAATTGACATAGAATCTTCATGGTTTGAGGTTTTCGAATGAAACTTTTTTCAAATGGTTTCTATGATGTTCTTTTTTTAAAAAATGTGAAACATTTGAATATCGACTTTCAATTGTTTTTGTTATTCAATTTAGACAAGAAAGATGGATACTGCGAAAATTCGAGTGATTTTTGAATACGAGTTCCGACGCGGAACTAACGCGGCAGGAACAGCCCGCAATATCAATGCTGCGTTTGGAGAGGGGTCTACTAATGAACGCACCGTGCGATTTTGGTTTAAACGCTTTCGTGATGGAAATTTCGACTTAAAGAACGAGCCACGAGGAAGACCGCCCACACAGGTGAATAACGATGAATTAAGAGAGATAGTGGAAGCCGACCCTAGTCAAACTACCCAGGAATTAGCGGCATGGTTTAACGTTACCTTACCCACAATATTGACTCATTTGCGTCAAATCAATAAAATAACAAAATACGAAGAATGGGTGCCTCATAATCACTCGAATTTTCGCAGTATCCATCTTTCTTGTCTAAATTGAATAACAAAAACAATTGAAAGTCGAACTTCAAATGTTTCACATTTTTTAAAAAAAGAACATAATAGAAACCATTTGAAAAAAGTTTCATACGAAAACCTCAAACCATGAAGATTCTATGTCAATTCAAAGAACCTATTGCAATAAAACTGCAATTTCATACTTTAACCCCTATTATTTCATGTTTGTGTTTTTCCTGGTACAATAAAGAATATTCTTATCTTATCTTATGTTTATGTGGAATCACTTGGTAAGCATGGCTCTCTGGTTCTACCCAGTCGATAGCGTGATACGGCGTAATACGCGAAGTAGGTAGTGTTTATGGGATTTCGAAAATATATTTCAATCTCCATTGTTTCCTTATACAGTCGACCGTACCGTACCTACATCAACCATTATCTACGTCCGTGTAATCTTCTCGTTTACGTTACGGGCGACATTTCAATTAAAATGTGAGGGTTGTTGTGGTGTCGACTGTACTTGCTTAATTGCATTACAAGACATTGTAACAGCGTAAACAAAGTGTCAGGGGGCCTATTCTGGTAAGGGAAAAGTTTACGAAACCAGAAGAAAACTACTGACTGTTAGGGCCAGTTTCTGAATTGAAAATTTCGCTAAGTAAATAGTTAACTTTGGTGCTGTCTCTTCGAATTTTTCAGAAAAGAGCGTGACAGAACCTTAATTAAATATTTGCTTAGTGAATTTCTCAATTCAGAAACCGTCCCTTTACCCCCAGTTTCTCGTACACTAACAAGCTGTTAATCTACTGTTAACAGCTGTCAGTGGTTTTTTTCGTATGCACTTTGGTCAATTGACTGCTGTTAACAGTAGATTAACAGCGTGTTAGTGTACGAGAAACTGGGGGTTAGTCAGTTAAACGACAGGGTCGTTCATGTTTGTAATACAACCGTATTACCCGTACAACCCTAACAACCGATTTCTCATGCATTAACAACCTATCAATTGTTTCTTTTTTCTATGCACTTTGGCCAACCAACAATATCTGATCTTATACAAGGTAAACTTAGCAGCAAACTCTAAAGTTATTAGTATCAAAGAACCTGTTTGGCGTCCGACGTAGTTAGCATAGCAACAGGAAAACAAAGTATACACTTTTTATGATGTAGAGAATCCAGATAAACTGGTTTGGGTCCTCCGTCTAGTGCCACTAACGATCTATTATTTAACGTGCATTGCATCTATTCAACTTTTCCATTTGTTTGATAAGGATGTTGCACAAAGCTTTGCCATTCGCCACACTAATGTACCTATATTGGTTTAACGGTTTCACTTACTTTTATTAACGTCGGGATAGCCGACTAGTATATAAAATGTGCAGTGCTTACGAAAGTTTAAGTTGTAAAACAGCCAAGAAAGTTTGAAGACAGCACATTGAATTTTACACTGTCAATTTGAATTCAACTCCATGCATTTACGTTAAGATGAATTCGTTTGTTTATTTTTTCGCAATCCAACACTTTTCTTTGTGTAGAAAGAGACTGAACTTGAACTACCTACTTAAGGGGCTCCACGGGGTAACACTCGCGCCACCGAGGAAAAAAAATCATCTTTTTTTATAGATCAAATTTGCAAAAGTGTCAGTACAATCTCAGTTAGCTCACTGGATACCCCTTAATTAAATGAAGATTATAACTACAGAAACTCTAAACAGCATGGTAAAGTCGACAGCACCTTTAACTAAAATGAACATCAACTAAAATGTAAAGGTTGATGTATTAATTTTCTTTTTACCCGGCTGCGAAAGCTAAGAACTGTTCAATAAAACATTAAAGAAAAACGTAATCGGTTCAACTTGAGGAATATTGAAGATCCTGTAACGCAAATTCTTGTTGTTAGATTCTTTTGTAATCTTAAAGGCACTATATGATGTATGTACCCGCTATAGGCTGTGAGGCTACAACATGGCATTGTGAAACTTTTTTCTACCTACCTTCTAAGTTTATGGTAATTATGACCTAAATAAGAGCTGTCATAGAACGACATATTTGCTTTGATACGGTTGTAACTCTTTACAATTTATTCTTTGGTAATTCACCTAACCAAACATAAATCATGTTGTAATTTCTCTCAGACAAGGCCGGCGAACGCCCGATGTGCTTAGTTAAGGCTGGGTCCTCCGACATTACCCCTAAATCAGGTGTTATAAAATACATTTAGGCCGACTTGTACCTCTTAAATGTCATTTAAGTCGCCATTTAAATCGACTATTGTATGAAGAATTTTCTTTAAATGCTGTTTAAGCCACATTTAAGAATTGGTGCAAGTCGGCCTTAATTCCTTTATGGTTACTATATAAAATCTGAAAATAATACTTTATACTTTATTGCACACATAAAATTACATGAATAAATAAAACATTTACAGAATTAAAAAGTGTACATAGCGAGCTTATTTCAGCAGAAATCTCTTCCAGCCAACCCTTGATGTGGTGATACGAACATTATAAACAAGGGAGGAAAGTGTACAATAACTATTACGTACTATATGTTAACCCAATACATAAATACCTAAGTAAATAAATAAACTAAATAAATAAACTAAATAAACCTATTGCGATAGTGAAAAAAGGAAGTGCCTTAAAGTAAAACTGAGTTGCAGGCAGGAACTTGTAAGGTCCTAACATCACAAGTCCTCTGTGGCCTGGCACGTGGAGGCAGCAGCGAGAGTCTTTCCCGCAAGTACTGTGGGGCACTGGTATCTCTCAGTAAATTATATAAGAGGGAAAGCATGTAAACATTGCGCCGCATACGTATAGGGAGCCACTTTAGTTGCCGTCTGAATTCGGACACATGATCATATTTTTTTAATCCGAATATAAATCTAATCGCGAGATTTTGGAGGCGCTCGAGCTTATTTACAAGAGCCTCAGTCGCATCCATAAAGCAGACGTCAGCATAGTCCAGGAGCGGCAACAGCAGTGTCTGTGCCAAGAGAACCTTAGTTTTGAATGGCAGAAAATTTTGAAGTCTACTGAGTGACTGAAAAGAAAAATGCATTCGCCCACTAACGTCGTTCACATGAGCATGCCACGACAAGTTGCAGTCCATGATAAGGCCAAGGTTCTTAACCCTATCAGTAAAAGCAATGGGGACATTGTCGTAACAGATGGGCGGAAGGTGTTCAAGAGACAGGCTATCTCTCAGAGGTCTGCTCCCAAAAATAATAGCCTGCGATGTCAAGGGATTCACGAGCAGACCAATTAATGTCCTATCTAGGGCCCCCAATCATTTTTATGATGTTTTATAGCATATGACTAGATATGGTTTTATTTGAGCTGTACTGAGTTTTGGATATTAAAAAATACACCAAAATGACTATAACTGAATGTGTTAATGGCGTCGGTCATCGAAATTGTAAGTAATAGGTTATTAAGTAATAATTAAGTAATAGGATTTATTTGTATTTCTGTAATTTCAAAAATGCCTACTTTTCCTAACTTTTCGCTCGCGCAGCGCAATAATACTCATACAGATTCACCGCTCGGAGAACCCAGCCTTAACGTTTGTTTCAAACTTTAAAGATTGAAAAGGGTGTCTTTTCTTCCTGTCTTTTTGGTACATATTTAGGGATAGTTTGTTTTTGCAAATTTTTGTGGTAGGTACTTACCTAAAAGAACTATTGTAGTTAGATAGTTTCTGGAAAAACTGGAACTGTAAAAATTTAAAAATTAAATTACTATACAAATGTATGAGAATTTCTGCCAACCTGTATCGTAACAGTACATTATGGTACAAGTATGTAATGTTGGTGATTACCGCTGAGGCGCCCCATTGAGACTCGAGCCGTTAGGTGCCGAGCCGAGTACGGTAATCACTAATCATCAATACACACGTGTATCATACGACGTTTTTCAACACACTGGTGGAAAATAATACTAAAAAAAAATTTCTTCATAACTAGTACTTGTAGACATTTTAATTAATAAACAACTATAATTTCAACGGTGAAAACGAGTTGTGAAAATTTTTTCGCAATGGCGGGAAAAATTTATCAGTTTTCCTATGCGCGCGCATCAAATAACGGTGATCGGCCCCTTTCTGGCCCGTGTTACTACCAGTGGTATTACCAGTAGTACCACGGGCAAAATTGTCTTCCCCTAGTACTACGGGAAAAAAAATCCCGTTTGGCACCCTTCGGGTACGGAACCCTAAAAAAGAAAGCGGACCTGCGCGGGTTGGATTTGTTTTATCGCCATTATTAGTTAACAAATTTTTCTGTGCGGCTAAAAAATTTAAAATAATTGCCTTTCTTGTTTACTTTACTTTCATTTATAAATGAGTGAAGATAAAGTAGTGTATGCAGCTGCATATAAAACGATATTAGAATACTCGTGTGATACTTTTATCACAAACCCACACTCGTATTCTAAGAATCTCTTATAATAATATGACAGTTGCATAAACTACTATTTTACGACTACACATAACTTCATGACATGACCTGCCTGACACACCGGACCGTATCCCAGCTGCATCCTGGAAGAGTAGGCAGTGACCAGGGTTTTCCCCTTGTCACGATCCTGGCAAATCGCTTTCGCTTCATCAGCATCCATTAGTTTCTGCATGCACGCACGGCGGTGGCATCACCACCACCAAATAGGGGTATTTGGTCGGCGACAACACTACATAATAATAAAAAACCGGCGGTGCATGTCGGGCCACGCGCAGTGTAGGTTTCCATTGAAAGAGGGGGTTTTATCTGCTTTACAGAACTAAAAACTTCAGCAAAGTAATTTTCAATGTACGAAGTTTCCCTTTTATAAGTTGGTCGCCTATTACGCGTTAACTTGTAAAGCCTACTTAGCCGTGATAGTTTTGCTTTTAAGTTCACTATGTATCTATTACTACCCTGAATTTTTTCACGTTTCTACAATCAGCCGTTTAGCCAGGAGAGGGTGGGGGGGACACCCTACTCGGACAAAAATTTGCTCTTTAAAGCTCAATATTTCGCAAACGGAACCCTAAATAAAAAAATGTTAATCCTGCACCCACAATAATTTTTCAACGACCAATCTAAAGATACCCCACACTATGGTGCAGGTGAGAAAAATAAAATTGCATTCCCAATTTAGGTGTAGGGGGTACCGCCAAAAAAAAGATTTTATTCTACCGTTTTGTCGGCGTGATTAATATGTGTTAATATGTATGTTTAAGCCAAATTTCAGCTTTCTCGTACTAATCGTATCTGAGCTAGGCCGCGGACAGACAGACGGACAGGCAGACATACGGACGGACATGGCGAAACTATAAGGTTTCCTCGTCGACCACGGAACCCTAAAAAATATTGTATGTCATGATAAGATATTTATTTCAACGTAGGTCCGACGTGTTGTACATTAAATAATTGAAGTGCAATAAAAGTATTAATACTTATATAAAAAAATACTTCTAACAATTTTCGCAATAACTTCAGTTCAAGTCAAAGTACAATATTATATTTTATGTAATTCTCGTATCAAGCTCACCTGTATACAAAATTTTGGGTACTTTGTGCTATCGCTCAACTTTACCAACACAGAACGGAGCGTTCTATATCAGACTAGCAGTGCCCGCGGCTGCGCGCTGCGTGGTAAACGGCCCCTATTCTTCAATTGTAAATACTGGTGAAAGAATTTTTGAAATCGGTTAAGTACTTCCGGAGATTACCCCCTGCATTCAAACTTACAAACTTTTCCTCTGTATAATATTAGAATAGGATAGATATTGAGGTCGTTCTGTATCAGATCGCGAATAACTCCACAGAAGTGCGCACTCGTCACAATTTGCATAACGGGCCACGCACGCCACAAACATTATCCTGTAGGCAACGGACTTGACCTTCGCGACTTGTCTTCGCGTAGATTGGTAGCACGCATCGCACCTCTCAACACTGAGGATAATAGCGAGCAACGTGCTTTGCTATTTGATGTGTTGGTGATATCCTTGCCTGTCCCTATGTATCTATACGCACCAAATCCTGAACGATTCCAATCGTCTAACTGTCCATACTAATTGCTATCGCAAACGTCAGGATTCCGTTAGGATTTGTTGCGCATAATTAAGCCCCTGGCTACCATAGCCCAGGGTATCCTAGTTTCGGACCAGGCGCCTAATTGTCTATCTTTTGAATCTATCGCGATCCCTTTCAAATGTCAAATTGAAAGGGTGCTGACGAACTTCAGACTGCATTAAACCTATCCCCATCACTTTCAATGCATCGTGTCAAATAAATGCAGACTGAATTTCGTCAGCACCTTTCAAACGTCAAATTGAAAGGGATCGCGATAGATTCAAAAGATAGACAATTAGGCCCCAGGGCAAGTGATTGTGTTGTGTAGAAGTTATTGTTATTTGTCAGTTTAACCATGAGTTCCGAGAAGCAAATGTATTCGAAGGAACAATAAAATTCATCATAACAAGTCTGTTTATCGACCAATCCTCCGTCCGTGCGTACCTACTTGCGTTTGTCAACAATATATACCGGGAAGGAATCTTTGCATCTAATTTTACTTTATACCTGGGGCGCTACTACGTAAGTTCTCCACTGTATGACGTGATCCGATTAAACATACCTGCTCCAAACTGTCGAATACATACATATTTAGACACTTTAGAATCGTTAAAATGGTAAACCCGATAGAGTCGAGGAGGGCTGGGCGATCGAGCTCCGCCCGTTTACTTTTCTTTTAACCCTTAACCAGGCATGGTCCGTAAGCATTTTTCATTGGCTTTGAACTTCATTTCAAGGTGATAAGGTTGAATTTAAAGTGGGATCTATTACGCCGTGACCTGGTTAAGGAAAGGACTAAACACCTACGAATGTCGTGTAGCTAGCGACATATTCTGTTGTTATACTAGGGACGAAAAAATATAGTATAAATTACCATTTCTCTATCATTAGTATAGTCAAATAACTAAATGAAGGAATACAAAATGTATTTACTTATTTGCAAGATTTGGTCGTTTAAAGTAATAACATGTGTAACATACACATCACATATGATACTGTTTGTTACTTATTTTATTATGATATTAATTCTTAAATTAATTCCGGAACCACTTGAATAATAATAGTAGTTATTTTATTTTATTTATTATACAACGATACTCTCACAAACTCACAAAACGCGTCACTCGCGCCATCGTACTACCCATGCAGGGGTCTATTTCATAAAACTACAATTCGCGGCTTAGTCGATTAACCCACAGATTAATATTTAGAAAGACTCTGCTACGCAATGTGCATCCAATTGTCATAATAAATTATGAATTGTAACGAGTAAGTTGCAATATCTGTTAATTTTTTCTTCATAACGTAGGTTAGCTCGTAGATAACGCTAAGTGCATTAAGCTCGCCTATGTGCAAAATTGTGTGTTTAAATGCAATAAAGGATTTTAATAATAATAATAATAATTGTAGTTTTATGAAACGCGGCCCTGCCCTTGTATCACGTAACTTTGCACTCTATCGGTTTAAGCAGTTAGACGACTCCAACGTGTCATAATATGTATGTATTCCACAGTTCGGTGTAGGCTAAATCAGACAACTCCATGCAGTGGAGGACATACGTGGTCGCACCCCCGGTTGCTGGTTTAGTGGCACAGTTGTAACGTTACCGCCTCGCCCCCAGGAAGCATGGAGCCTATGTGGCTCGCCCTGGCGCTGCTGTGCGCGGCCTCGGCTGTGCTACCGGCGGCTGTCCCCTCCGCTACCACGGACACGCTCGTCGTCGCGAGGGACGATGACGCTGTGAGTTACGGTTTGTTTTGAAGAAAGAAAAAGACCGAAGAGAGAATGAAAGAGAGAACGAAACAAGACAGAGGCATTTATTGCAGCAATCCGACTAGGGAATGCAATCCCGCAAGAAAATTTCAATCTAGTTATTTGCGGGATGGAATGCATGGCTTAGACAGCACAGCAGGTTGGAGTTCCTCTGAAGCCAATCATAATAAAGAACTAATAGACCTCGATTTCCTGGTTTTATATTTAACCAAAATCAAATAACTTTTTTGGTCCATTAGAAATCGTTTATTAATACTTTTGGACTTAGGGAAAGATTCACGGCCTTATTTATAAAAACACAATTCCTCTAAAGCACTCCTAAGATGCAGTGTATTTAATATGTGGTTACGACTTTTGCTTGTAAAATGTCCACCATAGAAAATTTTAATCGGCGTTTTAAGGAATCGTGTTTTTATAAATAAGACCGTAAGATATTGATATAACATCATAAACATCAGCAACATATCTAATTGACAATGACATAATCACGCATTGTAAACATCAGAAACATAAATTGCCATGTACCTAGTCACTTAAATATCACAATTATCAAATTGACAAGCACACACCGCCGGCGCGCAGAGTATGATCTACGCTTCTTTGTAATCCCGCCAGTCCAGTGGGATCCCGCAAAATTTTCAACCGAGATTAGTCTCGCAAAATGAATGCGCGATCACATCACTAGTAAAAAAAGCAAGATAAGGTAGAACCAAAAGATAAGGCAGGATACACATTTTTCTTACAAATTAACCTCTTCATCTTTCAAGATTCGAATGAACGAGAAGAAAGACGGCACGCCACTGAAATTAAGTGAAGCACCTACATGTTTTGTGTGCAATAAAGTTAACATTACACGAAAATTGCAACAAATACAATACATTACACAAAATATTGTAATAAAGCATACTTTGAAAATAAAATTACGAAATTACGAATTAAAATTACGAATTAATTGTTCGTTAGTTTCGCTAAAACTCGAGGACGGCTGCACCGATTTGCCTAATTTTAAATATTTGGCGAAGTCCAGGGAAAGTGTACATGGTGAGGACAAAAAAAAGATAGATGTAGTAGGTGATACGAACTCCACGAGGTCATCTAGTTGAAAATATAAATCAAGAATGTTTGAAAGTAATATGATGAGTTGGTTCCTTTAATTTTATCGATAAAGTTAAATAAATAAAAGAGATTTTTATTTTAGAATTTTTAAAGTAACTTTGAATGTTATTTAATCGAGACTCATAGGAATCAAAATTTATAGGGACTTTCCGTTGACAAAACTATGAAATTTGGCAATTTATATCGTCTTATACTACAAGTACAGGGAAAAATCTGAAAGCTATACATTTGTAATTAAATAATTTATATATTTTATCTTTTATCATAAATTAATAATTATAAGTAAAAAAAAATTAAATAAAATAATAATAATAATACATCCACAATTGTTTCGTCCAAAGTAATAAATCAAGATGACGAATGAATTAACTGTCAAACAAACCGCCCCGAGACATACTCGAGCCAAAGGTTCCCATAACGCCGGCAGCGTTACCCCGCTGCACAGCGAGAGAGATCCTCTGCATCAAGTATGCCCCAGAGCGGTAGTCCATGCCGCGGTTCCTCAGGCGACGTTCTAACTCCTTTATAAAGGCTCTTCCCTGGACTCCCCATACCCCAGTAGTCTCAATAGCTAGAGGCACAAAGAAGTAGCTACTCATTAACGAGCTGTACTTGGAACATTTGTGGCTAGCAGCCGCTTCCGCAGCAGCCCCAGGAGAAATGGCCGTTGAGCCTAAGTGAGACGGAGCAAAGGTACAGACACATGTGGCATCCCAGAGCAGGCAACGACCCCTCTCCCACGGAATCATAGTGAGACCGTCCGGACGTTTCCCATCACTGCGACACAACCCTGGTGGTTCAAGAATCGCAGGAATGTCAGCAGTAATAAGAGCCCTCCGGACGATGTCATTGATGGAATGATGCCGTGAGATCCTACCCGCGCTCCGAACGCAATGGAGTCCGTGGCGCCCCAGTGAATCCATCGAGGAATTTGGATTGTGATGTGTTTCGGAGACATAGATGATCAGAATAGATGACAGATCATTGTCAAGAATCTAACCTAACCAGACTTTTCTAAAAACTTGTTTAAGTAAGGCTAAACTGTTATCAACGCCTTAATAGATGCTTAAATTCTTTATAATGATAAATTGTATTTTTAATTATCGGTGTATTATTTTATGCTTAAGTACTATACTAGTCTAAACAAAATAGGGGGCCCTGAGTAAATTTTTGATATTGCATAAAAACAATACAATTAATAACAACTTTTATTTAGGTAACAGTAAAAAAAATCATGGTTCTTATTTACGCTAATGATTATTTAAAATAATCCCCATTTAAAAAAAAAATAAAGCAAAAAAGGTAAAAAACAAACAGTGGAAAGTGACTGAAAAATTTAAAAAATCTGCACTTATCATAACTTTTAGTAATGGTTATGCCCTCCTCTTTTAGCTGTGCACTCCCTAAGCCTGGATTGCATGCTCAAATGCCTCACGTTTTCAGCTGGACTGTCTTCCCAGGATGTTTTCAACTGGAATGTCTTTCCAGGCCGTTTTTAATGCAGCTGCTGCTGGTTGTGGATCTTTTGCTCACTCTCTCTGACATTTCGTTTCAATTGACCTCACATATGCTCTATTGGATTTAAGTCCGGACTATTTGCTGGCCACGGTAACACTTGAATATGAGAGTCTTCCTGTACAGAATGGGTTGCTCGAGCTGTGTGTGTACGGGCATTGCCTTGCATCAGAAAGAACCCAGGACCCACTCGCTGTGCAAATGGGATACATGGGGTCTGATGACATCTCCGATGTATCGCTGTGTTACGCTACCTTAATTAAGAATGGCGAGCTCAGTTTTGCCGTGTTAGCTAATCCTACTGTAAATAATTGAATTGGGACTACGTGACTTAGTCATCTGTAAATCGCTCGCCAGATCGTCTCCACTCCGCACCCTAATACGTCGATGCACTCGTCCGTAAAGAGCTCCCCACTACCCCACTGGCTTATTCCCCAGTCCAAATGTTGACGAGAGAACGTTAAACGGTTTGCACGTTAAGCCCTGGTCAAAGGAATTCGAATTACTCGTCGTCTTGATCTTTGATGATCTTCATGCAGCCGATTTCGAATAGTTTGGTCACTGACACGGGTACCCGCTGTCAGCCGAAGACGGGTTTGTAATTTTCGAGCGGTCGTTCGAGTTCGACAGGAACTCAAGTGTATGTATTGGGCCTCTGAAGCAATTATAGCCCGAAGTCTACCCGAACCAGCTCTTCTGGCAACAGTGCCTGTCTCTTGGAAACGATTCCAAGCATTTAAGATAGTAGACAAACCCAGCTGCAACCCCACAGCCACTAGCGTTTGGGTTGGCTAGCGTAGCGGATGGGTCGCCGTCTATGCCTAACGCTAGTGGCATTTTTCCGAGCGGTTCCGTGCTTCGCAAGGCACGTTAAGCTGTTGGTGCCGGCTGCCGTCGATAGATGGCAGTCGTTAAGCCAAGTCAGAGGCCTTAGGGCGGCTTGACAACTTCTGACAGTAGACGAGCCACTAGTCTACAAGCCTCCACCAATCCGGACTTGGCCCCCGTGGTGGAGTATGGCCTATACCTTCCTCAGGGAAGAGACCCGTGCCCCTCGGTGGGGACATAATGGGTTGATGATGAACCCCACAGCTGCAACCCTACATCTGCAACCCCACAGCTGCAACCCTACATCTGCAACCCTACAGCTGCAACCCTACATCTGCAACCCCACAGCCGCAACCCCGCAGCTGCAACCCAGCTGCAACCCCACAGAACGCTGTGAATTGTCTTGAATCAATGTAATGGCTCTGGTTGCTGTAGTCGTGTCCAAATGCTTTCGTACTCTTAGCATTTTTCACTTGAAAAGATAATAACACAAAAAAATACAATTACTTGCTGAAATGCTAAAATAATTCCCAGCTAAATCTGAAATCCATACTAAAGTTAAAATTTAAAGTTTGCTGAATATTATGTCCAGCATCTGGTCTCAAACATCACTCAAATATTCGTAACAATATTAGCTACTTGTCAATTCGTTTTGTTAAATAAAATACGTATTTAATAAGTTATAAATTAAATAGTGGCCCCTAGTTTTTTTTGACCAGTAGTATATAAATAAGTATCCAGCCCAAGGCACCTCGTACTATTCGAAACAGTTAAATTCCATGAGTTATTTTAAATGATCAATAAGCGTACACATACCTACCCGACTTAAGTTCTGTTGAGATAACCTCAGAATCTTCAGTAATAATAACCAAGATTATGTTTTCTTATCAAACTGAACATACCTAATTATCAATATACTGCTGCATTTACAGAATCGAATAGTATCCAAAGATAGTTAGAATATTAGGGTACATTGCGAAGTCGATTTATTAGGTACACTATTAAATTATTATTGTTATTATCGAATAACTAATGGCCTCTATCTCACACAATAAGGACGGCTTTATTGTAAACAGGTACGAGTCGGACTCGCGCACGAGGGGTTCCGTACCATTATCTATACAACAATGAACGCCCTACTCGGACAAAATTTTGAGCTTTAACGCTTAATATTTCGCAAACGGAACCCTAAATCGAAAAATGGTCATCCTACACCCACAATATTTTTAAACTACCAATCCCACACTATGGTGTAGGCGAGAAAAAAAAAATGCATCCCTAATCTGGGCGTAGGGGGGTTAAAAAACAACAACAAAATTTTATGATTTGTTAAACTGTTTTGTCGGCGTGATAGACATACTCTATGCAAAATTACAGCTTTCTACTACTAATCGTCTCTGAGCTAGGCCGCGGACAGACATGGCGAAACTATAAGGGTTCCTTGTCGACTACGGAACCCTAAAAAAACGTGAAGTAAATAGCTGTTCAGTCCCTCTCTTTAATTGTCAGTGTTATCTTACCTTCTACTGCCTCGTTGATCTAGCGGTATCACGTCTGCGGAGGTCACGGGTTCGATTCCCCCTGTACGCCGCCGTACATTTGTACAAATGGCATCGGTTTGGGTGTATTTCCATTTTTGTGATGTCCTTGCCTGGTTATGACAGCACAGGGGATCCTAGTTTGGGACCAGGACAAGGGATTGTGTTGTGTGGAAGTTGTCATCAAGTTTAATGGTGCTAATGTCAAAATGCCTAGATTCAACATGAATAGTTAATATGATGACAAATATAGGATCTGAGTGTCATTAGTAATATACTTTCACTTGCCAAGACTAGAGAGACCGACAGACATGATTATTTAACTATTTACTTGACGGAGGGTCTGTTCTCCTGATTATAGGTCCACTCCCCTTGTTTATCTCGTTCAAGCTTACTAGTTACTTGGTATCAGGCGGAACCTAGTGGTTCCTATGGTGGCCCTCCCTACTCCCCTACAGGCCAACCCAGTCCTACCGTGTGACACTTATCAGATCCCGGAGTACACCAGCTCCACAGGATCTGCGGTATAGGTACTGGTTCCGGAGTTACCATCTCAACAGGACCAGCCTATATATACCGTGCTATAATTTACCAAGTATCTGGATTCTAACTAGACATTGGAGTATGCCATGTCACAATGTCTACGTGATGAGTACAGGCTCAGAAGGAACCCGCTCCCACGTGCTATAAAAATTGTCTGTCTCTCAAACCGTCACAAGATCGAGCATGTGGATTTAGGTTATAGATACTAGTAGGAAAGCAAGAAACATTCACTCAGTAATCCAGAATCCATGAAGCCCTGCTTCTCGATTCACTAGTACTTCACCTTGTTCTGCTATTACTTTGCATGCGGTTCTCTGCACCACCTTCTATCTCAACCGCCATCTTTTTCCGTCAACGTAACGCCGGTTAATCGCGAGTGTACGCGGCAGAAGTTTTTTATACTAAACTATACTATTTACACTAATGTAAGTTTTTAAGTTAGCTTGTGGGGGATAATGTCCGAAAGTACTTATCCGATTTCAAAAAATCCTTTGCCGGTATTTAGAACGGACCCTCAGGGGGGACTTAGGCTGTAGGCTAATCCGTTTACCACGCGGACGTAGTCGCGAGCACTACTAGTTATTATTATGCATGTCCTATGTCCCCTAGTCATCAAGCTCAGCGTCCACCGGCGCGTCTGGGCCGACAACCGACGCTCCGCCCGCTCCGATCAAGCTGACGTCCATGGACGTAACGTCAGAGGTGGCTCACCGCTACGCGCGCACTGCCATCGTCACCAAGGTGCGGAACCCCGCGGGCAGGCCGCAGGAGGCCACCTTCAGGGTTCTGCTGCCCGAGACGGCCTTCATCAGCGGGTTTGTCATGTAAGTACAGTAATGGAGAACTTGGAAAAAAGATGTTTTGATATCATTGGGCGAGGCGGGAAGACGACAGGTGGACCAGGGAAGTAACAGAGTGGCGGCCGAGAACCGGGCGGCGGTCGGTCGGTAGATTAACCCGATGGTCGGACGATGTGGCCCGTGGATGCGAATGGCGAGAGACCGCGAAAGATGGCGTGATGGGGAAAGTCCTATACCCGGCAGTGGGCAGAGGTGGGCTGATGATGACGTTGAGGATGACGATGATGGTGATATTATTGGAAGCCTTGTTGAAAGATAAATAATTGTGATAAAGATTTTTTTCTACGGCTGATACTTTTCATAATAAAACCTGTCGAAAAATAATTTTAGTCGCGCGGTACAAATCGGGCGTAAACTATGACGTCACAAGGTACTCAGTAACGCCTTGTAATGTGTCGAATAGAATATTTATTGGGCAAGTACATTAGGACAGAGCTTTTACAGTAATATGTTACTTAAATGCTTCACACAAAATTAACGATTAGCCTCTGACGCTGGGCTAGGTTAAAAACCTGTCTTACAGCAATCCGTGCCAATGCCCCACCGAAGTGACAATTTATTTGACGTATAATAATGATAATGAATCCGTGTGGCGCCGGATTAAGAATAGCGTCACTCCATTTCCTCCCGTGGATGTCGTAGAAGGCGACTAAGGTAATAAATTACCAGAAGACGGGCAGCAGCGTCTTCCTGAGATTCCAACCGCATACTGCGATCGCCAACCCGCCTGCCAAGCGTGGCGATTATGGCAAAACCCCTCATGGTTATGAAAACTATGAGGGAGGCCTATGTCCTGCAGTGGGCGTCAAATAGCTGATGATGAATGATAACGAATGAAAGGGACGTAACATTCCAGCTAGAAAGCGGTGTCCACTTTTAAGCTAGAAAATGAGGTCCGCCGATTTTCCTTACAACCGTGTTATTGTTTATATTCGGCATTCTCATTTATATCCGCCAATTGAATTGAAAAATTTAGATATGCAAGGCTTTAAATGTATTTTTTTGTTGGTGTGTACAATGCATAAGCAGCCTATATACGTCCCACTGTAGGGCAGAGGCCTTCTCTCAGGGAGAGAGTATGGGCTTAATCACCACGAGTGCCCACCGCGGATTGGCGATTTCAAGCGCTGAGGTGTGTGAATAGCTCAGACACTCAGGTTTCCTCACGATGTTTTCCTTCACCGTTAGCGGTGTGTACAATAAAGAGTTCTAATCTAATCTACATCTGCTGATTGCAGGACCCTGAACGGCAAAGCGTACAAGGCCTACGTGAAAGAGAAGGAGGAGGCCAAGCAGATCTACAACCAGGCTGTCTCGCAGGGCTTTGGGGCCGCCCACATCGCTACCAAGTAATATTTATAAAAACACGATTCCTTAAAACACTCTGTAAACGCCGCCGCGTCGATTAAAATAGTCCGTGGTGGAGATTTTACAAGGAAAACACGTAACTTCAGATTAAATAAACTGCCTCTGAGGAGTGATTTATAGGAATTGTGTTTTTATAAATAAGGCCGTAAGACTTCCTTAAAACTTCCTCATACAGGCTGTAACAAATCCCCATATAAATCTGAACAACTTTTGCTACGGGGAAAACTTCGTAGTATCGGTAATGCCGAACATTTCTTCCCAAGGAACCACATCGAAATTATGAAACTTTTTTTTTCAAAACCAATTAGGTATTTCAACGCGCAATGTGTTCAAACAAGTTTATACTACTTACAGTAGGTACCATGAAACGTTGAAAGTTGAACGTTCGCGGCGTACTATTTTTGTTATTGTTTTAATAACCCAACACTTATTGATTTACCAGCAAAATTTCATGCATAAAGTAGTGTCCTTCTGTTTCCAGTAGCGTCAGTTTTTTCGCGCCAGTTCGGGTCGGGCGTCAGTTTTTTAATCCCCCGTAGAGTCACCAAGCGATACCTTGATGGGCCTTTCACGCCACCCGAAAAACCACAAAAGTTCACTTTGAACCTGTGAATCAACTACTCTCTGACTTTCACACTCAGAGCGCGCGACTCGAACCACTTCACCGTCTCAGTAAACGTGGAGCCCAATACCGAAGCTGTCTTCAACCTGACCTACGAAGAGCTGCTGACGCGTCGCAACGGCCTTTACAACCAAGCCATCAACCTGCATCCGGGGGTCGTCGTCCCTAACTTGAAGGTCACCGTCCACATCAAGGAGGGTCAGAAGTTGACCAAACTGCGTGTGCCGCGTGTGCGGACTGGCAATGAGGTGGACGCCACTGAAGACGATGAGCGTAAGTGTTTGGTTGAAGATGTAGCTATAGTGTCAGTTGGTGGGTTGTAGCTGTAGTTACATATGGCTACATGCAGTCATAGAGGTATTGCTGTAGCGTCAAATGATGGTATGTAGCTGTGGTTACATATGGCTACATGTAGTCGTAGAGGTATAGCTATAGCGTCGGATGATGTGATGTAGCTGTAGTTACATATGGTTACGTGATAGCATGTATATATAATAGCTGCAGCGTCAGCTGATGGGATGTAGCTGGAGTTACATATGGCTAGTCAGTAGTCGAGTAGATATAGCTGTAGCATTAGATGGTGAGATCTAGCAGTAGTGATGGTGGTTAGATGCAGTAAAAAACCCGGGGAGAGCCATCCTTAAAGTACGTTTGAATTAGAAGAAGTTGAAAATCGAATAAATTTTGCAGAGAACGCAAAGGCAGTAATCACCAAATCGGCAGATGAGAAGGAAGCGACGGTTACATTCGAGCCTGATGTAGAGGAGCAGAAACGATTGGTCGCGGTTTATTATGTGAGTTTTTTAGTGCTTCAATCTAGATAGAGAATGTTTGTTTTCCGCATTATGTATGGATTTTGCTACTGGCAAAATCGTAGCATTGTAAATACTTGTTAAGTCTTGGCAGAGGCCAAAAATGCTCGAAATGGCCTCTATTTAAACTTGAGTGTATTTAATTCCCGTCAAGTAAAGCTTAAATTTTCAAAGATATTTATACAAATTTGTCATACCAATATGTTTCTTCGCGCTTTTGGCGCAAACGGGTTCTTTTCTTTGATTTTTTTACTTATTTTTGAATTTTTATTGGAATATTTACCCCTTACTAAGTGAATCTTCCTCACTCCTCATCCATTCACAGGAGAAGGCCAAGGAGTCAAAACTGCACACGCACCGGCCATGGTACTCGCATCAGGAACCTGACACGGAATCTGAGGGCGCGCTCGGCCAGTTTGTGGTGCAATATGACGTCGATCGTCCCAAAGAAGGCGAGATATTGGTACGTTACGCTGCAGTTTGTGATGAGGTTCTAGAAGAAAAAGAATAAAAAGACAATTCATTTATACCACACCCATTCAGAAAGTGTCTCGTTGCTCGTTCATAAACGGGTTACAAAGTTCGTTATTTCTCCCTTATAAATAGGCGGCGGGAAAAGTTATATGGAATATCATTCCTGCCCTCCGTAGCAGGGCAGGAATGTTGTTTGAAAGTCCATTCCTGCCCTACTAGCGTTTTTTTTTTGTTTTTTTTAGCAACGAACATAAAAAACAAACGTCAAATCTCAAAAAGGTTTTATATCAAATAATTAGAAAAAGAGATGGGAATTTTGTTTTGTACGGAGGCTGGCCTTTTTCTGCACTATGAAAAAAAGGCAAGCGCGGCAATTTATTTTGTAAAATTATGTTTTTTTACTATATTTATTTTAACAGTACACTTTTAATTATTCTAAATAATTTTATTTTCCTCGTAGGTGTAGAATAAAGCACTATGTATAACTCGGGAGAAAGTTCTACTTCTGTTCTCCGGTAACCTTAAACGCGTCGGGCTAAAACATCTCTCGAACAGAAATAAATCGATTTCTCCCCTCGGTGTACAATGTACTATTATTTGACGACTCAATACTGAAAAACACAATCATTATAACACACAAAACACTACAGTTAGGAGAAAACGCAAAAAATTTGGGCAACAGTAAAAATAGCTACAACACGAAAAATACAAATCGGTAAAAAGGATGCCAGAAGTATTGGGAGGTTTTAAGTATTAAGCCCCTAAAATGGGCCCAACTCAGCATAATGTTGTAACAGAGTGATTCCACACTTGCCTTGATTGCACTGTACGGAAGTTGTAATGTCCGAAAAATTACTTTTACTTCGCATAGACGTATTTCGGGTCTCATTCGCGAGGGACGCGGGATGGGACTTAGAATTGTAATAAAATAAATAATAAATTCTTAGTTTAGTAAATTCTTCGTGTCTATCGCAAACTCAACCCGACTGCGCAGATTTTAATGCAAATTATTATTATTATTTTCTTATTGCACAAAGATAGTGTACAAAAGGTGGACTTAATGCTAACGGCATTTTCTACCAGTTATCTGTCAGGCAAGTCCTAACCTTCAAAATAACAATCGAAAACCATTGATATTTTTAAGGTCAGAAATTAGTAGGTTAAACCAGTAAAACACTCCCAAATAACAACCTTATTACCTCTCGCCAGGTAAACGACGGCTACTTCGTTCACTTCTTCGCCCCGCCTGCGCTGACGCCGCTCAGTAAACACGCCGTGTTCGTGCTTGACACCTCGGGCTCCATGATGGAGCGCAAAATCCAGCAGCTGCGCGAGGCCATGACTTCCATATTGGGCAACCTCAACCCTGGCGACTACTTCAGCATCGTCGAGTTCTCCTCCTATGTGAAGGTAAGCTATTGCGGGAATATATTTTCATAAACCTGACATTGGCAGAATCCTAGGGGTTCCATAGGAAAGAATTGAATTCTAAGGCGTGGGCCAGAAAGGACGTAAGACCACAGTCCTCTTTCTGTGGTCTGTGACTCGGCATCGCGTCTTGTCCGCGCCCTCGCGTCTTGTCCGCGCCCTCGCTCCAAGTCCTTTCTGTGTGGCCCACGCTTAAAGGTATATCATACTAAGTGTGGAAACTATGACTGCCGTGTAAGGAATAACGAATATTTCTTCCGAAAGAGAAACATTTTATGCCTAGGGTAATCCTTGGCCATATAACATTTTTTTAAATAAATAAATTTGTGTCCATACTCTAATAAAGTTCCGCCTGCCCTGGCTTACATATAAATTGCACGTACGATGAAGTCAAATTGTGGAAACCTCGAGCTAGCATAGCTACATTCAAACGAAGCAAAGGATTCATAGAGCAGCGTGCTTGCTTAGCGTTATGTGACCTATTCAGGCAATGAAAGGTTGTGCGAACACAGGAAGTTTTTAGTGCGCGCAGCGAGCTTCCCGCACGCTATGCTTGATACTTCGAGCTCCATGGTGAAGCCATTGTTCTGAGGACCGAACTTGATCTGACGTCTGCTTCAATAATCTAATTATCGAGTTCTCCACCTATGTTAAGGCAGCAAGACTCAATTATACTCACCGAGGCCAGCCCCTATATTACGCTCACCAAATCCTGAGCGATTCCAATCGTTTAACTGTCAAATTAGTATGGAATTTGACAGTTAGACGATTGGAATCGCTCAGGATTTGGTGAGCGTAATTAGGCCACTGATCTGAGAGTCCCGTATTCTCAGAAAGGTTACCAACAATTCTTCCAAAGTAACCATACTTTAGGTTTTCGCATTTAGCCACAGGATTTGGTTTTTGTACCTATGTAGCCAGGGTGTTAAGTGACTCCAGTCCGCCCTATCTCTTTGTAGAAAATATTACATTAGTAAAGTTCTTGCCAATTCTATAGTTAATAAAAGCCAAAGAATACACTTAAATGTTACCCCTTCAGGTTAAGGTACATAAATTATTACTGTAATTTTCATTACTAACGCATGTTGTGATTTCCTATAAGTAAGAGTGCACATGGCTTTCAAGAATAAATTTTTTTACTATGTCATTTTGTGTAACATTATCCGATCCTTAATAAAATAGAAAATCACTGATGACCTCCAGAAGGTATCCCAACCTTCCAATAGTCCAGCGGTTTTGTATGGCTTGTCATGCGCTTCATGAATTTCTGGCGCGTCATCAGTTATGCCGGTTCTAGTAGAAGAGTATTTTAGAACCACGCACATATTTACAAGCTATTATCACCTGCAGGTGCATGACCTGGACGAAAAGGCGCCCGAGACGCCGGTAAACGGCTACTGGAACCGCGAGGAGACGCCGACCGTACTGGTGCCGCCCTACCGCGCCACTAGCGAAAACGTGCAGAAGGCCCAGGCTGTCATCAGCAGACTTAACGCCGACGGAGGTGAGAATAGAGTGAAACAAATAGCGCGATCTAAAAAACAGACAGCGCCATCTAGCCACCCAGTGTTGAAATACAGTCTTAACAATAGCTTTTAGACACGTCGCCACTCTACCACGTGACACGCGATACCAAATAGCGTGTTCTAAAAAACTGACAGCGCCACCTGGTGTTGACAGTTTTAATATAACCTTTCTTTTTTCTTTGCAATAAAGGTTATTATTATTATTAAAATTCTTTATTGTATACACATCGTTTTGCACATAGGCGAGCTTAATGCTACTTAGCATTAAGGTTCTATATCTATCTATATATTATAATATATGTAACCATAGCGTGTAGACCCGTCGCCACTCTACCGCGCCATCCGTGAGAACGTAAATAAGCCCCAAGCTTTTATCAGCAGACTTAATGCCGACGGAGATATGAATAGATTAACATTTTTTTTATTTGTCACTGATAGTTATTTGGTGTACCTTTGGTGAGCCTTCCAACTACAATAAACAAACTGTTTGGGCTCCTACTGCATCTCTGTGGTGCGTGGTTGGTGCAGAGTGAAGTCCATCCTCCTAAACTGTCTTTAAAACGAAACAAAAACTTTTTTGATACTATATAGCGGGAGCTCCTCCGTCGAGAGAAGGGATTGTAACAAATACCGCGATTTAAGAAATAGATAGCGACATCTAGTGTTGACATGCAGTATTAATAAAACTATACCGTCACGTCGCCAATCTACCGTGCCACACACAAGAAAGCGCAAGCGCTTCTCAGCAGACTCAACGCTGACGGAGGTGTGATAGCTGCAATTTGCTTATTTCTATCTACATAGATTACAGATTGTGCCACCTAGTGTTGAAATACAGTTTTGATATAATGTATAGAAAATCAGCGTACTTAAGGCGCAGACTCGGTGCTGCGCGGTGAGAGAGCTAAAATTTGCCATTTGTTACAAATACCGCTATTTACTAGTAGGACGCTCTTTATGACTTACGGCCTTTTTCATAAAAAATACGATTCCTTAAATAGTCTGTGGTGGAGATTTCACACAGAAAAGACGTAACCACAAATAAAATAAACTGCCTCTGAGGAGTGCTTTAGAGGAATCGTGTTTTTATAAATAAGGTTGTTATGTTTTTAATCCGGAACTTGGCTCCACGCAGGCACCAACATCTACCAGGCCCTGACGGTGGCGCTGGATCTGATCCACAAGGGCGTGGGCTGGACCGCGGCCAACGCTAGCGCCGACCCCGACAAGAAGCTGCTGAAGAGAGAGCTCGCTGAACCCAGCCCCAAGAACGGTATGTATGGAATAATCGCCACAACTGTCTGAGGTTGTGCCTCAAGACAAATTGTGCGAGCGAGACAGCATGCTTCATTTAAAAACAGCCTTAAGGCTGCTGTTCGCTCGCACAATTTTATAATTTTGGTGATTGCAATAAAATGAGTATACGTTTTATAAAAGGGGTATGATGGTTTGATTACGGACATTATAGACATATTTTTTCATATTTTCAAATAATAAATTGTTAACTTCCACACAACACAATCACTTGTCCGGTCCCAAACTAGGATACCCTATTACCACACAAGGACACCACAACCATGGAAATATACCCAGACTGAGCCCATTTGTACAAATATACGGCGGTCCCCAGTGGAAATCGAACCCACGACCTCCGGCGTGCGTATGATCACCATGCCGGAGGTCGTCGAATACCGCTAGACTAACGAGGCAATCTATTGCGTACGCAGTTACAACCTGCGCGAATTACAACATGGTATTCCACAGAGAGCCAAGTCCTGGAGCCGATCATAATCTTCCTGACGGACGGCGACCCGACTGTGGGCGAGACCGACCCGCGCCGCATCATCTCGCGGCTCTCCGAGAAGAACTATGGAGACAACAAGGCTACCATCTTCTCCCTAGCTTTCGGTGAGTTGCTTTAGTGACTTCATAGTTTATTTTCCGCTTAGGGGCCTTCGCTGAAAATCAGCGCTGTAGGATCCCCTGCATCCCGCAGCTCAGGCTGAGCGTCTGTCCGATTCCCAAGTTTTTCTACCTTAGAACTTGTTTAAAGTAACAACTAAGCAATAATTAGTCTGTAAGTTAAGTGTAACGCATCTTTCTTATTGGCAATAAATGTTTATTCATTCATTCATTCATTCATTCATGTGTATGCGTCACAAGAATTTTATCATTTTCGGGCCCCTGCTCGTCCTTGTGACAAGTGCTGTGACTTCACATATTTTAGAAATTATAAAAACAGCACTTCCAAAATTATTTGTATTTAAAATCTTTAAGCTTTGTGTACATGGTACTATTTTAATTTTTTTGTTAGAGCCGAACGTGTGACGTCATGACAATGTCACACTTCGTTGACCCCTCCCTACCTCTTAACTTATAATTTATTTATGCCCTCTTATGCACCTAATATTTTTTTCTGTGTAGTCCAGTCCTTCTGTGTTGGGCAAAGGGGAGGCCTTTTAGTCTTCCAGGGACTTAGTAACTTCGCCACTGTATGGACTAGTCTGATTTAACCGTTAACAGTTAGGCTCTAAACAGATGGGCTGCATTTAAACTGCTCTCCGACTGCAAACTTCTGAGTTTGAAATGGAGCCCGTTTGTTTAGAGCCTTCTGGAATAGGAAGGCAGTTCTCTACCCGTCCACCACTCCGGAAGAAATGTCCGTCTCGCCCGAACATTGTTCGCAGCCCATGCTCCAGGGCTCCTCTAACAACCTTCGCCGCCGGAGTCACAGCGAACTAGGGGTCCCCCGGGCAGTGTTTTTTTAGCAGGAGGTGGTACAAGCCCTAAAGACCTGTAAACTTGTCCACTGCTGGATATAGGCCACACCCAAGGCGCACCAGTTGTTTCTGTCCTCGGACATCTGCATCCAGCCGCCACCAGCAATTTGCCTCCTAACGTCGGTCCAGCAAGCTGGTTGTCCCACGCTGCGTTTGCCAGTTCGTGGTTTCTACTCGAGAACCTTTGCAGCCCATCGACCATCGCTTCTCGGTATATGTGACCAGCCCACTGCCACTTTAGCTTCGCTGTGTCAGTCACCTTAGTTCTTTGGCGAGTTTACTCATAAAGCAGCGATAATAGGGGTCATTATGCCCTGCAGGCGAGGATGCGGACCGCTCGTTCCTACGCAAGCTGTCTCTTCGCAACAACGGGTTCATGCGGCACATCTACGAGGCGGCGGACGCGGCGCTACAGCTGCGCGACTTCTACCGGCAGGTGGCCTCGCCGCTGCTCGCCGACGTCCGGTTCACGTACCCCGCTGACCAGGTCAGGAACCACCTGATACTTAAAAACTACGTCTTATCTCGCCGACGTCCGGTTCAGGTACCCCCCTGACCAGGGTGGTAATTCTACTAAATACATTGCAGTTCATAGGTCGTTCAATGGGAGACCAAAGACTAGGTTTTGACGCTACGGTATTCTACTAATCTATAACCGACCAATGAACGACATGACAGGTACCGAAGAGCCACATTGGTATTCTCTTGCATTAATGCTGTTCCTTGGTAACTGTCTGGCTGTCAAATCCCTATGCTACTCCTTATTTGACGTTTCATTGAGCCATGTAACTGCATGACAGCTGCATGACAACTGCCATATTGGTACCTTTGAACAATAGTAGCTAATGGAGGTATGACTGCTCATTGATTGTTGTGCCGAACAAGTGAAAAGTGAATAAAATGAATCCCTCTTCGCTCGGATTACGATGGCGTATTCTGGAAATAGCCGACAGAGAGCAACGCCGCCTACAAGAGCGCCGAAACAGAAGACGGTTTCGCGATTCTATTTCGTTTTCTGCAATCCCGGACTCGGTGTTTACTTTCCGCCTTTCCAAATTCCCATTGATACCGGGAGCGGAGGCGGGATGGGATCCCGCCTATAATGAAGGTATGTTACTTATTTACATTCATGACTTCAATATATAGGTGGAGGTGATGGTCTTTAACGACGCCTTATAATCTGATTAGATTACCTTCTACTAAGTTAATCTTTCTTCTACAGATACTCATTACCCCGTCGTTTCTTGTGACAGCGTCAAATCAGACCCTAGTAGGTCAAAGTGCCCTTCACAATCTCTCCCAGACCTCTGTCTCAAGGTCTTAGAATAAAGACAATAATACTAAATTTCTACCTATTACATTCTTTTATGTTATTAGGTAGGTACTTACTGTGTTCAAGGGCACTGAAACAAGTGACAGTGGCACTGAAACCCCCGGGCACTGGAGCGGGTTGAGCACAACCTCATCAATTCGAGACAATATAAGCTCAAGCACTTGAATTCACTTGTAATTGTTGTTTTATATTCTACAGAAAATTTAAATTTCCTGGAGTGCTCGGCTATATTGATGGCATGCATGTGACCATCCTTCATCCAGCACTCCCTGAAGAGCAGTACTTTAACAGAAAGTGGTACCACTCCCTAAATGTTATGATTGTAAGTTTACATTTCTGTTTTAGATTTGTGACTCAGATTTAAATGTACTATGTGTGGATGCCAGCGAACCGGGGTCTGCTCATGATGCCAGTGTATGGAAAAGCCACCAACTCAGCCACCACTTTAATTTGCTGCAGAGTGAAGAAGATTCCTATTTACTGGGTAAATTTATGTGTAATTGATTGATTGCTGACAACAATTTTTTTTTATATCTGCTCACATTACAATCAAAATCTACTTACATTGGCCTGTTTAGGGTCCCAGTTTAGGATGCTGATGTGCAATACTGGAATTCAAGACATACTTAGTAACTTTCCCAAAACCCTACCGCCACTGATAGAAAAATAAAATACACTCCGAAAGACTATGGTGATGCCTATCCTCAACACCATTCAGGGACCCCGAAGCATCCCTCCTTCATGGCGCACGTGAGGGCACGCAACACCGTAGAATGCTGCAGTGGCATCTTGAAGGCCTGATTTAGGTAGGTAGTGTTCTTTTAATTACAGTTTATTGCACTAGCACTACAAGTCCCATAAAAATACTAATTATTATAACTCTTCTTCAGATGTTGGCTTACCGCTCATGCGCTTCACTATAGCCCGAGCATAGCTGGGCAAATAGCGAATGCCTATGCTACATAACCTGACAAACTAAAGATGCACGCCTTTTGATCCATTGACACCCAAGGAACGAGAAGAGTACCATCGCCAGATTGAGGTAAGATCTGATTTTGTGTAAAAGCTTTATTAGCTAAAATATCACACAAATTAAAAAAAAGGGAAGTAATAATACACAATAATTTCTTCGAAATCAAAATCGAAATTTTTTATTGAAAGTAGCACAGAAACTGCGACTTAATGAACGTTACAAGTTAAACTAGGTGACCATTTCAAAATCTAGATCATTTTCGAAATTTAAAAATATATATATATATATTTCAAACAAATGAAAAGTTTCTATTCAAAGAACTGCAAATTAATGAATGTTACAAGTTAAAGCTCCATAAAGATGATTTTGCCAGCCTAATTTACCTAAGCCTAAGTATTTACATTGTTTTGGCTACCTACAGTTTAAAGTTACTGATATTTTTCCTGAGGTACATAATATTCTCATACATATATCTACTGACTAGGATTTTAGTTTCTTCAAAGAAACCTCTTAACTAATTCCTAGTGGCATTTGAATCAGTATTTGATTTATTGAATCCATTTTCAGAATTTGAGAGCTGACGCCGAGGACTTCTTGTGCGCAGACAGTGTTGAGCGCAGGCGCCGCGTCAGCAGCGACTTACTCGAGGACCGCGCACTGTAGCGAGCTCGTGTGGAGAGGCTCTGGAGAGAAATAAATGTGAATTAATGGTAATAATCATAGTTTACTGTAACAACCAAACTATTTTGTTTACTCACTTCAGCTAAAATTTTCTAGTAACTGACTAGTCGCTATCAGACTCCACAATATAACGACGGAGCATAATATTAATAATGAAAACAGCATAACATTAATAAAGCTAATAAGTATGTACAGCGGTGGTAGCCTAGTGGGTAGAACCTCGGACTCGGAAGTGGGAGACCCGGGTTCGATCCCCGGTGCGGGCATGTACCTATGACTTGGTTTTCTAAGTTATGTACATTTGTGAAGTTATAGTAGCAATACCACTCGCTAACGGTGAAGGAAAACATCGTGAGGAAACCTGAGTGTCTGAGCTATTCACATACCTCAGCGCTTGAAATCGCCAATCCGCGGTGGGCACGCGTGGTGATTAAGCCCATACTCTCTCCCTGAGAGAAGGCCTGTGCCCTACAGTGGGACGTATATAGGCTGCTTATGTAAGTATGTACCTAAATAATAGAATCGGATGTCATAATAATAACAACAAACCTTTGCAGGAGGAGCTTCTCCCTCTCTCCCGAAGGCGACGCGAACCAGGCAGTCGGCGGGCCGCGCGTGCGCCAGCGTGGCCGTGGCAGGGGTCGGTTCCCTGTCTGCCAGCCGGTGCTCGCACTTGCCAGGCAGGCCCAATTGCAAATGCGGCTCCACTGAAAAAAAATAATAAACATTACTATTTTGTATTAAATTGTGTTTAATTCCGTGTTTTTTCCATGTTGTAAATAAATATACTAGTACACGCTACACGTTACACGCTATTCATATTATAATAAACTAGCTGTCCCGGCGAACTTCGTACTGCTGCCACAGAATCAGTTTATAAGAATACTTGCATCTATTTTTAAAACACATCTATTTTAAACTTAATATCAATTTTATCCCACGGAATGCATTACCGGAATATCAAGTATGGTATGTCTCAATCTCTGTCTATCTGTATGCCAAGTTTCATGTAAATTCGTTCGTCCAGCGTGATTACGTGAAATCTTCACAAACTTTCACATTTATAATATTACTAGCTGTTGCCCGCGACTTCGTTCGCGTGGAAATGTTGATGTGTATTTTTCCGGGATAAAAAGTAACCTATGTGCTAATCCAGACTATAATCTATCTCTGTGCAAAATTTCATCCGGATCTGTTTAGCTGTTTTTGCGTGAAAGAGTAAGAAACATGCAAACATACATACAAATTTTCGCAGTTATAATATTAATAAGGAAGTAGGATGAATTGGATTGATGACTTCTAAAATTATTTTCTAACTAGGCTTGACTGATGACATTATCTATGCAGCGTTGTTGCGATGGTCTTCAACAAGATCTTAGACATATCTTCTACATGTCGTAGACAGGGTCCCGTCCCCGTGGCTGAGTTTTTGTTGCAACTATCTTATTTATAAAATAACATAATATAAACTCACGTCTGTATTGTTGAATGCACAAGCGATGGCTCTTCAGCAAGTAGGGAAGGCCCTGAGACGTTTGATGGAGACTACCAACTCAAAGGCCATGGTTCTGAAAGAAATTATTAACTTGTGTTATGTAAATTATTTTTTTATGTGGTACACATATCTTGCTAGTGAGCTAATAGCGTGTAATAAAATATGAAAATATGCATACATAAACTCATGCTTGGGTTCTAGAGGAATCGACAGAGACCAAGGTCTGCACACAACAAAACCTCTTTCTCATCGTCAATATAAGGTGATATAAGGTAGTTGCTGCGTTCGGGCAGGCAGTGGTAGCAGAGCGGTAGAACATCGGCTTCTCATTTTGGAGGTTGCTGGTTAGAATCCTAGCATGTACAAATGACTATTCTGAGCTACATACATTTGTGAAGTTGTAGTAGCAATACCACCTGCTAACGGTGAAGGAAAACATGGGGAGGAAATCTTAGTGTCCGAGTTATTTATATACCTCAGAGCTTGCAACGTACAATGGCCCAACTATGAGGCTAAGTGCGGAAATCTCAGGTGTAGCTAGACTAACTAGTTACTGCATCTGTTCACTAAGACACTGAAAATGTGTATACATAATATTATTTCTTCTAATTAATTTTTTTACAGAAATATCTGTGCAATTTCTATTTTTACATACAATAAAGTGTTCTCTATCTAAGCAAAAAGAATGTCAGTACCTGTCGTTCCTTGCCTGCACAGTTCTGGAAGATGAGGGCGAGGTCGAGGTATTCTATTTCTTGTAATAATGGCAACCAGAGCCGATGTCGACAAATTCTGCCAAAGTCACGTCTTGACACGAGCTGACCGTGGCAGCCACAATGTCAATGGTTCTCTGAAAAAAGTTATCAATTTGAGTTATGGAAATTATCGCTTTCCTGTGGCAGTTAGGCGAAATACTACTCGGTAAATATGCGCTCTCCTGCCACAGGCGCCTGGCTTTACTGCGGCCCTCAATGGTCCGGTTGCAGTGGCCCAGTACCAGCTCCGGATTTTCCTCGAGGAAAACCACCAATGTTTGTTCTGCACTCACCAAAGCCTCTAGATATAAAGAAGTGATGAGAAACATTAACCGAATGAACATTTATACCAACTTGCTTCGTTACTCACATTTCTCGCCGATGTCGATGCCCAATAAATACACAAACACTTATATTCAATTCAATTCCGCTTTGTGGACTCCTGCACTGATAGTTTTGAAAAGAAAAGTTTACCTAACCGACGACGACGTAGGTACGAAAAAGATTACTTTGACATTTTGTTTTTTTTTTCACGCTAGAGTTGGATAGCATTACATACAGCCAAATTTCTAACAAATAAAAATGCCGTTTGGACAGCTTTGTTATAACCATGACCCTCAAAAGATTATCAAACGTATAAAGACTAAAATATACGTCATTTATTGGAGATATAATCCTTACAAACAACGTTTTTCTGCTTCGAATATTATGGTAGGATTTCAAAATCACAAAGTGGCAATACCGATTGTGTCATTGTGCGTTGTGACTTGTGCGACTTCGAGTAGTGGCAATACTGTTTGGCTAAATGGCACGGTTCATTGACCGCACAGAGTAGGACGTTTAAACTGCAAGAGCATGACAGCAGCAAGACAACGGCATGACCAGGATCATACAGCATAAGGGCCAGAAAAGCGTAGTAGAATACCGTTTTAGCAATGTCGTTCGTTAGCATTGTTGCTGTCATGCTCATGCTCGAATATTGTTTGCAACTTAAGAGAATTGACGCCGGAACCGAACCTGATACTTAAGACCTACGTCTTATCTCGCCGACGTCCGGTTCACGTATCCCGCTGACCAGATCAGTAACCACCTGATACTTAAAAACTACGTCTTATATCGCCGACGTCCGGTTCACATACCCCGCTGACCAGGTCAGTAAGCACCTGATATTATGTATCAAACCTCGGACCATATTTATCAAAAGTTTACTCATTTATCATTCAAAGTTTACATTGATTAAACAATGTTAAATTGTGCTAGCGAAACAGCATGCTTCACGTAAGAACAGTCTTAAATACTAGGGACTTATTTATAAAAACTCGATTCCTTAAAACACTTCAAAAACGCCGATTAAAATTGTCTGTGGTGGTGATTTTACAAGGAAAAGATGTAGCCACAGATTAAATAAACGGAGTTTTAGATTGGTTTTAGAGGAATCATGTTTTTGTAAATAAAGCCGTAAGTAAGTCTTATTTACAAAAACAGGCTTCCTCTAAAACACTCCTCAGAGTCAGATTAAATAGTCTGTAACAAAGGGAACGACGTAACCAGAGATTATTTGAACTGCCTCTGAGGAGTATCCGAAAATAGTGTTTTTATAAATAACAGTGACCCGTAATGACAATTGTTCTTAAGCACTACACATTATTATTATTTGTCTGATTTTCACTATTGAATTTTATTGTAACTGCTCTATTATGTACTGTTAAACGAATATTTGAAATAAAACTCCTGAGCTGCTTTTGAAGTCAGCTGTTCGGTCTGGGGTTGCCAGCCGAAAAAAAACCATAGAAAGACACATAAAAACTCAGAAAAAAATAAAAATAAGACCCTCAAGATATATTTTTGGGGTTTTTCGGGGTTAAGTTTCTTAAATATACTTTTTAATAATCATAATCCTTACATATTCTTTATGGTCCTGCATTTATTTCAGAATTTTCTCTTTGACGATTTAAGGTTTTATTCTGTTTTTAGTATTTGTTGTATAGCGGCAACAGAAATACATCATCTGTGATAATTTCATCTGTCTAACTATCACCATTCACCAGTCTATTGAAACTATGTAGAAAAAAAACAGTATATGAAACGGGGTAGAATTTTAATGGCGGTTATAACTATCTCACTCATTTCCGTTGACTTCTCGTTCTATTATGTCAATTACAGCGTTGCCAGAATGTTACAAAAGTAACATTTTACGTTACTTTTGACCCTCTTATGTTACCTCCGTGTTACACGACTCAATATGTTACTTTTGTGTTACTTTTTAGATTTTTCAGCAAACAAAAAAATATTGTGAATCGGAACGCATTCAAGAATGATATTTTTTTTGTTCGTCATGTTGGCAGACTTGAATTTGTGGGCGACGTGACGTCGGAGCAGAGCGAAAATCTGTCGCATGTATCGCACTCGCATGTATTTAATTTATCTTCACGGAACGGATTTTCAGTCAACTTAAATTAATAAAATGTGAAAACAGGAACAGGCTAAACACTGCAACCATTTCTTCTTTGATGGTTCTCCTTCGAAAGCAATGATGCATCCAAAATTAACATATAGTATGAGTGGTGACGGTACTGACTACTAATAATTTTCACAATATTCTTTAAACCTCAAAAAGTTTTAAGTAACAATTTTTCATTTTTCAATTTTTTAAAATGACATGAGCTTTTTTTCCAGGTTCCACCAGTTCAAATTAACTTTCCCTGAAATACTCAGCCATATTAAGCTAAAGTTTGTGCCAATAAATCTCCAACTTCTCTATCATCGTCTATGTGAATGACAGTGAATTTACAATCGATTAAAGAAAAATTAAATGTATATGGGTATTTGGACGTTAGCTACCCTTTCTCCATTAATATAATATCATCATCATCATCATCAGCCATTCGACACCCACTGCCGGACACAGGCCTCCTTCGTGGTTTTCATAACCATGAGGGGTTTTGCCATAACCGCCACGCTTCGCAGGCGGATTGGCGATCATAATATTATGATAGCGAATATAATATGATGGCGTTTTTTTATATTCATTGATGACAAAGCAGGTTGTAGTATTGAGACATTCTTAAATTGGTTGGTATATTAGACACACATTGATTGTATGTTTTTTTCTTTTTCAGCATCGCGTGTCGATTATTCGATCAAGAATTATTAAGATTTGTTCGAAGTTTAAGAAATGGGACAAGAAACTCATTTAACTTTTTGTGTAATAAGTATTGTGTCGGTTCCCACAAAAAAAATAGGTTATGTTACTTTTCTCGAGAAAATGTTACTTTTTGATCTGCCTCGTGTTATATTTGACTATCTGCCACTGGCAACACTGGTCAATTATGTCATTGTCAGATAATTATGTTGTCAGATGGAGATTGGCGTTTTTGTATTAGTGTTTGTTTTCAGTTTTATTTGGATTCTTTGTAAACTTTATACTAAATAACGTGGTTGGTGGCTAAAGTTGCGACAAGAGAGGACCAGCCAGACAAATCGATTGTTTGTGTCTAGGTAAAACTGTGCGTTATGAAGTATAGAAAGTACGAGATTTGTGGAATGAAGACCGAAAGGAAAGAGGGACATAAACGTTTTTTTATGGCTCGGTTTCCCCTGGAGGAGACACGGTAATTAAATATGTACAGTAATTTAAAACCAATGTTACTTCGAACATCTTATAAGTCCTAACAACAATGTTGATTCATATTTTCCTACGAACAGTGCGGTGTATCAAAACATTTTATCGATATCGATTTTTTTAAACAGATGTAAGAAGTGTGTCAAGGTTACTGGAAACCAACCTCTGGTTTATGTCAGCGGATACATTGCATTGGCTGTAATCAGGCGTATTCACTTGACGCGTTCAAAGTGCTTAAGTTCTTTGACAACAGATTCGCCAGGTGATCAGATTTTACATTAATATTTTCATTACACTCGAGTTACCATTATTTTCTTTCGCTTTTCGCGATTTTATTATTACAGAAGAGGGGAACCATTTTACTCATTTTTTCAGATAATGTTAGGTTAAGTTCTTTTGGCTTGTTTACAAAGCTTAAATGGTTTACGGCAAAATGCAAAGTACTCTGTGGTGGCAGTTATTTTTAAAAGATGTGAAGCAAAGTTCAAATCAGTAATGTTTAAATTGTTTAAATGGCTACCAAGTCAACTGCCAGTACGTACATTGCATGCAGTCGGTTGATTGATGTGATACTAAGTGCATGCATGCATGCACTCATTCGTTTGTATACTTGGATTTAATAAAATTATTCAGCAAATTTACCTGTGTTGCAGGAAATGAAGAAATGTACAAATACATTGATTTAAATGAGCAGAGCGACAGAAAGCTAACTTATCCCACTATCAATTTATGCTCAATGGTTGCATATACTCTCAAAGTATTTGAAGAGGAAGTACGACCCTGCTTACATCAAACGGATATCGCTTCATATTGTCGCGTCTTGATGTTGAAGGTCGTTGATTCGTCATGGATTTGTGATATACATTCTGATCAAATTTTAGAACAGCTGTTGGTGCAGATTTCTTCGCCCTTGATCAGAAATGAGTGTAAAAAGATGAATCAACACTAGCGAAACAGAAGAATTATGCGCAGACTACAATAAAAAAGCTCAAGTGTTAGGTTTTCGAAAGTAAACTTTATTTCCAGTATAACTTCTTATTTATTACCTGTATTTTTCATGATAACTGATATCGCGGCTTAAAATATTGCTTTCTATTTCAGTTTCTGATTTTGTCTGCTCACCGATTGACCCGAGGTTATTAGTTTTCAGTTCATACTATAAAAAAGTGACTATATAAAAGCTAACCACCCCGAATCAATCGCAGAGCCGAGACAAAATCGGGAACTGAAATGGAAAAGCAAAATTTTAAGTGTGTTATCGATATCGATAAAAAATTTAATAAACAAAGGCAGACAACACTACGTAGCTTCGTTCTGTTGGCAGCACTGGCCGGGTGAGCGTATCCGTCTTTTTAAATGTTGGCTATGATGTGAGAACCCTGTTTTGACATTTTGTTGGTTCATTTTATTCTGTGGTAGTTCCGACTCTTAAAACGTAGTGGTTATATTCTCTTTGACTATCACGGTTCACGAGATACAGCCTGGTGACAGACGGACGGACAGACGGATGGACAGCAGAGTCTTAGTAATAGACCCTTTGGGTACGGAACCCTAAAAATTACCACGTTTGTGTATTAAATCATATTTTAGTGCAAGTTCTCCATTATTATTATTTATACCACTTTATCGCACACCATCCCCAATTTTTTGTACCCTGTCAACAGGTGAAGGAAAGTTCGCTGACCAAGCACAAGTTCCGCACCTTCTACTTGGGATCTGAAGAGGTTGTGGCCGGTCGTTTGCTCGACACCGCTAGTGAGCTGACCCCTCAAGTGCATGCCTTCTGCGGCGTCGACGATGGGTTCACGAGGGTAAGATTTCTTATATCACTGTTAATTAGAGAAAGGACTCCAGTCCAGTTTGCTTTTCGCTCTTGACATAATGCCGTCCAATATGGACGAGTGTGACCCAAGCAGCAAACTTTAGAAGCTTTGAATCTATTTCATCTATATAGTGGCTATTTGTGGAATATTTATAGATAATGGCATACTCAAGATGGTGTAAAATAAGATTCAATGTTCTAAAGTGCTTTTTGTCTCAAGTTTGACTTTGTTTCTTGCATAGTGCTTTTACACACACTGCCTGTTATGACAGTCATCTGAAGGGTACGGCTCAATTAGACTGGCTAAGCCGCAGACCAGTTTCTCATGTAGAGACGGACCTCTTGACCTTATGAAGGTTTTAAAAACCTCCTTTACACCAATATACTTGATAAAGAGTAAATTGGCTAAAGGATGTCTACATCTTCTCTAGGAAAAGTGTAATATAAGGTAAATAGCTCTCAAAGAACATTATTTTAAGAAGTTCTATAGTTATACTGATTATTTTAAGAAAAACCATTCTAGAAATATTCAATAAAGTTTATAAATACTCTAAAAACGCATATTCATAAGACTTTTCCTGATATACCTAATACTCTTGCAGATAAGCTTTAGTACAATATCTATTGACAGACTCTCCACATGTGCGTCTAGTGATTTTAGTGTACAAAATAGCTTAGAAAAGAGTTTTTGCCTTTAATATGCGGGACGAGTTGACGCATTAGAAGAATAATGAATAAACTGAAAAATATTAAAAGAAGTGGCGGATTTCGGAGAAAAGTACAGCAGTACTTAAAAGATAATAATAATGTCAGACTGTTTATAGAAAAAACAGTTTCCACAAGCGCACTTCATAAGACCACCTTATAACCTTTTTAAGAGCAATTGCTCTTCAACAGGCGTTGTTTGAGTCAGATAAGTAAATTTGACCTTAACTTACTCTAAAGGAATTCTCAACTTAAATCTTTAGAGTAATCGCTCCTAACTATCTTTTGGCTAAGCCCTTTTTGTCTTGTCGCCATTTTATAAACAAAAATAATAACAGTCATAAATGGTGTAGAATTTTCACATTTGCAAAATTCGTTTTACACCTATTTTATCCGTAGAATATTTCAATCGTTTACAGCAAATTATTCCCAAAGTTATTTCTTATCTTTTCAAGTTTCATTTTTTATGAATAATCGAAAAATTAATTAAACGCTTAATAAATGAAATATTAAAATTACTTCAATATGTGAACGAAATAAGGGCGCATTTGTTTTAACATAAACTCTAATATACCTTTCGTGAAAAATTAAAATCCGCAGTTACTTTCACGCTATACACACGCATTAACAATGCGATAAAAGGTGAGAAATATTGTAAGTATTAATAATTTCGCTATCCTACAATAAAATTATCTTGTCATTGCTCTGCATAACGTTATAAAATCTTGATTGAAACTGTTTATTCTCGTATATGTTATGCTCTAGTAATTTCGGTTTTAAAATGGTTCTAAGCAATTTTTTCACCGGCCCTATACCTTATGGTCTTATTATTTTACCTTAAGATTAAGTATCTAGAACGCCTAAAGGTTATCTACAAACTGTTTAGTAGCATGCTAGAAAAAAGCTGATAAGAGTTGATTCTCAACACTGTCTTATGGCATTTTCTTAAAACAATCTAGTAAGCTACAGGGAAGGTTGTGCCCACTTTGGCTAAAGTGTGTCTATTAGCAATCTTAGGGATATCTTGAGGGACTATTAACTCTTATGGTAGACGAGTCATTTTAATTCTATTAGATATTCTTTAACCCTTTTTTAGACAAGCATGTGCTGCTTGGGGAGAGAGAGGCAAATAGTTATTCGTATTTTACCTTATAAATAATCGCGATCTGACCTGTGAAACGTTTAATAAAGTACCTGTTAGTTATTCATTCCCTTTCTTATACTATGCGAGTTATATCTATATATTCCTAAAATTATTAGTCGTAGAAAAAAATATTGATCAACATTATCTTGTAACATGGCTACTACGATGCGATTGAAACATTTGTCTCCCTACTGTCATCACCAAAATAATCTTACGAATAGTCAGAAAGAGACTCCGTCAGAAATTAATCGAGGCCAACCCTCCGCCTTCTTTTTCGCAAATACGTGTTTCATTCTCCAGAAACGCTACGAGATCTTCCCGAAGATCCCGGTGCCCCGCGCTAAGGACGCCTATCTCCCCCTGGAGAGGCTCTGGGTCTACCTCACCATTAAGCAGCTTCTGGACGAGCGTGATGCTGCTGAGGACAAGGATAGTCCGACTGAGGCACCTTCCGCCGACGCCAAACCAGCTGGGGATAAGGAGAAGAAGGAAACGCCGGAGAAGAGAGCCCTGGAGCTGGCGCTCAAGGTGATTGTACTATGTTTTTGGGATAAGATAATAAAATTCCTCATTGTACACCAGAGCTCATGGGATAAACATTTGCTAAGAAACACAGTACAATAGGCGGCCTTATTGGGATACTATCTTGAGTCTCCTTCTAGCTTACGAAAGCTTAGCATTATTTATTTATTTATTGGTCTTTTATTGCACTTACATAAAAAAACCGGCCAAGTGCGAGTCGGACTCGCGCACGAAGGGTTCCGTACCATTATCTATCTCTACAACATTTGAATATTTCAAGCGTCTACCTTTTGTCGTTATTAATATCGAGCAAAAAACGGGAAAAAAAATCACGTTTGTTGTATGGGAGCTCCCCTTAAATATTCATTTTATTCTGTCTTTAGTGTGTATTGTTATAGCGGCAACAGAAATACCTACATCATCTGTGAATATTTCAACTGTCTAACTATCACGGTTCATGAGATAGAGCTTGGTGACAGTCGGACGGACGGACGGACGGACAGCGGAGTCTTAGTAATAGGGTCCCTTACCCTTTGGATACGGAACCCTAAATGCGGGTAACTGCTAAGCGTAGTGGAATGAAAGAAAAACTTGTCACGAAACCCACCCGTGGTCAGCAGCTAATCATTCGTTCCGTCCGCAGTACGAGTTCGTGACCCCGCTGACGTCACTGGTGGTCGTCAAGCCGAACGCCACTGACGCGGTCGACGCAGAGTCGGTCGACAAAAGCCAGAACAGTGAGTGTTGTTTGTTATTACGGTAGAACGTCGATTATCCGAAGTAATTCGGGAACACGGGTGTTCGGAAAATCGGTTTATTCGGATAATTGTACCAACTATAGTATGTTTCATTCACCAAGAAAAGCCATATTTATAGAATAATTTCAATCACATTAGGTACAATGAACGCTTAAAAAAATATTTTTCATTACAAGTGCGGAAAGGCTGTCATTGCAAAGAGTTCCGACAAATGTCTACCCGAGCCGAGGCGCAGCCGAAGGCGAGGGTTGACAGTCGGAACAAGTTGCAATGACGGTTCCGCACGTGTACTGAACGACTATTTTTAATACAGTTGCGAAAAAATGAAAAACTATTTGCTTTTTTCTCTTCTCTCCATACAGTATTCGTCGTATGTAGATATGTAGCGACTTTTTGACTTTTCCGGTAAAATGTTCTCCGAAGCATTTTGTGCAAATTATACTGCGATCCGATGGTGTTAATTCAAAAAAACTAGGGTCGAAATTACTCATCTTGTGCAACAAACAACTAAACTCGCAAAGAAAATTTCTGAAAAATGGCGCCAACCGTAGAATATTAAGCAGAGTTTTTTTTTTTTTTTCACCCATTCTGGTAGGCAAAGGGAACTATGCCCATCATACAGCCAAGTCTTCAGTAGAAGTTTTTTATTGATATGAAATTTAATGAGATGAATAAATTAAATGAAACCTAACCAAACTCATTCAATCAAATAATTAAATCTGATATTGAAACAAATTAGTAGCTTCTTTTTAGAAATATACGTATTTGCATGAATCATAAAAACTTCTATGATTTTTTTTTAGTAAAAACTTCATGGTTGGTTATTCTTTTTAATAGACATTATTTTGACAGTTGGGAAAGAGAACGCACGAGTGCGGGAAAGGTAAAAAAAAAGCACGAGTGTGTAATAGCCCACATCCCGAACGCTATACGTCCCTGCAATACGCCACTTTTTGAGCAACTGTATTAAAAAGAACTATAATCTGCGCCTGCCGCAGCAAGCCCATCCGTTTACGAGCATGTTACACAGTTGTTTGAGGACGGATATCTAATACTGATCGCATTCAGTTTGTGCTTCAAACCATTGCAAGGCAGTATCTAGCATGTAAATACTTCAGAAGCGGCTGCTGAATAACTGGCGGCGTCAGTTTTGTCAGTCACGAGGTGTACAATTTTACTATTCATAATATTTGGTGCCCTGATCCATTGCTGAATCTCTTCTTTGAAAAAGGTAGTGGGGAGAAACGAGGCGCGTGGTTTGTAGCCAGTTCGGTTAAGCGGTCGTTCGGATAATCGACATTCTTCTTTATTTTATTTTACGCGCTATTATAGTCAGCACAAATCTTTTTGGCAGTTACGTGAACATAGTCACAGATCGTTTGCACATCGATTACTGTCTTTACAGTGTATGTGTAAATAATTGACGTAGTGTGATGCGTAGTAAATTACTATTAGTCAGTTACTAAAGTAGTCAATTACTCACACATACACCGTAAAGACAGTAAGCGATGTGCAGACGATCTGTGACTATGTTCACGTTACCGCCAAAAAGTTCTGTGCGGACTATACATAGTCTCGAAATACAGTTGTCAACCAATATCTGATAGAGACCCAACGATCCAGGTTTTTTTGCTGGTTTTAGGGTCAGAAGTTCGTCTTGTATCATGACAATGTATACAACTTTAGGATAAAATTTGTAGTGTTTTTTTTTTTTATGGAGCCTATTTAAGTCACACTGCGGGGCACAGGTCTTCTCTAAGAGAGAAAGTATGGACTTAATTACCACGCGTAAAATGTAGATTGTATTCGATGTTGCACTAATCCGTGCTTAGGACAAGTTCAGAAACCTATTTAGAAGCTAAAAATTCCACCCATGTCGGGACTTCAACCCACGACCTCTGGCTAACCGTGCCAACGCTCTCCCAACTGAGCTAATGGCAAGTGGTTAATAGGTTTTTAAAATTGTAGACTGTACAAATAAAAATTATTATTATTGTGAGAGTCGCATAGTTGGTCACTCTATGTGGTCTCTCTTTAGTTAACCATTTAGGCCCGTATTACAGAAGCGTACTCAAGCGCCGATCTCAGTTTAAGACTAGATTTGAGTATGGTTTTCATTTTAGAACGTTACTTGAGTTGACACTTACCAATCACAACTCGACTGAGTAATAGCTAATTCGAGAACGATACTTGGGTTGCAATCTCTACTTAAGTCATGTTCAAATCTGTATTTACTCAAGTGTGGTCGGAACCACGCTTGAGAGTCGATTTTCCTTGTGAATTGTTTCGTAATTATTGTAAAATGAATATATTTCAAGATATTGATCCTTATGACGATATAGAGGGTTATTTTTAAAGTCACTGAATGCAGGCGGCACAAGACCGGGAAGCTTGGAAAACCATGAGGGGGGGGGTCTATGTCCTGCAGTGGGCGTCAAATGGCTGATGATGATGATGATGATAAAATGCGTCGTAATCATCATAAGCAGCCTATATACGTCCCACTGCAGGGCACAGGCCTTCTCTCAGAGAGAGTATGGGCTTAATCACCACGCGTGCCCACCGCGGATTGGCGATTTCAAGCGCTTAAAATGCGTAATTCCCCTAATTAGAGTTGCTGTCTGGCAACAACTTTTCATCATCATCAGCCCACCTCTGCCCACTGCTGGTATAGGCCTTTTCTCCATTACGCCATCTTTCACGGTCTATTTCCATTCGCATCCATAGGCCCTTTGACGACTTGGTCACATCGTCCGACGATCGACAACTTTTGTTCTATGAGTTTTTCTCAAGTTTTTTATTTTTGATATCAGACTTTATATAATTTTATAATTAAAGTTGTTGTCCCTTGTCTACGCAGAGGTCTAGGTATAATTGATCAGTGTCGAACATAATTGTTGCATGCGCTGTGCTTTCACAAGTGATGCGACACCAGCAGAGGATGAACAGCATAAGCATTCCTCTTCACTGTAGTGAAGTTCATTTTCCTCATTTTTTTACTCATATTGTTTCAAGACAGCGCGTCTTATAAACAAACTAAACAAATTAATTAGATAGACGTCAGAAGAAATTTTATCGCTGACATTTGTTACGTTCCGTTCTTTAAACAAAACAAATACATAAGAGGCGTGCACGTCATGCTTATTTATTTATTTTATTTTATTTTATTCAAATAACTAAATAATGAAAATTTAAACATCTAATTGACGAATAAATAAAAAAATATTTTATTTTCTTCTGTATATTTCACATAAGTAAACTAATTCTTATCAATATTTTATTACATCATGCGTAGAACGAAATAAAAGTTTATACTTGATTTTTCTTGTCACAGAAAACAAACATTGGTCATAGACAATCTGATTGCAGTTCAGAATCTCTACTTAAGCAGCGATTGGCTGAGGAACCCTTAAGTACTATTTAAAAATAAAGGGTGTGCTTGAGCATCGATTCAGCGCTCAAGTTATGATTGGGCGATCCGAGATCAATCTGCGCTTGAGGATCGTTCTGTAATACGGGCCTTAATCAATCAATAAATGCTTTATGTGTGGCTTTCCTAAGTTCCCTACGAACTCTGCGAGTTTTCGCAATAGCGAGGTTTTTAGAAAAAGTGGTATGAACAGCAGCCGGCAAAAAGGAGAAAAGATTCATCATATAAATAAACTTGATCTAAAGTCATATCCAGTATAAGCACTTTTATTAATTTGGTAAAACATAATTTAGTATAATAGTACATTACTTCAGAGGGAAGAAAGTGATAGTTCCATATGGCATTTGCGCCACGAGCTTGCGAGGGGCGCAAACCATTTGAGGTATGGAACTATACTTTATCCTGAGGTATGTATAGTGCTTTTTATTACACCTACGAGGAAAATTATCACAAAGATAAATGCTAAATCAATCGAAGTTTTTGCGAAAATGCGCGGGCTTTTCCTTTATTTATTCGCCCGTTTCTGGAGTAGGCTAAGATCATAAGGTCATGCAGCCACTTCTTCCGTGATTCCGCGCGTTTTATATACAAAAATAATTTCGTTTTTAATTTTCTGTATGCACCAAGGAGGTTGGTAACTGGTAAAAAAAAACTGTATGTGGCCAGTAACAATTTACTTGAAATTTAATTAGTAGACAGTTAAAGTCTCTTTGCAGTATGACTGCTGACAAATTAAAAAAAAAAAACCGGGTATGTAATGGAATTTCATACATACATCCCACCCTTGGGTCGGAAGGATTTTCATACAAACTTCCATACCTTGGGATGAAAGGATTTGAAGGGCGGGATAAAGGCGTTTCTTCCCTCTAATTGGTATAATTAGTATGTATTTTCAGAGCAGGTGTGATAAAAAATATCTTCTTGTACTTACAGCTTATGTTTTTTTTTGTAGCATCCATAATACGGGTGTCCCACTGCAGGGCAAAGGTCAAAATCAAATATATTTTTTTTTAATTGAAAGTAGCACAGAACCTGCGACTTAATGAACGTTACAAGTTAAACTAGGCGTTCATTTCAAAATCTAGATCATTTTGGAGAAAAAATGGACAAATAAAACTCGAAACTTAGCCTTTTCAAGTCCTTTACATATATTGTATACTTGTGTGTGGATTACATTAACATGTATTTTCTCTTGTCCGCAGCAAGGCCGCTGTCTTTCGCCACGCGTGAGTATAATAGAAAAACAGCGTGAACACATAGCGTAGGCACTTTAAAATATATAATAACATACTGTATTTTAAAGTGCCCTACTTAAAATTCAATGATAACAATAATGTATGTTTATTCCCGACCAAAGATCCATAATTGTTAGTACAAACTTAACCTGTGTTAGATATTAGTTTAACATAAAATAATTCAGACTTAAAATACTAATGTTTTTGAAACATGCATTTTCATCCAATGTCTCAGAAAAGGAACGCCATGGTCTTTGAGCAACAGAAACGCTGTCCTGCTCCTGAAGATCGCGTGAAAGCCATTTGTCTGCGCGTCTCCACAAACCCCTGAAGTCTTGACAGCACCAGTTGAGAATGTTTCTCAGCCCATTATTATATTGAATGCGCAGGGCGTTCAAAGTCTTCAGCGTGTAGTCGATACATACATTAAATAATAAATTAAAACCAACTTCAAAACACTACAGCACTAAAAAGTTAGAAATAATTTAAAAAATACCTTTAAATTATTTCTAACTTTTTAGTGCTGTAGTGTTTTGAAGTATACGTATTTTAGAAGACCATAGTATCCAGAATAAAACAACCATGCTCGAGCTAATATCACTCTACATAGTAAGAACTGTGCATTAAATAGACTCGTCCCCTGCTCCCTCCCACTAGTGGAAGTATGGCTGAATGTCACTATTTTCGGCAGCTCTGGTGGCGAACTACGGCGCACCAGGACTCTCATCCAACTTCCTCGCCGCGCAGTTCTCGGGCCATCATAGTAAGTTCCCTCCTCGCATTCCCTTGACTGACATTACTGTCTTCACTATTGCTGAGCTCAAAGTTTGTTTGAACAAATACAGATAGAAAAATAGAACGTGAGTTGTAGACCATTAGTATTGAAATGGATTTTGTCAATATTGAGCTGCAAGTGTTGCATGTGATACGCGATATTATCTTGATCAACACTCAACAACGTACGTCTCCATGTGCATGATCTAACGCACATTATGGTTCATTTTTGCCTGAATTAGTTTACTTACATCCCATTAATGGTATTACGTCCAGAAAGTTCGATTCCGCTACTATCCGTAAATCACTTACTTATTGTTAAATTTACAGCTATAATTTAAAGCCTCTGGCAATACTAAAATGCGCCAAATTGATACTCCGGTCTACGCAATGGATAACTTGCGACATAGCTCTGTATATTGGTAAATACTTCACAAGGCGTCACTAGCAACTTCTTTGTGCCTGATTTGTATGTACCGTTTTTGTACTATGTGACTAAGATTACTCTTCGACAGGTTATACTCGTTTGAAAAGTATTAGTAGCAGAGAAAAATCTTTGTAACTGTAGGTATTATTAATCTTCCAACACTCCAATGAGATATTTTTTTTGGCATGATGTCCCTGCACGTACTAGCGGTCTTTAAAACGTTATTGGCGTCCTCATATGGCAGTTCCAGACACTCTATATAGTGAATGGCCCTAAACCTGAGCCCAGCCCACCTCATACAAACCCTTAAACCAAAACAACGGACCTCAAATTCAGGATAATTCGAATTTCAGGGTAATACATCCATTACCAGAAATCCGAACTATCCTGAATAAAGTCAATGGCTATTAAAGCCAATAAGTTGTAAAGAGCGCCAGTTTCAACTCAGGTCATAACATCCGCTATAAAAACAACAACCCTTGCATGGTCTGCCGCTCAGAGGGTGCCTTAAACCGCGCAGGCTCGGCCGTATCAGCGTCTTTCGACCTGCCGCAGTCGGGGCCTTCGGATCTGGTGTCGTTAGAAGAAGCGTATGCACAAGAGGAGGTCGAGCTCGTCGAAACACGTGAGGGGTCCAGTGCTGCGCTCGTTCTCAACTCAGCTCGCGAGCGTTTGTTCCCAAGTCCAACCGTAAAGGCAAAATCAGACGATTCAATCAGATGAATGTTTACTCGAGTCATCGTTCACTTTCCGTTTCATTCCTCGATCACACGACATGGCCGAAAATTACGTTCATTCTTAAAAACCTATTTAGAGGCTAAAAGTTCCACCCATGCCGGGACTTGAACCCGCGACCTCTGGCTAACCGTGCCAACACTCTCCTAACTGAGCTAATGCGCAAGTGTTGTAATACAGAGAAGTTTGTAAGTCCCGGCATGGGTGGAATTTTAAGTCTTTAAATCGGTTTTTAAATTTGTTCTCAGCACGGGTTTGTGGAACAAAAAGAATATAACGTTTATTTTTGTAGCGCGGACAAATGAAAAATTTTGAGCAGCTAATTGCCGTTCGCTCACACAAATTTCCGTACATTTCGAGCAAGAGACAGATACCTAGTTGCTAAGTCGGTTTCTGCGTTATACAGTATACAACACAGAAGGCAAAATGCAATTACGTAACCCGAATTTCGTGTTGTTGCTCCGTGTGGCGCCGGATTAAGAATAGCGTTACTCCATTTCCTTCCGTGGATGTCGGAGAAGGCGACTAAGGAAATAAATTACCAGGATACGGGCAGCAGCGTCTTCCTGAGATTCCAACCGCATAATGCGATCGCCAACCCGCCTGCCAAGCGTGGCGATTATGACAAAACCCTTCATGATTAGGTCTAAAATACCCAGCCCCCCAGTCCCCGGCGGCCGCTATTCCTGGCTATGGTAGCGGTCATGGTAACGGCGGGTTAAGGGGTAAGAAGAATCCCCGGCAGAGATCCGACTGGACCTGGTTACATACAACACGAAGACATTGAGGACTGACGCAAAATTGGAGGAGCTGAAAGAGGAAGTCGGCAAGTTGCGTTGGGATATTGTCAGAAGTTAATCGAGGACACGATTATCCTTAAATCCGGCAACTTGCTGTACCATCGGGAAGGCGACCACAGGTGTCGGGATGGTTTATCGTCCACAAGTCCCTCATCAAAAACATTGTCAAGATCGAGACTGTTTCGAGCAGGGTAGTGTACCTGATACTCAGAGTTACCAAACGGTATTCGTTGCAGGTCATCCAGGTTTACGCTCTGACCTCGAAACCTCCAGACGAGGAAGAGGAGTTAATGTATGAGAACATTTCTAAAGCCATACATACCTCTCAAACTCACTATACATTTGTGATTGGGGCTTCAACGCCAAGTTGGGCAAGCGAAGCAATGACCTGAACAGAGCTTCTAACAGAGAGGGTCTTAAAATGACCATGGACAAGACTAAGAAAATGTCAAACTCCCATGTAGCACCCAATCAGCGTTAGCGATTCTGACCTCGAAGTACCTCGAACCACTCTGTATACCCGGGACAAACAGTCCAGTTAGGTAAGTCCAACTTCGAGAAAGAGGTCACTCGTCGAATCCAACTCGAATGGGCAGCGTTCGGGAAATTAATGCACATTTTCGCGTCCAAAATACATCAGTGTCTCAAGACAAAGGTGTATAACCAATGTGTGTTGCCAGTGATGACTTATGGATGTTAGACCTGGTCGCTGACTGTGGGCCTCATAAGAAGGCTCAAGGTCGCCTAACGAGCAATGGAGAGAGCTATGCTAGGAGTTTCACTGCGTGGTCGAATCTGGAATTAATTAGACGTTAACATGATTTATTCCGAGTGTATGAAGCGGAATGAAGGACAGAAATGAACGAAAAAATATTAAAAGTAATGAAATGGTTTTCTTTCCTGTGTGTAATGTCCCTGCTTGGTGGAAGTTATTGTTACTCGTACTGATATAAAAAGTGAACCGTCTGATTTTTGCCTTAAATCTTGTACATTTAAACTTCTCACACTGCTTGTTGCGAATGACTAGTTGCGGTCAGACACCGTGGTTGCGGGAGGTCGCTCCACATCAAAAGACTTCAAAACAAAAAACAAAATACTTCAAAGCGACCGCATCATTATGTTTTGTAAACTTATTAGCAAAATTAATGTTTGATCTTGGAAAGTAATGACTAGGAAAATAAATACTTGTTCATCAACAACAAAATGCAAACAAATCGTCCTTACAAATGTATAAGGGCGAAAAAAAATTCTATTGGTGACCAGCACGTATTTTTACGTAAACCCTTACGTTTTTAAGCGCTGCGCTTTCCTTTCGCAAGCTATGGAGTGGGTATCTCAAACTCTCAACCATACGTACCTATTGTTAGGAAAATTCGGTCACATCGCGTTTCATTGTGACCGATTGGAAGCTTTTGTTCATGGGCATCTGAACGAGTAACAGTAGGTATTGCGGGTATGACTGGTAAACTATTACAAGGAACTTACAAACTCGTGAGCTGAGCGGAATTGAGGTGCAATTGAAGTGTGATTGAAGTTTTATTCTAATCTGATATTGAGCAGCAAATATTGATGTAACTTTGTCAGTAAAAGAAAGGGACTGAACAACTATTTGCTTCTCGCTTTAACAATAAACCCGTCCTTATTGTGTGAGATAGAGGCTAATAGTTATTTATTAGTTAGTTATTTTATAGTTTACCTAATAAGTAATCGCGATTAGACGGTTAAATTTGTATCTAAATATTTATCCAGTCCCTTTCTCGTACTAACAGTGCTATAAGTCACAATATTGGATCAGAATGGACCACAGAGTATATTAGTGTGCCTGTATTGTAGACAACCTGCAAGTGATTCTGAGCTGTTTTAAAGAGTTTCCACTATCAGTATCTGACCAGCACCCGATCACGTGGTCTGAAGCTTGAAAGCACAAGTAGAGAAAGAAATGCTTGCATGTTCTCTAGATTTACACTGACTTTTGATTCAGCCCGATCGGAATAAGTTTTTATATGAATTATGTTTGTGGTCTCCAACGATATGATTATTACTGCCTAATATCGTTGGTGGTGGGTCTCATAAGATCATTTGGTCCTTAATTTGGAAAGAACAAGTCTATTTACTGAAGCGATCGGGCTTTGTCAAATCCATAAAAATATGTTTAATCCTGGCGATAGCACGTTTTCATTAGGGTTTCAGTTTTAGTGTGTGGTAATACCATAATTCCCATACGGGTTACAGCATATTTATTACAGGTGAAAGCATCATCATGATCCATCGCTTGACACCACGGGACTTGCTTGACACTGGGTAATTAATTTTATTCTAATTAAAATCTATCATTAAGGCCGGGTTCTCCGAGCGCACTGATTTGCATGGGACTTATTGCGCTGCGCGAGCAAATAGTCGGAGGAAAAGTAGGCATTTTTGAAATTACTGAAATACAAATGCTATTAATACCGACGTCATATAATAATAGTAATTTTGGTATATTTTTTACTATCCAAAATTCAGTACAGCCCAAATAAAACCATATCTAGTTATAATTGAGACTCATGTTCGTGATTTTTTTTTATGCTATAAGGTTTCAAAAATCATAAAAATAATGGCCGACGGCTCTAGATAAGGATAATTGAAAAATAATTTTTTTTTTTTTCAGATTTTAAATACTAACCATTAGAGAATACAGTGTATTTTAAAACACCTGATTTAGGGGTTATGTCAGAGAACCCAGCCTTAATGGGCTGGATGTATAGCCAGAATAAACTATCAATTTTTCTTCTTTCTTTCCATCTAATGGTAGATTTTTTACGTGTTGTCAACTTATCAGTAGAACATGGCAAATGAAACAACTGTTTACTCTGTGTGTAAAATAGATAAGATAAGAAGATAAGGAAAGATAATCTTTATTGTACCAGGAAAGAGAGAAACATAAAATATTTACAAAAATACAGTACAATTGGCGGCCTTATTGCTTATAGCAATTTCTTCCAAGCAAACGACGATGGAGAGTTGCTTAAGGAAAAGTAAGACGGGTAGTCGGTGCAAATATGAATATTGATTTACATACTTATACTTAAAAAACCCCAGGTCTTGGATGTTTACATGTTTGTGATGTCGTTGTTTCTGGTTCCCACGACACAGGGTATCCTAGTGTGGGGCCAGAAGCAATGTATGTGCCTTTATGTAAATGTCTATGTTTAATGTTTATGTTTATGTTTTACTTAATAAGGTCGGATAGGTATTAAAATTATCTAGAGAACGTTTCGTACCGGCACTGTCTTCTTTTTCTTATAATTTAACTCATACTAATCAGTAAAAAAGAATTTTAAATTATACAAGATGTAATTCTACGAGTATCAAAAAAAATTCCTTGTGTTAATTTTGGGACACCCTTTATTTTAAAAAGCTGTATATAGTGATAATCGACGGTATCGATAACTAGTAGACCCTCTCTCCATATATTTATGTGAGAAAATGTAACAAGCGATATAAAAAACCGGCCAAGTGCGAGACCATTATCTATACAACATTAGACACAAAGATCGGAAAAAAACGGCATAAAATCACGTTTGTTGTATGGGAGCCTCCCTTAAATATATGTTTTATTTTAATTTAATTATTTATTTTGGAAGCGAATGTAGAAATAAATATTCTGTGAATATTTCAAGCGTCTACCTATTGCCTTTTATATTATCGAGCAAAAAACGGCAAAAATATACATTTTTTGTATGTGAGCCCCTCTTATATATTTATTTTATTCTGTTTTTAGTATTTGTTGTTATAGCGGCAACAGAAATACTTCATCTGTGAAAATTTCAACTGCCTAGCTATCACGGTTCTTGAGATACAGCCTGGTGACAGACAGACGGACAGTGAAGTCTTAGTGATAGGGTCCCGTTTGGCACCCTTCGGATACTGAACCCTAAAAACCAAACCTTGTTGTTAGTTAACATTAAGTTGGTGCAATGTTGAAAACCGGCCAAGTGCGTGTCAGGCAACGCAATGTGTATGGCTCCGTAGAAAGAGGGGGTTTATGTGCTTTACAGAACTTACAACTTCATCAACGTAACTTTCAATGGATTTTGTATGAAACGTTCTTTCTATAAATTGGTCGCCTATTACTCGTTAACTTGCAATGCCTACTTAGCCGTGATAAGTTTATTATATTTGCTACTACCCTACCCTTTCACGTTTCTACAATTAACCGTTTAGCCAGTAGAGGGAGAGGGGGCCGCCCTACTCAGACAAAAAATTGCGCTTTAAAGCTTAATATTTCACAAACGGGTAGAGGGTAATGTTTTCAAAATTTTATTGTACCGTTTTGTCGTCGTGATTAATATGTATCAAATTTTAGCTTTCTCGTACTAATCGTCTCTGAGCTAGGCCGCGAACAGACAGACAGATGGACGGAAATTGCGAAACTATAAGGGTTCCTTGTCGACTACGGAACCTTAAAAAAGGCATTCTTAACTCCTGAACTGCCCTCGCGGAACGCAACGTATAGGTGGCCCATACTAAGTTGGACACAGATCTGTGTCGCGGCAGACGAGTGGTTAATAGTCCGCTCAAAACAAAATTCATTAATAAACATATTTTTCAACTCTTTCTTTTTCTTTTCTTACTCTTCTCTGGACTTCTAGAATTCTCGGCTTTACATTTTTATTTCTTATTACACCTTGTATGTTTTGTCCATAGGTCCTGGGCCACATAGATTCTCGCTAGCTAGCTCAGCGTTTCGTCAAGGTAATTCGTACTATTACTTTTTTAGGGTTCCGTACCTCAAAAGGAAAAAACGGAACCCTATAGGATTACCTTGTTGTCCGTCCGTCCGTCTGTCTGTCAAGAGCCGTTATCTCGGGAACGCGTGGAGGTATGGAGTTTGAAATTAAAACCATATACTCAGGTCTAGAGTCCCATGAAGCTGTGAAAAAAAAAATCAAACATCTAAGTTAACGTAAGAAAACCGACCAAGTGCGTTTCGGGCCACGCGCAATGTAGGGTTGCGTAGAAAGAGGATTTTTTTATCCACCCACAATATTTTTCAACGACCAACCCAACGATGCCCCACATGATGGGGTAGAAGAGAAAAAAATCATCACCACTTTTCATGTTAGGGGAGGTACAGTAAAATTTTTGTTTTTCCAACATTTTATTCTTTAACTTTGTCGGCGTGACCAAATTACAGCTTTCTAGTACCACCGGTATTTGCGCTAGGCCGCGGACTGACAGACAGACATACATACAGACGGACATGGGGAAACTATAAGGGGTTCTTTTCGGACTACTGAACCCTAAAAAAGATATGCCCGTTTATGCCGCAAAAACGTATATTATGAAACTCATGGCAATCAAAATTTATAGGGTACTTTCCGTTGATCTAGAACTATGAAAGGGGTTTGTGCGTTTTTCTACGGAAGTTGAGTCCACCCGCCGTCATTTTGATTTTTTTTTTCAAAGTTTCCGGGCACGATGAAGGTGTTAAATGTGGGTAGAAGATACTTATACAAACAAAAAACTTGTGGTCATACGGTACCCTAAAGTGTCACGTTTCTGAGATATTAGGGGGTAGAGATTGATCATATGAGATCGATGATAGGTTATTAAGAATGCAGTAATTACGTGTGTATACGTATTTCATTGCATTTAAATAATAGTCTACAGGTTGGTTTGAATAGGGAAAAATCTGATAACTATATAATATTTGTTATTAAATGATAAAAAAAATTGTCGCCTGAACTTGATTGAATTGATTCCTGAACTATCGCACGTGTCCGGTTTTCATTTAACTATAACTGCCCACCAAATATTATAGTGAGATTGTTCATGATAATAAAAAACGCCCACGAAGGGTTCCATACCATTATCTATACAACATTAGCCACAAAGATTAATAAAAAACGGCAAAAAACACGTTTCTTGTATGGGAGCACCCCTTAAATATTTATTTTATTTTAATTGAATTATTTATTTTTGAAGCGAATATAGAACTAAATAATCTGTAAATATTTCAAGCGTCTACCTGTTGCCGGCACTAATATCGAGCAAAAAAACGACAAAGAATTACGTTTGTTGTACGGGAGCCCCCCTTCAATATTTATTCCTTCCTTTTTTTTTGTTATAGCGGCAACAGAAATACATCATCCGTGAAAATTTCAACTGCCTAGCTATCACTTTTCATGAGATACAGCCTGGTGACAGACAGACAGACAGACAGACAGACAGTCAGTGAAGTCTTAGTAACGGGACCCCCGTTTGGCACCCTTAGGGTACGGAACCCTAAAAACGAAAGAACATCAGCGTTTTTGTTAGCAGTTCTTAATATGGTGGTCAAGAGTAAAAACAAAGTGATGTCATGGAGTTTTCTTAATTTTTAATTTCCTACAGATATTTATCATTTATTTAGAAAACTCTCTCATTGTATGTTTCCATAAAATCAGCGAATATTCTCTTATTTTATGTTTCCTTTCAAGTCTTTTGAGTGTTGATGCGATTTTCATCACAACATTATATATTCGCGAATGGTGACCAACGGTCTTATTTATAAAAACACGATTCCTTAAAGCACTCGATTAACGCCGATTAAAATAGTCTGTGATGGAGATTTTACAACGAAATTACGTAACCACAGATGAAATAAACGTCTAAGGAATTAGACGTTTATTTAACTTTAGAGGAATCGTATTTTTATTTATTAATAAAAATAGGCCGTGTAACTTTAAGTTATGGTAAGAACACGGCGAATGACAGCGCATTGGTATAAAAGTTTGCACAGTAGCACTTTCGTGGCCAGTGCTATCTGAAAACAGGTAATTTATGTATCCTATATTCGTCCCAATGCAGGGCACATGCCTTCTCTCAGAGAGATAGTATGGGCTTAATCACCACGCGTGCCCACCGCGGATTGGCAATTTCAAGCGCTGAGGCATGTGAACACCTCGGACGCTTAGGTTCCCTCATGATGTTTTCATTCACAACTTAGAAAATAAAGTCACTTGTATATGGCGGGATTCGAACCAACGACCTTCCGAATGAGAAGCTGGCGTTCTATCGCTCCGCTACCGCCGCATGGTAAACAACTAATACCACAAAAAAAAAATAAGAAGAAGAAGAAGAAGAAGAAAGACATTTATTATACCAACAAGATACATCACAGAAACAAAATAAGCACATAAGTAACATAATATGCACAACACAGAAGGAAAACTAAATACACAACAGACAAAACGAATAAATAAAATAGGACTATAGATGTAGCCTGTGGTGTATCTACATTGCCACAAAAGGCAGCTGACTCAGCGTCTATCTATTATATGTATAACACACAGTGTGTTTCTATAGGTTATTCATAAACAGTACTCGGTTTTACATTTTTTCTTATTACATCACATATCTTTTGTCCGTAGCATCTCCTGGGTTTCGCTTGACTTCGATGTCTAGACCAATGGCTTATTCAGGTAATTCTTTTGATTTTCTAATATGTTCCTATTGCATGAAGTCTACGGTACCTACCTACCGTCGGACGGACCTTTTTCTAAGGTGCCGGAGTGTGTCCAATCTCTAACCTAATCTAAGAACTGGTTTATTTGTGTTGTTGGTGCCAGTAAAGTCATGTTTAATTGAATGAATATGTGATTAATAATTTATTACATTTGGGCTGGAAAAAATGTCTTCTTGTACCTACTAATAAAATTCATAGTGTTAGAGACCATAACAAACTACTTTGTCTATAAAATTTTGCTATAAAATCAATTTTCGGGTTAATATAATATCTAAAATTATAGTACAGTCGGTAGAACATCATCCTATACATCCATGCGCTGTATTCCGTTGCATTACGGCCGACTGCAACTAAAATGTCAATGTTGACGTGTTACAGCGATCTTACGTTATAAAGCGTAAGTTTATAAGTACTTACTTATGCGGTATGCCAGCGCTACGCTTGTTTGAGATTCATTAAGAATTTAAATGAAGAGTTTTGAATATGTCACCGCCAACTGGTAAAAATAGCTGTCGAATTAACTGCCTAGGCCGTTCATTAGGCGACGGCATCCAATTAAAGGGCTGAAGGTCATTCAGGCTTGTGATTGAACGAAACATTCTATAACCTGGCTCAAGGTGGCTAGCCAAGTGATTATTACTATAATAGACGGCGCCGTCTGCTTTCATAGGGTGACCAAAATATAGTACTCGCTACTTCAGTTAACCTATGACCACGACGACAACTGCATCATCGCCGAAACGTGGGAAATTAAGCTAATAAACAATAAGATCAGTCCCGTTAAATGTATAACTACGCAAGTGATTTGAAACTGAACTGTTAGGAGACATATCACCTATAGCAAATCACCTTTATATAATAACAGTTGCTTAACCTATAACAAACCTTCTTATCTATAATAACAAATCATAGGTAAGAATGTAATCTGTATAATCTGAACTGCAGCAAAATATACAAAATTTTTAATTTACTATCAGCCTTTTAATAAAGAGGCTAGATTTCGATCAGCCAAGTAGTCAAACGTTTTAGACAGTGCTTCATTACAATGAGACGTTAAGTTAGGCGTTAAATTAGACGGCTGATTTGATTAGTTGGCGGCGACATATACATTGCCCGTTGAAATTTCGAATTCTTTTCCAACAAGAAAACTTCAAAATTTGGAGAAGGTTCCAAGGGAATAAAGTAACAGTAGCGCCACCAAGAAAAAAAAATCATATCATTTTTTACAGATCGTATTTGCAAATAGTGTGTGTATAATCTCTCAATTATGTTAATGGCTATTACATACTCGATCTTTTTCTTTACCATTTCCGAACTCGTGCGTTCTCTTCCCCAACTGTCAAAATATTGTCTATTAAAAAGAAAAAACGAACCACGAAGTTTTTACTAAAAAAAAAAAACATAGTCTTCAGTAGATTTTTTTACGGTTGGCGCCATTTTCCAAAAAAATTCTTTATTAAATTGCTTCATATTTTCGCAACTGTATTAAAAATAGTTGTTCAGTACACGTGCGGAACAGTCTTTGCAAATTGTTCCGACTGTCAACCCTCACCTTCGGCTGCGCCTCGGCTCGGGTAGACATTTGTCGGATCTCTTTGCAATGACAGGCTTTCCGCACTCGTAATAAAATTATATACCTACTATCTAGGACCCACGACCGAAGATGGGCCCTGGGACCGGATAGCATTTATGCGAAAAACGGCCGTTCTTGTCGTCAATGCTATCTAGTCCTAGGTTTATTGCCTTAGGTTCACAACCTTGGGTCCTAAAAATCACCATGATTGAGAGATTATGCAGACACTATTTGCAAATACGATCTGTATCCGCTGGTAGAATAAGTTAAATAACTTCTTAAATAAGTTTACTTTGTGCCTGTATGAAACTAAATGAAAAAAAGCAGATATGATTTTTTCATTGTTGGCGCTAGTTAGCCCACTGGATCCCCTTAAGAAAAATGATCGGTTATCGATCGATCGGAAAAATGAGCAGTTATGCAAAAATAAAAATAAACTGTGACATTTAGAACCTTAATACCTAACTCCTATGCTGTGGATTTCCCAAGCATAGTTCCTTGGAAAAACAGTGTAGTGATGCAGATAATATCAACGTAGTAAATTAACAATCTTTATAGGACATATGGTGCTACATTACCGCACTAGTGCGATAATGAGCACTACGTGCCTATGTCGAAACTTCAAAGGGCCATATGTACTATAAAACGTTGTACGATACACGTGCGAATAGGTAATCCGCAACTCGTGTCGATATAAAACACTCCCTTCGGTCGTGTTTTAATTTATCGCCACTCGTTGCGAATTTCCTACTTTTCGCACTAGTATCGTAATGTACTATTATTGCTATGTTCTGTTGTATCAAAATTTTACTCACTTGCAGCAAGTTATGCTTTTTTTTTTGCTTGATTGTTTTGTCTTGATTGTTTGGTGTCAAACAATAATCAACCGATCCATAAATGCATACAAAACAACGGGCCACATAAGTAAATCTTACAATTTTCCATGGTTCATGCCGAAATACAATTTAATTTAACATATAATTCGCGCACAGAATCAACCTCAGAACACAATCTGAGGAATCAACGGAAGCCTGCGGCTTCAGTTTAACGTTTACTTTGTTCTGAATTGGATTGAAAATTATTAGATCCACTAATGTGGCTCGTTATTTTGTATACATTTTTGTTAACATAACATAAGCAGCCTATATACGTCGCACTGAAGGGCCTAGGCCTTCTCTCAGGGAGAGAGTAATTTTAGAGAGTATTTTTGTTAACGTAACATATCTGTACAGCATAGGTAGCGTGACGGCGCAGGTCGCGCCTGGAAAGTAGCTACTGTTGATTGTTTAAGGGCGCGACTAGGACCGCCAGGCTGATCTGGTCGACACTCGCCACTCGCGCCGTCATGCTATCTGTGCTGGTCAGGGTTCGCGTTATTGATTGAGGCTCTACGCCTACCTTAGAATGTTTTTATACTTACTACTTAATTTGGTTAAAAGCGCGAGTAGGACCGCCAGGCTGATCGGTCGACAAGCCACTCGCGCCGTCATGCTATCTGTGCTGGTCAGGATTCGCGTTATTGATTGAGGCTCTACGCCTACCTTAGAATGTTTTTATACTTACTACTTAATTTGGTTAAGAGCGCGAGTAGGACCGCTAGGCTGATCGGTCGACAAGCCACTCGCGCCGTCATGCTATCTGTGCTGGTCAGGATTCGCGTTATTGATTGAGGCTCTACGCCTACCTTAGAATGTTTTTATACTTACTACTTAATTTGGTTAAGGGCGCGAGTAGGACCGCCAGGCTGATCGGTCGACAAGCCACTCGCGCCGTCATGCTATCTGTGCTGGTCAAGATTCGCGTTATTGAGCATCGATAAATAAAACCTTTTTTATCGATGTTACTGAGGCTCCACGCCTACATTACAATTTCGCCTCTTCCTTAGGAGGTGTCGCCGATGTTGACTATGATGATGACCTTATTGTTGGCGGTCGTAGCAGTTACATCTTCGGTGGTAGTAGAGGTAGATTACTTCTTTTTTAGTTTTATTATTGTGGGATCGCGTCGCATTTTACTGCGCCAAACGTGCCCAGATTGGCTCCCATTTTCTGTGACTTAAGAACTTTCCTTAAAAACTTAGGGCCACTTTACGAACATACAATATCGCTGGCTCTGACATTTAATGCTGATACCTGTGTCAACAATTTTCTTAGTCATTGTTCTAGCCACTACTTTTGTTTAAAAAACTATCTCTTATAGGTACTTCCTGCTTTTGTTTCCTTTCTACTAGGCTCATCCTACCCTTATCTGCCAGATCCTATGGATGTTGGATTTCCTGGTCTAGGTGCTCAAGGTAATTAAACATTTTTATATACCTACTAGCTGGCACGTTGTTTTGCCATATTAATTAGCCTACGACCTATACACAAAAAATTCATAAAAGTCGGTGAAGCCGTTTCGGTGGAGTTCGATAAAAGCATACTTCCTTGGCAAAAAAATGTAGTGGTGCAGATAATACGTAGTAAATTAACAATCTTTATTGCTATGTTCTGTTGTATCAAAATTTTACATACTTGCAGCAAGTTATGTTTTTTTTTGCTTGATTGTTTAGTGTCAAACAATAATCAACCGATCCATAAATGCCTACAAAACAACAGGCAACATAAGTAAATCTTACAATTTTCCATAACATAGGATTCGCGCACAGAATCAACGGTAGCTTGCGGCTTCAGTTTAACGTTTATTTAGTTCTGAATTGGATTGAAAATTATTAGATGCATTAAAGTTATTTTGTATACATTTTTGTTAACATAACATAAGCAGCCTATATACGTCCCACTGTAGGGCATAGGCCTAGATGGAATGTTGTTTTGCCATATTCATTAGCCTACGACCTATTCTCAGACTTACCAAATATTCACATAACATTCGGTGAAGCCGTTTCGGTGGAGTTCGATAACAGACAACCTGATACGAGATTTTTATATATTAGATAATGAAAAAAAACTTACGCCTGCATGGACATCCACAAGACGCTGCCTCAGTGTGTGGTGACTGATCTTAAATCGTTACCGCTATTCAGACAAGATTGGTGGTAGCATAGTCGGTAGAACCTGTGCCTCACATTTGAGAGGTCCTGGATTCGATTCCGGCATGTACCAATGACTTGGTTGTGTAAGTTAGGGGTCGTTCACTAATAACGCGAATCTCAAAAGGGGAGCGGGTTCTACGAGTCGAAAGATACGAGTGCTGTAACAAAACGTGAGCTTGTTCCTAATTATGCGTACCAAATCCTGAGCGTTTCCATACGTCTGTCAATTTGACAGACGATGGAATCGTTCAGGATTTGGTGCGCGTAATATAGGAGCTGATCAGCTGCTGAACGATAGTGAACTATGAACTACTAACAAGACTAGGAACTACTAAGAAGAACTACAAAATCTTAAATACCTCTTTTCTTTTCAATGAAGCGTTTGGTGCCCGTCTTCTTACCGCGCATTAAATCGCAATTCGGCAGTGGGCACGCTGGCGCTTGAGCCCATACTAAGCATATGCCCTGCAGTGGGATAGGCTGCTTATGTTCACACGAGAAAATGAGAATCCCTTACTCTTTGTGGTCTTAATATTCTATATATTATTTCAATATTAAGATTAACTCTTAACTTGTTATTAAAATAACACAACACTTGAAAACCGTTCTCCGGTATCGATAATTAAACCACATTATTGAATGAAAAAGGTTATAACTAAATTCTTCAAGTTTAAATAGAGTTGCTTAATAACTACGTTTTTTTTCCATCAGGTCTTGGCCAACTGGATCCTCTCTTTGGTGGTCCACCGCCTCCATCAGGTATTTTTCTTAGATAATAATTTTTACTTACCTACGTTGCTTACGTACGCGTACGCCCATATCGCTGATGATATCCCAACAGTATTTTATTGCGCACATAAAACATATTTAATTTAAACAAAAGTAGGTAGATTTCAATCCAGTGCCGAGCACCATACTTCGTCGCAGGTCTTGTGGCCCTTTCGAACCTCTCTTCAGGCGTCTTTGTCCACAGCAACCTAAAAACGAGGCACCAAATCCGTACCGACAAAACTCCGGCCTTTACCTACATGCAGTAGAGCCTGTCGCTCTCGAATCGGACTGTTTAGAAGGATAAATCACACCAACACGGTGGCGGTGGAGGTGGCGGTCCTTACAAAATAATACTGCAGTAAATGATCTATAAATATACACCGCAACCGCAACCACCACCGCGTTGGTTTGTTTTATCCTTCATTCGAAAAAGTTCCAAACTCTCAGCCACTGCTTAAACCGTCCGTAACGGACGCAAATATGATGAGATTTTAATAAATTTGTGATTTCCTTCTGTTTTTTTTTTTGGCAACTATTCTAATTTTCATTTCCCTAAAAATCCTATTTGGACGATTCTGAATATTAAAAAATGGCCAAATCATCCCAACCGTTATAAGGTGTTAAATTTACCCACAAACAGTATTATTTTTTATGTAGGTGTAATGTCAGATAGACTGGCGTATCTTCAGTATGGATAATTAAACCACTCCCAAAAAGCCAATATTAACTATTTTCAACATTTTCATTTTATTTTTCATATTGATAGCTATCGAAACGCAACGCCAGCACATATCGGGTCAAACAAGGTCAACGCTCAACTCAAACCTCTCTTGTTATCCGCAGAAGCCTCGTGCAAATAAATATTGTAAAGCCAAGGGTTAGTACAAATATAGGGTTGCCATCCGTCCGGGTGGACCGGATTTTTCCTAGTTTGGAGGGCGTCGAGGGAGCGTCCGGGCGGGGTTTTTAAAAAGTGTCCGGGTGTACAATAAATTATGGCATTTCATAGTTAAAAATTCGGTGCGGCAAACATACTTGTGACGTGACGTGTCTCCCTAGTCGCTCCGCTCCGATCAGTTTATAATTTGTTTTTAATATTTTATAATTTCATTGATGGCAAAAAGAAGATTTCCTAATTATGTTTGTTACCAGAATTCGTGAGGTTTAAATTTATTTAACTGTTTTTATTTAATTGTATTTTTTTTCGAAGGAGTCCGGGGAATTTTCTTTTTCCATGTCCCGGTTTTTGAAGTTCTTGTCCTGGGTCCGTAATTTAGCTGATGGTAATCTTATACAAATAAAACCTCCATTTTACTCTAATATCTACAAACTACAACAGAAAAACTACAGGATACAGCAGGATCTCTCTCTCTCTCTCTCTCTCTCTCTCTCTCTCTCTCTCCCTCTCCCTCTCTCTCTCTGAGAAGACTTGTACATACTTGAAAATAGGCTGCTTCTTAAGGGGCTCCATCAAGTTCAATAGCACCAAAAATAAACATCTTTTTTACATATATTTTTTGCAAAAAGCGTCTTACTATTCTGGGACTAGATAGCATTTGCCGATACCGATCCTGATTAAATTGTCTGTTTTATTTATGTTATCAAGTAGTATCATAAATTAAAAAATTAAGTAAATTGACAATTGTAAACTTTTGCTAATTGGAAGTGGTAATGTAGAATTCTAAAGATTTATCTTTCTATCTTTCTACAGAACCTTTTTTCAAATTATCAATTCCTTAGGCCACACCTTTATAGGTATTGCAATCTTTGATCACCACTTTTTAACAGAGATAGAGTTTTCCCTAATCGCGTATAGCCGAATAGGGATCCGGCCAAATCGCTTTGATTTTCTAAGACCTTAACATATTGCATTGTATTTTAAATGCGTCCAATTTCTCTATTCCTAGGTCCATGGCGTCACGAGGTCTACGATCCCCACTTTGGTTCTGTTTCGACCCTCGATATTGGTAATGTATCTTCGGTTTGTAAATAATGTACCTCCGTTGGTACTTACAATGGATACCAGTTACTACTGGTAAACTAAGTATAAGTATTATATTTCTATATCGTATTGTTTCATAGTTGTAACACACCGCGGTCTGTGGCGCTCGCGGGGTATCTCTTGGGACTGACTGAAAATCAGCGCTGAAGGCTTGCCATGCCCATCAGCATACTGCTGAGTCAGCTGCCATTTATAATAGCAGCGACACGACGGGACCTTTGTTTTCCTTCTTTTTTATATTTGTATGATTATGATCGATTGTTATGTTAGTAATAGGTAGGTATTTATTTTTGGTTTTGTTTTGGTATTGTGGCGTGTGTACTGTTTTTATAATATATTTTATTCTTCTTTCTTCTTCTTCAGTTATACTTTGATACTGGCTCTCCTGCCCTACACAATAAAGCCATGCACCGTGCGGTATTTTTTATTGTCGCTGACAATTCGCTATATTGAAAATAAACGTGCTATCGCCAAGTGTTTATAAAATAATTGTTAGCTTATAGATACCATATTATGCTTGATTTTGTGATGAAGATATGAAAACATTTTCACTCAAAAAAACTGTTATTGGGTTTTAAGGTAATTCAATGGAATATCAAGTTTAATAAAATAGGGTGCTTAAGGAAGAAATAACGGCCGAATATGGTTTTCATATCACAATCGTAATGTACAGTTCTACCAACTTAATTGTAGAAAGTAGAATATCATTTCAAAATTCAAACTGTTTTTGTATTAGTAGCTCATTAGCTCCCTGGCTGCTATTCTTATAGCATTCTTTAATTAAGTTGGTGCATCTGATAAGCTTCAGAATACAGATTCAAAGTTGAAAAAAAAGCATTGTGACTGTTACGTTTCGTTAAGTTCATGAATAGTTATTTTTCTATTTACACTATAACCCCGTTATTTCTACGTCAATTTGCGTCCGAAACGTCAATTATTCACACTTTTTGTCCAATTTTAGTCTGTCTACACTAGAGGTCTATCTATATTACAACGGGACGGGCGCGACTATACGACGGGCACAGCCCGTCTCGGGATGGGCCCGGGCAACGATTTCAATCTAAAATAGTCTGATATCGTTGCCCCCGCACGACCCCGTCCCGATGTAATATGAATATATATACTCGTACCTTACATTAATCGTAATGACCTATGACACCGATCTATGCGTCGTTTACACATTTGAAGTAGTTATCCATAGATAACTACTTCCAAAGTCGTCAGTGAGCAGGGCAAGTGGAACCATGTTTTTACAACGTCTTTACGTACGTCCCCGCAGCCGAGTCGACGCCGCCGCCACCATTCATCTTGACAACGCAGAAGCCTTCTCCCCTGGCTCGCTACCGGCTGCAGCAGTTCGCCTGGACCGCGAGCCTGATTGACGCCGTGGCTGGCGTGCTCAACCTGCCAACTAACGGCACTGTGGTGGCGCTCAAGTTGAGCGAGCAGAATGTGAGTGTACCCTTATGAATTTGGTTTCAAATTTCGCTCTGATACTCGTGTGATCTATTCTTTTCAGTGTCGCTACGTCTAAAAAGGTACAGTGTTATTTATAAAGACACAATCCCTCAAAAGCACTCCTCAAATTCAGTTTAAATAGTCTTAGGTAACATGGTATGTAGTTCCCTATAGACTGCATTTGACGGGTGTTTCAAAAAATTATGTTTGTAAAAAAAGCCTTGTGGAGTGCCTTTACTTCCCTCTGCAGGGCACGGGCCTACTCTCAGAGAGAGAGAGAAAGAGAAAAAGAGAGAGAGAGAGAGAGACTTGCATTCAGAATAACTCAGACACTCAGGTTTCCTCACGATGTTTTCTTTCATGGTGAAATCTGAATTTACGCTCATTTTGTGTGAAAGCAAACAATCTAATCGTTCCAACATTGTTGCCGAATGAAACATTAAAGTGAAAAGTGAATTGTGTGATTCACCTTATAACACCGTCACAATATCTGTGCACAGGGCCGGATTTGGAGGTCTGGCAACCCTAGGGCAACGAGGGAGCGGTGGCCCCTAATTATTTTCCGAATAAAAAATGCGAAACATGAAAACAAAAATGAATTATGAACATTATGAATGAATTTGTTTTTTCAAATTTCAATGAACAGACGTTAATTTACTTACAAAAGATTAGCGTTTAATGATAATATTGCTCTATCGTGGGGACCTTTCTCTTGCGGAGGCCCCAGGAGCCCCCACCTGCCCTCTAAATCCGCCTTGTCTGTGCACCTCCCCAGTCACCACGACGCGATCGGCCCGTCTTTGTGCTAAATTGCAAACCTTACGCCGCACCTTTGATGCATACCTTCGTTGCCGATACGCGTCTAGATAATTTGGATTATTTTGCCCACCATACCAATGCGCCGATGTTACGTCATCGAGCCAGCATGGGTAGTACGGCGACGTTAGTCGCACGTTTTAAACGTCAAACGTCGCGACTTTCCAGTAAATTAAGTATTGTCAAATTTCATTGCCACAAAACGTGTGACTCGTGCCATCGCAAGACCCATGCTGATGGAGAGATATTCTGACCGTGTTCTACCACCCCCTGTCTCTTCCCAGGATCTGTCTTCAGCCGCCGCGCCGGAGTGCGCGCGTGCAACGGACGGCGCGGCCGGCCTCTGCGTGTACCTGACGCGCTGCGACGCGGCGCATGCGCTCACGCCGGCGCTCTACGCCGACACCTACTGCAAGGTTGATGGCGGGTGAGTGTGACGGGGGCATTTATTTTGTTTATATAGGTACTACCTGACCCGGTAAATTTCGTGGGTAAGGCCTAGTGATGAAAGGACTCGAGTCTTTCAAGCTTTTTAAGAGAGACTCACCCCAATTTTCACGCTTCAAGACTAAATCGAAGTCTTTTAGCCTTTTAGCCCTCAAAAGACTAAAGGCTGTTAGCCTTTTAACAGCCTTTAGTCTATTGAGGAGGCTTTTATGCATTTAGCCTTTGAGTCTTTTAGCTTACCTTTTTACCTTTATTAAAGACTCAGGCTAAAGAAAAAGACTTGAGCTTTTTAGAATCGAGTCGCCTCAGGAGCTCTGAGCCGAGAGGCGTACATGGCTGCCAAATCGCGGCCGAGGCGACGGATTTACGAGTTTACATCGATTTACACTTACTAAGTTTTTTAAACTTACTAAGTTTGCCGCGTTTTCCGAATTCCACATGAGTAAGTCAAGGAACACGAGGAAATCACCCAATGAATGAATAAAATAATACTTTGAATTTGCAGTAGCTAAGCTATCAATCCACTACCGGCGATTCGATATATTGATTTATAAGACGCAAGTTGTGTAAGGATAAAAGAATAAAAGTATATAAAAAAAGAATATTTTTGTTATTCTTACGTAGCTACTATAGGGAATAATAATAAAGAGAAATATTAATTTATTGTAATACAAAGGCTTAAGCTTCAATCCTATGAGGTTCACGCTTCAGTCGCGAGTCGTTTAAGAAAAGGCTTAAGGCGTGAGTCTTTTCTTACGGATCTCTAGCTTTATAATAAAAACCGCAAGCCTCGAGCCTTATTCTAGGCTCGAGTCCCCAAAAATGAGGCTAGCCTTGATAAAAAAGGCTTAAAAGGCTCGAGGCCTTTCTTCACTAGTGACGCCTCAGAATTTATAAACATTTTATCATTAATTTTACCATATTTCAATAGTTATGCTGCTGTTCTGGGCGGAGACAAATCCAAAAAATCGAACATCGTAAGCTTAAAAGTTAAATCTAAAATTATCATTCATTAGACCAGCTGAACGGCTTCATAAGAGGGATTCAAATGCGTGGTTAACTTCATGGTATTTATTTATTTCTTAAGGTCACCATCCCACTTCGTTCTATAGATTCGAACTCGGAGCACAAGAAAAACAGAAACCTTCTATCCAGTCAACAAATAAACGCCTAGGAACTCGACATTCAATGTTCAACGTCTGGCTCCGAATAATATTTGTTTATCTTTTACAGATTCGCGGGAGTTTGCTGTCCGAAGGCCAGTATCGTACAGCAGTCGTGATAGGTACTCGAGGCAGAACTACTTCTCATCCCTTAGGTAGAACCTTAGTGTTAGTGACCTTAGTAATACTGAAATATTTTGTTTAATCATGACAAACACGAGATTCTGATCTAAATTATTCCTCTAGGTGCTGTAAGAAAGCGCTATTTTGATGTGCCATTACTTTATTGTGAAGTGAGATTTCTAATGTACCTATTTTCAATTTTGTAATAAAAAATCAGTTCCATTAAATTTAGTGTCAACTTCATGCTTTCTATTATTTACTACTCAAACCTAACACGCTTAGCATAAGCTTGCTCCGCGGATTAGACCGGGTCTGACTTTTTATTAATTTTGTTGGTTGGAGTGACTGTTTAGAAAAGGATCTCAGGAAAAGAGATTAGATGGGATGGGAAAATATACGCTCTGGAGTAGATAGTTGAGATCCTGCGACACATGGCAGATGATTGTAGAGGAGGCCAAGACCCACATAGGGTTGTAGCGCCATTCATTGCCGATCTAAACGATTGATATAAGCAGCGGCACTCTTGGAGATCTTCTAAAATGCGAATTCATTCTCAAATTGTAGTTTATGGGCGCGCTCTCGCGCGCCTTTATCTTCTAAAAGCCTCGTTTATATAAGGTTTTGTGGTATTGCGGTATTGTGGAATCAACAAATTAATATGAGCGGTATAGGAATGAGCTTTTCTAACACCCGTTCTGTCCTACGGTTTAATTTTTAAAACACGAAATTCCTGAAAAATGACAATTAAAGTTGTCCTTTTATTTGGTTTTACCGTTTTACGATTTTTTAGCTTTGTAGTGGCACCGTCAGTCATTAATTACCAAACATTATGTATATTTCGGTCAAGTCTTATGTCTGTAATCCACAGCCTATAAAAAATATTCTTATGCAGCCTTAACGCGAAAGAGAAGGACCAGCCAGGGTGGTGATTGGCAAAGTTTGTAAGGGTCGAGCTACTGCTAGACTACATAATTCAGCTCGGGAAACATAACACCCTTCGACCCCCTTGGAGAACTTTGGTCAGTTTAATCCTTATAGAAAAATGCTGCCAGTTCATACACAAATTGCTAATTTTTCGGGCGCGCTGATTCAAAGGCGCCTTTGTGATGGTACTGCAATATGCAATTGGAATCAATAAAACATGAAACATTATTCATAAATTATATGTATGTTTTAAATACTTCTTTGTAGGATAATTTACCTGAGACTCTGACATTGATTTTGCACTCACAATAATGTGAAAACGCCTATTTCTTGCACTATGTTTCACAGGTTTCTGAAAAACATCTCGGATTTTTTTATTGGTGTACATCGAGTGGTCAGAAAGTGGCAATTTTAAATTCTTTCGAGTATTTCTTGTAAAAAAAGCAATCAAAATTCACTTTTAAAAACCAATAAGCCACCAAAACGCTATATTGGGCAATATGTCGTCGCACAGAAATCACTGATCACTGAAATCACGTCACTGGTCAGTAAGCAACGTCAACTCAACAAAACAATATCATACTACCATTGAATTCAAATTCAATTATACTACCTACTACAAAAAAATGGGGTACTAAATTTGATTTTAACGCCATCTAGTGTATGCCGCCATAGCGGGAACTTAGTATTAGGGCGCGGAAAAGCATATTTTATAGGTGTACTAGGTAGGTACTATAAGTTCCTTGAAAAATTTGAGAATTTTGGTATTTCTAAACTTTACAGCTACCTATATTTACTGACCTCTGACGTCGTCATAGATTTGGCCAATCCAGGCAGTTTTCAATAAAATGGCTACAGATACAAAATTATCAAGTTTTATCCTGGTTTATTCGGATAAATGAATTTTTTTAGTTAAAATGCCTTAAATCGATTTTATCTACACTAATGTTGTAACATTCTACTTATGTTTTCAATACTTGACTTATAATTACTACTGTTATAGCGCAGACAACAAAACACTCAATTTAAGCAATTTCACATGATGGTATAATATTCACATCGATATCGTAAAATCTCATTATAACATCAATAAAACGCGACCAACTTGATTGCAGGGCCAATCAGGTTGGTCGCGTTTTATTGAAGCGCGCAGCTGCGCTCTCATTGGTTAAATTTTAATGGCGGCAAAATCACTGTGATTATACACGTACGCGTGAATTTAATTTTTAATTGCATTAGTGAAGATAAAGTAGTGTATGCAACTGCATATAACACGGGTATTAAAACACTCGTTACTATTATGAAACTCGCTGCGCTCGTTTCATAAACTCACACTCGTGTTTTAATACCCTTCATTATATGACAGTTGCATAAACTACTATTAAAACTCATAATTTATGCGAACATATACAATTATACAATAATATACAATTTCACACTGTCAAATAAATTACCTATTACAAAGAATTACCTATTTTATTTTATTTTTGTTCAGTCAACTTTGGGGTTTGCATCTACGTAATGAGATGATTTGTTCAGCGTCCAGTGGCACCTTGGTGGCACCTTCACTTCGCTGAGTTGTCGTAATTAATATTTCGAAAATTATTAATCTGAGAAAAATTCATTGAACTATTTGACGTGTTTCATTAATGCTGCATTATAAAAATAACGTTGTAGTATACTACAATGAAAACTTTAGCAGGTAGGATAAACATGATAAATTTACCTAAGTAAATACTGTTAGAGTAAATTTACCTTAGTAAATTTTGTGATAAACCTCGGATATTTAGATAAATAATTCATTCACATAAGACACACACACGTATACAAAGCAAAGCAATACAAATCCATTTAAAAGTCACAGTATTACGAAGAAAGCATATAGGTAACAAAGCAATAAATACATACATAAAAAAAGCAAAAACACCAATCCGGACTTGGCCCCCGTGGTGGAGTATGGCCTATACCTTCCTCAGGGAAGAGACCCGTGCCCCTCGGTGGGGACATAATGGGTTGATGATGATGATGATGAATAAGCTATACACGGTACGGTAGTGTACAAGAGTGACCAACGTAGGTGTGGTAAATGTAAATGGGCTTCGACTCAGCATGTGCTGAAAGTCGGGGACTTCAGCACTGATATTCTGCCGGTACCCGGTGTGAGCGGTATGTAGCGCCAAGAGAGCTGAGGTGAGGTGGCCAAATTAAATAATGTAATGTCACGCTGGAAATATCAGAATAAATTATAATTATTTTTATATAAGTATAACTGTCCATATACCTACTAAGGTATAGGTAAGAAAATAGTACATTTTACAAGTGCACAAAACGAACCATTTTTATCCGAGACTTTTAGCGCCCGAGCCGAAGGCGAGGGCTGATAGTAATGTCGAGGATAAAATGGTTTTGTGGACGAGTTATAAACTCTGCTTTTCACTTCGATTGCGAGGAAATAAAAAAGTAATATAATTTTCACTTCTCATGCTCTAAAAGTTCGTTTTTATGTCGTGCGTAGGCGACATAAAGTCGCTTTTTATGCTCTAGAGCATAAAGTAAAATCTTCGTCGAAGACCAAGGCAATCGCTGCAACAGCCACACGAACATCTTTAACTTCATACAACAACCTCTTTATTTTATTTCGTTTCGTTCGTATTCTAAGACCAAGGCAAAGATACCAACAGCCAAAGTACACAATAAAACTTCATGAAATAAACTTATAATTTGTATTTCGTCTCATTTATTATTTTACTATATTTACATGTTGCTGTTTCATTTCCTCGCAATCGAAGTGAAAAGTAGAGTGTACAACTCGTCCATAAAACCCATTTTACACTCGACTTTATATCTATCCTCGCTCGCAAGCTCGCTCGGATGGATAAACGTCTCGAGTAAAATGGTGCGTTTTATGCACTTGTTGTACAATCTACTATTTCACTTCTCATGCTCTAAAAGTTCGTCTTTATGTCGTGCGTAGGCGACATAAAGTCGCTTTTTATGCTCTAGAGCATAAAGTAAAATCTTCGTCGAAGACCAAGGCAATCGCTGCAACAGCCACACGAACATCTTTAACTTCATACAACAACCTCTTTATTTTATTTCGTTTCGTTCGTATTCTAAGACCAAGGCAGTAACTTTCAATTTTAATTAAATTAGCATTTACTATATTTACATGTTGCTGTTTCATTTCCTCGCAATCGAAGTGAAAAGTAGAGTGTACAACTCGTCCATAAAACCCATTTTACACTCGACTTTATATCTATCCTCGCTCGCAAGCTCGCTCGGATGGATAAACGTCTCGAGTAAAATGGTGCGTTTTATGCACTTGTTGTACAATCTACTATTAGCAAATTGAAGAAATAATAAACGCACGAAAAAACAAGAGCTGTTTCCCGCCCCTTTATTTTTTTAAAATCTTACGACATTGATATTTGGGCTGCAGACAGATTTTTTTTTAATTTTTTTAATTTATTTGTATCACCACTTAACATCTATCATTACAGGTGTATTACCTAATGCGATAGAGTTAGATAAAATAAGTCCTTAACTTAAAATCCGAATTATGGCCCTCTTGAACTCGCTCAGACTACAGTAAAATATATCTACATGGTCGGCCACCATGTTGAGCAAGGACAGCGCACGCGTGAGAGGCGCCCGCTGCAGCAGGTTGGTGCGCGCACGCGGCACCGCCAACAGCGCGGGCCGCCGCCGCCGCCCCGCCAGCCCGTCCGGCACGTTCAGCCGCAGCTCCTGGAGGATGGCTGGGTGGTGCAGCTCCCCGCGGAACACGCGAAACAAATATATGGCGAGAGCCGCTTCTCTTCTCACTTCCAGTTTGCTGTATCCTACCATGCCTATCGAACACTCGCTGAAGCGGCTCCCCCCCCCCATGAGATATTGTGGTTGAATTGGATTACGGGCGCGACTGAAAGAAAGTACAGAGCATTTGGCTACGTTGAAAAATAATTTGTTTTTATGACTCCACTCTTTTCAATTCTGATCTGCACTGTCCTTCACCTCCAAAACCAATTTTAAGTCGTCGGCGAAGAGCAGACAAGTTGAGTTTTTAATTACTTCAGGTAAATCATTCACCATAATGACAAATTGAAGAGGTCCCAAATTGCTCCCTTGGCTTACCCCTGACCTGGTGTAGTAAGGCTCAGAGTGGTGCCCCCCGCAGTCGACGTACTGCCTGCGGTCCCGCAGGTAGCTGGCGAAAAACGCGAGCGTGTGCGGCGTGCAGCCTACGCTGGCCAGCTTCGCGAGCAACACGTCGTTGTCGACGGTGTCGAAGGCCTTTCTAAAGTCAAAGTATGCTACATCCACTTGCACTCCAGCATCCACCGCTGGCACAAGCCGCGTCATCAAATGCAACAAGTTCCCAATTGAATCGTGTGATTTTAAAACGACACATGTCCTTTCATTAGAACTTTGCAGGAAATAGAAAAAACTGATTTATTCAAATACTAATATCTACAACAGCAATATTTTAGCATATTATATTGATTTCTGTATGAATAAACAAAAAATTTTTTTTCTAATGTAAATCAATAGGTAGGTGTAAATAATTTAATAAAAGAAAAATGGGCAAGTGTTATTTTAAAAACGCATGTGACTTGTGTTGTTTTAAAATCACACGATTCAATTGTCCCCCGCCCAGGACGAAAGCCGTGCTGTGCGTCGGACAACTGGGCTCCTACCTGTGCTAATAAGCTCTGATGTATCGCCGACTCAAATACCTTAGCCGGAGTGCAGAGAGCAGCTACTGGTCTATAGTTGCTAGGTTCTGGGCCTCCTCCTCCTTTCGGGACAGGCACCACTCGGGTTAATTTCCAATGATCAGGAAATTTAGCGGCTGCTATGCTATCCTTTATGTCTTAAAAAACACATAAGGCAAATAAAGTAAATATTATAAAATAACAAATTGTATCTATGAACTTATGAGAAACGAAAAATAAATAAATTATTACCTAAGTATAAGTCAAAATGTTTATTTATTAGCAAGTGGTTTAAATAAATTTTTTATCATTTTATCATTTATCACATGTGAAATAAAAAGAAATCTCCTTTAAGCGGGTATTTTTAACTTCACTAGTACCTACATCTGGAAAATGTGCGAGACAGCATAATCAGAAATCAATCATTTATTTCAACGTCAAGAATTTACGTTTTTGCTGAATGTCAATGTACCTACCTACTATGTTAGCCGGTGTCTTCGGGCCGTATTAGTATAGTGGAGAAAAAGGCAGCGGGGAAACAACTCCACTCTGACCATCTTTTCTCAAATCATCTTAAACTTAATACATCAGAGCCTATATGATAAGTTTTCATGATTGCCACAAAGGTCCTCAATTTAATTATTTTTTATGGCACCCCTAGGATTCTGCCAATGTCAGGTTTGTGGAGATGGCAAGATTTTTTTTCCCCCTCTCTCATGGTCAGTATCACTGATGATCACTGCATAGAAAGAAATAAGGACCAAAATGTCTTAACTCAATGGACTTCACTTCAGTGGAGTGGAGGCGCAGACTCAACGTTGCAATACGTAGTATCCCTATATCGTCTGTGAAAATGCAAGGCTGGTCCATGAAGATGCGGTCAGTGAAGACTTTTCTGTTGTCCGTAGTGATTATTTTCTCTGTGCTGTTGTCAGTCAGTGATAGCGTAGTGTCACAGTCACATAAAGACTTACCCCAAGTTTCTCGTACACTAACACGCTGTTAATCTACTGTTAACAGCTGTCAATTGAGCAGTGAATAGAAAAAAAATCACTGGCAGCTGTTAACAGTAGATTAACAGCCAGTTAGTGTACGAGAAACCGGGGGTTAGTCTACTTTTGGTTTGGCTCATATCGTTTTATGTGTCAGAAAGGAAAGAAGGCTTTTCATAAAACGGAACGTAAGCTCACAGATTACTACTCAAACTGTCAAAATCACCAAAAATCGATCGAATCGGCCTGTCATTATCACAGATCATATTATTCACAGACGAAATTAATCAAATCAAGACTATCTTTGCAGCTTTATCGTTGTTTTTGTCGGATTTCCTTAATTTTCCTTGACATTTTTCACTCTAAAAGTAGAACAAAAATATAAGCAGGTATGGTCAATCTAATGGACACGCTCATGATCAATACGGTGGCGGATGGCACGATGAATTTATTACGGAAGATCGTAAGTTTTCGACGGCATCATGACTGTGAAAGAATTGATAAAAGTATTGCCTAATTTACATTTCTTATCGCGTGACCTTTGTCCACGCAGTGTCTGACTTATCGATATATTTGCAGGGAGTTTTCAAGGCGTCAAATCCGGCTAACATACAACCGCCAACCCAAGTGATGGTCAGGATGCCGCTGTGGCAGCTCGCGCAGGAAGCCGGCCCCTACGTAAGGCTGGCGGGGCTCAGCGGAGCCTCCGCCGTGGTCCTAGGGGCCATGGGAGCGCATCGCAAGTTCCCAGAAACAGACTCCAAAGAAGACTTGAAGAGAATTTTTGAAACAGCCAACAGATTTCATTTCCTCCACACACTGGCCCTTGTAACAGTACCATTGTGCAAACGGCCACTTATTGTGAGTAAACAATTTTTTATCTTTGTGTGAAAGTGACCTATAAAAATACTAACCTATTATAAAAAAATCAATAACTGGCTACATTTCGATTCACCTCTCATTGCAAAAATGCTGGCAGATCATAAGTCCTAGGCAATCAACTTAATCTGCAACCATCTGCAGCAACAATGGCTCGATAGGGTGTCTAGTATTTGATGCAATAGCTCACTAGCAAGTGTTCTTGATGGAAGGAGATTAATATTAGGGGTTAAAGTATGAAATTGCCAATTTGTACTGAAAATCTAAATTGTTTATTTTTTAAATTTTTAACAAATTTATTTAATCAAAATAGTTGCCATTATTATCTATACATTGCTGCCATCTAATGGGAAGGTCATTAATGCCTTTGCGATAGAACTCCGACAATCTAGACTGCACAAACTGTGTGAAAGCATTTTGTACTGCCTCCTGGGTAGAAAACTTCTTGTCACGTAGATAATTGTCCAAATCACGAAAAAAATGGTAGTCCGGTTATCATAAAGAATCCACTTTTCATCACATGTTACAATTCGATCCAATATTCCTTCATTTCTGTACCGGTTCAACAAGGCAACACAAGTTTCAACACACGTTTCTTTCTGCAGATCAGTCAAATCATGAGGCACCCATTTTTCGTATTATTTTATTTTATTGATTTGACGCAAGTGAGTCAGTATTGTGGGTAAGGTAACGTTAAACCATGCCGCTAATTCCTGGGTAGTTTGACTAGGGTCGGCTTCCACTATCTCTCTTAATTCATCGTTATTCACCTGTGTGGGCGGTCTTCCTAGTGGCTCGTTCTTTAAGTCGAAATTTCCATCACGAAAGCGTTTAAACCAAAATCGCACGGTGCGTTCTTTAGTAGACCCCTCTCCAAACGCAGCATTGATATTGCGGGCTGTTTCTGCCGCGTTAGTTCCGCGTCGGAACTCGTATTCGAAAATCACTCGAATTTTCGCAGTATCCATCTTTCTTGTCTAAATTGAATAACAAAAACAATTGAAAGTCGATATTCAAATGTTTCACATTTTTTAAAAAAAGAACATCATAGAAACCATTTGGAAAAAGTTTCATTCGAAAACCTCAAACCATGAAGATTCTATGTCAATTCAAAGAACCTATTGCAATAAAATGGCAATTTCATACTTTAACCCCTATTATAATCACAATTGTCAATCAATCTACCTTTTACATGAATTGCTAACCGTCACAATAGTCCGAATAACACTTTCTCTGCTTTGATTAATTAAGTTCTATTTTATTGCAGGCTGGTTCATTCTTCATTGCTGGCATGGGGTTGTTTTGCGGGACATGTTACTACAGAGCTCTGACTGGTGACCGTGGGCTGAGACACCTTGCTCCCATCGGCGGCTCTTGTCTCATCCTTGGCTGGCTCGCCATGGTACTCTAAATTCACTGTACCTACCATACAAATCTCTGACGAAAGCCATGTCCAGATACTTTCAGTATCCTCTTATGTTGAATTTGATCTAGGATGTGGAGTAAACTGTAGTGTTGACAATGTTTTTGTAGAAAACTTATATGGTTAATGCTTACAAAAAAATTGGCACTTGTCATGGTTCATTATCCATTTTTTTCTATGGTAATGTAATTTGTGTTTGTATTGTACCTAGATGTAAGTAAGGCTGTAACTGCAAAAACAGTTATGTAAACCTAATTTACTTGTTTAGTACTTTGGCTTTGGTGTAATTAGTTTATATTAAATAGTCCTACAATAATTATTTCTATGTAAGTTAAAGACTTTGATGGTTTATCAAATAGAGATATTGTATTTATGTTAAAACAGAACCGTATACATAAGTGAAAATTGAATTCCTCTAAATTCCAGTTGTATTATTAGTGCCAATTCACCCATGAATTTACTTGTATAATTACTTGTATCAGATTTTTATTAGATATTTAATATGACACAATGTAGTTTGATTTGCCTATGTGATTCTATATTCCAACTGCTGCAGTTTCAACCTACAGGCTGATACAGAATTTATGGATACAATTATCTGGGGTGCAACAATTCTGCCACTGAAAACATTTTTGCAATTATTTTTAAACGTGTTCAACCTATTTTTACATACATACTACTTTTAAAATTAATCATCATCATCATCATTCAGCCACAAGAAGGCCTAGTTGGATCGTTTGTCCTAAGTAGACATATTCGTTTACAACTTCGAGAGTAGAGTTCCCCACTGTTATTGGGGTGGGTACAACACGGGCGTTCGACAACGCTACACGATTCGTGAGGACCCTCGAAAACAGCTTATATGGCTCAGAAGCGAGATGGGTCGGTAGTTCTTCAACAAAGTGTTATCCCCTTTCTTGAAGAACAGCGTCACCACGCTTCTGTTTCATGCTTCTGGCGTTTTTCGTTTGAGCACGACGGAATTGAAGAGCTTCTGCAGAACTTTAAGTACCGGTGTTCCACCCGCTTTCGGGAGCTCTGATGTAAGTCCGTCCTTTCCTGATGCCTTCTCATTCTTGAGCTGCTTCAGGGCCATTCTAATCTCGCACAGGCAAATGACCGGGATATCTTGTGTTAAAATGAATACAGTCATATTTAGGTGCAATTATCTCTAAACCTGCAATCAGGGGATAATGAAAATGCACATGTGATCCAAGATAGTTTACATGGTTTTATTGAAACTGTTACATACATTATAATTTTGCACTTTTATTTTACTCATTAATGATACTTAGATGTTAATGAAAACATACACCTTTTGGTAATAAATGCTAATCATAACTCATAGGGCTCTCGAGCCAGACTCATCAATGGTCCTTCGAACAGATGTATCGATGTATCAGTACGCTGGCACAATCGGCGAGCACGCCGTGCCGACCAGTGGATCACTCGCATGGCGGGGTCGTCACGACACTAACGACGCAATACGTAAACTATTGATAGTCTACATGTCTCTAGAGATACCGATAAAGAAATATACAAAGCTATCACATTAAATTAACACAAAAACAGTATATAAACATATTCATGTAATCTAAAAATTCCAAAACGAAAGGTATTGGAGCAACGCACAGCACTTTGAGTGTCCATCGCGTCACAGAGATAAAAATCACTAACTGATTGCACATAGAGGGCTGGGGCCGTCGCGGGATGCGCTCACGAAAGGTGGAAGGAGTGCTGGCCCTCTGAAGCGGCCAGGCGCAGTTTGGCGCGCATTACTTCGGGCGCGCTGTAGTCGGGAAGCTTCAGGTAGTTGACGCACGTCATCACAGAGGGAAGGTACTCGTCGGGGTCGAGCGACGACTCCAGCGACTTGCGCACCACCGTCAGCGGCGGGTTCAGGGACTTGAAGCCTGCAGGGAAGTAGATAATGTTAGCCTCCAACAGTAGCGGTATTTTTCAATATACTTGCATCTCGACAATTATGAGCTTATTATTGCATAGGTTGCATACCATATTTATAGAATGCTGAACAACCATAAGTTGTAAGCACATTGATCTCGATTTCCAGCTTTTTAGAAGCAGCTTGGCTTCGAATTTACAACAAAATATTTAAGTCAAAGTCAAATATTTTTATTCACTATAAAAACAAAACGTTTACTTAACGACTCCTCTGCCGCGACACAGATCTGTGTCCAACTTAGTATGGGCCACCTATACGTCAAAGCTGTTAGTTTCACAATTAATAGATTATGCAGAGAAGAAGCTAACAAAGAAACTCCACATTTATTCTTCTCAAAACAGGTTTGCTTAATTTTTCAGATTTTTCAACTTAAAGTTAAACTACACTAGATACAATCGTTCCTGTTGACATTATTTAAATACCAGACATCCTTGTCTTCCAAATAATCCTTAATATTATAATAGGCTTTTTTGCACAGAGTATGCTTAATACACTTTTTAAACTAGTATCGTGACTAGAAATAAATAATAATAATATTTATCTCAGCGCTTGAAATCGCCAATCCGCGGTGGGCGCGCGTGGTGATTAAGCCTATACTCTCTCCTTGAGAGAAGGCCTGTGCCCTACAGTGGGACGCATATACGCTGATTATGCTATGCTTATGCTAATATTTATCTCTTTCTTAGGTCACATTCTATTGCATTATACCTTATTGCTACTAGTTCATCAAACGTACCTCCGGTGGGCAAGCGCGGGCTGCCAGTGACAAACTGTAGGAACAGCCGTTGCTCCTCGCGCGAGTAGGAAGCAAGGATGTCGATGAGCATGCGGATGGCGCGCGACTCCGCCGTGAAGCCGTGGTCGGGCCGGATGGCCTCAGCCAGCATGCGCGGGTCCCAGCGCTGCTCGCGCCCGCCTAGGGAGAGGGGTCACGTTAATTTGGTCATGTTCACGCTCCGTCCACTCTCACGAGAGTGTACAATCGATATTTCGTTGACCTTTACATGCATGTCATGCATGTAGGTAGGTAGTATACTCAATTACATTATGGATACTGCAACAAAAATTAAAAGATCGATCGGGGTGCTGTCGGCTGTACTTCTGGGAGGTGTGGATTGGATACTTTATGTGAACAGCAAGATTAAAATATGCTTGTTTGCTTGCTTTTATAAGTAAGTTCAGTTCATGGGTTATTTTCATACTCGTTGAATGCTAGGTGAATGACATTTAGAGAGGTAAACAAGATAAACACACCTGGATATACGAAAGCAAGAACATATCAGACAGTCTTGGAGTTCGTGAAAACGCCTACATATAAGATGTATGTCTTATAAAGAAGATATAATTGTTTACCTGAAGGGCTGCCGCAGAAAACTTGCTCCAACTCCTCCGGGTAGAATATTTTGAGGTTGGCCAGTGGGAACACAGACTCGAACCCTTCCCTGAATGCCTCCATTTGTCTGCTTACACCTGTGAGAACAAACATTATCAAGGTTGTAAATGTTGTCTCAGCCTGACGAACTTACAGTTTAGACAGTGTAGATAATGTATGTTATAATATAACGCTATGTAAGAACAATATAACTTATAACACTATGTTCACTGTCTTGTTGAACATGTCTGGACTGATTAGTGGGGCTTGGAAGCACACCTTCTAACAATTTATTATGAACCTATCTAGAGGCTAAAAATTTCACCCATGCCGGGACTTGAACCAATATTCTTACAGCTTAATGATGAACACAGAGAACGAAAAAAATTACAATGCGGTCACAACTATGACACATTAAATTGCCAACTCACAGGTGTTGCCACCAGACACTCAGATTTAGACCAAAATCGACTTTACGAAAGTAGAAGCTGATAGAATGATACCTTCATAGAGCAGCCAGTGTGTGACGAGCCCGATGTAGTTGTGCAGATTGTGAGCGGTGACGGGCAGGTCGCGGCCGCCGCGGCGCAGCTCCGTGCAGCCGTCGCCCGGCAGGATGAAGTCCAGCCCTAGCTCTTCGATCGGGCACCCGTCTAGCTCCAGCCCGGAGATCTGCGGAGAAGCAACCGAGTTAGAGTCGAATGCCTTTTCAATTGAACATAAGTAAGTGGTTGCTAAGTTAATGTTTCTGGCCTATTTCCGACGGGTTGTACATTAAAGTAAAAAAGTATATATTTTGGAAATTGCCAAAAATGCTGAAATATGCCTAATGTGCAGTGAAATGGCGTATAAATACCAGTAAAACTCACGCAAAAGCCATGAGAATCAGTTTCCACTAGGAATCATCATACAACAATTTATAGTAAAATATTTTTTGTGATTTCACTCACATGTTCATGTCATGCATGGCGCATAGAACAGAACAGAAAATTTGCTACAAATAACTTTAGTAGCAACTTTTCCTTAGCAAGGGCTCACATTGTGGTGTCAGCAATGAAATTATGGATATTTTAAATATATGTTTGTGTGTTTGGTCTTTTAGTATTTGATATTTAGTGGTTGATAAAGAAAAGTCAGCTATCAATTAGCCAAAGTGCAATAAAAATAATACACCTGTTAACAGTAGATTGCTGGCAGCGTCTAAATTAGCATGGCCGAGGACAGAAACAAGTGGCATGTCTGGGGGGCAGCTTAGTCCGCACAGACGACGAGTAACCACAGACCAATCAGCCTCGCGAAGCAACTTGGTGTGAAGAAGAGAAGTGAAGAAGGACTTACCAGCAGCGCCCGCTGCAGCCACACCCGCGCGTCAGCGGCTATGGCCCGCGCGCGCTCGGCGACCGACGTACACACCAACGGTACAGTCGACAGCATGTCGATTTTTGTTGCAAACTCGCCCGTAAAGTAAATGAACAGAGTGCACGCGTGTAAAGGTTGATGTGCTGTCGACTGTAAACCCGCACCGGGATGTCCGCAGAACTTACCAGCAGCGCCCGCTGCTCGGGCGTCGTCGGCGGCGATGGCCCCGGCGCTATAGCAGGGCGTGCAGAGGGCACAGCGAGCGCGCCTCTCTCACCACCCACCTAGTACATAGCTACCGACGGACTTACCAGCAGCGCTCGCTGCTCGGGCGTGTGCCGCGCGTCGGCGGCGATGGCCCTGGCGCGCTCGGCGACGGCGTGCAGGCGGCACAGCGAGCGCCACAGCTCGGGCGACACGTGCCGCACATCGCTCAGTGACAGCCAGCGCGCCTCGCTCACCATCCAGCGGTACATCGCCACCGACACCGGGATGTCCACCTGCGGGACGGGAGCCACACTTGTGTAACTGCTCGGAATACGCTAAACCTGGGGCTTGTTATGGCACTGCTATTTAAAGAAAGGCACGGAAAAAGGTAATATGGGTGTCCCACTACAGAGCAAAGGCCTCCCTCCTTTTAAACCAAGATTTTCGGTCATCTGCCACGTCTGACCACTCCCGGCAAGAATTTGTCGAGACAAATTATTCCTTGATCGAATATATTTGTATTAAAATTGATTAATTTTTACGTGCATATAGAAACTTCGTACCATCCCCAGAAATTTACTTTTTTTTTCTTGAAGATCCAAAATGTTGCCATTTTTTACTATTGGAACGATTTTTTTTCGAATCACCGTAGGGTCTAGAAATTACAAGCAGAGCTTTTTGTCCATTTTTGCTCCAATTACTTCGCAACTCTGCCTTGAACAACATTTCGACCTCGGGCAGAGAAGAGGCCTATATCCAGCATCGGACTGGATAGATAGATTGACAAACGCAACAAGGTTCAAATCGCAACTCACCATCCTCGAGTCCATCACAGCCTTAGCCATGAACTTGCCAAGGAAGCGGAACTTGGCCTTGACCCGCGACAGATGCGAGGCGCGCGCGTTCCTGCCGATGGCCTGCGGGAACAGACCGCACGGCCACGTGACGTAAGTAGCATCAGGCGCCGGCGACGGTATCGAGGTTTCTTTTTCTAGCTCCGACGGCTCAGCGCTCCGGTCTTCGTTCAGGTTCAACGCGTCGCGGACGGACGAGGCGAGCCGCGCGGTCGCGTCGGACGGGTCCGCGACGACCGGTTGACTCTTGACTATTTCCCCGCCAAACGACGTGGGCTTCTGCTTGAAATTCTCGCTCCCGTGCCAGAGATCCAGGTCGGCGCGCTGAAGCTCCTGCGAGACCAGCGCGTAAAATTCGAGCGTGGGCCCGAGGCCGGTGCCGACCTCGTTCTCGTACTGTATTTCTAGTAAAGCTTTGGAGTGTGCGAACTCGTGCATGACGTGTTCGGCTTGGCGGAGGACGTTATGTCGCTGTACGGTGCGCTTGCGCCGGTCGAGCCGCGGAGCCACTCGCTCCGAGTCGGCGCCGCCCGCGCCCGCGCCGCCCGCCGCACCCCCCCTCTCCCCTCCCGTCTCTATGAGCCGCTGCAGCGCGCGGTCGCGGTCGAAGGACACCACGTAGAAGAGAAGGTGCCGGCACTCGAAGGGGAATATGAACGGGCACGCGTAGGCGATCCGCTTGAGCCACGGCGGAAGGTTGCCCGTCATTATGACGAGAGGGTCTTGCAGTTGACGACTAGCTTTGGCGGCCAGCTGGAAGAGAGGAGATAGGGTTAGGTTGTGGGCAGATTACACTGTTAATCAGTTGCCGCCGGGGTTCAAATATCCGTAAATAATTGACGAACGTAAATTATAACATTCTTTGTATGACATCCCTGTTTACCGACCCGTGCGGTATAGGAGGAATCGCTGAAAAAATGTAGGAGCCCAATTCCCGGACGAATTCAGATTACGATATCACAATGGCCTAAAATATTTCAGCGCGGTTGAATCCAGATGCAGGCGAGAAATATGAAACATCGTCGACTTTGACGCGATCTATTTTTTCGGCTCATTATTCTTAACACAGAACAATAGAAACTAAACGCCTGATAATAGACGAGATTCTGCCGCCATGTCTGCAGCCACGGGTCAGATGACACGTCCTAGATTTCAGGAGTCGATAGAGGGGGTCCACTCACTTTGGCGTTGATGAAGTCGGCGTTGTGTATGAGCGGTCGCTGGTCAGGCAGACACACGGCGCGGTACAGGGTGTGCCAGTGGCGCGAGATCGCGTGTAGGGCCCTGAGCACCCCCAGAGCGGGGAGGGACGCGTCCTTGATCTCCCCTCCGTTGGGCGGCAGTAGCGGCGAGCGCAGCACTGACACGAGCGGCGACTCGCGGACCGGGAATATGCCCTCTGGGGACGGAAGAGGCTTCTTGTAAAAAAACTCATAAAAAAAATAAAACACTTAAAAATACGCCGGTGGACATCGTAGGATACCTGATTATGTATGCTACGACGTCAGCCAGCGTATTTTTAGGCCAACTCCTGATATAAAATCCTCAATGGCCCTGATCTGGGTGTTTTTCCACGTTTGTGATGCCTGGTTATCATAGTATATCCTAGTGTGGCTTTAGGACAAGTAATTGCGCTGCATGGAAGTTACTAAAACATGGCAAAATTAGACGTGTTAAATAAATAAACAATTCTTAATAATCTGAACCATGCCAGACGTGTTGGATTATGCCAGTTAAAGGGCATAAAAAAATATCACAGATTGGGAATGGACATCACATTTAAGTCTGTGTAACTTGAAATCATGCATTAGTTGATATAATAACTGTATTTTAGAGTATTTTGAGCATGCAACAACGTAAGGGTAGTTAGTTAGTGCTGAGATCTCTGCACTTAGTCTTGAACTCGTAGTAAGGCCATTGATATGTTGCAATGCAACATACGGCTATGAAATCACTGCAACCAGCTACCGTATCTTTAGGAGCTAAGTCAGGGTGTACAGGATTAAAGGAAAGGAAGAACTAATCATACAGTACTGAAGTAAGAACTGCTTTAATCCAGGTTGAAATCAGTGAAAGAATGCAGATGAAAATTAAAAAAAAAAATCATAGAACATACTTTTCTAAAAAGTTTCCACTCAACGCATGTGTAGTTTTTCCATTTAACTCGCAATTTTTACGGGTTCTATTTTAATTGAAATTAAACGTCGGTGCAGTGTAGAGGGTAGATCGTGCAGCACGTACCATTCCAGAGCTGGTCGGGCTTGCGGCGCGCCGACACCTTGGTGGGCTGGCCCTTGCCCTTACGGGAGGCGCCCGCCTCGGCGCGCGGCGGCTCGCCGGCCTCCACCGCGCGGTAGTATATCGTGTGCGTCTGCACCCAGATGCCCGCGTTCGCTGTACGGGGGACCGTTCATTCATTAATTTCTTTATTGTATTATATTAGTTATTACCTAACATATGCAGGAATTAATTGGTGCAACGTGACATCTGAATGTCTTATTGTCGTTCGTTACAGTGTAATGGTGTTATTTAAAAAAACACGATTCCTCTATTACGAGTACACTCCTGAATCGCTGTTCTTTGGTCAAGTCTTTCCGTATACTACACACTATTGAGGAACTGTATTAGAGGAGATTTTCGGAATAGTGTTTGTTTGAATAAATAACAGTACACCTGGACTTCAAAGCAATAGGTTCAGATTTTAGTTGGTCGATAGGCGGGTCCACACAGACGTGCCTCGGCCGAGGCAAGTGCGCGCGCCGCCGCGGACGAGCGCCCGAGCGACCGAGTTACCCAGAGTTGGCTTTTTGTTTTGCTCAAAGGCACCTCAGTCGTTTGGCGCACGCACTCTAGACGCACGCGTTTTGTTTCGTGGCGCTCTCGATCATATCGTTTGAAATTAATATCTCTCTATGGTAAAAACCTATTTATTGTCCTCAGCACTAACCCGTGCAACAAAAAGAATATAATCTCTCTATGGTCCTTACACCTGGCTATGGAACGCAAGTGATCCTAATTATACAAACATCAATCAAATCTCGGTACAGTTCGTTTCCATTATTTAATCTGTTTTTGTATAACATCTGACTACAATTTTGTCTTCGTTTATTTTCTTTTGTCTTCTCACTTTTATAATCTTATAAGGATAGAAGAACGTGTGGTGCCATGATGTCTTAAATCTCATCTGAACGAACTAGCAAACGGCTCGGCCATGCCGCGCGCAGCAGCCTCGCGATGACACCGAGGCCGCCAAACTCATTCGGGGACAGTTACCTCGCGCGGCAAATGCCTCGCGAGGTTGCTCGCTATGTGTGGACCCGCCTAATAATAGAACAACAATTGGACTGATTTATTTTACCAACAGTTTCATCTCAAGGTGTGTTAGTTTACCTAGCGGGGTCTCGGTATCGGTGTCAGCATCGGCCTGCTCGCCGAACTGCCGCACGGCCTGGTACACAGTCATGTTGTAAGGCAGCACCGTCTCGCCGATCAGGAACTCCAGCTTGTGCTCCGCACTGCCAATGGGAATTACCAGTGTTACAATTACGGCGTCGCGAAGTTAGAGTGGGAAAGATGTCCTTGCCTGGTTAGTTTGGAGCCAGGACAAACACAATCAGTTGCAAGTGCAAGTTATTATTATTATTATTATAAAGATTGATTGGGAGAGAAAGAAACGCATGTATATTTCATTTCATTCATTAGTGAGGGGTAGGCTTGAAAGTACCCGTAACCGACGTGCATGCTGAAGCGAAAGAGGGTTGTCTGGCTCACTCGTGGCGAGTGACAAACTCTGGTCTCTATCTATACCTCCGGGATACAGGCGTGAGTCTGGATGTAACAAAACTACTTGGTCCATGCCTATTTTTTATATGTCAACGCGGCTTTACCAAGCAGTGAGTTCGATATAATGATCTCTAACTAGCGCTATCATTTAGATAGTTATAAACATAGACGTCTAACTAGCGCATGGCGCACTGAATAAACCAATCATAGAGTGATTTACTATGCAGAACATCTTACGCTCATTTTATTGGTAAAGACGAATCGAAAGGACTGGGGCCGTTTTTGAGTGTGAATTTTGTAGGAAGAAATACTTTCTGTTTTTTTATTCACAGGATTTATCACTTCGTCACATTTTTCGTAAATTGAAACTTATTTCACTTCATTCAGCTTTTGTCTACATGTAAACACACTGTTGATAGAAATCATTAATATACGTAAAGCAATGATGTCTATCAAGAGTATCAAGTTTGCTCGTCCTAGGTCATTCATTCAAGAAATATCATTATAAAATTTTGAATTTTATACTATTTCAATAAATTATTTATACCCAAAATCTGAATGGCATGCAATATACAATTCCCCACCCTATACCTAGTAGGATAGTTTACTCACTCAGTCGGCTGGTGTTGAGGCATCGTGGCCAAAGCGTCCTCTACATCGTCGTCGGAAGCGGCTTCCTCGTCCGAGTGTATCGCCGCCGACGAGCCGTCGCGAGATCGAGTCGTGGCGTAACCACGCTGAGCTAAATATCTGTCGAGGAATTTGTCTGTTATCGATGGTGTGCATGGGTTGTTTTTCTATGTGATTATGTGAACAGAGTAGCAGTGATGAACGTTTCTTGGTGATTAACCCCATACTGTCTCTCTCAGAGAGAACGTCTGAATGTAAATGAATGTTTCAAAAATGTTTTATTGAACTGGTGAGCGCTTGTGAAGGGTTATTCTTTATATCATTCTACTTATCAATGGTTTTTTATTACTATTATAGGACCAACCAAGGTTACAATGTTCTTTATCAAGTCCCGTTATCTTCTCGATTTTCATTACAGCCACCAGCCGACTACATCCAAAGAAATAACTATCAGCTGTTCCATTCTAAAGTTATCACCCACGACGACCACATGTAAGCCCAAATTTTCGGAAAGATGAATAGATGAATAGTAGTATAGAAAGAATTTTCAGTAGAAATCGTTTTGTGCAATGAGTGGAATGTGATACATAGGCTAAAGACTCGAGATAATGGTTCTTACCTTTCTATGGCTTGCACTAAAGCTAAGGGGTCTATCCGCACTACACCGCCTTTCCACTGTTTGAGATTGGTGCAGTTTGGATGACGTTTGAGATCACACTGAAACAGATAAACGCAAATTAGTGGTTCCCATTGTTGTCACCGATAAATATCTCACAGTTCGTAGAAAATCGACTAAAGTTAGCCAAATAGCTGTAATAAAGAGTCAAATCTTCATCTGGCAAAACCAACAGAGAAGACACCTTCCTAAATTAACTACAGTTTAATTATTTGTAACTAGGTTTATATCAACAGAGATAATATCAAAAAAGAGCAAAGTTTGAGACATTTTCTGATTAATAATGTCACCACTTTAGTTACAAGATGTTCTAAGAATTCAATTATGTTTTTGCTGTGCCCGAGAGGCACAGACAATAGCTTACACTAAAAACCATAAACCGAGAGACTAGTTTGATAACAAAGTGACAGAAAAAGGGTTACCAGGGTTAGACAAAATTAAATAGTGACGTAGTCGACATCGATAATCAATATCGACTAAACTATGTGGTTTGCTAAGTTGTAAAAATTGGCGAATCTTATAAAATTAATCCTCACAAAAGATGAGTTTTATAAGCTTCTTAACTACCACTTTAGACTCCAGAAAACATACAAACGTTTCTCTCGCAATTTTCGTCAATCCAAGTTTCTCACCTGCTCGCTCATCAGTTCTAGTCTGTAGAATCCAGAGAATTTACCTGCAGTAGACACGCCTCCCCGAAATATGGTACATACATGGCACTTTTTAAATTAATTTCATTAGGCCATCGACAAAAGCCGAATTTTTAAAATGACGATAACAACCGCACTAGCCTGACTATAGCAACACTTGTGCAAATGAACTATCAAACTAGTCTCTCGGTTTATGGATTATAGTTTAGTAATAGGGTCCCTTATCCTTTGGGTACGGAGCCCTAAAAGTATAGGCTAGATTAACCCCCGGTTTCTCGTACGCTAACAAGCTGTTAATCTACTGTTAACAGCCGTCAGTGTTTTTTTTTGTATGTACTTTGGTGAATTGACAGCTGTTAACAGTAGATTAACAGCGTGTTAGTGTAGGAGAAACTGGGGGGTAAGAGTATCGAGTAGTTACCATGAGCTGGTGGGTGTTGAAGAACTTGAGCGCGCTGGTGGCGGGCCGCGCAGGCAGGTCGTGCACGCGCACGGGGAACTGCTCCAGCTGCGACACGCACGCGTTCACCTTGCCCACCAGCGCCGCTAGCGCCGTGCACGCCGAGCCCGCCCACCCGCCGCCGGCCACCCACTCGCTGCAGCTGACGGACAAACACCCACACCTTGTTAACAATGCCGCTGAGCCGCTACCTTGTTTAGATATTATGGCTTCTTATTTGCAAAAACAACCCATAGTGGTACAAAGCAGCAACAGTAATATTTCGCTGGCATTTACTCTTGTTTGTCCTAAGCCTTTCGTTTTAAGTTTAGCTTTGAGTAGTGAAAGAAACTAAATTATTACAAACGCGAAAGTTTGTATGTATGGATGGATGTTTGTTACTCTTTCAAGCAAAAACGGCTGCACGAATTCGGATGAAATTTCGCACAGATATAGATTATAGTCTGGATTAGCACATAGGCTATTTTTTATCCCGGAAAAATATACATCAAAATTACCACACGAACGAAGTCGCCGGCAACAGCTAGTATACTATAATAAGAATGGCAAACTAAACGACGTTATCGAAGCAGATTGTAAAATATTGGAAGCCTAACAAAACAATATCAACTAAAAATGTATATATATACATTTACATCCTGGAAGAAATACTGCGTCCACCCCCAAAAAATCCCATAGTAATACTGAGTCCACCGACTTACTGCGTCCGATATACGGACGCAAGATTGTTTTCCTTCAAAATTTGCCAGAACATAGCTATTATTTCTAGCTATCTATAGGCAAAAAGTTGGCCGGACGCAATTTTTTTTGGAAAGTGTCTGGAAGAGTTTATTGAGGTTCACCGATTTGCCGCTAGAGGCGCTGATCTGCCGTATATTTTTTTGGCGAATATTTTTGTACATTTTACCGCCTCTCCCACGTCCGTGCCTAATTTGTGCGCAACGTTGCCACTTCGCGCGGCAGTGGAATCGCGACGTTGCCGCTCGTGTGCGGTTAGTACTGCGAGTACTGCGACGCGACACCGTTTGTTTATTTATGTTTCTTTTCACTTTGCGCGTGGACTTTGCGGACGCATAATTACCGCTGTGATTATCGAAAAGAAACTACTTGTTAGTTTAAAACTTTACTTTGATAAACCAAACAACATTGATGTCTTATATCTTACTATCATATATGGAAAAATCCGGCCTTGTGAAAGTGACTACTTGTTTATTCTATCAATGATAATTTTTCTATATGTAACGGGGGTTCAAATTACTTTGATTTGGTAATTTGGGGGTTACTTATAAAACAGAATCTATGGATTAGGTTAAGCCACATTGCTGTCTCTTACTGTCATATGAAACATCACTGTCACGCGATAGTGACAACAGTGTGGTTTAACTTAGTTCATGGATTAACTTTTTTATTAGCAAGGGGGTTGGTGTATCCAGGTTGACTTAGGCTGACATTCAGAGACGAAAATTAAGCAAAGACTGTCTTAGAAATGTCAACATCACGTACATTTTGACATTTCTGAGACCGGTCTTAGCTTAGGTTTTTTTAGAGTACCTATACAGGTTGTTCGGTAGAGACAGCTTGTAACTTTTTTGTTTGTGGTTGTAATTGTACAAAATAAGTTTTGACCAGATTCAGTTGTCGAAAATAAAGAGTGACTTCATTCAATTTGTGCCAATTAAATTATTTTAGACAACTGTATGCATCAGGGATCTGGTCAAATCTTATTTTGTACAATTACAACCACAAACAAAAAAGTTACAATGCACTTTAATGCAATGGATTTTATTTAAAAAACAGTTTTTGTTTGTTACCTCAGTAATTAAGGCATTAAGAAAAAAAAACATGTACCCCAATTTGTTTTGTCGCTTCCTCTACCGAACAACCTGTATACATAAAACATCATAAAACTGATTAGTGTACACATATAAAAAATCATAAAACTTCACGAAGAATTGAGAACCTCCTTAAGTCGGTTAAAAATAAAAACAAACTATATTAAGAGGCTAGGGGATCACGTGACCGTCAACGTTTTCTCTATACAAATGTTTTGTCCCTCTAGAGCTATCGTTTTCTTTTCATAAAATCTAGGACTGCAATTGTGCATGTCCTGTCAGTAATCCTAGATTTCATGAAAAAGAATAATGATTGCTTTTAGCCAGAGGTATTATCCAGAAAGAAAACAGGACTTCGTTTGTATGGAGTGAGCGTTTACCGTTTTTACCCTCTTAAGGTGCCTATAGCTTGAACAACAGCGCCACTTGCGAAGAAAATTTGCTTCTCCTAAAGACATAAATTCTTCTTCTTCTTATCGAGTCGATGAAACAAGCCAAAGCAATAATGTGCTGCAAGCGGTGACCAAAATTAGCCACAGAAATACTTTTGATTACGCCTCAACACACTTATTGATTTTGCTTGTTCAAAGTTTACTTATTAATAAATGCACCTATTTGTCCCTACCTATTTGGGTCGGGTTAATTTTTTTATGCATGTGTTTAAAATACATATTTCTATAATGAAGCATGTGTTGAACTGTCTAGACACATTGTAGTAGCCATATACAGGCCCCATACCAGCGATTACAGTTCATTTGAATCAATATTAGAGGATGTTTTGAAGGTAGCCTCTAGCAGTAATAAGAAAGTCATAGTCGGTGGTGACTTCAATATCGACTTATTGGTAGACTCGGCTTTAAATACCAAATTGACAATAATTTTCAAGTCGTTTAATTTAGTAAATATTTTCTTGGAGCCTTCTAGAATAACCGAAACTACTGCCACCTGCATAGATAATGTTTACTGCGATTGCGACTTTTCAGATAATTCTACAGTAAATTGTTTGAAGTCAGACCACAGTGGTCAAATTGTTCATTTTGAAATAGATAGAAAAACGCAGAACAGGTTATCCTCTGCCGGCCCGTAACAAGTAAAAAATTAGAGTCATCTAAAGTAGACCTTGAAAGTAGCATAAAAACTCAAGAAAATTACCAAAATGCTAATGCTCATTATGTAGACTTTTTCAAAGTCGTGTCGGGTAGTTTTGAAAAAGTTTTTAAATTGTGGCAGCTAACAAATAATGAGAATAAAGTAGGATTTAGTGAATGGGCAACCTCGGGTATCCGGAAAAGTAGAGACACACTTTATGAACTGTATGACAAAAAGACTTATACATATGACACCAAATTCATACAGCACGTCAAAAAATATTCCAAATTTTTTAAGGCCGTCTGCCATAAGGCATTTAGCATTTAGATCATATAAAGAATAAAATCTTACAGTCACCGAATAAAATTAAAACAATTTGGACAATAATAAATAGAAAAACGGGTAAAACAAAATTAGGAGACCGAGATATTTCGCTTAAGATTGATGACAAAATAATAACGACAAATGAAGATATCGCTGCAGCATTTGAACAGTTCTTCACTAATGTTCCAATCATGACTACAGCTCCGTTAGACTCGTCACCTGATCGTGCAACAACATTACTAAAAGACCATGTCTCCTCGTGCGAACACGGTTTCTCATTTAGTTACATTGAGCCCCAAAACGTTCTTAAAAAAATTTAAATTATTGAATCTTAAAAAAACCGAGGATTTGTGGGGTATGTCAGTAGAAATTGTTAGTTCAGTGATCCATGTCCTAGCTTTACCGTTAGCAAAAATTTTCAATAAATGTGTAGATGAGGGAGTATTTCCGGACCTCATGAAATATAGTAGACTAGTACCCTTATTTAAAAGCGGTGATAAACACGATCCAACCAATTTTAGGCCCGTCTCAGTACTACCAGTATTAAGTAAAATATTTGAGAAGATCATCTTAGATCAATTACTTACGCATTTCAATAATTACCAACTCTTTCATAGCCAGCAATTTGGTTTTACTAAAGGGCGGAATACAACAGACGCCGGAGTTATGTTACTTAAACATATTTTCAGCGCGTGGGAGGATCGCAAGGATGCAGTAGGCATATTTTGAGATTTATCAAAAGCATTTGATTGTGTAGACGACGAAACGCTACTCCTAAAGTTAAAACACTACGGAATTAAGGGTGCAGGTTTAGATCTTTTAAGATCGTATTTAGAAGGAAGGGTCCAAAAAGCAGACGTAAATCGTATTAAATCCTCGGGTTCACTTGTAAAAATAGGAGTCCCGCAGCGATCTATCTTAGGGCCGCTCCTTTTCCTAGTCTATATAAATGATTTACCGTTTATGGTACAAAAAATGTCTGAGATAGTGTTATTTGCTGATGACACGTCACTTATTTTTAAAATAAGGAGACAAGAAAATAATCTTGACGATGCAAATAATGCTCTCTCGCAAGTACTAGATTGGTTCGCAGCAAATAATCTGCTGCTAAATTCTAAAAAGACAAAATGTATAAAGTTTTCCTTACCTAACGTACGAGTAGTTGAGAACAACATAGTAATTGGACATGAAAAATTAGAATTTGTAGATGATACTGTATTTCTGGGCATCACAAACGATGCAACTACAATGGGGTCCACATATTGTAAAATTAGCACACAGACTTAGCTCTGCAGCATATGCAGTGAAAAGAATTACAGAACTCACTGACGTTGCAACTGCTAGGCTTGTTTATTTTAGTTACTTCCATAGTATTATGTCCTACGGCATACTACTGTGGGGTCGGGCAGCAGACATTGAGACGATCTTTATCTTGCAGAAGAGAGCCATCCGATGTATTTACAAGTTAGGTAGTAGGGATTCGCTAAGAGATTTCTTTAAAGAAACCAACATCTTAACAGTTGCATGTCAATACATTTAAAATATTATGAAAATGTTTGAAAATATTATGTACGTTAGAAAAAATATCAGACTTCGAAAATGTTGGTGGCCACCATAATGTTAATAATAGAAATAAACATAAATTGTCATTTCCACTATTTAGACTTGCAAAAGTTAACAAATCCTTTACTGTATAAGGTTCTACGACAAAATTCCTCAAGATATATTAGAGTTACCACCAACGCGATTTAAAAAATGTGTTAAGCGCATTTTGTGCAAAAAGGCTTACTATAACATCAAGGATTATTTAGAAGACAAAGATGTTTGGCATTAAACAGTAGTATTTAAAGGACGATTGTGACTAGTGTTCAACACATTCATGACTAATATTTTAAGTTGAAAACTCTGTTAATTAAGTTAAAACATTGAAAAGAATAAATGTGGAGTTTCTTTGTTAGCTTCTTCTCCACATAATCCATTTATTGTGAAACTAACAACTTTGACGTTCATTAAGTAAACATTCTGTTTTTACAATGAATAAAAATATTTGAATTGAATTGAATTGGCACCAAATTCAAAATGGATGCATGAAGTATACCAGATTAAATTTTATTAAACAGTTGTATATTAGAGGACGCGCACTTAATCGTTATTTCTATAGACGTAATAAGAGTATCATTATGGTTCATAATATACAAAAAATATACACCCGGACGCAGAAATGTAAATGACGCAATAAGTATAGCGTTATGACTGGATTTTGAATATCCACAGTTGTACTCTTATCGAAAAAATAAGTTGACCACGATCATTAGATGAGATAGATAAGCCAATATACATCGAGATATTGCTCCTAAACCCACGGGAAGTGGTGGACGCCATAAGTCGGGTTTTCGGACGGACGCAGTATCGAGTATCAGTATCAGTACGAAAACATAGCACACATATGAATATATATATATATATTCATATGTGTGCTATGTTTTCGTATAACTCCGTCGAATCTTAAAAATTGTCCTCAGCATGGGTTAGTGCAACAAAAAGAATAAAAACTTAACCGATTTCGAAAATTCTTTTTTTGTTCGAATAGATATAACGTCCCATTGGTACCATTTTAATTTCGTGAAGATCTGATGAAGACTTTCAGAGATGGAGAACGGAACTCTTCAATGGACAGCAGTAAATAGGGCCTAGTGAGGCCCATCCTTTAGTAATATCCGTATGTTTCGTAAAATAGCGTAAAAGTAGTCAAAAGTTAAGTTGGTGATGTTTTGCTGAAGACTTTCGGAGATGGAAATTGAGGACATCAAATTTTAAAGCAACGAATTAAGTAGGGTAAATTATGGTTATAAGGGACTTCTTTATTTTTCTCCCGTTCCCCCAGTAAAAATAAAAAAAATTAAATAAAAAGTAAAAACGGACTCCGAAACACTATTCGATAAGACTGCCAGTTGTATACTACGTAACTTAGATGAAAGAAATTCAAGTTGTCACAGAAACACAGAATAGAAAAGTAGGTCAACAAAACAATCGTGAAGAGAACATTCGGGGAAGGCAGCCGGGTACCATATAAAAATGTATGGCACCCTGCCACCTCCGACTCCAAACGCTTCAGGCGCTTTCGTGATAACAAAAAAGGGCTCCAACTCAGTATACTTTACTAGTGTGTGCTATGGATAGCATAAAGAATCAAACACACCAACGTGGCGGCGGCGGCGGTCCATACAAAATAATACCGCAGTAAATGATTTACGTATGGACCGCCACCGCGTTGGTTTGTATCATCCTTTACACCCGCATAACTGATTTTCAGTTGGGACTACATGAATTTTTTTTAGGTATTTAAGAAATTTCATGAACCTTTTATAAATGTGTAATAAAGAGTTCTAATCTAATTTAATCAACGCAGTGGACGAGTACGGGCCGACTGATTGATTGACTCACTCTGGCACGAGCGGCATGTCAGCGAACACGTGCAGGAAGAGCCGCAGCCGCTGTTCACACGCCGCCTGCTCGGCCTCCAGGTCGCGCTCGCCCTCCGCCGGGGCCTCGCCCTCGGCCTCCGCACCCGTCAGGAATTGGAGCAAGGCGCCAAGCACCCCGGAGTGGTTCACCTGGAAGGAAGGTACGTTCGTCAGGTGGAAATTATTATTATTATTAAGTGAATAAGTAATTTAATATTAATTAATTCATTTATTTAGTGTGTCCCGCCGCTGGTGGAGCGCGGATATTTCAATATTTCTATTTTTTTATGCGGTCCGCATTGAACAACACGAAAAAACAAAAAACGTTTCGGCTTTTCTTATTTTTTTGATAATGTTACTGATCTCATGGTTAGTAGTACCTTTTTTGCAGTTTGTTTATGTTAACAACTTTATATATATTTTATTTTATAATCAATTGGATACCGACAAAACCTGCAGGTGCTGAATTTTGCAATGGTTTTTTTTTTTGTTTGCAATGTGCAGTTTTAATTTTTTTGTTCAATAACCAGCTAGTATCCACAACGTAAGGTTGAGTACAATGTGCAAGGGCCAAGCTCCGTGCATCACTGCGTGTGCATACATTGCATTGTAGAGCACACTCTTACCGCTTGCTAGTCGGCTGTACCCAACACACACTACTAAATTACTAAAACAGTGTATTTCTGTGAAGTTACAAACAACTGCTATGAAGAGAGAAACTACAGACCGCACAAATGAAAACAACTATTGGCATCTTCACATTCCTGAATAAACAGCCAAAAAACCGACCAAGCGCGTGTCGGACTCGTGCACGAAGGGTTCGGTACCATTATCTATACAACATTAGACACAAAGATCGAGAAAAAACATCCAAAAATCATGTTTGTCGTATGGGAGCCCCCGTTAAATATTTATTTTAATTTATTTTTGAAGCCAATATAGAACTAAATATTCTGTGAATATTTCAAGCGCCCACCTATTGCCGTTATTAATATCGAGCAAAAAACGGCAAATAATGACGTTAAATATTTATTTTATTCTGTTTTTAGTATTTGTTGTCATAGCGGCAACAGAAATACATCATCTGTGAAAATTTCAACTGCCTAGGTATCACGGTTCACGGGATGCAGCCTGGTGACAGACAGCCAGACACACAGACAGACGGACAGGGGAGTCTTAGTAATAGGGTCCATTACCCCCTTGGGTACGGAACCGTAAAAACTGTTAGCATCTACAATAAAGAGCAAAAGCAAAAACGCCTAGGAACCTCGAAGGGCGAAAGGTCGTGCGCGGCGAGCGTGTCCCGCAGCTGCTGCAGGGCGGCACGCTGCCGCGGCGCGTGCGGCAGCGCGGCGGCCAGCGCGCCCAGCTGCTGCAGCGCGCCGCCGCCGCCGCCCAGCGCGCCCCACTCGCGCTGCAGCCGCCCCGCCGTCCACACGATCCACGAGCGGACCTTCTCCCTGAGGGTGCGAACACGCCTACTTAGTGCGACAGAATGCTTATTAGTAACACATACATTTTACCTCACATACAGACACTTTCTCGTTTGATTAGTATAGAACCACATACAAGAACCTTGAAAGAATTAACTAATAATATGTAAAACATAAGAACATAGAATAAATAATATTGAAAATAAAATAAATAACTGTAAAACATAACAACATCGATAATTGGCACAATCCATCTGGTGGCATAAATGGAAAATAAGATCATGGTCGAACACTGTCTCCTGAAATACAGGTTTACACCTAGCTTTGGAGACAGAGTCAAACTTTGTAATACCTCAAACCACCACGGTGATTGTAAACTCAGGATGTACCTACTTAATTGTAATTTCCGTAATATTAGCAATATATTATTTTTACCTTCTAAATAAGTTTTCAATATATTAGTGTTAACTCTAATGTGGCGAGAAATAAACATTTCATTTCATTAGTTCATTCCGCCAAACTAACTACTACTATAGACAAAGATTTATGTGAAGTCTTTAAAATTAAAAATGTCACTACGAAAATTTCACAAAATTGACATTGCAGGTTTTCCCCGTAACATTCATGTGCATGCGGCGTGATAATGAAAGATCCCTGGTACCTGGTACGCGGCCCCTGTGCTTCGCCACATGTGTGCACTCACTTATTCTGCAAGGAAAGAACTAGCGCATAGTCGAGGTCCAAGCATGAACATGGTGCAGTGGTCGTGTACTCACTTGTTCTGCACGGAGAGCGCGTGCGGCGGCCGTGTACTTACTTGTTCTGCACGGAGAGCGCGTGCGGCGGCCGTGTACTTACTTGTTCTGCACGGAGAGCGCGTGCGGCGGCCGTGTACTTACTTGTTCTGCACGGAGAGCGCGTGCGGCGGCCGTGTACTTACTTGTTCTGCACGGAGAGCGCGTGCGGCGGCCGTGTACTTACTTGTTCTGCACGGAGAGCGCGTGCGGCGGCCGTGTACTTACTTGTTCTGCACGGAGAGCGCGTGCGGCGGCCGTGTACTTACTTGTTCTGCACGGAGAGCGCGTGCGGCGGCCGTGTACTCACTTGTTCTGCACGGAGAGCGCGTGCGGCGGCCGTGTACTTACTTGTTCTGCACGGAGAGCGCGTGCGGCGGCCGTGTACTTACTTGTTCTGCACGGAGAGCGCGTGCGGCGGCCGTGTACTTACTTGTTCTGCACGGAGAGCGCGTGCGGCGGCCGTGTACTTACTTGTTCTGCACGGAGAGCGCGGGCGCGTGCGGCGCGTGGTGGGCCGCGGCGTCCTTGTGCGGCGGCGCGCGTCCCCAGCGCGAGGGGTGCAGCGAGGACAGGAACGACGACGTCTTGCTAGCGCCGCCCGCGCGCGAGCTCGAGCGGCCCGCGGGCGCCGATGCCGGCGGCGCGCCCGCCGCTGCTGGGGAGGGGGTCGGAGTTAGCGTACTTTGTAAAGGATGGATAACATAAGATAATTTATTTAAGCGAAGAGTTCACAATAATGATTACGGCTGCTGTTACGTCTAGCATCAGTGTCGCTCATTCATTGAGTTTAATAATTGATAATAAAATTATGTCAGATATAACAGCAGTCACGGATCCCCTTAATACATTAAATAACACCACACACAGGCAGTTCTCACGTGGAAACATGCTGTCTCGCTCGCTCAATTTAATAATTACAGTAATTGTAATAAAATTAGATTAGATTAATACTCTTTTCACTCCATCTGCTCGAAATGATGCATTTTGATGCCCAAATTTAGGACCCAAAACACGCTATTCTTGTTCAAGCTAAGATGCATCAAAGTAAATATACTCAAAATTGAGTTTTGAATATATTTACCTTTAGGTACCTTTAAGTAAATAGACTCAAAATCCAATTTTGAATTTATATACTAATGCACTCATTTACTAAGAAGTCGGACTTATCTTTCACTCTTGAGGATTCGTCCTATATCTATTTCGCTACAACCCAAGCAATAAGTTTTAAAACCCAGTTTGGAACTACTTACTGAACTACCAAACTCTTTGCTGCAAAACTTTTAAGTACCTATTTGTCAAATATTTAAAATTGGAACGCAAGTTTTTTTTTCTATACAAAAAATCAAATTGGCGCGCTTTTTTTTTGTCTATTTTCACTTATTTTCTCGAAAAAATGTCGTCAAGCGATGGTGATAGCGTCTTCTTATCACCAGAATATATAAAAAAACAGGCAACACAAGCAATTCAAAACCTCCTGCCAGAAGTTACATTTGAGTGGTATGTAAGTGTTATTTTTTATTTCATTCCTCTCAGATGGTAGTGAAAAGCAGTGTTCTACACGGGCGCAAATCATTTTTGGTCTCAGTAGTGTTGAAACCCTCGCTCCTTCAGCTCGCCTCAGTTCGCAAATTGCGAACATTCCAGGCGAATGTTTCTTATCCTGTACTAATTTTTCGATTAAGAAAATTTGATTCCAAAATCGATAGTTTTGGAAACAACTGTCCTTTTTAAAAACTACCTCAGGGCACACTTATCAAAACTTTACTCATATTATAAGATCATCATCATTCAGCCACAAGAAGTCCACTGCTGGACATAGGCCTCCTCCATGGATTTCCAAAAAGACCGGTTGCCACTTGGATGAGGTCCATCTTGTGGCTGGTCGTCCTACGCTGCGCGTGCCGATATGTGGTCTCTATTCGAGAACTTTTCGGCCCCATCGGCCATCAGTTCTGCGTGCTATGCGCCCCGCCTACTGCCACTTCAACTTACTAATCCGCTGGGCTATGTCGACGACTTTCGTTCGTCTACGAATCTCATCATTTCTGATTCGATCTCGTAGAGAAATTCCGAGCATAACCCTTTCCATAGCTCGTTGCGTGACCTTTAGCTTTCTTTTGAGGCCCCTAGTGAGAGACCATGTTTCAGTGCCATAAGTCATCACTGGTAACACACACTGGTTGTTTAATTTTGTCTTGAGCGATTGAGGTATATTAGATGAAAAGACTTTTCTTAGTTTCCCGAATGCTGCCCAGCCGAGTTGGACTCGACGATTGACCTCTTTCACGAAGTTGGACCGGCCTAGTTGGACTGTTTGTCCTAAGTAGACGTATTCGTCTACAACTTCGAGTCTAGTTCCCCAATGTTATTGGGGTGGGCACAACACGGGCGTTCGACATGGCCTTCGTTTTGTCCATATACATTTATGGCCCACACGTTGGGAAACTCGACTGAGGTATTCGAGCATTATGCCGAGGTCTTCCATCGTTTCAGCCATGACTACTATCATCATCAACCCATTATGTCCCCACCGAGGGGCAAGGGTCTCTTCCCTGAGGAAGGTATAGGCCATACTCCACCACGGGGGCCAAGTCCGGATTGGTGGAGGCTTGTAGACTAGTGGCTCGTCTACTGTCAGAAGTTGTCAAGCCGCCCTAAGGCCTCTGACTTGGCTTAACGACTGCCATCTATCGACGGCAGCCGGCACCAACAGCTTAACGTGCCTTGCGAAGCACGGAACCGCTCGGAAAAATGCCACTAGCGTTAGGCATAGACGGCGACCCATCCATGCACTGAACGCGCCCTGTGTTGCTTAACCTTCGTGATCGTTTAAGATCACTCAGGCAGCCGGGGCTACGAGCGACTACTTATCGTCGGCAAATCGAAGGTGCTTGATGTACTCGCCATTGATATTGATGCCGCGTCCCTGCCTCCAGAAGCTTGAAGGTATCTTCCAGTCCGTTCGTGAACAGTTTCTGAGATAACGTCTCCCTGTCTCACGCCTCTTCTCAATGGAATTGCCTCCGAATTCTGCTCCTGTACTCGGACCGACATGGTGGCGTTGTTGTACAAGCACTTCAGCACCTCGATATACCGACAGTCAATAACAATATAAAAAAAATTTAAATTGTGCGAGCGAGACAGCATGCGCCACGTAAAAACAGTTTTAAATCAAGTTAAGTTCAAGGCACACTCAAACCAGCCAAGTGCGGGTCGGACTCGCGCACGAAGGGTTCCACCACAATCTATACAGCATTTGAATATTTCAAGCGTCTACCTGTTGCCGATATTAATATCGAGCAAAAAAACGGCAAAAATATCGCATCTGTTTTATGGGAGCCCCCATCCTTGATATTTTAGTGTCTGCAGCTTAATTCGTGTCCACGACAAACTTTTATAATGGATCGGAATGGTATTTCAACGTAAATAGGGAAGCTAGGGAATAGCTATAGGAATCTCTGCGAATCAGAGCGAAACCTGGTCGGACTCTTCCGACAAAAAACTAAGTGAGCGAATCTGGAATTAAGTTAATAAATACAGAAACATAGGGCGAGACTAGCAAAGGGCCATCCAACCCATCCGGTTGGAGTGAAAGAGAAGAGATCTATGCCCGGCAGTGGGCTCTGTTTATGGGCTTCCGAACCTGGTCTTTGGTCCTTAGGCGACGCGGCGGCAGTGGCGGCGGTGGCGGCGGCGGCGGCGGCGGCGGGCGGCGCGTGCGCAGCGGGCGGGGCGGGCGCGGCGTCGTCGCGGCGGCGCGCGTGCCGCTGCGGCGCGGCGCCGGACCGCTTCACGGCGCGCTTGCGCTTCAGCATCTCCGACAGCTGCAGCGGGCTGCCAGACCTGGCGATGGCGATACTTGTCACTTACCACCACGAGCCAGGGACGTGCGAGCGCAACGATACAAACTAAAGTCTTTCCTCTACCCTCCTGCGTTTGATCGGTAGAAAATGCTTATGGCATTAAGTCCGCCGCATTGTACGTCTTTTTTTAATGCAAGTGAAATAAGTGTCAGTAAATAAAGTAATCCTCAAATACTTACAGATTAGAGGCTACAACACGAGTTCAAAAAGTGGGTGTAGGCTTGTAGGCTTGTGTGAGGTATGCGAATAGCTCAGACACTCCGATGTTTTCCTTCTCGGTTAGCGAGCGGTCTTGCTACTCATCATCAACCCATTATGTCCCCACCGAGGGGCACGGGTCTCTTCCCTGAGGAAAGTATAGGTCATACTCCACCACGGGGGCCAAGTTCGGATTGGCGGAGGCTTGTAGACTAGTGGCTCGTCTACTGTCAGAAGTTGTCAAGCCGCCCTAAGGCCTCTGACTTGGCTTAACGACTGCCATCTATCGACGGCAGCCGGCACCAACAGCTTAACGTGCCTTGCGAAGCACGGAACCGCTCGGAAAAATGCCACTAGCGTTAGGCATAGACGGCGACCCATCCATGCACTGAACGCGCCCTGTGTTGCTTAACCTTCGTGATCGTTTTAAGATCACTCAGGCAGCCGAGGCTACGAGCGATTAACTATAATAAACTACTATAACTTCACAAATGTACATAACTTAGAAAACAGTCATAGGAACATGCCCACACTGGGAATCAACCTGGGTCTCTCGCTTCCGAGCCCAATGTTCTACCCAATAGGCTACCACCGTCGTTTATTCAGCTCTCGGTTTTCCATAGTGCATAGAGGGGCGGGATATATTGAATATGTTACCCGTGTTGTATAATCCATTAGGATCATGTACTACAATTATTAAAATTTTGCCGAAATTTAATAATAAATAAAAATTACATAATAATAATAATAAACACATTGCGCTGCTAAAGTAATTTAAGAATGTCTCAGAAAACTGTGATATCTTCCCACTGATTGCGTCTGGGTAAGTTTTATGTCAACGTAAAGAAATTAAAAATATAAAATCAGTGATCAGTTCAGTTAGAATTGCTCAGTTGAAGTGGCAATGAGCGGGGCACATAGCTCGAAGAACTGATGGCCGTTGGGGCGAAAAAGTTCTGACCTGGCGACCGCTGACCGGACGACGCAGAGTAGGAAGGCCCCCCACCAGATGGTCTGACGACCTGGTTACGGTGGCGGGGAGTCGCTGGATGCGGGCGGCACATGACCGGGAACTTGGAAAACCATGAGGGAGGCCAATGTATTGCAGTGGGCGTCAAATGGCTGATGATGATGATCAGTTACCTGTGCACTGAGGAAGTAGCGTGAAGATTTGTGGAGGCGGAGGCTGTGCCGGCTTCCGCTGCGAGACCGTCGCTGCCAGCGGCTGTTGAAGTAAATCCTCCATTAGATCAACATCTTACAGGTTACTAAGTAACACGAAAGTGGGAGGGAGATGGCTTAAGATAGAAAGAGATGACGTCTTCTAGACGTGAAGGCCAACATTCATTTTGGGTCGCTCATAAAGCGCAAAAGGAGATATTTGTACTAAGGTACAAACACAACTAACTTGACATTTCTTTGCTGGCTTTTTCTCCACTACGCGAACTTGTTAGTTCTACCAAATACACTCGCCATTTTAACACAACTTGTGACGAGAACTTAAAAATGAAAAAAAGTGCGAATCTTATTTTCTTATTTGAAATAATTTACAGTAAACTCAGAATATTTGTGGATTACAAGGAATAGCTGAGCGTATTTGGATTGAACGAACACATCCATCATTTTTCAATGTATAAGGTTACTTCATGCGATAACATGCTCCGCGGCCCATCTCTACGGGCAACTAAAGCGCTCGCTCTTTAGCAATGTAAGCAGGGCCTAAAGTCAAGTAAGCTAAGTAAGGCGACCATTTTAGTATTGAAAGCCAGGCCAAGAGTAAAATAAGCTAAGTATAACACTGTCAATCAAGGGGACCGGACCAATATTTGCTTCTCGTTTCTACGATAAAACCATATAATGTAAGAGATAGACATATCAAGTCACGTAGCGTGATTGCGTGAATTGGTATGTAAGCTCGAGCTCGCTTTTTAGTACTGTAAGTCCGGGCTAAAGTAGATAGATAGGGAAGACGTTATTGCACTACCAGAAGCAATAATTACAAATGGTAATGGTAAGCAAGGTAAGTAAGTAAGACGGCGACCAGTACATATCAACTCACGCAGCGTGGTCGCAACGAAGGAGCCCGAGGCCGAGAAGGCCACCGTGAGCTTGCTCTGGTCCAGCGCGGTGGCCGATGTGGCCGATGTAGCCGATGTGGACGCCGGCGGGGAACACCCGCTGCTGGAGCGGGCGCTTGCAGCGCTCGGCGATTGCTGGGGGGACAACTGAGCGTTTACTCAATGGTACAAAGGGAGTTGAAGCGAGTTGGTTGCTGGGTTTGTTGAAAATAACTTTGTTGTACACAACGTAAAGCTATTTGGTTTAGGGCGTAGTTGCTAGGTAGTATTTTGTACCACTCAACCTTGTTTTTTTGAAAAAAGATATCAATGTAATTAATCTATCTTCAAGCAACTACGGGTAGTGCATAAAATTATACCATAAAATACTTCAGGGGGGGGAAATCAAAAATCAAAGTTTCATTACTATTTTAAACTAAATTTATAAATGTATCATCTTCAAAATTTTCAGGATAGTGGCAAGTGGCAAGCCCTGGCAGGAGCTGCGCCGATAGTCTCACCTTGAGGGGTACCAAAACCATGTCATCCGACCACCGCTGCGTCAGGAGCTACGCAGCTAGTCTCATCGGACCAAAAAATTTATTTCAACGCAAAGAATTTACATTCTGTTTGCTGAATGTCAATATACAATGTAAGCCGCTGTCTTCGGACCGTAGTTGTAGTTGAAAAAAAAAGCAGGAAATAAAAACTCCACTCTGACGATCTCGAGCGGGAGTCAGGAACTGCACCGCCAGTCTCACCTTGAGCGGGTATCAGAACCCATCTCGTCCGGCATCCGCTGCGACAGTAGCCGCGCCGGCAGTCTCACCTTGAGCGGGTATCAGAACCCATCTCGTCCGGCATCCGCTGCGACAGTAGCCGCGCCGGCAGTCTCACCTTGAGCGGGTATCAGAACCCATCTCGTCTGGCATACGCTGCGACAGTAGCCGCGCCGGCAGTCTCACCTTGAGCGGGTATCAGAACCCATCTCGTCCGGCATACGCTGCGACAGTAGCCGCGCCGGCAGTCTCACCTTGAGCGGGTATCAGAACCCATCTCGTCCGGCATACGCTGCGACAGTAGCCGCGCCGGCAGTCTCACCTTGAGCGGGTATCAGAACCCATCTCGTCCGGCATACGCTGCGACAGTAGCCGCGCCGGCAGTCTCACCTTGAGCGGGTATCAGAACCCATCTCGTCCGGCATACGCTGCGACAGTAGCCGCGCCGGCAGTCTCACCTTGAGCGGGTATCAGAACCAATCTCGTCCGGCATACGCTGCGACAGTAGCCGCGCCGGCAGTCTCACCTTGAGCGGGTGCGCGGGCCGGTCGAGCTGCGCCAGCTGGTGCAGCACGCCCTCGCGCCGGAACTGCGCGCCCATCTCGTCCGGCAGCCGCTGCATCAGCACCTGGGCCAGCTGTAGCGAGCCCACCACGATGCGGACGTCGCTCGACGCCATCATGCCGGCGATGTGGGACGAGATCACCTGCGCAGGATCAAATTGTGAATAGAATAGGCTTTTGAGCTCAAGAATTTATTTGGCAATAACACAACTCGTTGTTTCCAAATGGCGATGCGGCTCCAGTATAAATAGCTATTTCAAATACTTTATTACTTTCTCCAGAGCCATAATGCTCGGTACACACCTGCATCTTGAGCACCTGCCGCAGCAGCGGCGCGTCGGCGTAGTAGACGCAGCGCAGGATGGCCTTGAGCGCCTGCGAGCGCACCGCCGGCCCCGCCGAGCTCCAGTACACCTCGTGCAGCACGGCCAGCAGCGAGCGCACCAGCTCCGGGTTCTCGCGGACCATCGCGATGCGCGGGTCTGTGTGGGGGACAGGCTTTAGTGCGAAATCCTTCTGAGCCGTGAGTCATAAAACCACAATTCACAGTTCATTATGACAGCGTTCCTACCTTCTTGTTAATCTGTGGGTTAATCGACTATGCAATGTACGTTGAATTGTCATAGTAAACCATGAACTTTGTATTTCTATGAAATAGGGCCCTGGTGTGCAATCTCGGCCGCCTTAACTAACTGTAAATGTGTGATCGTCAGTGTAATGTTCGCCAGATCAAGCTCTTACGCCGTAACTGAGATCGGATCCGTTGTTTACGTATGGGTGGCAGGTCCATTATGAAGCTCACTCAAACCATCTACGGAAATTGGATTGCTGTATTGTCACTCCTAATCATTTATCAAGCTATTGCAACACACCAATAGCAACTTGCACACAAAACTATTTGAATAGTTGCTGAATAAAAAATAGAGTGGATGATTAGAAGGTGGTGGTAGTGGGTAGCTCCACAGAAAGATAAATCGTTTTTTTTTTTACAAAATGGCTTCACAAAAACTTGTTTCAGCTGCCAGAAGAGTGTGGTCAAACAGAAACGCGCTGCACAAATCTGTCTGGCCCTGTCTAATCGATAACTGCTAGATGACAATGAGATGAACCATGTTCCTGCAAGTGCTAGATCAACAGTGTAGGTGCAGAGTGTGTTCGGACAGACCCCAGCTTACCTGGCGAACTAGCTGACGGCTGCTGGTCGGGCTGAGGGGCGGGGGCCACGCGCTGCACGGGCCGGGCCGTCCCCGTGTGGTCGTTCAACTGCTGCATGGCGGTGAGGTCGACGGTGTAGGAGCGGCCCAGCGTGGTCAGACAGACCTCCTCCTCGCCGGCGGCCGCGCCCGCCTCGAGCGCTCGGCTCTCGGCCCACGAGTAGGAGCGCCACACGCCTGCGGGTTTTTTACCGAGAATTTGTACAATTGTAAAAAATACTGGACGATGTTCTATATTTCACATATTCAAACCGAATAAGTGGGAATGCGCGTCCGTTTGGATCCGAATAAACCTGCCGGAGCAGTTAGCTCCGGCAAGTTTGTAATCGTGAAAAAACTACAAGTGTATTATAGAATGTTTCTTTTACTTGCATTGTGATCTTGCCAATCTAAGTCAACAGGAAGTGCCGTATAAGTTTTGATATTAAACGCATTTTAACTTGATAGCTCTATCCATTCCTATGAAAAGGCGTCTCGATAGACGGGTAGACAGACAACATCTAAGGATGCGTGTATTATATATAATTCTTGTAATATTTGTTACTCCACATACCATAATATTTCAGATTCTCTTATTTATGTACATCCATCCACAGACTACATTCTTTCTGCAATCCACTCCATCCAAAGGTTGTCTGGAAGAGATCGCTCTAAGCGATAAGACCGCCAATTGTATACCACTATTTAGATATAAGAAACTATTTGTAACATCTTTCACCTGGTTGTGCAATAAAGTGTTCTCTATGTATCTATCTATCTGATGTTAGAGTAAAAGGGGTTTTACAACGCTATACAATATTTTGTGCAAAAAAATATTTTAAGCGGTAGACATATTTGAGATTCACAGGAGAGAGAGGGTTGGGGGGGGGAGTGTTGCCCCTGATTGGTCCGATTTCGCTTCGTTCCGTTTGTTATCTGACACTACCTATCTTCTTCTACGGTTCTTTTATTCGTTGGAAAAAAGATCAGCTCACCCCTGTCGTCCCTCCACTGCCAGTGCGCGGCCCGCTCGGCCGGCGCCGACCAGGGCCGCTCCAGGTGCGCGTCCACACTGAAGATCCCGTCCGTGGGCAGCCGCGGCATCAGCTCGCCGATGAGGCACGTGATCTCGTATAGCTCTTGCGGGGAGCGCGGGATCAGCTCCACTTGCTGCAGGTAGTGTTTAGAGGTTAGATGCCAAAGAAGATTAGCAAGTTGAAGCGAGATTAATGTTCGACACATTCATTAGTACCTGATAGCTTTAAGTTGATAACTCGGTGTTTAAGTTAAAACGTGTTTTGAAAGAAATTAATGTGGAACTGAAACTAACAGCTGTGACGTTCATTAAGTAAGTTTTTATAAGGTAGAAAATTTTTGAATTTATTAAGTATGTTCATTAAGTAAGTTTTTATAAGGTAGAAAGTGCCAGTGGCAGTAGGCTGGTTACATCTGCCTGGTTAATCTGCCTGGTCGCGTCTGGATGGGCTGAAAGATGATTTCAAAAACAACTCCGGCGATTCTGTTCAATAAACCGATTTTTATTTTTATTATTATTTATTCGACTACCTACCTATTCGTTACCTTAAAATGTGAAAATTACTTTGCTAAATTGCGCCCACTTTTTCAAGCAGAAGGGCTGTGCATTAACTAACTGCATGGTGCTTGTGGGATTTTGGCGAAATTTAGCAAAGTAATTTTCACATTTTAATGCTATTATGGATTTCCGCAAAGTAACGCCTGATTCCATACAATATTCGTTGCCTTTTTTTTACGTAGCCTCGTTTGTGTCCCACTGCTGGGCAAAGGCCTCCCACAACTCAGACCAGATGTTTATGTCTTGTGCCACCTCAGACCACTCCGGCAGTGTCGATCGAGGTCGTCTCGCCAACGTCTTCTTGGCCTACCTAAACACGCATAGTTGATGTGGGTGTCCAGACGGCCAGGTTGAAGTGGAGCTGGGCAGGGCATATCAGTAGAATGCACCCGGATAGGTGGGCGATACTTGCCACCGAGTGGGTGCCACAAGGTGGTCGTTACCTTAATAATTGTAAATTTTAACCTAAATCCATTGAATTCACTAAATTATCCGTAATTATAAATGCATTGTATCGAGTTACAAGACCAATGTTAATTGCCATACGATAAAATCTGGCGAAGAACCAATTTGTTGACGGGGTATAAAGGTTCTCGAATGTAGACCAAGAATTGGCAAATGCAGCGGAGGACGCCCACTAGCTCGCTGGACCGAGGATCTGACGCAGATCGCTGGCAGCGGCTGGGTGAGCAAGGCCGAACATAGAAAGAAGTGGCGTGCCTATGCTCTGAAGTGGACCAGTACAAGCTGATGGATTGAAAGCAGATTCTACGAATGTGTTATAGGCAGGAGGACCTGTCTTACTTTATACAATAGAGAATAAAAATAATGGGAATGTAAATTCAAACAACTTCTTCTATCTGGCACCGAACCCTGTTTAAACCGCAAACCAATACAACTGCCTCTTTTTTTCATTACATACTTGCGGTGTTATTTATTAAAACACGATTACTCTAAAACACTCCTCAGAGGCAGTTTAAATTATTTCCCCTCTACGACAGACTAAACTGCAGCTGAGGTGGGTTTTAAAGAATCGCATTTTTAAAAGTTTCGAAAGACTGTTTCTCTATAGATTTCTTCAAAATTAGGAACCCCGTTGGAGTTGCAATCGCGAAGGAAAGTTATTATAAAGTTGCAGCAAATTTCCAACTTAAAATTTTCACCAGTCAATGACGGAAACAACTTTTTTTATTGTAATGTTATACTGTCATAATAATATTTACTACTTTATTATATACTGCTTCTGCCTTCCTTATCTTCATAGCAGACAGAGCACCTACCTACGCTGTGATATAGACCTCGTTTGTTTACTCCAGCTATCTAGTATAAACCCACTTCATACCGAATAGTGGATCCAGTGAACAAAGTAAGGTCAACGGCAGGCTGCAAACCACGAGGAGACCGATCTTTGCCTACCTATTTGGGACATAAACTTTGGAAATAAAATGTGGAATTAAGTTTCATCTAGTTTAAGTTTGACTTAATATTATTGAATGATTTTTTGTATGGATATGGAGTTTTTATTTCGTTTGAGTGTAAGTTACATTAAATTTCCTTTTATTTTCTTAGGGCATGTAAAATATTGTAAATTTACAGGTAATTTTAAATTTGTGTATCTAATAAGTAAATAAATAAATGTATGGTGTGCAATCAATTAGAGTATTAATCTATCTAAACACTTGACTCCAGTCACTGTATGGTACCAATGGTAAACAAAGACGGGTTCTCAGAAATATTCTAATGTTACGTGCTTGCCCGTTAACTCTAGTTTTAAACTTCACCACCATCATCAGCCCCTTGACGTCCACTGCAGGACACAGGCCTCCCTCATGATTTTAAACTTAGTTATTGGATATGTCCTGAGACATATGACCAGGATATGTCTCAGGAAAAACAGACGACAGCAACGCGTTCCATATCTCTGCTGTTCTTTTTTGTCCCACTATATGGCGCAGGCCATCTCTCAGAGAAAGAGTATGGCCTTCATTACCAAGCGTACCCACCGTCGATTGTAAATTTAAAACGCTGAGGTGCTTCTTATTATAAACGAATTTCTGAATCGTTCAGCGCTAATGGCGGAATTTCCACGACAAATGCGTAAGGCTGTACTTATTTAGTCCAGCTTTCTAGTGTCCCAGGCGAACATTCTCCGACCAAATAGGGAATGTATTAGCAAAGGGCAAGATAAAAAGTACCCTAAACCGGCGTGCGTGCACGCAACGACTAATTAATGATGAGGATCGTAACAAGAGGCAGTCCCCGGTCTCTGCCTATTCCTCTGGGACACAGGCGTGAGTCTATGTATGTATGTTCTAGTGTTACTAACCTCGTGCTGAACAGTGGATCCGGTGAGCAGGCACAGCAGAGTGTCGGCGATGGAGCGCTGATGCAGCGCAAGGGCCAACTGCGGGCACGCGCCGCACATGACCCACAGTAGGCGCAGCACCGTGATGAAAGTCGCGCCCGATATCAGCGGCGGCTGGACCACGAGCTGCGATAGACAAATATGACTAAGTAAGTACACAGTGAGAGTTATCCGTGTGGCGCCGGATTAAGAATAGCGTCACTCCATTTCCTTCCGTGGATGTCGTAGAAGGCGACTAAGGAAATCAATTACCAGGAAAAGGGCAGCAGCGTCTCCCTGAGATTCCAACCGCATACTGCGATCGCCAACCCGCCTGCCAAGCGTGGCGATTATGGAACAACCCCTCATGGTTATGAAAAGCACGAAGGAGGCCTATTTCCTGCAGTAAGCGTCAAGTGGCTGATAATGAAGTACACAGTACCGGACGATGCAGTGTGGGCAGGCCCCCCACCAGATGGTCGGACGACCTGGTTACGGTGGCGGGGAGTCGCTGGATGCGGGGGGCACAAGACCGGGAAGCTTGGACAACCATGAGGGAGGCCTATGTCCTGCTGTGGGCGTCAAATGGCTGATGATTAAGTACACAGGAAAAGTATGGTTTCCAAGTATAATAATAGTAACTTTCACACAACATAAAATCACTTGTCCTGGTCCCAAGCTACCCTGTGCTATGGTACCCAGGCAAGGACATCATCACGGACAGACACACGCAATCCTCCGACTTCATGCCGGTTTCACGATACAGCACCGTCATACACTACAAATTAATGTGTGCAACCGATATTGCACTCACCTTATTACAACATACAACTACCTACATTATACGGAACTATTGTCTACTGGAACCTTAATTTTAAATTGTTGTTATTTTATAAGCTCATGCATGTATTAACTAAATTAATTAGTCATTAATTCTCATTTCAAGTGAACATCTGTATTGTTCTTATGAGAATAAACGTCTTAAACCATAAACCGTCATACTTACAAGCTGTTGCAAATTGGTCAGCAGCTCCGGAGTGGCGATCTCCTGCAAGCGCGCTGGGTCGTGCTGGAAGCTGTCCACCAGACGTGAGAACGCCAGGCACACGCACTCTACGGACTTCTTATCTTGCTGCGTCAGCCTGGGAAAGGAGAGAGGTTATTGGGCTGTCTGAGGAGACTGAGCTTTGTGGGTAAGTGAACAGTATTTATTCTATTTAATTACGTTAGTTTTGAACTGAGTTCGAAAATATAAGTGGCTCTCAATAGTCTCAATTCTACGTGACATAAAATTTTTTGACTAACGGAAATTCACAGCAGAGATATTCGAGTGACTTTCACTTCATAGCTGAAGGGATCCCGGTGGCTTCATCTTGGTTGGTACTTTTTTTGTTCTGAATTGAAAAAAAACGTGTGCAACAGGCGATTCCACAGTTATGTGCAAAATTAAACGCCAGTATATAACATTTTACATAACCGTGTATAATTTTAACGTGTTCTCTTTGCCGATGTTAGTGGATGGTGTATCACTTTAAAACATGTTAAAATACATTAAAATGATACACCGTCGCTAAAACGATATCCGTTTCAAACGAACGATCCATCGACACTTGCCTAACGTCACTTGATTTTTCACGAAAGTCATATGGAAGAACTGTTCAATGTACCTATTCTGCATGTTACTGATTGTTTGTTACCTGTTTTAGACACCAATAAAGTAAAATAAATAAATGTTATCTGTCCGTAGGGCTAACTCACCTGTTGGCCAGCAGCTGCAGCGAGTCCCGGACGAAGTGGAACTCGTCGGGAGTGAGGTTCTGGCAACAGTTGGCGGTGATGGAGAGCGCCGCGCGCTGCGCGTTGATCGAGAAGAAGTCCAGGTAGGTGAGGCAGGCCGAAACGCCGCGCTGAGGGCGGGGAAACTTGGTTAGCCGGTGAAATTCTCAATAGAATTGGTGCCTAGTTGCAGCTCAGTCAGTTGAAGTTTCATTGATATTAAAAAAAAAAAAAAACAATTAAAAAATGATAGTTAAATGGAAAGTGAAGCTAGAAATTCTTTGTCCGTAGCTTTGGAAAGTTATGTTCTATTATTTTTTGAACTGTCATCAGCATTCTTTCAATAAACGAGGTATATACCTCGACATAATTCCGCTCTTAGCCTCATAGATTGGCCATTGCACGTAGCAAAGAGCGCGCGACGCGAGAGCATGTCTAGAGCGATCAAGCTCAGTTCAGCGACGTCCATAGACGTTATTACTTACAGCTTATCCAAGAAAGCCAGAGCAGCTATCTCAACTGCGCTGGTTCAAAGCTTCTAGCTAGAATTTTGCAGAGACAAGCAATGTGTACTCACAGTCTGTAATATAGTTTTGGCGTGGCGACGGGAGAGCATGTCCAGTGCGGTCAAGCTCTGTTCGGCGACGTCCATGCAGGTTATTGCTTGCAGCTTGTCCAGGAAGGCTGGCACCGCGATGACGACTGCCCCGCTGCTTCGTGGCAGCGCTTCCAGCATGTATGTGAGTGCGCGGCAGGCGTGGTTCATCTGTGAAGAAAGAGGAAGGGTTATGTTTTGTTCAGGAAAACCTCATGTCGTACATATCTTTTAAGCAGCTAGTCTTAGCCCAGACATGTAAGACAATTGATAAATTGTAACTAACCAGGTTTATGCATTAACTTACACAGATAGATAGAGAACACTTACTAAGCCTAAAACATGTTTTTTAAAACCTCAAGCTAGTTAGTGGCTTTGCGAAGTCAAGAAGGCAAGATATGCTGCCTATTACATAATAACATTACTAAGCTAGGCTTAATAAATAATAATAAATTATTTATTTCCAGCAAGTCCTATACAACTTAATAAGTTAAATTAAAGTATATTAATAAAATTAAAATATATTAATAACATAAACAGAAAGAGTTTTAGCCCTCTCTATACAAGCCGGTTGGTGACCGCAAGGCTAGTTATCTCGTGTCGTAATTCTGCTGCAGGAATCTCTGAGGAACACAGAATACTGTGACTCACCATGTCGAAGTTATGTTCAGCGGCCAGTAGGTTTATAAGCGCCGGCACGACCTGGCGCACCGGGAAGCCAGCCAGAGTGTCTTCGTTGCCCATCACTAGCAGCTGGCACATCTCTATGACGGCCTGCAGCTGCTGGCCCTCGTCCCCTGTGGCCTGCAGCCCGGCGAGCAGCTGCGCGGCTTTGGATGCGGCTGGAAGAAGAGATTTTGTCAGGACGATACGAGTTAGCATCTCATGAATAGACAACAAATCTGTAATGGTTCGAAAGAATGCTGCGTTCCATCCAGCTCAGTCTAAGCCGAGGTCTGCAAACGTGGTAAAAAATCACTTTTGTAAACTAAATTTTCTGTCACATAGCGACCTTAATGTAAAAAAAACTTACGCCCATACTCCGAATAAAGTTGTTTCAATCTGCAGTGTCTAGCGTAACTAATGCAGGTATTTGTTAAGCAGTGCGAGGATCAGAAGTATTGTGGTACCTATGATTTTGATACACTCAATCAAAAGGTCAAACTGTATGCCAGCGCTAGACTCACCCGAGTTGGCAGTGACGGTCCTATGCAGCAGATGCTGCATCCGCGGGCCGAGGGCGCCGAGCAAGTGGGGCGGGAGACCGCGAGCCTCCAGCAAAGCCTGGAGGCGGCCCACTTCACCTTCTTCCGAGGAGGACTCCTCAGCGGCGCCCGCGGCCCCGCCGGTGCCGCCCGACCCGCCGCCGCCCGCCGCGCATTCTTCGGCGGACGACGACGCTACAGACAGAATTCACACGTTTACACCGCTGTGAGAGTTTGTACAAATGATTCGAGATGCGCCACAGACAGGGTCAGGGGCGTAAGCTATTCTGGCCAGCAGCGAAAGTGTTATCTTATGTATGTTACATACAATGGCCTCATAGTCTGGCCATTGTACGCAGTAAAAGATGTGAGATCACTCCAGCCAGCCTATCTCTTTCCAGAAGGTCAGCACTGCTCTGATATCACTGCAGGCCCTTCCTATCCCTTCCGGAGATCCCAGCTAACCAATGATACTTTTTTAACAAAAACAAAATCAGTCTTGAAGAAAGACACATTAAAAGGAAGACTTCGATGACTTTCTCATGGATCTCATCAACCGATCTCGACCATATATACAGGGCGTCCCAAAGTTATGGGACATGAAGGGAAAGTACCTTAAATATCGTAGATAGGGTATTTTGCTGAAAGAAGACTTTATGTTATTTTTAAAAGTTAGTAATTCTGCATTCACAGATTTTCTAAAAATTACTTGCTTCGTCTGGGAATCGAACCGACTTAAATGTAAAAAAAACACCCCTACTTTTATGATTCCAATCGAAAGAATGGCCAAAAACTAATAATGCTTCTCAAGATTTTCTAAATGAATGTTTTCCTACTTGGAATGGTACGAATGGACCGATTAGATGGCCGGCCAGATCCCCGGACCTTACACCATTAGATTTCTTCTTTTGGGGATACGTGAAAGATATGCTATACAAAAAGCGATACGAGAACGTAGGCGAGTTACAAATAGAATTGTGCCATATCATATCGAGTATTCACCATAAAAAGATAAGAAAATCAACAGGCAGCGGACTCATTAACAGATTGGCAATTTGCGTAAGACAAGAGGGATCACATTTTGAGCATTTAATTAATTAATTTTAAAAAAAATACCCACTACGGCAGTTTCATGTATGTTTTTAAATTGATTAAAATAATTAATTTCACCCTGTTTCTTTCTTTTAAAATACTATGTTACTTAAGAAGAGTTATTAGTTTTTGGCCATTCTTTCGATTGGCATCATAAAAGTAGGGGTGTTTTTTTTTTACATTTAAGTCGGTTCGATTCCCAGACGAGGCTAGTAATTTTTAGAAAATCTTTGAATGCAGAATTACTAGCTTTTAAAAATAACATAAAGTCTTCTTTCAGCAAAATACCCTATCTACGATATTTAAGGTACTTTCCTTTCATGGCCCATAATTTTGGGACGCCCTGTATATGGACCATCAATATCATAGAACTACAATTTATTGATTACTATGACAATTCGATGTAAATTGCACAACCGATTATTCTACAGATTAACAAGTAGGAAGACTCCTACGCAATGAACATGGGATTGTCATAACAATTGCAGTTTTATGAAATCCAATAACAACAAAAAAGAATCAATGAAATCGGACAAAGAGGTAGAGAATTATGGATGAACATACTTAAAAAGATCATCGCTCCACCGAGTCTGAGGACGTCCCACACTACGTTTACCGATCCGCGGTCTCCACTCGAGAACTCGTCTACCCCATCGGTTATCAGTTCTTCGGATAATATCGCAGGGCGGCTGGCAAGAGTTGGATGAGAGTAGCCGAGGACCGTGCTCAGTGGCGTGCTATAGGAGAGGCCTATGTCCAGCAGTGGACAAGCATAGGCTGATGATGATGATGATGATGATGATGATACTTAAAAAGTAATCACCTGCTATTGAAGTCAATTAAGGCTGCTGTTACGTCGATCATGCTGTTTCCAAAATTCAAAAGTCAAAAACCTAGTCAAAAACCAGGTACTCCTGTACCTGTAAAAATGTGTCTTGAATGTCCGCAATTTTATTATCTATCACACCCTCGGACCACATTTATCAAGGGTGTACTAATTGACACTAAAAATGTTATATTGTGCGAGCGAGACAGCATGCTCGACAGCCTTAAAAAGAATGCGTATTACCTTTGCCCTTAGGCTTGGCATCGCTTGCGGCGTTGTCCGGCATCGAGGCGGTGGCGGAGGCCGCCGGAGTGGACGACGTGGACGCTACCGCACCCTGCGCACACGCAACACATATACGCGTTACTACGTGACGACGAATAGACAAGGTGCAAAAGAATGTGGTTTCAACAGAGAGGCCATGTTAAAAGATGAATAAATCATGAATAAGATGTAATACTTCATTTTTTATTTTTGCCTCTCCTGTACCTCCTGCGAGATGACTGGTAGAAAAGGCAATTAGCATGAAGTACACCTTTTGTAGACTTTCTTTCGTACAAGAATTAATAATAATATACCGTTTGAAATGTAATTCTAGTCACGTGGTACGTACATAGCATAAGCGGCCTATATACGTCCCACTGTAGACACAGGCTTTCTCTCAGGGAGAGGGTATGGGCTTAATCACCACGCGTGCCCACCGCTGATTGGCGATTTCAAGTACTGAGGTATGTAAATAGCTCAGACAATCAGGTTTCCTCACGATGTTTTCCTTCACCGTTAGCGAGTGGCATTTCTACTATTTTTTTTCTACTATAACTTCACAAATGTACATAAATGTTAGAAAACTACATGCCCGCAATGGGAATCGAACCTGGGTCTCTCGCTTCCGAGTCCAATGTTCTACCCGCTAGGCTACCACCGCTCCACGTGGTAAGTATTTCAAAGTATTTCCTGTGAACTAAACGCAGCATATTGTTTCTAAAAATATGTCCCAAATCAGAGACTCCATTCTCAGATTGGTCATATCACATGTCCCAGACACTATATTCGCGTGTGGATAGCGGCTGACTCTAGTCGCTACGAATAGATGTATAAGGCCAAAGTTTCTTCTAATAAAAGATAAAGATAAAAAAAGTATTTATTGCCTCATGAAAAGAAAAATTGAAACAAAATAATACTTAACACTCAAATTCAAATTCAAATTCAAATTGTTTATTCAAAATAAATTTACAAATAATATACAGGGGCTGGACCCTCCTAGTAAGTATAGAAATACCTGTGTCAGGAGGGCCCGCTCTTCCACAAATATACATTTAGTAATTCGAATAAACAACCTAGTATTAAAATATAACATGCAGTTTAATATTTTAGTTCGTAGAATTAAGGATAGAAAATGTGTGTGTGTGAGTGGTGTGTGTGTGTGTGTGTGTGTGTGTGTGTGTGTGTGTGTGTGTGTGTGTGTGTGTGTGTGTGTGTGTGTGTATTTGTGTTCAGAGTCTTATATTAACATTTGCACACTATACAAGAAATTTTATTAAATGTTCTGTTTCATTGTAGCTTAAACTCTTAAGCCATTCGATTAAGACCTTTTTACACTCAAAGTTTGTTTTAGGGTATATGTCTAGTTTTTTGTTAATTTTATTATATAAACACTAGGTTATGACATTATAACGATAAAGCAAAAGGTTGCGGTTCAGCTGGTGCTGACACGGGATAGTGCCGGGCGGCACTGGCTTTCAGCCACTGGCTTCTCCCTAAGATGTTGTGCGGGAGTAACAGTCAGTACACCCTCATTTTGACGTCATGGGTCACTCACCGTTGTTAGGGGTTGTGGGTGGGCCCGCGTGGAGGCGCTGGCGCAGGAACCCAGACTGCTCTTGCCTCGCTTGTCGCGGCGCGTGGAGGCCGGCTGCGGCTGGGGCATGTCGCGCGCGCGCGCCCGACGCCCGCCCGCCGCCTGCGCGGGGCTCTCGCCACTCGCGACCTGCTGGACGGTCAGGGTTACCTTGCGGGTCCAATAGGCCTGAGTAAGTAAAAACCCGGCCGAGTGCGAGTCGTACCATTATCTATACAACATTTGAATATTTCAAGCGTCTACCTGTTGCCGTTATTAATATCGAGCAAAACACGGCAAAAAAAATCACGTTATTTGTATGGGAGCCCCCGTTTTTACATTTCTTACTCTTACTCTTAAATATTTATTTTATTTTAATTAAATTATTTATGTCCAACTATATATTCTGTGGATATTTCAAGCGTCTACCTGTTGCCGTTCTTAATATCGAGCAAATACCGTTAAAAAAATCAAGTTTAAAAAAATCAAGTGTGTTCACGATACAGCCGGTGACAGACAGACAGACAGACAGACGGACAGTGGAGTCTTAGTAATAAGGTCCATTACTCTTTGGATACGGAACCCTAAATAGAGTACCCCTTGGTTTCACGCATACTAAAGGGTAATTACTGTTAGTTGTTTTTTTAGTTGCCTAATTACGTGCACCAAAACCTGTCGGAATCCTGACTTTTGCGATAGCAATTTGTATGGAATTCGACAGTTACACAATTAGAATTCGAGATTAAAATCGTTCAGGATTTAGTGCGAGTAATGTAAAAAGAAATTATTGAGTTAAAACTTAGTTCTACAATGTTTTACAAAAAGATTTTTACGTAAAAAGTGGTTGTTGTAAGTAGATTCACAGATTGCTAGTGTACGGAAAACAGGAGGTAAAGTTTCATAGGCTAGAAAGAGACACAGGTCTGTAAGGCCTGTATGAAATCATAATTTCATTCTGTAATTGTTCATATTGATTGATTGATTTGTGTTCTTTAATTGTTAAGATAAGATAAGATAAGAATATTCTTTATTGCACACAAGAAGCGAGACATAAAATATGAAAAATTACAATGGGCGGCCTTATTGTTATCTGTCTATTTTTTAGTTTGTTAGTGTGATGAGTCTTGCTGTTCGAATATATGTATTTTCTTTATTTCTTTAAGCGTAGACAAAAGCCGAGTGTACGTCAGCCTCATTAGCCCGACTGGCCGCCACTATAGCACACACCAGAAAGCAAAATACATTAGAAGAATTACATATCTAAGTTTTGCCGTATACAATTGGCGATCTTATCGCTAAAAGCGATCTCTTATTTAAGAGGAAAACCGAAATCACGAACAATTAAAAGATAACACAGTGTTTATTGAACACAAGAAAACAAACATCAAATAATATTGTATGTTGGTCCTGACCTTTGCTTACTGTAAGTAGTCGATTCCACTATTTTGCTCATAATACAGTAGGTATTGGGTTATCCTTTTCCGAAGTGTCAAAATGTATGTATTTGACAGTCCGGATTAGGTTAAATCTGACGATAAATCGAGGTTAATTCCTTACAGTGGAGAAATTACATACTAGCGCCCCAGGTCTGGACACCGCAAACTTGGAAAACGCTAAAACCACCGCACGATTTCATGTTTGTCCCTTGGGACACGGTATATTTTCTGTTCATGAGTAGAACGACTTTCGCGCCTCCGAATGATCACTGGGCGTTTTAGTAACACATAGGATGGTAACAAAGTGATTTACCTGTCTCTTAGAAGCAGTTTCCTGCCTCTGTCGCTGCGAGGTGCTCGCTCCTCTCGTCAGGCAAGCACCCAGGGTCGCACCCGTCGCAGCTGCTATACTCTGCACGGACAAGAAAAGATTTAAGAAATATTTTATTGAAAACACATGAAAAATTACAATTGAGCTTAACACGATTTGGAAACACATGCAAAACACAATATTAATGGCTAAGGTGGTGGCACTGCTTGTTATGGCAAATAGGCCGCGGTCTCAGAGTATTGTTACAGGTTATTATAAGAATTTTCTGACAGGGCCTGCGCGTGACGGCGCGAGAAATCACGACGGACGTGCAAATGTCACAATATGACTTGTCATGCATTCGTCAGTGAGTATGCTTTTGTATAAAGTGACGATTCTAGTCCGAAGCACGTCATTGGCAAAGTCGGGAACCACATAGCAAGAATTAAATCGACGCTTCATGTATGTGTGTACTAAACTCAAAGGTTCAAACTTGTTGTTTCTTTATTTAGTCGTGGCGCGCAGTTAAAACATGAAAACTGTTTTACATATTTTCTGTATTTATAGACTAGAGCGCAGGCGAATACAAGTAAATTTAGTTTAAGGAGAAGATAAAACAAAAGGCGTATCTGTTCACTCTCCGTGGAGCCCCAAAGGAAACGCAGCGTACACTTTGGGAACCGCTGATCTAACTAGTTCCCGAGATATTGGTTAGTTAAGTAATAATTACTTGTAATTAATAAAATAACTAGGTACCTATTCTGAGAAAAGGGGTTCGGAAAACAAGATAGCAGGACAGTAGACATCAAACACAAGAGAACGAGATGCTTGAATAACAATCAACGAGAAAGGAAAGTTTACTACATCACAAAATAATCGTGTTTCGAGTGCACTTACCCTTCGAGCGTTAGTCTGACGCAAGTACGGAAGATCGCGCGGAACAATGAGGAGTTTGCTCCCAGAACTGTGCGCCTTTGATGAGCCCGCTTCTGAAATGGACATCACAACGTTTACAGCGTTAATGCGACGCGATTCAAACAAAGTGCGTGTCTAACGCGCTCACTTAGATAACGACCTCAATCACGTAACGAAGATGATTGTTAATTAGGAATCAGAATCAAGTAAGTAATTACCTTGCAAGTCTTTAGGCGGCGGTGTGGTATTTCTGACGCGCGTGTCTGCAGAGCTCTTGCGATGCGCGTCGCTCCTCGACGGGCTCGCTGCAATAACAACATTATAAATACATACGTATGGTTATCTGCAGTTGAATGCCTGCACTTGATGCGCGCGATAACACCCGCTCAGATAAGCCATGCATTCAATGCTATTATATATAAGTCCACTAGGTTCAAGAGACTATCTAATTTATGACGACTAATTTTGTTGAACGTGTACGTACTGTGGCGGGAGTTATTAGCAAATTGGGGCAAGTATAGTTTATTTACCTGAGTTGTCTCTAGTAACGGTCGACGTGGGGGGTCCAAGATCGCGATTGTGTCTGCTCCTCAGCGGATATGTACACGATGCTTGGGAGCCAGACAGCGCCGACGCTTCACCCCTGTGCTCACTGTCGTATTTTGTCGGCTTCCAATCCGTGCAGCCTTCTTTATTCGGTTCGGCTGGCTCTTTGTGTAAATCTATTTTAAACTTTTTACTGCACCCGTCTAGGTTCAAGAACGAGTGGCTCTTTCGGGCGGACAGGGAGCGGTGTGCGGACCGCTTCCTCTTCTTGCCTTTGCTTCTGTGCGTGGTCGGACTATACACGGAGTAGTCCGACTCTACTAGTTCCGTGACCGTGGACGAGCTGAAGGGCGAATAGGCGTAGTCCCTCTCGTCGAGTGGTAGGAGTCCGCCCTCGGCTTGACTCGGATGCTGGCTCGGCTGTGTATCGATTGTGTGGGGCTTCAAGTCTTTGGGTGTCTCACAGGTGCTCTCACAGTATTTAAGAGCGGTCCGTGAGCGCGTGCAGTGCGCGATGCAGTCCTCGGAAGCGCTCAAGCTGGAGAGGGAGTGACTCTTGTGTTTCTTGCGGTCATGCGAGGAGGTCTGCGCGCGCTTGAGGCTGGGGTGCTGGTCGTCGCCGCTCCGGTCGTGGGCGGCGTCGCAGCGCGTCTCGTAGGTGACGTCGGCGCCGTAGGACCAGCGCTCGGTGAGCGAGTAGTCGGACCTAGCGTTCGGACAACGTTAAGGCTGCTGTTACGTCGAGCTTGCTTGCTCGCTCGCAGGATCTAACATTTTCGGTGATTGCAGTAAAATGAGTATACTTTTAATTAGTATGGTGTGAGGGTTTGAAAGATAAATTATATTATGAACATTTTAAACCCATTTTTGTTTTATTATTAGTACCTAGTCATTAATTTTGGAAACAAATGTTTTCAATCAAAAACTAGGTACAGTATAATAAAAATATGTCTTGAATGTCCGCAATATTATTAGTTAGTATCTATCAAACACTCAGACCACATTTATCAAAAGTGTACTCGTTTTATTACAATCACTAAAAAATATATTGTTCAAGCGAGACAGCATGCTCGACGTATCAACAGGCTTAAGGTACGATCCCGAAGTTTCCGAAGCGAGTGGCAACCGCAGGCGGCAGCGGCGAGTCGGCTTAGCTGGCTGCGTCTTAGAAGTGACAAGACTGCGCAGCCTAGCAAACCAACTGCAAGGGTAGTACGCCGACGCGAGTCGCACGTTTTAAATGTCGACTTTCCCCTACATTTATTGTCAAAATGTGCAATCGTACTACCCATGCTGGTTGCTGCTGCCTGCCGTTGACTCCGACCGACAAACTCAGGATCACACATGCCTCCCTCCATCTAATACACTCTATAATATGTATTGTCAACAGCAGTAACAATGAATCCAGTTCAGTGGAACAACCATCGCATTTAGTTGCTGTGGCGTCAACTGCTAGCCGGATAAAAAGTAACACCAGTGACCGAACAATGTCTAATAGTTAGACCTGATATTTCTTCATTTAGCCTCATAGTTGGGCCACATAGCAAGTGCTGAGGTATTTGAATACGTCAGATGCTTCTGGAAGTTTTCCTTCACCATTAGTAAGTGGTATTCCACTAAAAAACCGGCCAAGTGTGTGTCGGGCCACGCGCAATGTAGGGTTCCGTAAAAACATGTCTTTTTTTTATCTGCTTCACAGAACTAACAACTTCATCGAAGTCATTTTCAGTGGATTTTGTACGAAATTAAGTTGGTTGCCTCTATTTACTCGTTAACTAGTAAAGCCTACATAGCCGTGATACTTTTCCTTTTAAGTTCATTATATATGCTAGTCTGAATTTTTTCGCGTTTCTACAATTAACCGTTTAGCCAGGAGAGGGGGGGGGACGCCCTACTCGGACAAAAATTAGCGCTTTAAAGCTTAATATTTCGCAAACGGAACCCTAAATCAAAAAACGGTCTTCCTACGCCCACAATATTTCCAACGATGCTCCACATGATGGGGTAGACGAGAAAAAAAAATCATCCCACTTTCATGTTAGGGGGGAGGTACAGTAAGAATTTTTTTTTCTCAACATTTTATTCTTTACCTTGGTCGGCGTGATAAATATGTATACACATACCGAATTACAGCTTTCTAGTAACACCGGTCTTTGCGCTAGGCCGCAGACGGACAGACGGACATGGCGAAACTATAAGGGTTCCTTGTCGGACTGCGGAACCCTAAAAATCACAAATTTATACAACTTAGAAAACAAAGTCATTGGTACATGCCGGAATGAAATGCAGTACCAAACATTCTACAAATGCCCTGTTGGTCTAGTACATTTGCATACTGACTTAACAAGTCCACCCCAAGATTTTGTGTTTCAGCATCGCTTTATAACTGCCAGAAAATAATCCAGGGCCTCTTCTCATATAGCTACAATTCATGGATTACTATGACAATTTGAAAACAATCTGTTAACAGACTGTTGACGGTTGACAGTTGTTTTTTTTCTGTATGAATTTTGCCCAACTGACAGATGTAAACAAATGACCTCAGTCTATTTCCATGTTTGTGATGTCCTTGCCTGCTTACTGTAGCACAGGGTATCCTAGTTTGGGAAAAACCAATGGATTTTGTTTTTTATTACTATTATTGTTAATGGATTGTTAGTGTACGAGAAACCACGGGTTAGCCGATTAACTCAAAGAATATCCGAAGACGCTAGCTTCTCTAGACAAACCAGGAATGGTTTAACGAAGAAGTTAACTAACGAAAATGTGTATTTTCAAAACATTGTAAGTAAATTATAAAAATAAATAATAACTAATAGGAAGACTAATAATTATTATATTTAATCAGGTGCGTAATGCACATCAAATTGTCATAACTATGAATTATAGTTATATTAAAACCGCGTCCCTGGTGCCCGTTTCATAAAACTACAATGCACAGTTTATTATGACAATTCGATGTACATTACGTAGACGACTCTTCCTGCTTGTTAATCTGTGGGTTGCTCGACATGGTAATGTACCTACATCGAATTGTCACAGTAAACCCGCGCTACCACCGCGTTGAATAATACCACCGGCCTTATTGGTAGTACCAGCGAGCCGCGCTCACCTTGGCAGGCTGGTGACGAGCCGGGAGCTGCGTCGCAGCTCGTGCGTGTCGGCGCGCGGCTGCGGCGACGTCGCGTGACGTCGGCCTCGGCGGATGGGGCTGGCGCGGCGCACCTGGCGCGACCACCGACCGCCCACCACCCTGCTGTGAGAAGACCTGCGCGGGAACGGAATATTTTACACACTGCTGCCTATACTAACACACATTACCTACACATCGTCGTTTAAGTTCTAACACCACCAATTAATTGTTTGGCGGTTTTGATATTTTGTGGTTATTTAAATAAATATAATGCTCAAAACAATCAGGGGAATAAGATTTAAAAGAGGAATAAAACAAGTTCTTATTTTTTGGGTTCCGTACCTCAAAATGAAAAAACGGAACCCTTATAGGATCACTTTATTGTGACACGAAAACCACGAAGGAGGCCTATGTCCTGCAGTGGGCGTCAAATGGCTGATGATGATGATGATTGTGCGTCCGTCCGTCTGTCTGGCAAGACCCTTTATCTCGGGAACGCGTGGAGGTATCGAGTTGAAATTAAAACCATAATTATGGTGACCAAGAGTCTAATGTACACCTAAAAACCGGCCAAGTGCGAATAGGACTCGCACACGAAGGGTTCCGCACCATTATCTATACAACATTAGACAAAGATCGAATTTGAGAAATGCGCCATCTATAGAAACCAACAAGAGGTTAAGGTTAAGGTTACATAGATGGCCGCTAGATGGCCAGCGCTGTCTTTAGACAACGTTTGTTATATTGGAGCCCCCCTTAAATATTTATTTTATTCTGTTTTTAGTAGTTGTTGTTATAACGGCAACAGAAATACATAATCTGTGAAAATTTGAACTGCCTAGCTATCACGGTAGATAGACAGACGGACAGTGAAGTCTTAGTCATAGAAATCACTGTCAGAACCCCAAAAAAAACAGAGTGACGTTATTGAATTTTCTGAAAAGTTCCCTCATTTTATTTGACCTGTCAAGTCTTCTGATTGTTATTGATTGAGTATTTATTCTCAGGATAAGTACTGAGCAGAAATCTCATCTCTAATCATCTTTGTAAATCAAGAAAATACAATGCAGTCACTTTTTTTAGATGTACATCGACTCATGGCCACCATATTAAGAACCACTAACAAAACGCTGATGTTTTTCTTCTTTTTAATTTTCGTAAAGGATGCCACTTTAATATTTAGCGGCCAGTTATAATTAAAAACCTAAGCAAAAAGTTTTACTACACTTTGAAATCATATTCCCCTAATTGTTTTGATCAGTATACTTTTATCATTTGCTAGAGAATCATAAAGTAATGGTTTTATATTTAATAAATCAAGTATGAAGTGTAAAATGGTATCTATGTAAAATAGATACCATTACTATTTTTTAAGTACTATTTTTTACAGTCCTGGATAGTTACCATTTATGACAATGTGGTATTACAATTTAAGCAACTATATGTAAATATGGAATATTACTTACAAATAAATTACCAGGAGACGGGCAGCAGCGTCTTCCTGAGATTTCAATAGCATACTGCGATCGCCAACCCGCCTGCCCAACGTGGCGATTATGGCAAAACCCCTCATGCTTATGATAACCATGAGGGAGGCCTATGTCCTGCAGTGGGCTTCAAGCGGCTAATGAGGATGAATACAAATGGAAGTAACCAAGTGCATTTATGGCCTCTTTTTCACATTTTAACTCGCTGGATGTTATACGGGTACATGCCCAGTCATAGGCATGTACCTATGACTTTGTTTTCTAAGTTAAGTACATTTGTGAAATTATAGTAACAATACCACTCGCTAACGGTGAAGGAAAACATCATGAGGAAACCTGGGTGTCTGAGCTATTCATTTTGCGTATGACATCATCATAAGCAGCCCATATACGTCCCACTGTAGGGTACAGGCCTTCTCTGAAAGACAGAGAGAGTACGAGCTTAATCGCTACGCGTACCCACCGCGGATTGGCAATTTCAAGCGCTGAGGTGTGTGAACACTTCAGACACTCAGGTTTCATAGTGAGTTTTCCTTCACATTTAGCAAGTGGTATTGCTACTATAACTTCAAAAATGTATGTAACTTAGAAAACAAAGTCATTGGTACATGCTGGGATTCAAACCCAAGACCTTCCGAATGAGAAGCCGGCGTTCCACCGCTCCGCTACCACCACCCACAAGAGACAATTGGTTGTCTATTTTTAAATTATTTATTAGATTGTAATCACCGAAACAGATTACCAGTGTCGTGATTGGTCATAAAACTCAATCTCTTTATTTACAAGATGTAACTGGGTATAATCAGGCCTCTTTTTTCATGCCAATCAGTCAAGTCCATAGCCAACCCATCCAGGCTGATATCTAATACAAGGGGGCCAATTTTATTAACAGCAAATCGTCAGTCCAATGCTTATTATTTGGTTTGATTGTGGTATTTTAAAGTCCATTCCAAGTTAAACAATATTATTATTTAGCTCTACAACTGAATGTTCGTATTGTATGATGACAAAGCAAAATAGTATTGCACAATATTTGTTATTCACTCGCTGTATTGTTTCTATCGGAAGGTTTGTACCCTTGCTGACATGAAAGAAATCTATGCTATGGCAATAAAACTGATTCCCACCACACAAATTATGACCGAGCAGAGGTAGCATAACCCACGTTTTGTGGTGCTCTAAAATGCCATAGATTTGACAATGTACTGGAAAGTCACAACTTTTAAATTTTAAGCATTATATGCAACACTATGATATTAGTAATAAAACAATTATTATACTTTACTTTCACAATCAGGTATAGAAAAAGTTTCAGATTTGTAAAGACAACAATACAACAAAGTAAAGATTAGGGAAACGAAAACAGTTAATGAGCTAGGGCCCCATACATTTCGAGGGAAAAGGCAAAATTGACTTTGTATTTCTAACAAAAGACAGATAATAATAGGTGTATATAATAATATGGCACTGTTAGATAATAATACAATCTTGAATGATTTGACATAATATAACAAAGGGCTAGGCAGGCAAAGTGGAAAAGACTACTAAGTTTTTTAAATACAATAGATCTGAAGTAAAGATATGGAACTAAAGCACAATGCTCTGGTTTGCAATGTTTGGTTACTTCTGTGATCCATGTTGTGTAAAATCATATTAATAAAGATATTTGTTTATTTCAGGCACATTCATAGCAGGGAATAATCAAAATAATTTAATGATTTTAGTTTGTCTCATACTACAAACTGCTCGAAGAAGGAGAAAGAAGAGAAATGCACTGGTTAATTTCATTTCCTGATAGAAGTGCCTGAGTAAAGACAAGAACAATTTCAAATTGTTAAGATGACAGTGCAGTAAAAGCAGTCCTTGAAAATGAATGGTTTGTTTTTGCACAGGCAGTGTATGTTTTTGACTGTACATCACTTCGATCTGTCCAAAGCACCAAAGGCAGAAAACCCACTGCAACACATCCCGCTTTGGTCTGCATTTTTCATACAATCTTAACCACTTGTCTGCCGCGACACACATCTGTATCCAACTTAGTATGGGCCACCTATACATTCCATTCCGCGAGGGCTTTTTTATTTCATTAAAACTTTAGTACTTTTCCACCACGGCCATTCATCACACTCCGTTGTGCGTTGCAATGTTTTCCGCCTAAATGAGATTGCATGACCTTGGGCAAGACGTAAAGCAAGGGCAAGCCAACATACCTGGTGGACTCCCTCGTTAGTGCAGAGTGTGACGAGGACGGTGTAATGTTTTGCTCGGCCATAGACGACGCTGGGTGACACTCGCGGCTGCTTGTGAGGGCCTGCGCAGCCCGCCCGCCCCGCTAACTGTCCGGCAACATGCCCGGGGTACCGGCTGGCGGCGCTCGCATCCACCGCACCTCACTGGCACATCACCCACACGGCAAAAGGATTCACTCACTCCTCCGAGCTGCAACAACGGGACACGAAACACTCAGCGATGCGAACAATGTTGCGTTACATAAACATCGACACAACTCTGCCACCGCAGCACTTAGCGGTACGACTCAAGACTACATTGGTTCCGATGACGCGAAAAATCAATGTCTTCCCTGAAATTACCACGTTTCGTGTTGGGTTAGGTTCACTTATTGAAATGGTGGCACATCAAGGACGGCCTCTGGGTTTTTCGAGATTTTATTTTTCTTTCGACGATCTATGCACACCACAGCCAAGCAAGCTACAGACATATCTCTTTATCGTCTGTGGCTACAGATTATTTTCCACACACACACACACACAGCTGGCTGGCTGTCATGTCATTTTTTTTTTTTTTTTTTAAATCATTTATTCGCCGGAAGCAAGTCCATTGGCATTTCAACAGATACATTTGTACATGTACAATAAATAATAAACTATTAATGTAATTAATATAAAAATAAACATAACATTAACTTAAATCTAAACAAAAAATAACATTAAATTTGTCCAACGGTACTTGTGATGAACTGAAATACACACTTAAACAGTTTTGGATTTGATAAAATATCTTGAACGCGGCGGGGTACAACATTCCGAGGTTGACAGGTATCAGCTGTCACTGTCACTGCAGGCACTGACGTCAAGTTTGATGTATTTGAATTATCCGTTTGGACCGTTTCCTCCTCCTCCTCTGCTTCAATCTCTCTCAAATCAGCCACAAGTGTAAGTCGCTGCATATTGAATTTGGGACAACATTGAATAATGTGAATTATGTCTGCATCTTCAGCTTTACAGTAAGTACATTTGCTATTGTCTATTATCTTCATTCGATGTAAATGGGCAGGTGTTTGGCAGTGTCCAAATCTCAGGCGATTTATAATTGTAATGTATCTTCGATCATTGGCATCCTTATGGTTATGATACCATGGTTTAGTAGGTAATTCTTTTTGTATCTCTGCATACCATCTTCCTTTGGTTTCTGAAATATCCTTGTAATATTCATGCCATAGTTGTCTTTTCTTTTCTTTTAAAAACATAAATAAATCCGTGAATGGTATCTTGCATGTTTCACTGTGGTCCTCATTGTGCTGAGAATTGACTGTTTTGTCTGCTACTTCATTACCTTTGATCCCTCTATGAGACGGTACCCACTTGAAAGTCACTTGCTTATTGAGATTACATACAATGTTTCTGATCTTATACACTAAATAATTAGTTTTATAATTAAAATTAAAATTTTGTAAAGACATTAACACACTTTTAGAATCAGAGACAATTATAATTTCGCTATATCCATCAATATTATTTAAGTTTTGTACGTAGAGCAAAGTTTGATAAATTGCATAAGCTTCTGCTGTATAAATACTACAATTTCTATCTAATTTAAAACATTTTGTTTTCTTATTTTGAGGATCATAATAACCAGACTGTACAGAATTTATTGACTTAGATCCATCTGTGTACAAATAAAAGCAATTACTTTTTTTGGAACAATATTCTTTAAAATCAGTCTCATCTAAAATAAAACTAGTATCTACATTTAGTTTTCTTATTAATGCTTCATATTTACATTCATATACAGGCCATAACTGACCTTTGTACATATTTTCAGACAAATCAGTGACAAAACTCATAATGCGAGTAATTAATGGATATTGATTATTAAGAAGATCTGAAGCTGATAGATAAGAAGTTGACTGTAGAGAAGAATGAAGAACCTCAGGTAAGCAAATTCTTTTACTTACTATTTCATTATTTACTGCTAACACTTTTAAGCAAAATTTTTCCGTAGCAAATATGCGCCTAATGCATAAAGGTTGTATACAGGTCTCTGCTTCCATAGAATTAATAGGGGTTGTACGCATTGCACCACTAATAATCCTTAGTGCCATATTTTGTATCACATCAATTTTTTTTAATAAAACAGGACTGATGTTCATATATACAAGAGAACTATAGTCAAAATGGCTACGAACCAAGCTCTTGTATAACATACTCAAAATTTTAGGATCTGAACCCCAGAAGGTACCAGCTAATGATCTCATAACATTAATACCTCTCATTGCATTTCTACAAATGTAATTTATATGCTTATCAAATTTTAATTTTGTGTCAAAGATTACACCTAGAAACTTTTTTTCCTCTGTTTGTGGTAATAGTGCATTATTGTACTTAATATTTACAGAACTATTGCTTCCAAATACTAAGACTGAGCTTTTACTTGAGTTAATATTTAGTTTCAAAATGTTTGAATAATAACTATTGAGTTCATTCAAAGCTAAATTAATCTTTCTTTCAGCAATCTGTACATTACTATCTACACAATATATTAAAATATCATCAGCAAACTGTAATATTTTAACATCTTCAGTTATATGTTTAAGAATTTGAGAAGTATATAAATTGTATAATATTGGGGACAAGGAGGCACCTTGCATTAGGCCTTTATAGGCATTTTTTGGGCCATGTAAAATATTATTATATTTAACAAATAGAGTGCGACCAAAGGAAAAATTAAAGAGCCACTTAATTAATTTTCCAGGAAGTTTCAACGAGTGGAGAACCTTTGCCATTTGATGGAGATCCACATTATCATATGCTCCCTGGACATCAAGAAACACACATACTGCTGCTGACTTGGATAGCAAACAGTTCTTCATATCTATCAGGTATGTAGTAAAGCTTTCTACTGCACTTTTCCCCTTCCTAAACCCAAACTGACATAAAGGAATTATATTCTCATTTTCAACAAAGTAGTCTAATCTTATTTTTATCATTTGTTCACATACCTTTCCTATACAAGATGCTAAAGAGATAGGTCTATATGAATTAGGATCATCATCAGGTTTTTCTGGTTTCAGTATAGGTATAACACACTGAGTTTTCCATGACTCTGGAATCAATTGTTGAGACCAGAGTGAGTTCAGAATTTGCAGTAAAATATTTTTAGCTGATAAATGTAACTTTTGTAACATGATGTAAGGGAAACTATCTAATCCTGGAGTAGTATTTTTTCTTAAAGTTAGAGCTATTTCAAATTCCTCGTGTGTAAAAGGTTTTAGTAAAAAAATATTTGATTCATCATTACTATTTGTATTAAAGATATTCTCTAAATCTATATTGTCAACATTATTTGCTGGCTGTGCCAATTTGTCCATAAAAGTACCTATCCAGTCGTCATTCTTAGAGGTGTTTCTATTTGTGTTTATTCTTTTAAATCTTCGTATATAATTCCACACTCTAGAAATTGGGGTATATCTATTAAAAGATGAGCATAAATTTTTCCAACTAGAGTTTTTAGCTTCTTTAATAATAAGTTTTTTCCTAGCATCTATTCTCTTGTACTCAATATAATTTTCAATTGTCATATTACACCTATACTTTTCTAATGCATCTCTTGATTTATTTACAGCCTCAGCACAGTCGTCACTCCACCACGGAGCCGGGGCACTACAGGTTTTACCAGCGTGACATTTAAACACAGGTACACACTTGTTCCTTAAAGTACTTAGTATTTTGCACATCTCATCATATTTTGCTAATGAATCATCTATAGTAAAATTGAAATCATTAAATAGAACCTCTGATAAATTTTCATAGCTTTCCCAGTCTGTTTTATTAAATAGAAATTTCTCAATATTATCATTTACTTTATAGTTTGTAGTGGTTATAATAATGTCAATAAAGGTCTGTAGGTGATAGCTGCCCATAGCATCATCACCTACGTGCCACTCACATAGTGGAGCTAGGTCTGGGCTGACACAAGTCACATCTATAGCTGATGCATTACAGCCAGGTCTGCCGACAGTGGTCGGCGCACCAGTATTCAATATGCATAAATCACATTCATCAAATAAGTCTAACAATTCCCTACCTCTAGGATTTGTAATGTCACATCCGAAGGCAACATTATGTGCATTAAAATCACCAGATACAATGCAAGGTTTTGGTAATTGGTTTATTATATTTCTCAGTTTATTTGCCCTAATAAGACTATTGGTGTTTTTTGTTTTAGGTGGGCAGTATACACAGAGGACAGACAGAGGGCCGTTAACGGTTGATAATGATATTGCTATACATTGAATATCTTGATAGAAACTAGTTTTTAAACATTTATATTTAATTGAGTTGCGAATTAAAATACCTACACCACCATGTTCATTTTTAGCATTTTTTCCTACAAAATTGTAGCCAGCGATTGATAAAAAGGGAGTTGAATCTTTTAACCATGTTTCATTAAGAAGACACACATCTACGTTATTTTTAAGCAATGAAGATTTAAGTAAAGCCTTTTTATTATTGACACTCTGAATATTATGTTGCATTATTTTTAAGATATCCATTATTTAGAAAGATTTTGCATTAAAATGTCTTTAATGTGTGCAGTTGTGTTAATTTTATTTGAATTTCCTAGCATAACTAAGGTTTTTATAATTTTCTGTAAGAATAGCTCGTCATTTACAAGGTGATCATACATGGTAGGGATCGATGTAGCTTGAGCTGTCGCTTTATTTGTTGATTCATGTGGGCATTCCTGAATGTTTTCAGTCTTCTTAGTTTGTGTCTTAGTCATAGATTTTGTTTTGGAAGAAAATGTCACTGGTTTGTCCTGTATTTTGGGTAGAGCAGGGAAATCTTTTGATGAGAGAACTGTGGAGTACATTCTGCTTATGTAATTTGATTCATGCCGTTTAATTTGTTCAAGTTTGATTGGGCAAAACTTTGAGATAGCTAAATGATCTCCACCACAATTACTACATTTCAGAATGTCAGATGTACATTCCTTGTAGCCATGTCCACCTGAGCATTTTGAACATACCTGCTCGTTCCTGCATATTTTTGCATTATGCCTAAACCTCATACATTTGAAGCATTGCATCAAAGGGGGTACATAGGTATACACTCGGTACCTCCAGCTATCCAAAAATACAAATTGGGGGAGGGAAGTCCCTACAAATGTCAGACTAACAGTGGTGAGGGGTACAATCTCACCATTTACTTTTTTGGTAAACCTTCGGACACCTACAATTTCCGAGTCTGCCATCAGTTTTTCGTACAATTCGACATTGCTGGTCTCCTTTGCGATAAATCGTATGGTCCCAATCCTTTCTACCGATGATACTGGTATGTAAGCACGCATGTTATGTTCCTTAAGACAACTATGGCTTAAGAAGTCATTCGCCGCTACCGCCTGCTTGAATACTACCATAATTTTACTGGCATTTATTCGTCGTTTTTCTTTGATGCCTTTCACATTTTTGAAAATTTTCGACAAGTGTAAGGGGTTCTTGTTTCCAATTTTGTCATTAACTCCTTCAACATAAATCGGAAATTCCTCCTTATTACTGTTGTCAGGGTATGACCTTTTATACTCCGGTTTTATAAATGGTTTATACTTATCTTCATCGACCGGGGCTGGGGATGAAGATTGCTGCTCCCTTAATTTTCTTTTTTTCCCGCTTGTCCGCGGTGTCGACACAATCTCGTCGTCATCACCGTCGCTTTCCGCATCCATTTTTCCTCAACAGGCCAAGGATCACTTGGATTTACCAATAAAACAGAAATTATTAAAATTTTGTTTTAAAAAAGGCGCCCTTCCTCTTTCCCGCCAAAAAAGGAAGTCGCTGTCATGTCAAAGTCCTAAGTGTTGCCAGTCTATATTTATAAATTCTACTGTAGACATGTTTTTCGCATGTTTCATGGACTATTCCAAGCTACATTTTTACTATACTTATTTGAACTATTGACGTTTTAAGGATCGTCGCAAGCAGCAAACCCTGGTCTCTGCCTACCTCTCCGGTATACAGGCGTGAGTTTTTGTAATGATGTAAATGTATGTTATTTTATTATACAGAAATATTTCATATTTCGTTCATTTTAAAATACGAGCAAACGTGGTTTTTATCTTGTCCTCTTTTCAGATATGATATTACTAAAATCACGCCTGTATTCCAAAGGGGTAAGCAGATATTAATTAGAGGTAAGGTGTTTGCCTTACGTTATATTTGTAGTCAGAATAAAGATGGTTATTTAAAGAAACTAAATATTTTTAAACGAATAATTAAGCTAATACTGTGAATTTTTTATTTATATCATTCCCTCCATTCCATTTTTATCTAAAACCTTATTTTATTCACTGAAAACAGAATAAACTTTGGCCTTTGCATCTAAGTAATGAGTCCAGTGGCATCTTCACTCACACTTAGATGGGTGAAGGGACCACTCGAACGCTGCAGTGCCTGGGACACTGTTTTAGATGGAGTAGGCTTGCCCAACATCTATACCACCCTGACAGCTTAGTCGGCCTAGACCACGCTTAAATGTGAACGCAGACCGCTGCACCGCACCAGACTTGCTGCACCGCACGCGCCGCAGTCGCCGCATTCGAATTCTTAATTAAGTTCTGTGCAACCTCGCAGCTAGACGTGGCCGCACCGCACGCGCCGCATTCGAATTCTTAAATATGAAGTTCTGTGCAACCTCGCACATCCACCCGCGAACTCCCCAAGCCGCAGCTGATTTCGTCAATCCGCGCTGGCCCGCCCGCGCCGGACGCTGCGGCCGGCGCTAGTTGATCCAGTGCGAGACGTGCGGCGACGGGAACGACTGCGGTGACTGCGGCGCGGACAGGTCTGCGAGACCATTAACAAAAGCGATGACTGCGGCGACTGCGGCGCGTGCGGTGCGGCCAGGTCTGCGTGCACCTTTAAGCCGCATTTCCACGAACTTAGTACGCTCGAACCCTTCGAGATACCTTTTTTCCGATCTATATTTCATCAGAGTGTACTAAGGTAAGAAAGAAGATAAAAATATTTTAAGATCGCCGGTGTTATAGCTATTTTAGCGCACTCGGTCCGAATGCACTAAGATCATGAAAACGCGGCCAAGTCGGGTTTTAATGATTTTAATGCGCTCAAATCGAGTGAACTAAAATTACTACTAACTCGGATAACTCACTTTCCACAATTTCCACTTACTTAAATTTACTTAAACTTGACATATTATCGAACTCTCATAGAGCACAGAAGTTGATTTAAAAAAAAAAAAATTGTGACGTATTTTCATTTTCTGTAGATGTACTTGAATGAATGAGTTCTGAATGAAATACAACTTCCGATTTTGTATTCCAAAATAAAATTAATTAATAATTTTATGTGAAAGTTAATTTTTAATTAGTTTAGGTCCCATGTGTTTTTTTTTAACCGGAAAGCGTCTATTTGGAAATAAACGAAAGTGGCAACATTATTTATTACACGTGCGCGTAGGTACGTACTTCTTATAGCGGTGGTAGCCTGCTGGGTAGAACATTGGACTCTGAAGCGAGAGACCCAGGTTCGATTCCCAGTGCAGGCATGTACCTATGACTTTGTTTTCTAAGTTATGTAAATTTGTGAAGTTATAGTAGCAATACCACTCGCTATCTGTGAAGGAAAACATCGTGAAGAAACCTGCGTGTCAATCCGCGGTGGGCACACGTGGTGATTAAGCCCATTCTTTCTTTCCGAGAGAAGGCCTGTGCCCTACAGTGGGACGTATATAGGCTGCATGTAGGTACCTATTTCTTACCAACAAATAAAAAAAAAACCCGGACAAGTGCGAGTCGTACTCGCCCGTCGAGGTTTCCGTACAGTAGGTACTTACATATTATAAATCACATTATAAATAGTTCAGGAATCGAGTCTGACAGTTTTTTCCGAACTTTTCCCGAACTTCAGACTCATTTTTTATGATTCAATTACAAATGTATAGTTTTCAGATTTTTCATGTACTTGTGGTATAAGACAATATTATTTGCCAAACATAGTTCTAGGTCAACGGAAAGTACCCTGTAAATTTTGATTCCCTTGAGTGTCGAAATATACCTTTTTTGCGTCTGTGCTAGACGGTCGTATCTTTTTTTTACATACGTTAACTTAGAAGTTATAGGGACTGTAGACCTGAGTATCTTTTTCTACGGAACATTAAACTGCGCGTGGCCCGACACGCACTTTGCCGGTCTTTCCCTGTTTTGACAGCTTTATAGCGAAGCGCGAATAGCGAAAGGTAGCGTATTCCGGTTGCTTTATCTCTACAATGCGGTATGTACATGTACAATTACCTGAGCTACCCACAACCGCCAGGTGAAATGAAAAGGGAAAATCTTTACGGATGCTAGCTAGTGTAACGGTGCAGTCAACTGTTAGCGGTCCAAACCGCATTTAGAGAGCAAACACATCGTGAGAAAAACTTCCATCTCGGTTATTAAATAACCAACGACGCAGTCGCGCGCAAGTCTCATATTCCTAATTAGAGAGACATAAACATTTACCTTGTGTATTTTCAACTGAACATAGTTATAAATGCCGTATAAATTTCAATAACTAATAATCAATATTTTTGAGTTTATATAAAATAATTGTTTTGTAGATTGAATTTTAATTTCAATAACTAATAATCAGTATTTTTGAGTTTATATAAAATTATTCAAGTGTCAATTTCAATTTCAAAATTTGCCAAAATATTTTTGGAACGTAACTTAATAATTTTGGCCGAGGGCAGGAAACTAACAGTTAATGCTTTCAAAAAAGCGCCTGTCATTTCAGTCTACCGAGACCACGGCACTTGCAAAAGTACCGAAATCGGAGAAAAATGGAAAAGTAAACGAGTAAATATCCGTTAAAATGCAGTTTTATTATGTTTAGTGCTAGTGTTAACCTCAGAAAATACTATGAACATAGGTAGGTTATGTATGTTTACATCTACTTGTTATCATGTATATTAACTAATATTAACTAATGAGTTGTCGGAATTGTTAAGTTGGGTCACGGCATTTATTACCAAATAACGAACGTCCACGCAGCTAATATGTCAAGCTAACATAACTTCCCTAACTCATGTTATTTTTTAAACGCTTCGCTAACTTGAGCTACCCTGACTCGGCGTGATATCGAGCGAGATGCGATGCGAGCGATACGCAGTGTTCCCATTCGCTGGGCGGCCAATGTCGCCAAAACTTGGAAAAACAATCGCTATAATAATCTTAAAAATATGGAAATAGGTAATTTTAGGTCAATCACCGCTTTTTAGGGGTCCTTACCCAAAGGGTAAGGGACCGTATTACTAAGACTGCGCTGTCCGTCCGTCTGTCTGTCTGTCTGTCACCAGGCTGTATATCAGGAACCGTGATAACTATCACGGTTCATGAGATAGACCCTGGTGACAGACGGATAGACGGACGGTGAAGTCTTAGTAATAGGGTCCCGTTTGGCACCCTTCGGGTACTGAACCCTAATAAATCGATAAATAAAGACACGATTAAATTCCTAAATGGCCAAAATTCGGCGAAAGAATATTCATATAGCCCAATTGGCTACCTAATAAACGACAATGTAAAAAAAAAGTTCTGTTTTTATATATATATATATTTTTTTTTTTTTCGAGAAAATATGTTGTTTTGGGAGCCTGGGCTTAATCATTTGATTTGGGCTCCTTTAATTAATTCATAAAGCGCAAAAAAAGACCCAGGGCCTACGACACCGGAAGTACGAGCTGTCAGTTTCTAGTGATATTTTGTGCGAACGTAAAAGATAGATTATATTTGTTTTTTTTACGTAATGCCTTGATCTCAATATTACGTTATCTTGACGTTATTCATTAATATTATCTTGGCGTTGTTCATTCGCAAATATTTAAGTATGTACTTTAATTCACGTGTGAGATGACCTTTAGAAGGTCGAATTAGTCACACACTTATTAACAAAAATACAAGAAATCTATTAATATTATTAACTTATAATTGTAGCATTATATTCCGAGACATAAACCTTTAAAAAGAAATATCATTTGTAACTATTGTCAATATTTAGAACAATGCCGATTCCAATTTTGGCCGCCATTTCTCAGACACCCAAATGGCGATAAATCGCCTCATCTGGTAACACTGGGAGAGGCTGCTCAGCTACCGACAACAATGCTCAAGAGAGGATGGAGGCGGTTTGAATCGTAACCACGCAGACGTAAGTCGAACATAAACTTTGTGGCAGGCAGCCGGGGAGGGAGACGACCGCTGGAGACTTTGAAAAACAAGGGGTGTTAAAATTTTACATATAATAAATGTCTGTCCGTCTGTTTTGTGACAGTACTGCTACATAATTTCAAATGCAAACAAAATGGGTAGGTGGTTGAGCTACATTTTAGCAATCGCTTAACTGTCAGATAACAAGGGAGAGATTTGCCGACCAGCTGCCGGTAACTTGTGTGTCGGTAACACCGATACCTCACGGTTCTCATAGAAAAATCTCTCGCTAGCTGTCAAAAACCACTCGCAAGCTCTCACAATGCTATCGCTAAAATACCAGAGCATTTGGCATGACCCGAAATACCGTTCTCTGGACTTGCTTTGGCAATCGTCACAAATCGCTCAGGATTTGGTGCGCGTAATTGGGCCGTTTTGCGTTTGTTTTGTATGTCTGTGGCATCACAGCCCCCAAACGGATGGACCGATACCAATGCGGCTTTTAGGGTTCCGTAGTCGATAAGGAATCCTTATAGTTTCGCCATGTCCCCCCCCCCCCCCCTCTCCTGGCTTAACACTTGATGTGGAAACGTGAAAAAATTCAGGGTAGTAGCACATATAATCAACTTAAAAGGAAAATTATCACGCCTATGTAGGCTTACAAGTTAACGAGTAAAAGGCGACCAACTTATAAAAGGAAAACTTCGTACTAAATCCATTGAAAATTACGTTGATGAAGTTGTTAGATAAAATACCCTCTTTCTACAGAATCCTACACTGCGCGTGGCCCGACACGCACTTGGCCGGTTTTATTTATTGAATACAGTGTTAGTTAAAAACATAGATGTCTAACTAGCGCAAGAAACTGACCCCACATTCAATCGTGGGAAGGCGGGCGAGGCTTCTCAATTGTGTTACCAATCGGAGCGAGTTCAGCATTACCCGGCAAAATATCTATGCACCTGCCACCGTCAGACCGCCATCTTGCGAGGTACCTAGATATTTCGGCGGGTTATACATACGTCATGAAGCCAATGATTTGACGTTTTTGTACAAAACCAATAATAAGTTATCTTGTCCTTTACTATCGCCCAATCAACGTTCACGTCGGTACGCATTTACTTATTTCTTATTTATATTTTATTGACACAACCAACTTGCGCAAAGCATATAAAAATATAAGGTTCTTATCTAAATGGGAGTTTAGTCCAGCCTAACACCCGATAACAGGTGTGCAACAACATTGATGAAATAACGTGAATACTTATGGGTAGTTTTAACATATCGTAAATATTTGCCAAATCACAACAATTACACTAAAACAGATAGTAAAATTTATTATATTAAGTACCTATTTATTTTAACACATCTTGAAAAAATAATCTTGGGCGTCGTCCCCCCCCCCTCTCTCCTGACTAAAAAGTTGATTGTAGAAACGTGAAAAAATTCGAAAGCAAAACTATCACGGCTAAGTATGATTTATTAGTTAACGAGTAATAGGCAACTAACTTATAAAAATAAAATTTCGTACAAAATCCGTTGACAATTTTACTGAACCCTACATTGCGCGACACGCACTTGGCCGGTTTTTTAATACTTAGAATTCTCAAGACACATCTAAAACTCAAAAATAATTTATAACCGTATTTTTTACTTTTTAAGTGATTTGCCTGGAGTTTTATTTGGGATTGTGAACCCGAAGGGTGCCAAACGGAAACCTATTACTACGACTTCACTGTCCGTCTGTCTGTCTGTCTGTCTGTCACCAGGCTGTATCTCACGAACCGTGATAGCTAGGCAGTTGAAATTTTCACAGGTGATGTATTTCTGTTGTCGCTATAACAACAAATACTAAAAACAGAATAAAATTAATATTTAAGGGGGGCTCCCATACAACTAACGTGATTTTTTGCCGTTTTTTCTCGATGTTTATGTCTAATGTTGTATAGATAATGGTACGGAATAACGGAACCCTTCATGCGCGAGTCCGACTCGCACTTGGCCGGTTTTTTTTATTTAACTTTTCTTTTTGACTGTGGACCGTACTATGTGACGCAAGTAGATGAACTTTATCATAATAATATTATTATGTTACGGTCACATTCACTCAGTTTAACTGCCATGGAATTGGTCTGGGTTTATGTAGGTACGCACACGATTTGCGGCTCTCGATAACGTGCTTATGGGCCGGTATCGTGATCCCGTAGGCGGGGCAAAGGGCCAGGGCTGGTGAACGACCGCAGCGCCCGCCTCACTGTCCGTCCTGTCTGTCCACTAACCAGCGGCACCGCCCGTTGCCATCGTAAAGCGCGATTGCGAACGACCCCATTTCAAAATAAGAACACGAGCGAAAATCCAGTTTTACACCGCCCGACCGAGTGCGGTGAAGGCACACGCTGATAAAACTCGATAGTGCAGTTGGAAAGTGTCGACGAAAACACGCGAATAAATTAGGCCAAAGATATGTGGTTCAATGATATCTTATCATAATCAGCGTAAGTACCACGTCAAAGGATGTTACGTAAAGTAATACACTTAATACAAAGGCGAACAGTGCTCGGCCTGGTTGAATAGGAAAGTAAAGTACTCTACATGCGACAGCAATATGCAATGACTTTGACCCCAACTAGACGGCCAGGGACATACATAAACAAAGGGTTTTTTCATCCATGCCTAATATATATATACTAGCTACGCAGGACGCAATGGAAGTCGCAGTTCTGTACTAATGAATGAGATTCAGTTCGAACGTGACCAATAGTTTTATGACGCTAATTTTTTTTCCAAAAACACTGAAGGTTGTAATTTTTGTGTTCTGTGGTTTGATAGTATGTAAAACCAAATTTTGATAATACAAATCTGACGTAAGGTCATACAAAATTTGATCGGACGTGTCGCTTCAATTCCCTCAATACAAACAAACACACCGCCATACAAGTTTTGTAGCTAAAAGAGGACCGACCTTACAAAAATAAAAACCTGCTGGGTAACAATTCAAACGATCTCGAGCCTGTTGCTGTGGGACAAAAAACTAAACCCAATCGAGTCGCGAAGCGGCCAGGTGCCAGGTGCCAGCGCCAGCTATAACACTCCCGGACTAAATACTGGCTAGAAACCACTGCATCTATTGATTGCAGTCCAACCAAGCGACAGATGCGCATACCTCGCGAATCAATAACCCTTGCTGGCCAGTTATATCTTTACGTGTTTTGAAGCTAACCAATAGTTTAGAGACTTGAGGAAAACATAACACGCTCGTTACACCGATTGCCATTCGACTGTAATGACCTTCCTTGACTCCGGACGTTTATCTTCGCCTCGGGCCGCGCCGCAGCGCCGAATACTCGCCTGGCGTGTTGTTTAACAACACGCCTATACCACCACTTGGGTGCCAATCAATATTGAGCTCTATTTCCTCTACGTAATCCTTAAAAACAACCGGAATAGTGGGCTCATGTATTGGTAAATAAAACATAAAGTTCAACAAACAAGACCATGAAACGAACTGCACCAAAACTGCTTTGGGCATTGAACATAAAACTTTGCTCAGCGAAAACCACAAAACATATAGGTAGTAAAACAAGGTCACAGTTACCGAATCACACAAGCACCTGAAAAACCACTTCGATAGGTACTGGTATACAAACAAACACAAGCGAACCAAAACAACACAAGCAGACACCGACCGAAAAGATTTAACTTGTGCTTAGTACAGTTTTTGCAGAATTTTAACAGTAGTAGGTAGCTCCGTCCACTGTTCTGAGCTCTACGGTTTCATTCTTACGGTCGGTTTTGGTTTGCGGTGATGATGTTTAGGCGAGGGGCTGCAAACCAAGGCCATGGGTCGTCAACCCGACAACCGACAACCCAGCCACGTGCGAAACCAGCTCACCTCGAAGACTTCAGTGTGAACACCCTGACACACGCAGCACTCGTACTAAACTGACCATAAACAACATGGTGTTGGGAATCTTTAGACCAGTAAGTACCTGCCTGTCCGGGTATTGTTACCCGAAACAAATATGTACCTACTGGAATACTTTGACGAACAATAAAGTACCCAGAGATCTCGAAGAAAATAATGGGGCACAATTACAAAATCTTTGTTTCACATTAGAAAGCACTTCGTTTCGATCGACCAAAAGCAATCAGCTGTTCACTCCCATGGGGCAGGTAGAACTTCCTATTTTTTGTGTAGTACGTCCTCAGAACAACAATAAAATTGATGCCCAGCCACGGCAGCAGAAGCCCTTATCCCGCGCGCGAGCAATAGACAAAGAATCACCGATACTGCGTTCTCGTAGCGGATGAGAGAGCGGGATGGTGCGAGTATTTATCTATTGTCACGCAAGCGATAAGAGCTTCTGCTACTGAGACATGTGTAGAATACCTTAGGGCATGTAGGCGGCCGAACGGTAACAAAGCAATAGAAGCCTTGTAGACTGACTGTGTCACACAACTAAACAGTCAACAAATAAGTCTGGAACCTCCAGCTAGACCTACTAAAATGCAAACTGCAATATCATGTTTCATTTGGTTTCAGACTGGCTAACTAAAACAAATGACATAATACCTAATAAGTGCATTGTAATTGTAACACAAGACAGGTCTTCGTGCTCGTCCTTCCGTAATGAACTACCTAACTGAATAAACAAAGAGTCGCGTCACCGTGTCATTGTCATACCTACAATGATAATGGCCGTCATTGCTTCGCGAAAATGCTATTCGTCAGACACAGATACTATTATTAGACATGCCACAGGAAGTTCTGGCTTAGGCAACGCGCAGGTAGGAAGGGAGCTTTTAACTAAATCCTCACTGACATGTCTCGGTAGACTGGAAATCTTTCGATAAAGGCTCGCACATCATGGTTCGATAGTTTTAATTCAAGGTGCAAACTTATAGAGCAGCAGTGTAACGTCGGGTGTGTGATTTACAATGCAACAAAATCAATCTCCGTCTGGCCGGGGGTGCACCCTCTAGTGTCAACGACCGGCCCAGTGCTCCCCCGCGCCGAAACGCACCTCGCTGCAGCGGAGCCCTGCCGGTTCAACGACCTCGCCTTGCTGCCACGACCCTCCATCGACGCAGCCCTCAGCACTCTACACGCCCGTTCTAGACAGGTCACCTCGCAAAATGATTTTGTTTGTATCCTGATATAGTATTATTAACAGATGCTGCCCGAGTATCTCAAAACTTGTGCGTCGTCGTCGCACAAACCACAAAATGGAAACAAAACCGACAGCAACAGACCTGTTATCCGAAGGCAAACATATCTACAATGAATAAGATACACACAATATTATTCACGAGTGGCGGTTCGCGTCGGCAGCTTATGCCTAACAAAGGAACGTACGATCTTAAACAAGGGCACAGCCACAGCCTCCGAGTGCAGAGCCGCGGAATAAAATAATACGACTCGACATTTTCACAAATACGCTGTTGGCTTTTTACTGAATGTACAGGAAGTACTAACGGGGACAGGCGTCTGCTGCATATGCACTAAGTGGCTATGGCTGACTATTTCTGTACAGGCACGTCAGGGGCATAATCTAGACGAGAAATAAAACTGCAATGCGCTCGTCGCCAACACAAATCCGTTCAAGGAATTTTGTTTTGTGAGAATTTCAATGCTACTCTAACGCGAGCTTCAGATTGCACTGTAACTCTTGAGGGAGCAGTGAAAAGCCTCGGCACCAGACGAAGCGATCGCGGATCACGCATGACGCGTTAGGGAAAGGAACAATTCTGTGACTGACGACTGAAATCGATTGAGTAGACTGGCAAACATTATCACTAGATAAAACCATTTTCAAAACTTTTCAACATGACATGTTAACCACGCCATTCAATTGACCTAGTAGACTTTTATAAATAGCGGGTTTACATACAACATGCATGTGTGACCTAAATAAAGAAAATAAATAGCGAACGCTACATATTATGTAGAGGTGGTTGCAGAACAATGAAATAGCAGCGCAACCGATGGGGGTGGAATTCATTTGCGGGTATCTGTACTCTGAAGACGCTTTTATTAGCTTTAATTGTATGTAACTGACAAACTAATTCTGTCATAGATCTACTTCTAATATTAAATTCGTATCGATTTGAAACATAGCAAGTGTATGTTATTCAGATGCCACTACAATAATTTGGTATCATCCAGCTGATGTTTTGCCATCTATCCTAAAATGTGTGTACCAATATCTATGTGTAGACAGATAGGTAACTTCATACTTAGTTCCTCTATTTGTGAGTGGTTGATCAAAAAGGGACCTCAAGGGAAAATAATTGATTTCGAGAAAATCGCGTTTGAAGTTTCGTGTATAAACAGGTTTCGATCACAAAACCTAGTGTACACTGTGTGTAAGGTGTAATTTTTCCAACACTGCCTCGGCTCACAAAAAAATCATAAAAAAATAACTACGGCACCTAAAAATATTCTAGTTAGACCAAAAGCTAAAATACCACAGATTAAAAAAAATCAAATAAAAAAATAACGGTTTCCAATCCCTCCAGGTCCCTTTTTGGTCAACCACTCAAATTTATATAATTCACAAATAAAAAATACTTTTTAGCACACTTTGTTCGGGTGACAATATTAAAATTTGGTATCGTTTACCTGTTTTTAAGATAGAGCCACGAGTGGACAGAGGAATTCTTACACTCCGTTTCTATTCCTAGTCTGTCTTAGATAGTGTTAAGTAAACTTCAACAGCAGCAACATCATGTACTTACTTCAGGTGTTATTCATTAGGTGGATCTCGCTAGTGCAGAACCACTTTAATTAAGACTAAAAAAGTATAAAATAGGTAAGTAATATTAGTGAATATTACTTATTACCAAAAAGTTATTACGCTTTTTGGATTAACCAGTGGGTTAGTTCAAAACGCGTAATAGCTTTTTGTTATCGTTCAATTAATTTCATGATTTAATTTCAATAACTCATCATCATCAACCCATTATGTCCCCACCGAGGGGCACGGGTCTCTTCACTGAGGAAGGTATAGGCCATACTCCACCACGGGGGCCAAGTCCGGATTGGTGGAGGCTTGTAGACTAGTGGCTCGTCTACTGTCAGAAGTTGTCAAGCCGCCCTAAGGCCTCTGACTTTGCTTAACGACTGCCATCTATCGACGGCAGCCGGCACCAACAGCTTAACGTGCCTTGCGAAGCACGGAACCGCTCGGAAAAATGCCACTAGCGTTAGGCATAGACAGCGACCCATCCATGCACTGAACGCGCCCTGTGTTGCTTAACCTTCGTGATCGTTTTAAGATCACTCAGGCAGCCGGGGCTACGAGCGATTCGGCAGCCGGGGCTTTCAGTAACTACCTACTTTTAATTAATTTAGGCGAAGCATTTTGAATTTTAACTTAGCCACTGAATGTTACCTATTTTCTAATTTTTAGTGCATTAAAGTCAAAAGATAATTGTCTAATTAGTTTCAAAAGGTATTGCAAAAACAAGTGTGTTACTTATAAATTACATTAATTACATTTCATTATAAATACGCATAATATGAAGAAGCTCCGTTACGTTAAAGCGAAAGCTCGTATTAACCACTGCACCGGTCGAGACGGCTCGGATCGAATGGAGAAAGCAGCTGTGGTGTCGCAAACTCGCAACACCACGACAACGCAGTCGAGGCAAAAGGTTTCGTGACGGCATCAGCCCGCGGGCTTGCACAATGAGGCCTAGCAACCGCTCACTCCGCTGCAGCCTCATTTGCCACATTTACCACACGAGACTGGTTCACGTTTCGGATACGAAACAAAACTACGGAAACAAAGTGAGCGGAGGAGGTCCGTACGCATATTCTGAAGGAGTTTTCCGCCCTAATTTCAAAAGTAGGTCATGTTAATGGAACAAAGAAAAGGGATGTCGGTCACAGGCGGCCGAAAGGTTACATAGGTTGCGCAGCCAATTGAACGGATCCTGTCGATGTGGAATTTCAATTGATAGAGCTGAGCCCAAACTGGCGTGCGAGAGATTGAGATCAAGTCTACGGCCGTTTACGCAACAAGCTCAACTAGGCCGATAACGTACTGCGCTGAGGGACTCATAATTGGCCCATCTTTATTTTATTTTACAATCGAATCACATGATCTAATGATAGTGGGCGGCCACGTAGCCGTTTTACTCTTTATAACAAATACGGCTAAATGTATGATCTCTTCTCTCAAAATGTATTTGCTCGCAGAAAAGAAGACTTATTCTGAATCAGTAAGTGGGGATGTTATTCTGGATAAACTAGAACACTATTCAGTTGCATTCCCGAAGATAAGGACACATTCATACACAGTGTTGAAAGTTCACGAGTTTCTTGTTTAAACAGCAATAGCATTTTATATTCAGCTGACAAAAATAGTGGCGGTAGCCTGCTCTATTTCTGTACTGTAGTGTCGTGTTACGTAACTTGCTAGTGCCGCATGGCATGTGCAAGGCTTGGTTTATTGAGGCAAGTTACTCTAAGACCCTATGTTATATATAACTAAAACGATAAGTTGCTTGAAACCGCCAGCGAAAATTAGACGAACACTGCCGTTGCTGGCGAAGCGTTTCATAAATAAACAAATTCGACTGCCACTGCCGAGATAGGTGGCTTGTTGCTCGACCTACTTAACTCCAAGTAGGTAGAGCCGACTCGCTCCGTAGGCACACGCGCGACCTTAATACTATCAATATTTTGTTGTTATAATATAATCATGCATAACTGTAGATGAATCGCATTTGGTTTATGCAACATATTGTTATTCTTTGCGTTTTCGAGAATTTAGAGACTTTCACTTGATTCGCTTCTCCTTGTCATCCCATCTAACACTGTATCTGTGCCATCAAATGATAGGGCCCGATAATGTTGACACCAATCCCATACGCCGCACCTTCATAAAAGCACCTTTGTTATCTAGAAACGTAAATATCTACTTCGGCGCTATGAAAGTGCTAAAAAGCCTGCGGATTCGCGTCAGCAACGCGGCCTCGTTTTTAATTAGGTGACCGTTTGGGCAATAGGGCGATTAGCGCTGGTGTGTCAGACAGAGGATGCACTGTTGAAGGCCCGTTGTTGCATATGAGTATCGACTGCGAGCCGTCGGGCTCCAGCCCCGGGCCGCCGCGACGGATCGATATTCCCGGCCCCGCCACCGACCCTTAGGTATATACCGACGTTGAATACAACTACGCAGAAGACCGACCTACCTTTTTTATTAAAGCCTAATGCTAATTTGGTTTACGAATAAAGAACTTATTTCGTGATTTTTCGGTGATTGGGTGAAAGAGCCGGTAGAATTATTTGCGATTTTGGTGGCCAATGTCTGTTTTACGTAAGTACTTAACAGATTATGACATGTAAGAATGTCTCTATAAAGCCTAGATATTAGTTAAGATATAGAAGACTCAACTCTAGTCAGCTACAACAGCACTTTTTTACACGTAAATTTGACAGTCTTTAATAGGAGTTGGATACAATGGGCACTGTCTCTATTCACCTTGATAAAGCTTTGCGAATCCGAGCGAAAGCTGGTTAGGCTCTTCCGATAAAATCACAAGTGAATCAGGACTTAATTTAATAATATCCCGAAGAGTAGTAGTATCGTAAACCATTTTGCGAGCTCGCTATCTAGCGGACCTCTATTAGATTTACTTTTATGTACGGTGTAATATAAGCAGAGCTCCGTCGCCCGGAACCGCCTATATTAGGAAGACAAAAGAGAAGCAGGGCATTAAGCTCCGAGCAATCGTAACTAAGTGGACGATTTATGCTTCACTACAGTGTCTAGCTGGATTGGAAGCACTCGACCAAGGAGTTTTTCTCGCATGAATGCCAGCATGTGACCTTAATTTTTCTTCATGTTTATTATGTTTTACACAGGCAGGCATGACCGCCTCTATCTCTGCAGCAGAATTTAAACAGAACTTTTCCAACATTGCAATTGCAAATGCTAAATGTCTACCATACTTTAGCAATATCATCATCATCAACCCATTATGTCCCCACCGAGGGGCACGGGTCTCTTCCCTGAGGAAGGTATAGGCCATACTCCACCACGGGGGCCAAGTCCGGATTGGTGGAGCAATATGCGATAAATAATAAAAAAATTGTGACACGTGCATTGTACCTCGTAGGCTCGTAGGTGCCTATTTACGTAATTCGTCACACAACCGCGCTGTGGCGCAGGTGATTTAATAAACAAAATGGCTGCATGCACCGCACACTGTAGGTAGGACGATAAGATATTATTATGATAAAAGAAATGCGCTCTTGACGATCCTGACACGTGTTGCCTCCAACTGAGAGTGCTAGTAACACAAATACCCACATCGAAACAGAAACCGTAACCCTTACTCACATTAAATTGTGTGAAGTCTATTATATTGGAATATCACCTCCTAAGGAAGAGCGGTTGGTGCTATATAGTATTATCAGTAGTATTGTGCTTTAACAGCTGATTAAATTAAAAGCATAACATAAAAAAACAGTTGACTGTGGTAAAAAATACAAGAGCAAAAATTTGAATATCGTCGATTATAGTTGTCGAAATGTAAGAAGCCCGTTTTGACAGCTACACAAAAATGCATTTTACTTTGGATTTACTCATACAAATACATAAAAAACTTTATAAAATGAGTTCTTTACAAATCTTTTATAAAATGAGTGAACCAGATACATCATTGTGTTGCATTACTTACCTCCAATTTCTCTGCTAGTTAGTTAGACCTGTGATTTCTTCACTTAGCTTTATATTCAGACTGTTGACAACTGTTGTCAGTTGGTAGTTGGTACTTTTTGTGTAAAAAAAAAGTTGGTAACTGTTCACTGATTGTTAAGATATGAGAAACCAGGGGTTTCAGTAAAAAGGGAGCAAAGAGCAATGTTTTGTTATAGCTCTGTAATTGAACTTTTCTAAACCCTTAATCACAGAATGAACCATGTGATTCAGAATAAAAGTTTATTTGAATAACTTACACAAAGTATTCACTTTATCCCTACATAAACAGCTGAATAAATAACATGCAGACTGCACTAAAATATTACATTTCTAACGGAAGCACAAAGTACTGCAAGCTAACAGAACCAGTTTAAAATAGAGAGCCAGATATGTAAGTTAGCACCCAAACAATAATAACACGTTCCTTATCTACATTTACGATGATGCTTTTATAGTTGCTGAGAAGTCACATTAATTACCTACCTATATAGGTATTAGAAAATGGAGTAACACTATTCTTAATCCGGCGTCACACGGGAATTTCCAGAGCCATTTCCTTCTGTGGATGTTGTAGAAGGCGACTAAGGAAATCAATTACCAGGAGACGGGCAGCAGCGTCTTCCAGAGATTCCAACAGCATACTGCAATCGCCAACCCGCCTGCCAAGTGTGGCGATTATGGCAAAACCCCTCATGGTTATGAAAACCACAAAGGAGGACTATGTCCTGCAGTGGGCGACAAGTGGCTGATGATGATGATAGTTATTAATTAATTGTTAGCTAAAAAGTAAAGACTTTTCTTTGTTCCTGGTATCTACTTTGGTTATTCATATCAGTATAACTTAACAACCTCTTCAGTCCTGACCTTGAAAATAACAATGGTTTTCAATTGTTATTTTCAAGGTCAGGACTGAGGAGGTTAATGATTTTGGGGTTGTTCGCTCAAATTTAAATGTTTGTCAAGGAATATTCCACACTGGGAAGCTTGAAAAGCAACCTAACTAAATAAGCTAACTACACATTAGTTAGACTTGAGATTTCTGCACTTAGCCTCATGGTTGGGCCATTGTGTGTAGCAAAGCTGTGAGTTTACTGCAACCTTCAGAAAGCCAGCAGTGGTACACTAAACAACTACAGGTTCTGGGGTGAAGTTTTTTTTTATGACAGGAGGCTTCGCCCCCAAGAGACCCACTTGCGTGGGGTTGCTTTTTCGGCTTTTTTTTTGGTCAATTATTGTGTGAAACCTATTATTGTTATTTTCTCTGAGAATGCGTTTTCCTCTGGGATATTTTATTCTTACCGATTAGCATCTCAAGAGCTGTATTAGTGGTATTTCAAGTCTCGCCCCACATTCTACATACCCATTAAATGTCCAAAATTTTATTACCTAGGAAAGCGTCACATTTATTAAAAATTACAAACGTTACAGGTGCGAGGGTTGGGGTGTAGGAAAGGGTGGCCGTACCTGGGACTTAGATTTTATTTCTATTTGCAACAACAAAAATATAGGTGCGACGAAGCGCGTAGCGTAGCGGAGCGCGTAGGAGCGTGTTAGGTTGAACATGTAAGACCGAAAACTAACCGAAATTATAAAAAAAAATTAAAATTTTTCTAAGTCCTATATATGGGCCACCCTTTGCTACACTCTGACCGGTGCGAGTGACTTACTGGTATCACTGAATCAAATTAGTTATCTAAATACATTTTTTAAGGATGATTAATGGTGATATTAATTTTTCAGAATAAATCTATGAAACAAAGAAAAGTTAGAGTACCTACCTAATGCAATTAAAGCCAGTACAAAGGTTTACAAATAGTAAAATTTTATTACTGGTGCCGAAAAAGTCGCGTCAATGCCTTCATTCCTTTGTTTCATGATAATATTTAAGTAGGCAAGGCAGGTAGCCTGAGGTAGCCATTGTGGCAGATAAAATCGACAGGCTGTCTTCGCCTTTATGTGGGTACCCACAATTATTATTCTACCTTGACTTCACGGATACGTAGGTAGCTAAGCCAAGACCCTCATTTTTGTTTCCATCGAAACCATAAGTACCTACGTGTATACTACGACGTAATTTCGTAATGCTGTGAAAATGTGTAAGCCACGTAACAAATGTAACCCTATTTTCTCTCAGATTTTCAGCTGCAAAATCAATCGTAATTAATAATTTTGCGTAGTTAGTACTTCATCCTTAGCACTGTATAATAATGAGACGTAATCTGAATTACGAACAAACAACATTACCTTTATTCCAAACAGATATTTCCCCAGGGCACTTATTCTCCGCGATTTGATTGCAGTTCACGCACAATTCACAAAATGTCCGTATATCAAGACGAAATGACACTGTTCAATTTTAATCCATGATGATTTCAAACACTGCGAAGATCAAATACTGTGATCAAAAACAGCTGGCCGCTCATGTTTTTTTCTCGACACAATACACACAAGTGATGTGATGACGACCAATAACAAATCAAAATGCGTCAAACAAATATGAACTTCAAGCAAATGAAAATAGGAAGGAACGTTCTCTGCAGGTTGAACAACATACCAAATCAATATTGAATTTTCATTCATTCAGTGCCACCAACTTAATAAACAGACGTTCCGAAATGTAATGTTCTTCGGAGTCTTGAGGACTGTATCTCAAAATAAAAAAACTAGCCAAGTGCGTGTCGGGTCACGCGCAGTGTAGGGTTCCGTAGTAAGAGAGTTTTCTTGATTGCTTTACACATTATAGCAACTTCATCAGAGTAATTTTCAATGGAATTTGTGCGAAATTTTCCTTTATAACTTTGTTGACTATTACGTTTTAACTTGTAAAGCCAACGGATAAGTATCCGTGATAGTCTTCCTTTTAACTTCATTATATGTGCTACATAGGTGCTACAGTCATGATTTTTTTTAAGTTTAGCCAAGCATAATTTCCTGCGTTTCGAGAGTCTTCACGACTCAAAGAGTTTACCGTGGAGGAACTTATTCAGGCAGGAGGACCATCAAAATGACGAAAAAAATTTAACAAAATGACTGTCTTTAATTAGGTATTATTTTTTTCTACACAACAAAATTAAATAATGTTCAATAAATCTCATGTTTTTTATTTATAACTTGGCTGGTTTATGTTAGGACAACCTTTTTGTTGATGATGTCAGTCAGAAAAGTTTTCCTTTGTTTTTATACGCTGTTACTTCTTGAAAAACGACTAAGAATAAACAAAATACAAATAAAATACAGCCAAAATCCTTAATTTCTAGTTTATTCACACTTTATTCATTTATTTTGTATCGCAATAATTCCCTGAACAACCTTTCGTCCTTAAAAACCTATCTAGAAGCTAAAAATTCGACCCATACCGGGACCTGAACCCGCGACCTTTGGCTAACCGTGCCAGCGCTCTCCCAACTGAGCCAATGGGCAAGTACAGGCATCGGTGAAATTGCGAGCCTCTTTACAAACTCCTCTGGGCTGTGGACACACTGTTGGAGGCGCGGGGAATTCAAAGTATTATGTTCTAATTATTGGGATATTCAGTAAAAAGATGTCTGTTGAAGTGTTTATAATCAAGTAAATGGTAACTAAGGAGAAAAGAATATGTACATAAATCAAAATATTAAACGTACAGAAAACGACAGTATAAAAAGAGTTTAACTTAAAAAATAGGTAGTCTACAATAACGAGATTAGTATTCACTATCTACAACACACACAGACAGACTGACGGACCACGGCGAAACTATAAGGGTTCCTTGTGACTACGGAACCCTAAAAAGGTTCGTTCACGTTCTACCTTTATACTTTGCTGCTTGATGGAAATCTCAGAACAATGGAAATATCGTCGGCTTATTGCAAGAAGTCATTAACTGCAAAAGCTCACTAACCGCTTTTTTTAAAGGTATGGACATAGAGATGTATTGAACAATGATACAATAGTGGTGTTTTAGTATCAGGCATTATTTTAACGATGTTATAGGGAAAAAGGAGGAGGAAACACAACTATTAACTAACACGAACTAAAAAGTCCTTTTTCTCCCAATAGTGAATATGTCGGTTAAGCGCGGTATACACGATCCATCTTGCTGTACGTCCTGCCAAGGCCATGCACGATGCACGATGCAAAAGTACCATGAATATGCTTGACGTACGTCGATAATTATTATTATTTGTTTGCTGGACTTGACGGACCGATTTTTCATCCAGCGAGTACCCCCACCACCGCGAACATCGTGCAGATAGACAGTGAATAACGCGGACGTACGTCAGCGCGGCCCCGTATCGTGCGTGCTTGATCGTGTATAGACTTGTTGTACAGCAGATTTCATTCTGAGCTTGCGCCGCAAGGTGGCTGCATGTCTCAAAATGGACCGAGACACTTACGAAATTTATCGAAAAATATAAATTTCATACATGTCTGTGGAATGTTTCAAGCCCAGACTATATGAACAAACAAAAAAGAATAAATGCTTTACAAGATCTGGTACCCATTTTAGGGGAAGCTGCAACGATTGATAGCGTTATTCAAATCGTTCATGATGTTATTCATTTGAGTATACTCTGCACGTTTATGATAAAAAAATTTCATCCAGAACCTCTTCCTACTTTTTTTCCTCTCTTCTGCCGCTGCTGACAATAGCAGAAGAACTCCCATTTTTTGGCGTTTTGATAAAACAGGAGGCATTTTATTAAACACAAAACACGTCCTCTTCGTTCGATACTGATCACGCACGACACGATTGATGCGTGCTGGATAGTCTGTATGCTACATCCAGCGGCGCGGCCTTGAGCTGACGTACAGCTAGGATGGACCGTGTATACCGCGCTTTAATGAGTTCTTGCAATAAGCCGACGATATTATGTTTCGCTTCGGAACGGTGTATGTCGTTCCATTCTATTCAAAAATATAACAATCGATTACGATAAAAAAAACTGTGTTTTATGTAAAACATTTTTTTCAAGCATGTTTTTAACCTTTGGAACGCCGAAGCGCGGATCCGCGCGGCAGTCAGTACTAGAATGCCGAAGCGCGGATCCGCGCGCATCCGATATCGTGTAGGTTTTGCGCTATTTTAATAAATAATACGAGGGAATAGAGTTTAAAATTGTGTTTTTCTTAATCCTAATGAACGAATGAACCATAAACAAAAGTCACCCACAGAGTACAATATCAAAAAACCGGTCAATGCAAGTCGTGGAAATTCAAACTTGCCGAGTGCGTACAAACAACTACGCGGTTGACAAAAAAGTGAAATTCTAAGGAAAATAAGCTTATTTACGAAATAAAGGATGAGTAATCATTATTTATAGTTCTTCTGCTATCCACATAAATAAAATTTAGATTGAATCTATGCATTATTATCGTATTATCTTGAAATCAAACTAACATTCTAAAGTACTTGAGACTAACCTGAATTTTTGTTCGATGAATGTACACATGTCTCAGTATGTTTGTAGTGACTTACTTGTATCATTTTGATGGGAATTTTGTCCCTATTATATCTTTCAATTCAATAATTACGTCGGATAAATAGTGTAGCAGATAAATGCCTTTTTTTGACCATCATGCCCAAAATACACGCACACATGCACACATACGATGTGTAGGACGTTGTATGTTCACTCGTCCGCCTAAGCGCGGATCCGCGCGACTATACAGGTGGCTCTCTTTCCTATTTCGAGACACAACATCATGCCATGTAAACATTGAACATTTTAATATGAAAACTGGCATATTTTACGATTAAGAAAATAGCATAATAATGATTTACTATTTACTTAATAATGACTGATTTACTTATAATGACTACGTTTATTTCCGATTTAAATCCATAAAAATTATTTAAATTAATATATAATTAAATTATTAATAATAGTAATTATTATAATACATAACTAATAACTCCAATTTTTAACAGACTTCAAAAAAGGAGGAGGTTATCAATTCGACGCGTATATATATATATATTTTTTGCTATGTTCCTCCATAACTCCGTCAATTCTTAACCGATTTCGACAATTCTTTTTTTTTCCTTTCCAAATAAGCACCGATTTGTGTGAAAAGTGCCTTTTGTGTACATATTCAGTGCTATTTTAGTAACTTCCAGCCTGTAGCGCCACTTATTTTTTAGTATTATTTCGATTGATTAATTTATGCGTTATCTTACATTCCTAACGATTCAATAACATACATTGTTATTTAAAAAAATTAAGTAGTCTGTCTACTTGTTTAATTTATTGAAATTACCTAAAATGTAAATATTGTTTATCAATAATAAAAAAAAATTACTCTATCTTAACTATTTATTCAAACCATCTCAATAATTATCGGTATGTCCATCTATAAAATAATAACACGCAATTGTAATTGGTACGAAATGTCCCTAGCTTTTTAGCTACTTTAGACGACCCCCTGTATAGCCGCGCGGATCCGCGCTTAGGCAGGTGAGTAAAGATTACTTCGCGCGGATCCGCGCTTCGGCAATTGAACGCAGTAGACCGTTCACTCACACATGCATAGAACAGTAGAAATGTATAGTTTATTTTCTCAAAAAAGTAGCTCCACAGAGTACTACTGCCTTATACACATCGACAGTCCATTTATTGAACATTGCAATACTGCTACTTCCATAGACAAAAGAGGAGATCTTCATAAAAAAAAGCTTGAACTAAAGTAACCTACTCTAATCACAATTGTTAGATTCATTTGGCAAAAAATGTTTCATTAGAAGGATTATGTGATTTATTGATAACTATAAATGAAAAAGGACATTATATTTTACCTAAATAAGCACGTACATATGACTTACTTCAATGTGACGATGTGTTGTGAGCCTCGAAAAGTGAGCATCGAAAAAGTACAAAATGGCGATTTTTCTGGAGAAATGTAGAATTTTGATGATAGTATTTCGGCGACAAATTTCACTAGAAATGCGTTGTTTTTCATGTCAGTGAATTCTTCGGTAAATGGTGAATAGTAAGCGCTGAGTAAAAGTAAAAATAAAACAAAGTAATTGACAGAAAACATCATCAATGCAAGAAGAGGTAGAAAAAATATACATTGTTTACTTTGTGAGGTTGTATAGTAAAAATAAAAAGCGTCTTTTCAATTCTATTGTGTCTATATTACTAGTTCATTATCGAACTTTCTATATCAGCAATAAATTTCATAGGTTCCACACATTTTACCAAGTTTCCAAGACATTTTGTAACTCGTTGTCATGTCACTCGCGCTAATTTACACTGTTACGCCCGGCGTACAAGGGTGCAACATTTTCGGTTGCTCTGGCGTTCCAAAGGTTAAGCAGTTTCTTAGCTTAGAAGTATTTTGAGATGTCCGGAGCGACAGAAAAGCAATAAGGTTGTACTAGATCGCCATTTTACGGTTAATAACCAAACTACTGAAAATTCTTCACACAGTTTAGGCAAAAAATAAATCAACTTCGCACTGTCAACATTACATAATAATAATTCTTTTATTCAATAATATTTTAGTGAAAACCTAATTCCTGCTAGTAGTAAACTTTTAACATTTTAAAATAGTAAAAACAAGTAAATACATAAAATAATAAAGAAACAAAATACATTTTATTTACTGGTATAAAGGCATAAGTAAGGTGTTTTCTTGAATTTTATTGGTTTGTTATTTATTTTATTTCTCTATACTGGTAGTATTCGTAGTTGTAGGTTATCTGGAAGAGATCGTTCTAACCGCTAATTGTATGCCACTAGTTAGGTATAAGAAACTTTTTGTAACTATTTCTTCTGGTTGTGCAATAATGTTCTCTAGTTCTCTAGATCTATGTATCTAATGGGAAACTTGCGCCTAACTTAGATAGGAGTGACATTGGTTTTATACCAAAGAAATCGTATAAAAACTTGGGAAAAAATAAAGATAAGATTTTTTTTGAGATTTTTCCGGTTACAAATATGCGAAAAATAAAGTTATTCTAATAACAAAAAACTTATTCGATTCAGTTTTTTCTCTGAATTTTGAACGTTTTCTTATAAGGGTGCACAATTTGTATATGCATAAAAACATTATTTTACGAGATAACTCAGATATTGATAGACGCTTCATACATAATAGGGCGTTACGTGCAAGTTGTGACATAGTTTGAGCCAGATGTGTATGGCGCGTTTTTGTACCATATTATTTTATATTATTTTTATAATATAACCTGTCGAAAGTCGTTATTAGTCGTAGAAAAAAAAATACCGGGTTTATTTATCTTTTAACATGGTCTCTCCGATTAAAACATTTTTTTGTGCAAGTTCTCCATTATCCTTCTCTCTTTTTTCCTTCACCAACATTTTTATCAGAAGCTTTATGACAAGCTTTATGATTTTCTCTTTTGCAATTTTATTGTTGTCTCTGTTTTGGTTTCTGATTTACAATAATGAATAGAAATTATTCCTTGCTCGAGAACATCACATAAATTCTTCAAATATTTCATGATTCTCTAACCCATTTTCTTGTTGTTTTAAATCTGAACTATCGTCTTCTTGAGACAGACATAGGTTTTTCAATATATCTGATGGTGATGGCATATTTTTCTCTTCCAGTGGTATGGAATCTATTAATTCTTCAAAATTGGAGTTTAGTAATTCGTTCAGACTTTCGTTGTTTTCAATAATCTGTTCTTCCTCTGTATTTTCTTTTGCACAGTCTTTTGAGTTTTTAATTTCAGTTTCAAACTGATCTGATATCAAAGAAAAGTTTTCTGTTTCGGTATCTTCAAAAGATAACTTGGCACTGCTTCTCACTAATTCCGCGTTCGCTTCAGAGACTTCCATAAAAACAGCACTCGTTTCTATCTTATGTTGGTGTTGTTCTTCTAATGATTTAATGTCAGAATTTGAATGTTTGATTTTTAGTTTTTCGAGCAAATCACCACTTTGTCGTATAACTGTACCAGGGGGTTGTGCACGACATTTATGAGTTCTCTGAGAAACCTGTAAGTAGTTTATCACTAATTATTATCAGTAAACTCAGATAAATTCAGAACTGTCAAACTTTGTTAAGTTTTTTTATTTACCTTGTAACGAAAACTTTTCTCACATGCTGTACATTTGTAAGGCATAACTCCTGTATGAATACGTCTGTGCACTAAATAAGAGACTCTTTGTCGGAAACATTTTCCTGAAAACAAAAAAATGTGTTGATAATTGAAATAAGTTCTTTTTACCATATTTTGTTCTTGATTTTACCACATGTTTCACAAGAAAACGGTTTCTCTCCTGTATGAATCCGCTGGTGGTTGTGAAGTGTTGAAATTTCCTTGAAAGCTCGACCACAATAGGCGCAGGTGTGAGGCTTTTCATCATTGTGATACAAAAGATGTTTATGATACGACTGCTGGAACGTAAAGGTTTTGTTGCACTGTGCACAGGAGTATGGAGTTTCACCTGAAAAATATGTATAAATATAATTATAATATGTAGATAAGTACTTAGTTACTTGATATTTTTGTTATATATTATGTAATATATACAAATGTCGTGTTACAGTGTTTGTTATCGAAGAAACGGCTTCACGGCCGATTTTTATGATTTTTTTTTGTATATATTAGGTAGGTCTGAAAATAGGTCGTTGGGTTATTATTGCAAAAAAAAACTTTTTCCAAGCCAGCTAGTAGGTACTACATAATTATTATATTGAAAACAAGTAACTGTAGACCTGAGTAGGTATATGGTTTCAATTTCAACTCGATACCTCCACGCGTTCCCAAGATAAAGGGTCTTGACAGAGAGATGGACGGACGGACGGACAGACGGACAACAAAGTGATCCTATAATGGTCCTTTTGAGGTACGGAACCCTAAAAAAACAAAAAACAATGTTTTGGACCCAATTCCTGAGCCTAAGCAACTAGCAATCAGAATGATTTCTTAGTAAAAAAGCATTAATTTATAGGTAAGTATTGTGTTAAGCATTTGTTTTTCAAGAGGCTATTAAATAAGGCTTTACCTAATTTATCTAATTATCCGGGTAAAATGGTAAATGTAAGTGCAATTAATCCCGTCTACCTATATCAGTTTTTGTCTAGTTCTGTTAGTAAAATTACCTCCAAAAGAAACACCAATATTTAACCTGTATGAAGACGCTTATGTTTTTTCAAGAAATACTTCGTCGTGAAACATTTTCTACACACATCGCATTGCCATTGTTTAGTATCATTTTTTAACAGAGGTTTGTCATTGGAGTTAGATTCCTCGTCTGCAATGTTCAAAGTATTATTAGAACTGGCCGAGCAATTTCCGGCAGAAAAGCCGTAGTGAGCCATGCGTAGGTGCACCATCAGGGATCCCCTCATTTTGAAGTTCTTGGTACACAAATGACAGTTGTATCTTGTAAAATTCTGCGCAGAGTTTTCTTCAATGTTATGTATCAGACATCTGTGCATCTTCAAAATATTGCAGTCAACAAACTGTAGGCCACAAATGTTACATATCGTATTTAATTTTGTTTGCGACTGTGGTGCCTCCGTTTCGATTGTTGATACGAATACTTTGTTGGTAACATTTTCTTTGATGGGTACTTGCGATATATCAATAGTAGACACTTTATTTAGTGATACCACAGGTAGTTTTGGATAAATCTTGACGAATTTAACAGGTTCACTGGCCACTGCGGGTGGAGTTTTATTTTTAGACACGGATGCTTTTGATTTCTTTCTTACGGAGGGATTGGCTTTCAAACTTGATTTTTCTTGTATAGATTTAGGATTCACATCATCTGAATTATTTTTATTAGTACAAGTTTCCGTAACCATTATTTTAACATGACTGAATAAGTGTATGGTCAGTTTATCTAGTCCAATGACTTCATCTTGGCAAACTGGACACAGAATTTTGTTTGTGGAAACAAATATCAATCTGTTTCTAAGTGTTTCTGCGGAATCAAAAACGCCACTATGGAAACAAATAGGACACTTGAGTGAGGCTGCATGTGCACTCATTTTAAAAACTAATATTTGAAATAGAAAGCAAACTAAGTATATATCCGGCTAGCGTCAGCCACAAAATCGAAAGATACGAAGAAACTAAGACTAGGAGTTATTTTGGGACTACGCGCTGCTTTTTTGGCGCCGTATCAAATTATTGCCGTATAACCCTTGTTAGGTATGTAGATGTTAGGCCACCACATGTTTTCATATTCATACAGTATAATTACCTACTTAGATAAACTCACACGTGTAGTCCAGAAGAGTAGACAGATAGCTATGATTTGTATATGATCGTAAAATTTTGTCTGTTTCTATCTCTTATTTCACTCAAATAATAATAAAAACCTTTACTGTTAAAGATAAGTATTATGTACGGAGAATAATAACAGGTATTTAAAATCAAAATAAAGTAGGATCAAAATCGGTGCTTACCGGTTTTTTACAGCAACAAAATTGACAAATGACGGTCAGCTGAGTTTGTTTTTGTTTTTGAGATAATGGCGGCACCGAAGCTTTGTTTTATTGCTGTCGGTTGCTATGATATAGAGTTTGATTGATCTTACTTACTTATCGACTCAATAGTTAGGTATCGCGTTTAGTTGGAAGTGTTTTACTTAATTTTGACCGACTAGTGATTAAATTACAATTAATTTTATGTTTATCTGACGACAGGCTTATCACAACAATCATGGCTGATAAATGCGTTTGTAATGATGAAGTGCCGGGCTTCATGGCTCAGCTGCTTCAAGAGCTTGGCTGGAACGAAGGCACCAGGATTCCTTTGGCGAATGCCGTCAATCAGGCCTTGGAATCCGAACTTATCAAAAGGTAAACATTGAAACCTTCAGCGGTTTCTCCTCCTCTTCACACACGACACTGTAACAGTGGCGTAGCTTAGACACCATAAGCCATGAGGAAAAAATTTTTGAGCCTTATCTGAATAACTAAATTATATAAATAAACATGTTAAAGATATGCCCGTTAGGGGCACGACACCACCTAGCCCCTTGAGGGGCACGACACTGCCTAGTCCCTCGGTAGATACACCACTAGATTGTCCTTTGTGTAAAGTCCAACCTAGTCAAGTTTAATGCCACTAAAACACAGGTGTGCTTCTTTGCTGCTAAATGGAGTCCACTCTGACTCTGACTCTCCAGAATACATCAATAGAGATCTCTGACCATTTAGAACTCTTGGGTATTAACCTTACCTCCAATCTTAACTTGCCGTTCCATGGAGTCCAAAGCCTAATATTGCTGCCAAAAAACCAGGAGTACTCAATAAAGTAAGACAGTACTTCACGCCAAGGCAGCTTTTGGACTTGTACCAAGCGCAGGTCCAGTCACGCAAGGAGTATTGCTGCCACCACTGGGATGATTCAGCCATGTACCAGCTTGCGGCTTTGGACGCGATTGAGCGCTGAGCTATCAAGCTAATTAGAGACGAGGAATTGACGAAGGCAAGATTACGGCCTCCTAAGGTCACTTGCCTTTCTACAAGATATATTTTAGAGTGTGCACAGGGGCTATATGAACTTATATCTACATCCCCTTTCTTCCATCGGACAACCAGACAGCTGGCTCATATGCACACATTTGTGGTGGAAATGAGGATCATTCATGTTTTTAACAATATATTCTTTGAAAAACATGTCGAAATCGGGTAAGAAATGACAAAGTTACAGCGATTTAACGCACAGGTTCGAAAAACGGGCGCGAGTTGACGCCATACGCTTGATACGTCACAGGTAAAATAAAACCGATAAAACCGCGCGCTTGGTTGCCGCGTACCTCAGTGAATTGATATGTACGCGTGTGGTTTTTACGACTGTAACTGCGCGCGATAAATATTTTTTCGGGTTACACACGGCGAAAAAGTTATTAATGTTTAACGTTGTGTGTTTGGGGACCTCATTTTACTATTTATACCGAAATACTTATCATTTCAAATACTAGACGAGAACACCTGAGTGCCTAATATGTTTGGTTAAGAAGATATAATTAGTTGAAAATCGGAGGTTTTTCTACCCGTGAAACAGAAAAATTATTCGTTGGTAAAAAGTTGGCATGTTAGTTGGCAAATTGATTTGTGCTTCTAAAGTACAGACATACATAGCCTCCCTTTTACGTGCAAATAGACACTTCGAACCATTCCCAGAATTCCAGTAATTTTGGTTTTATTTTTCTTTCTCTTAATCCTACCGTTACGACGCGCGCCATTAATTTATTTTAGTAATCGCACCCAAATACCGGATCGTTCGATTAGGACGTTCCCGAGGTATATCTTTTGGTGATGAAAATTGATACTAAATAACCATGTTTATATTAAAACACAGGATTTGAACATGTAACAAAATGCAATATTGGTAGAGGTGTCTAGATATTGTGGTCTCATCATCAGCCATTTGACGCCCACTGCAGGACATAGGCCTTCCTCATGGTTTTCCTAACCATGAGGGGTTTGCCATAATCGCCACCCTTGGCAGGCGGGTTGGCGATCGCAGTACCTATGCGGTTGGAATCTCAGGAAAACGCTGCTGCCCATCTCCTGGTAATGTATTTCCTTAGTCGCCTTCTACGACATCCACGGAAGGAAATGGAGTGACGCTATTCTTAATCCGGCGCCACACGGTGTGGTCTAATGTGGACCAAGCCTACAAAAAAATACGAAATTGCTTGGATTTGGACAGGAAAATTATCATCACGATAGTAGAAAGAATGTACAATATCTTGGTATTTAAATATCAGCCGGTTAGGTAAAATCTTCCAGAAAAAAAAATAAAAACTCAAATTACCGGAATTGTGGAGATGGTACGAAGTTTCTATTGGCACGTAAAAATTATGTTTTGTATGTACTTTAGGAACACCAATAAATTTTTCAACTACATGCTAAATTTTGACCAAAAAATTTTTTTTCTGGGGGCACGGCCATGCGCCAAGCTGGCAATGTATAAACTCGTTATATTTCAAATTTCATTAAATTCAACCAGTGGTTTAAGAATTAAGTATAACTACGAAGTTTCTTAATTTTGTCACTCACTGACTGACCAATCATGAAAACTCTAAGGCGCTTCTAGCAGACATAGAAGCTTTTAGAATACAATTAGTTTTTAGTGTATAAAATTTACTTAATCCCATATAGGTAAATGTATAGGATTACAAAGTTACATTTGCAGTAAATGAATCAGTGTACCTGCATAATTATGTATAATATAATGGAATATGTAATAGGTGTAGATCGGTACCTAGATATACATATTTATGTTCAAAGGTAACTTGTAAAATGGTCAAGGAAGAAAAGTAGAACTACCTATCTACAAAAATAAATGAGATACCATTAAAAACATATCTTGTAAAAAAACAAACCAAGTCGGTTAATTTATTCAATAAATAAATAGATTGACTTGGCCATCGCATGAAAACACAATGTATTTCAGAAGTAATATGTATGTACATATTATATTTAATTTAGTGCGTAGAAGAAGTGAGTTGCGAGCTTGCGAGACTTGGTTTTTTACAAGTTATGTTCTTAATGGCATCTATTTTACGGGAACAAAAAAGCCCGATTTTAAAGTAGGTACATAAGTACGGTATAAACCTCCCTAACTAAAAATATTTGGCACTCTGGTGTTTTCGTCTACTATTTGAAAAAGTCTTTCGGTTTATGCAATAAAAATGTACACGGCACGTACCACAATTGGGTCTCGGAAAATATTCTGGCCGGCCGGTCGGATCCTATGACGTCTCAATAGGAATCAAGACCCGCACGGCGGGTTTTGAAACAGCCTAAGTTTAAACTTCTCTAACTTTGTCATTTCTTGATGGATTTGAGTCATTCAAATTATTATTAGTATTGCCTCAACTTTTGTGCTCCATCCGCCCTACCTAGTACCTGGAAGTCCTATATTTCGATGTCTGAATGATCCTCATTCCGCAAATTCGCACCAAGCGATTCGTGAATTCTTGAATATTAAGAACGGCAAAGATGTGGAACGCGTTGCCGTCGTCTGTTATTCCAAAGACTGGAGTTTAACAGTTAATCACGTAACATCTTAGGCCCCATCTTCATTTATCATCAGGCGTGACTGGGGTCAAGTGTCAACCTATCCTAATAAAAAAAAATGTTCTATGTCAATTCCAGACAAAATGAGATTCAGCGTCTGAAAGAAGCAATCATAACGCAAGAGGAGAAGAACGCTGACCTCAATAACTACAAGCAATATGTCCAGACAGAGTATCAAGAGAATACTGTAAAGAAACATCACTGAATACATATTTTTTGGTTCTTAAGTTAAAACTTTCTTTTACCTTATATTTTACGTTTCAGCGCCTCCTATTTGCCCACAAACAACAGATGGAGCAAGAGGTGAAGCTGACGCAAATGTCTCAGAACGAAGCTGTGACGCTTGGCAGGGAGACGGTGGCCCTCGCTAAGCAGACTGATGAAGTGGCACCTCGCGTGGACCGGTTGCAACGTAGGAACTTCTTGAATTATAGAGAGATAGACCTAAGATTTACCCACTTAGCCTCATTGTTGAGACCTTGTACGTAGCAAGGTGATGACTGAGAATGTGAAAGAATGCTATGTGTATGGACATCATGGTCAATTTGTATGCAATATTTCGTACAAATGATCAAAAATCAAAAACATCCAAAATTCTTAAGGTACTTATAGAATATACAATGTAACATAATATTGGTGGGTACACTAACTAATAATATTCTAAATACAGCCTAGCTATATGCATATACTGACGTTCCTGTTTCAATACATTTCTATAATTTCTAGTTGAAATCAGAAACTCCAAGTATATTTGTATAAACACTTGCAGGCGAAATCAGTAAACTTCTGAAGAAGGCGGACAGCATGAAAGGGGAAATTTGTGGCGAAAAGGGCACGTTGCAAGAATGGCGCGCACAGCTCGATCGGAACTCTGGCGACATTACCGCCATTGAACAGTTCAAGAAGCAGGACATTTCCAAAGCTAAGGCAATATTTACGATCTTATTAGTAAAAACATAAGGTCTGCCACTTGCCACGATCCTGACAGATCTCTTTCACTTCATCCACATTCATTATTCGTTGCATGCAAGCACGCCGGTTTCGGGTACTTTTTATCTTCCGCTTTGCTGATATATCCCCTATTTGGTCGAAGTATGTCCGTCTTCGACGTCCCTTACCGGCCCTTCTACCCACATTCGTTCGATATATATGTTTCGTAAATCTTTCTTCCTTCATACTCTCCAAACCAACGTAACAATCCCTTCTCAATTCTAGTCACTACATCCTCTTTCAGTCCACAACATTCTCTAATAAACTATTGCGTATCCAGTCATTTAAAGTAACACCACAAATACTGTGGTATATTTTGTGGTTACGTCTTTCCTCTTACCACAGACTATTAAAACTGACTCTGAGGAGTATGTTAAGAAATAGTGTTTTTTATAAATAAGACCGTTACACTTTCGACATTCTTACTGGGTGATTTAGATCAGATTTTTGTATTAGGCATTTTCCTGGACGAAAATAGACATCGAGCGAATGAGGGTGGAGGGCACGTTTCAGGTGAATATACGTATACCAAATAGGGAATGTATTCGCGAAGGGCAAGATGAGATGAATTCATCGAGTTGTGTGGTTTTATAAAAAATGCTTGTCCCTAAAATTTAATACTTTATTAAGATACTCGAATTTACATGTGGCAATGTTGTGTGTGCATGCTTTAGACCACAACTTAGTACTCATGTCATATTATTACTTTTATATCGCGTAATGGCTGTGATCTGTTTTGTACACCAAATAAAATAAACTAAAAGTCCCCGAAACCAGCGACTAATGAACGCTGATAAAGTGAACGAGGTTTGTCAGAGGATTTAGTTTAATTTTCGTCATAAGTACTACTTATGTTAGGTTTGATAAACCCTTCACATGGAAATGAAGATTCTGGGCCGAACCGGGATTCGAACCCGCTTAGTTACTTAGATGGTTAAGTTGGTATGTGGAGTGCTGGCTCTTACCAACTCCGCTATTTTTAGTTCTTATAATTTGATAAATTTCTGAAATATGCGCCGGCGCAGCAGCACACATAAATGTGACCATCTGTGACAAGTTGAGCCTCAAAAAAAAAAAAAATTCGTATGATGTACATAATTTATGCTCCTTAAAGGCGAATTGCAAAAAAAAATGTAAACGATGATTTTTAGGGTTCCGTACCCCATGGGTAAGGGACCCTATAACTAAGACTCCGCTGTTCGTCCGTCCGTCTGCCACCAGGCTGTATCTCAAGAACTGTGATAGTTGAAATTTTCACAGATGATGTATTTCTGTTGCCGCTATAACAACAATTACTAAAAACAGAATAAAATAAATATTTAAGGGGGCTCCCATGCAACTAACGTAATTTTTTGCTCGATATTAGCAACAGGTAAACGCTTGAAATATTCAAATGTTGTGTAGATAATGGTACGGAACCCTTCGTGCGCGACTCGCACTTGGTCGGTTTTTTTTATTCAGACGCGTTTATGCCCTCATTTCAACATATACTGTTTCCAAGGCAGAAGCGTACTAAACTTTAGTTTACATTATTATAAAAATAACTCTCCTTAGCATTCGCAGTTAGGTAAAAAAGACTGAAGACAAAAATGGCCCACAGCCCCCTCGTGGTCTAGAGCCTCGCTTCTGGAAGCTTTCTGTAAGACATAAAAAATATTTCGGTATAAGTAAGTACCTAAGAGCTCTGTTCTCTGCCGTCTACAGAGGCCTTCGGAACATTTATCTTGCCGATAATTATCTCGGGCTAAGTTGACAAGCGTAGACTCTGCTTTTGTCTTCGTTTACAGTCTTGTGTCTTTTTTTAATCTACGAAACTTTACCGGTCCCGTTTATAAGACAATAGTCGAGACTACTCCTGGCATGTAACTAAGAAATTTTAGCTCCGCAACTTTCTACTTCAATCATACAGCCCGTATACCTCCACTGCTGGACATAGGCCTCCCTCAAGGGACGTCACTTTCTTTTTTCCTCGTCCTCAACTATCCTATCCAGCCACTGCCAGCAATCTGCCTCAAATCGTCATTTCAGCGAGCTGGTGGGCGTCCTAAGCTGCGTTTGCCGTTTGTAATCTCCAGACCTATGTACCCAATCGACTACCCGTTCGTTGTGATATATGACCAGCCAACTGCCATTTCAACTTGCTAATCTTATAGGCTACATCAGACATCTTAGTCCTTTGGCGAATTATCTCATTTGTGATGCGGTCCATCAAAGAGACCTCAAGCATAGCCCGGAGCACGCTGATTGACCTAGAATCGGTAGACTAGTCCTACTCTCAGTTCTCAGTGTCTACGCGTAAGCTGCGTATGACTTTCTACTTGTTTGTTCAAGAAGTTACTTGTACTCATGCAGGCGCTCGAAACAAAGCGGCAGAAGCTAAAAGTGGAACACGACAAGATGCACGAACGCCTCGTCCATCTGGTGGGCAATCTCAGCGCAGAGGAGAGGGCTTGCGAAAGGATCTCCTTTCAGGTATGTACAATTCTACATACAAAAGGTGCATTCAGACACAGATGGGCAAGATTGAGATAATTAAGGGTTTGTTAAGAGAATGAGATGTAGTACCTAGTTGTAGCTTAGAAACATAAAAGAAAGACGTTTATTATAAGAACAAGACACATCACATAATAAACATAAACATTTACATACAGGCACATACATTGCTTCTGGCCCCACACTAGGATATCCTGTGTCGTGGGAACCGGAAACAACGACATCACAAACATGTAAACATCCAAGACCTGGGTTTTTTTTTGTCCCCAGCCGGGATTCGAACCCGGGACCTCTCGCATGGTATGCAGATGCACTACCGCTGCGCCACGAGGTCGTAATAAAATAAACACATAAGTAACATAACATGAGGGCTTAGCCGTAGATTCCCTCGTGTTTCTGAGTCACGACTTTGTAGCGAGCTATTTCGCTTTGCAAGAAATGAATAAGAATATGGGGTACTCTTATCCGGACTTGGCCCCCGTGGTGGAGTATGGCCTATACCTTCCTCAGGGAAGAGACCCGTGCCCCGCGGTGGGGACATAATGGGTTGATGATGAATGATGATGGGGTACTGGCGGCCAAACTCCATTTCTGGAGCAGCACGGGAAGAAGAAGACACAGGTGTTTACTCTACCGTAAAAGGGTGACTGGATTTCAGATCGTTAAATTAGCAAAGGTCGAAAAACTGTAACCTGACTAAGGGAAACAGTTCTTTTTACAAAATCAATCTTGTTCAGAACTGCTAATAGTATTCATAAACGCTGAAATGTAGGTAGAAAAATTGTTTTTCTGTATATTTTTGCACTATATTTTAATTCATAAATATTCTGCTCTTTCATTTGAAATTCATGATTTATTTTCCTTTTTTAACTATTGCATTTTTATTGCCTGTGTTTTAATCATCAATACTAAAGATTTTAGATTTTGCGTTATTTCAATAACTAACTGCTATATTCTTAGGTGAAAGAAGGCATGGAGCAACGAAAGAACATGCTGCAAATGTGGACGGAGGCCATTGAGAACCTACGGCAGAGGGACACCGACATAAGGCACATTCGAGAGGTAACGTGAAGTGGTTTAGGGGCCATCCCAATTACTTTCCATTGTTCTTTAATTGATTTTCATCATGAGCTCGCCCTTGGCCGGTTTTCATTTCGGGGTTTCCGTGATCTAAAAAATGCGAAAAATTGCAATAATAAAAAACTTATTATATTTTGTTTTTTCATTGAATTCTAGACGTTTTCTTATAAGGGCGTAGATGCATAAAAACATTATTTTACGAGATAACTCAAATATTAATAAACGCTTCATACATCATAAGGCATTACGTGGAAGTTGTGACGTCATAGTTTGAGCCCTATTTGTATGGCGCGTTTTTGTACCTAAAAAGTATTATGTAGTCGTAAAGAAAAATAACCACGTTCCTTTGTAATTTAGCATGGTCTTTCCGATTATATTAAAGTTCTCGAATGAAGTATCTCTACGAATTTGAGCAAACGGGGCTTAAAATCCATCTTACTACAAATTCAATCTCCTATCCAGGACTATGCGGTGTTGGAAGCGGAGGCAGTGAAAGTGACCGAGCAATGCCGCGAGCAGCAGGCTTTCTGTGACCAGCAGCGTGGCAACAACGCTGACGCCGAGCGCGAGAACGCGGCGCTGGCGCAGCGGCTCGCCAACACCAGAATAGCCTACCAACGGACCGCCCATGACAACGCCACCTTGGATAATGAAGTGATGTATTTACTGGAGTAACAAATATAATTTATTTAAAGAAGAAGAAGAAAGACATTTATTATACCAACAAGATACAACACAGAAACAAAATAAGCAGATAAGTCACGTATGGAGGGGATCCGCTGCCGACTGTACTTTAAAATTTAGTTTAATGTAACCTAGTACTATTTAAAAAAATGTTATTAGAGTGCGATTAATTCGCCAATAAACTGCCGCGCAGTTTGGCGAATAATGTATAAAATTTAAAATATATATATGCACAGCAACAGAGAGAAAACTAAATACACAACAAACAAAACGAATAAATAAAAAGGGACCATAGATGTAGCCTGTGGTGTACCTAAGTTGTCACAAAAGGCAGCTGTATACTAGTTGGTGATCGTGTTTTGTATCATTTAGCTTTTGTCTACATGTATAATATTTACGATGTCTACATGTAAGAAACCGTTTTTAATCTTGCTACCAAATTTAGCTTATCCCTTCGCTGAAGCTGTTTGGTATAACAATCAGAACTAATATCTTCGTGAAAATCGGCTTTCGACCTGGCGGACCGTCTATGGTCACACTTTGTGATCGGACGGTCTTTGTAGAGAAAGTGAAAAGTCGATGAAAGGTCGATCTATTGCAGGCCAAAACGCTGCAGCGCGAGATGCAGAATATGCAGGTGATGCTGGAGAAAATGCACATGGAGAACAAACGCATTATGGAGGAGCAGCACAAGAAGGACATCGCTATCAAGGCCGTCATCAATAAGGTACCTTAAAGAAAGAAATCTTATCTTCTTATTTTTAATCATTATTTTGTTTCTTTAGTTTTTGGCTTCATTTATGTATAAATATAAAAATACATAATAATATGTATTTTAAGTAACTCGTCCAAGTTTAATTTCGTAAACTATGATCATGCTGTGTACACATGTCTTACATAGTAATTGATGTTATATTGATAATGTACTGGCTAATATGTGTTTTGTGGGCCTAATAAACAAAAAAATAAAGAAAAAAAGAAAGACATTTATTTATTCGCAACAACAGTCCAACATACAATGTTTCAAAGAAATAAACAATACACAATCCTTACGAAAATATACATAAGTACAAATTTCATTTCAAAGGTCGATCATTTGAAAAAATAAACAACAAAATGGTCGCAGTGTGTCTGCTACTGCAAAAGGCAGTTAACTCAGTTTTGTGCTAAGGGTTTGAGTAACTCAGTGTTGTGCTAAATGTGTTGAAAGTGCAATGGGCATTGTATGATAAAACAGTTTTGTTTTTATTTTATTTTTTTGAGAAAATTGTTACTATTGAGAGCCTGGACTGAATATTTTGATTTGGGCTTGATTACTTTAATTAGTTTTTAAAACGAAAAAAAAAAACTTAGTCTACGAAACCGGAAGTACGTCATGCATGGAAGTACGTCATCGAAACAAATAAAACTAAAAATACTCCTAATATGACTGTGCAAATGTAGAAGAAGTTGTGGGTAAGGGACCCTATTACTAAGACTCCGATGTCTGTCCGTCCGTCCGTCTGTCACCAGGCTGAATCTTATGAACCGTGAAAGTTAGACAGTTGAAATTTTCACAGATGATGTATTTCTGTTGCCGCTATAACATACATACATACATAAACTCACGCCTGTATCCCAGAGGGGTAGGCAGAGACCAGGGACTGCCACTTGCCACGACCCTGACAGATTACTTTCGCTTCCTCCACATTCATTCATTATTCCGCTAAAACAACAAATACTAAAAACAGAATAAAATAAATATTTAAGAGGGGCTACCACACAACAAACGTGATTTTTTTGCTTTATATTAATAACGGCAACAGCTAGACGCTTGAAATATTCAAATGTTGTATAGATAATGGTACGGGCCCCTTCGTGCGCCAGTCCGAATCGCACTTGGCCGGTTTTTTTTTACGGAATACTGAGATGTCAACATCTCTGTACATTTATGATCTATATTTATTGACCTTATATCTTTATAATTCCGTACGATTTCTAACTATCGTCAATATTTAGGACAACGTTCATTGGTATTTTTCTCGAAGCTGTGTATTGAAAATGCAATCTCTTTCGCAGATCAAGGAGTTGAAGGCAAAAGTGCTGGAGTCCCAGGACAAGACGAAGTCGTCGGAGAAACGCGCCAAAGAACTCGAGGACATATTGAATGTGAGAGTTTGTTGTAGGTCAACACGCGATCCAGGCCAGCATTCTGATTTTAGTGAATTTAATTACGCTGCAAATTTTCTGTTTAGCCATACCTACCCTATTCTTTAATTGGCAATAATTATTATCAATCGAATCGCTCTCCCTTCCGCCCCTGCTGTTGGCCTGCCCGCGCGGGTGTGGAGCTCGGCAAAGGGCCTAAGTACAAGAAACATCCTTGCCTAGGTACCATCATAAATAGAAATTTTATTATAAAACTTTTTTAGGCGCCACAGTCTGCCGAGTTACTGTGTTCGTATGTACTAAACTGTGTTTAGTTCACTTACATTTGTGATGTTTAATGAATGTTAAAAAAAACTTCAGTATGTTTATCTAAGAAAAACAAGCAAAAAGGACTGTAGTGTTGTCGAAGGGTACAAGCTTTTTTTTTTTTGAGAAAGAAAGAGACAAAAACGCTGCAGGGTCTGCAAACCGGCCCCACTGCAGGTCCCAGGCCTTGTCTCAGAGAGAGAAAATATCATTGGCAATTGAGAGATACTGTTTCTCAGTATCGAAGGGTGCAATTATGATAAAGGGAAGCGCAGATTGCAAAGCACTGTTTCTAGAGTAGAAAAGCCACCAGTCCACTACTACGTATTTTCGTATGGTGTTGTTGTGACCTGCACTCATATTTAAAGTTTCTACTAGTATTTACTTACATAGTTTGAGTCTATGACTTTAGGAGGAAGAGAAATACGCCAGCCAGCTGACGCAGAGTCAACAGCGCGGCATGCATTGCGCCTTCGTCGAGCAACAGAAACTCCTGGCGCTTAAGAATGAAGATAAGATTTTCACCATGCAAATAAAAGGTATGTATATGTTTATTTGTTTATAAAGCGATAGTAGCCTAGTTTTTCATTGAGAAAATTTCATACCAAAATTAATAATTTCGTGAACCACTTTTCTTTATCAAAAAAACGGCAAAGTGCATGTTGGGCGGTCTACGCGCAGAGTAGAGTTCCGTAGAAAGAGGGGGTTTTATCTGCTTTACAGAAATAAGAAAAATACGTCTTGAATGTCCGTATTTTTTTAATCTATCAAACCCTCGGCCGGCATTTATCCAATTTTTTTTATAATAAATAAAAGTGTTAAATTGTTCGAGCGAAACAGCATTCTAGATGTAACAGCAGTCTTAAGTTCGTTTTATTATTTACGTAATGTTAATTTTGTGTTATCATTGAATTGTGTTACAAATTAAATAATTGTTTTTCTTTCATCTTTTGACTTCACTTTCACTTTGTTAGTGCATTGTGCACGAAGTCGTTGCTGATTGTGATGGCTGAATTTTATTACGTTTATTGCACATAAGTAAAAAATACAATGGCAATTAATGGCGGACTAAATGCTATAAGCATTTTCTACCAGTCAACCACACGTTGTCACGTCAACCATGGCGAATAGCGTTTTCGCGGTTTTAAATCAAAGATTATAAACAAGCGGTTTTATTTATAAAAACACGATTCCTAAAACACTCCATAAACGCCGTATAAAATTGTCTGTCCTAGACACTACCACGCCTGTGTCTGCCTAGACATACTGCGTTTATGGAGTGTTTTCAGGGAATCGTGCTTTTATAAATAACATATGAGATTTTTAAATTTAAATTCTACACTAATTTTCTACTTTTTAACCCACTTCAAAAAAGGAGGAGGCTATCAATTCGACGCGTAACATGATCAGCACATATATTTTGGGCACCGACTACAAATTATACTTCTACAATACCTACATGTAAATACTTCTAATTATTTAAATTATTTCTAACTATTTAGTGCTGTAGTGTTTCGAAGTCGGTTTTTTTATTTTATTTTTTATGTTGGTTCCCCGATTGGAATATTCTTTTTTTTGTTTGAAACGGTACATTTCACCGGTGGTCCCATAGTCGTCAAGTCAGGATCTGATGATGGGATCCTGGAGAAATCGAGGGGGAACTCTTTAAATTTTTAAGGCACACTTGCAACGATTTAGTTGTTGGCACTACTATCCACGTTTGCGGCTCTGACCTCGAAGTTTTCGACCATAGTGGTATACCTGGGACAAACAGTCCAGGTAGATTTTGTACGAAGTCCAACTTTGAAAAAGAGGTCACTCGTCGAATCCAACTCGGATGGGCAGCGTTCGGGAAACTAAAACACATTTTCGCTTCCAAATTACCTCAGTGTCTCAAGACAAAGGTGTATAACCAATGTGTGTTACCAGTGATGACCTGGTCGCTGACTCTGGGTTTCATAAGAAGGCTCAAGGTCACCCAACGAGCAATCGAGAGAGCTATGTTAGGAGTTTCACTGCGTGATAGAATCAGGAATGATGAGAACCGCACAAGAACCCGAGTTACTGATGTTGCTCGAAGAATTTTATTGCTCAGTTGAAGTGGCAGTGGGCGGGGCACATAGCTCGGAGAACTGATGGCCGTTGGGGCGAAAAAGTTCTGACCTGGCGACCGATGACCGGACGACACAGCGTAGGAAGGCCCCCCACCAGATGGTCTGACGACCTGGTTACGGTGGCGGGGAGTCGCTGGATGCGGGCGGCACATGACCGGGAGGCTTGGGAAACCATGAGGGAGGCCTATGTCCTGCAGTGGGCGTCAAATGGCTGATGATGATGATACTATGTAATTTATTTGGCCGCTAAAACGTGACAGATATGGATTTTCGTAAAACTCGCCGGCCGTACAGCAATTTCGAAATAATGCTCAAATTTCCAAGCATTTTTCAGAAAAATAAAACAGTTTTGTTGTGAATCAACTGCGTATTGTCTTTAATCGGTTATTTTCATTCGGATGTGTACATCGAGAGTTTTTACTTACGTTTTTACAGCCGCAAAGGCCACGATGACGAAACTGGACTCCAAGCAAAAGGTGGCGGAAAAGAATCTACAAGCTCAAAAGGAAACCATTTATGGGATTGTAAGTGTTTAAGTCTTTGTAATATTTGTGTTATTATTTTTACCGCGGCTTTAGAGTTGATCTCATGGTTTAAATTATTTGTATCGAGGAGTACAAAAAATGCTTTTAAGTTCTAGGGGACCTTTCTGAAGCTTTTAAAATACTAAAGCCAGATTTTTTGGTTAAGATTTCTCACTTCTGGTTTTTTTCTTCCACTTTAAAACCATTTGGACGCTTTCACGAACATTTTATTCCAAAAAAACTATTACCTATTGGCAAACTGGTTTAACTGTTTTAAAAAATAAAATAACATATTCCATACAATATAATGATTTGTCCTGGTTCAAAACTAGGGACCAAGCAAGGACATCACAAACATGAAAAAACGCCTGGAGTGTATTTTTAACTTAAACAAAAAAAAAAAAACACGTTATTACTCCCATATATAGATGTATCGAACCGAGATCAACGGCGCGCGCGCCGCGATGCTAGAGGGTGCGAGCAGCGAGCCCGCTAACGAGGCGGAGTTGAACGCGTGCGAGGCGCGGCTTAAAGATGTGCTGGCGCGGCACTCGGCGCGGCTGGCCTTGCTGGAGCGGCACTCGGCCAAGCTGCACGACGACATGCGCCGCCTGGCAAGGGACTTGGAGCACGCCAATGCGACGCATTCCAAGCTGGTATGTTGTGTGTACAAAAGTGCCTTGCTGATTTTATAGAAAATTCTAGCATCTATTAGATTGATTAATCTCTGGGACCGATAATTCTAGAATCTAGTTACATTTATTAAGATAGGATGAAACTCATTTAAAAGCCGGTTTTAGCGTAGTAAAACAATGTAGTGTAGTCGATGACTAGGCTAGAAACAGACTAAGCATGTCGAGCGCATGCGAGGCGCGGCTTAAAAGAGTGCTGGCGCGGTACTCAGACCGGCTTGCCTTGCTGGAGTGGTACTCGGCCAAGCTGCACAAAGATATGCACCGCCTGGCAAGGGACTGAGAGCACGCCAATGCGACCTACACCAAGCTCGTATGTTCATTAAACGTTCTACAATCTGAATTCTGGAATAAAGTGAACTATTTTTTGCGGCGAGACACTGAGCCCGAGCCCCCCTGAGCCCTCGCGAGGAGGATCTCGGCTGTGTAATTGCAATCTCACTACTATCTTTCTTCCTTACATATTTATATCTACTTATGTTGCTACAGTTTATATGTGTATATTATATATATTTTATGTTTATTTATATTATGTATTATAAGTTTATAGTATAAATATTTACTTATTTATTGCTGAGTATTCGTCTTCTTATGTAATTTTAGTTAAAGTCATTCGTTTTATCCGTTTACTTCGTATGCCTACCAGTTAATTTCTTGCACCTCCTGTGGTTGACTGGTGGAAAATGCTTATAGCATTAAGTCCGCCACATTGCCATTGTATTTTTTACTTATGTGCATTAAACGTATTAATAATAATAATAATATAGGATATATTAAGGATGGAACTTATTTACAAGCATGTTTTAGAGTAGTGTAGTGTAGTCGAGGGCTAGGCAGGCTAACGAGGCGGAGCTAAACGCATGCGAGGCGCGGCTGGCCTAAGCTGCACGGCGACATGCGCCGCCTGGCAAGGGATCTGGGCCTCGATTCTGTTAGTGCATTGTAGTATAATGACAGGTACACTGTCGGGTCACGTGACGTGTTTTTTCGTACCATTGACGCCTAGAAGGTTTGAAGGGTGTGCCCGCGTAGACTTAAAGCAGCCATGAAATGAAAACCGCCATGTTCATGCAGTTGTCATGTTAGTACAATGCATTAACAGAATCTAGGCCCTGGAGTACGCCAATGCGACGCGTACTAAGCTGGTATGTTAAAATATTCTAGATTCTAGTTTAGCAGTTTGCTTCTTATTTTGGATGCAGCAGAGAAGTTAAAAATAATTATTCACGGTCCCATCCCCAGATGATTGTAGATGGGTCATCATTGTGGTTTCTTTCTCCCTGGGTTCCATTTTACTCGTGTTAAACCGCTCTGTAGGAGGCGACTAAGGAAATAAATTACCAGGAGATGGGCAGCAGCGTCTTCTTGAGATTCCAACCGCATACTGTGATCGCCAACCCGCCAGCCGAGCGTGGCGATTATGGCAAAACCCCTCAAGGCCTGTGTCCTGCAGTGGGCGTCAAATGGCTGATGATGATAATGATGAAACCGCTCTGTTTCTGGAGCCCAATTTTTTTCTACGGCCGGATTGTCTTCGTTTGCTTTCTCTATGTTGTTTGGGATTTTGCCCTGCAGATTTAGTTTTCGAGTTACGTGCGTACCGCCATACTAACTCGTTAAGGGGACATGGAGGAGCGCACGCCGTGGCGTATCGCGTGACCTAAACATAACTATGAAGAGTCGAATTAGTTGTTGGACAGGTATTATCAAACCAAAATAAACAAAATCGAACAGTTCTACAGGGTGCAACAAAATCCATTTTTGTCGCGATTTCGAAGTTTTTCCCATACAAAAAGTTGTTCGTCTTGTCTAGTAGAACTTCCCATTTGTTTGTTCACGGGGATTTTTTTACACTTTGCATATGATGGCGTTTCGGTTAGACGACTAATTTTCTATCCATTGGTTGGCTCTTATTTGACAGAAAAGCCGCTTCAACACCAGCACGGTGAGAAGGAGGCGTTCTATCTGTTGATTTTCTATCCTCCTATTGGTCAGATAATCCTTCTCGAGACCAGCTGGTTGATCGCGTGGGGCGCCGAGAAAGGGGCTTTCTGTCTCTTGATTTTGTATCTTCTCGTGCGACAGAAAGGCCGTCTCAAGAGCAGCATGCTGACGGTGGAGGGCGGCGAGAAGGAGGCGAAGGAGTCGCGCGCGCACTGGCGGCGCATGCGCGTGGAGGAGGCGCTCATGAAGCTGCGGGTCGCGCACGCGCGCCGCGCGCTCGGCGGGCTGGACCACGCCGGCTACACGCTGGAGCAGCAGCGGCTGCGGCTCGATGCGGTGAGTCACACATACGCTGGAGTAGCAGCGGCTGCGGCTCGATGCGGTGAGTCACACATACGCTGGAGTAGCAGCGGTTGAGGCTCGATGCGGTGAGTCACACATACGCTGGAGTAGCAGCGGTTGAGGCTCGATGCGGTGAGTCACACATACGCTGGAGCAGCAGCGGCTGCGGTTCGATGCGGTGAGCCACTTATAGGCTGGAGTAGCCGTGGCTGCGGCTCGATACGGTGAGTCACCTACACGCTGGAGCAACAGCGGCTGAGGTTTGATAAGGTAAGTCACCTACACGATGGAGCAGCAGCGGCTGAGGTTTGATACGGTAAGTCACCTACACGATGGAGCAGCAGCGGTCGAGGCTTGAGTCACCTGAGTTATTAGGGATGTTGACGCGTATGAAGAAGCGGTATCTTCGGTCATACAGTTAATATTTTTTTCTAATATTTTTAATCATTGTCACAGAATTAGTTTGCTATTTCACAATGCTTAAGTTTTATTTTTGTCTAGTTTTGGTAATTCTAACCACGATCGACCTCAATTTGTGTCCTTTTAACATACTGGTAATGTTTTTTTTTACATACCGGCATTACGTTTACATTGGGATCGCCTCACGAGGTGCCCTCATAGGGAGAAGAATAACCGTGCTCTTTCCCGCCCAGGCGCTGAAGGAGCGTCTGGTGGAGATAGAGGCGCGGCGCGAGATGTTCGCGCTGAACCGCCGCGCGCTGTACGAGGACTGCGGCCGCCTCGTGCGCCAGCTGCGCGAGCGGGAGAGCCGCATCGAGCAACTCAAGAAGCGGTACGTGCCACTCTAGGTTGCTAGGGAGATGCTGGATTTGCTGGGCAATCCTGGTTCCTCAGGAAACAGTAAGCGAAAGGAGAATTGAGCAGCTCAAGAAGCGAAATGCTACTCCAGCTTCGGCTCTAGATTCTACGAGTAGAACCGATGACTAGCCAGAAACTTTGATGAGATTATTCGCCAGAGCGTAGGTTCCAGTTTTTGACGCTAGATGGCGCCGCGTCTCACAAAATAGAGGCGTGACGCTAGATGTTCGCGCTGAACCGACGCGCACTAGAGTACGAGAGAGTTTAGTTAACAAGAGGTAGGTGGTTCAGGGAAAGGGGACGTTCAGAGAAATAGAGGGTAATAGTAGGAAATAGTAATCAATTATGTATTTTATTGATTTGAATGTACCTAACGAACCAATAGGTACCTAATAGGTTCTAACGCACCGAGACGATTAGAAAATTGAGCAGTCTACACTAAAGAAACTGTATGTGACGCCCTAGATTGCTGCGCCTGCTTCGGGAATGTTGTATTAGCTAGCCAATCAACTTTATTGTCTACCGAGACTGAGTGAAGTCTACGAAGACTTCTCAATAGCGGAGGGCGGCCATGTCATCGTGCAAGACGTTTTTCTTTAAAGCCTGCCTTTATAGTATCTTTGTGCATGTCACATTTTTACTTGTTTAGCCATCGTTTACGCATTATCGATGCGATTGAAGATGAAGAAGAAGAAGAAAAACATTTATTATACCAACAAGATACATCACAGAAACAAAATAAGCAGATAAGTAACATAATAAGCACAACAACAGAAAGAAAACTAAATACACAGCAGACAAAACGAATAAATAAAACAGGACCATAGATGTAGCCTGTGGTGTATCTAAGTTGCCACAAAAGGCAGCTGACTCAGCGTTGTGCTGAGGAAGTGATTCCTCAGCGCTGATTTTCAGTCAGTGCCTACGATTGACTAGTACTGCGATCGCAAATCAGCAAATCCGCCTGCCCAGCTATTGTGGGTACCTCGAAAGATGTTATCTTTGCATATTTATATTAACTGCCTCGTGGGTCTAGCTGTTAAGGCGCTTAGCTACCAAAACAGAAGTCGGGGGTTCGATTCCCACTGGGAGCCGCCGTACATTTGTATAAATGGCCTCAGTCTGGGTGTATTTTCATGTTTGTGACGTCCTTGCCTGGTTACCATAGCACTGGGTATCCTAGTTTGGGACCAGGTGAAGGGATTGTATTGGTGTTGAGTGGAGTAATTATTATTTATGTCTTACACTTTCGTAATCAATTTTATTAGCACCGGATCATAATATTAAGATTTTTTACCATATGACCACCGATTTTAAATATATTTGCGTGACTGTTTCAGGTATGAAATATTCCTCAGCTCCCTCGGCAAAGATGAATCTGGTCAAACTCTCGCCCCGTCTTTCTTCAAGATCAAGGTAGATAACTGCTGTTCTATTTTCACAAACTATATATTATATCAACAATTCTATCGTCGCGGATGGATGATATCCAGTTTTTGGTTATAAACTAAACCTGGCCTTGCAGGAGTAGGGGAGAATTAAAAGGGCAGATCTTTAACCTACAATGGAACTCGCTAGAACTAAAAAAAATCTTTCCACTCCAGTTTGCAGAAGAACGTGCCAACCTGCGCGAAAAGGGCGCCGCCCTAGACGCCGAGATCGGTCGCTGCGAACGGCAGATATCCGCGCTGGAGGCGACGCGCGCCGTCATGCAGGCGGCGCACAAACACTTTATGCGGAAGATCACGCCCCTGGCTGAGGACAGTAAGAATTCATCTACTTTCTACTACATCTACCGAAAAAATGCGTCACTTCAGAATGGTCTTATTGCTCCTAACTGTAACTTTGATCCAAATTTTTGGTGTACTCACTAGTGTACTCAGTCTTTACAATCATAAAACGTGCTAGAATGTGCGACTGAATGATATCTTACCCGAAGCTAAAGTGGCCTTGACTCATGTCTATGTTTTGTAGATTAAATTTTTATTTCAATATTTTTGAGTTTATTTAAAATAATTGTTCTGCCACGTTAAATTTAATGCCAAAATATTTTTGGAACGTAACTTAATAATTTTTTGTAATTTCTCCCGAGGGTAGTAAACTAACAGTTAATGCTTACAAAAAGCCGTCCGTCACTTCAGTCTACCGAGAGCGCGGGACTCGCAGAGGCACCGAAACGTCGGAAAATTGTAAAATGAAAAAGTAAACGAGTAAATAGCCGTGCAAATTCAGTTTTTATTATGCCTAGTGGTCGTGTTAACCTTAGAAAATACTGCAGCCTCGACTCGTCGACCTTCACAGCGCCGGAGATCCAAGAGCTGCGCAGCCTCACGAGCCAGTACTACGAGCTGCGCGACGCGCTGAAGGGGCAGCTCGCGACGCAAGCTGAGCTCGAGCGCCGCGTCGAGGAACTCGCGGAGCGGCACGGACAGCTCGCCGACAGGACCACCGCCCTCGCCGCGCGCGAGTGAGTATACGGTCCGCACAGATCTTTTTGGCGGTAACGTGAACGTAGTCACAGATCGTTTGCACATCGCTTACTGTCTTTACGGTGTACGTATGAGTAATTGACGTAACGTGATGCGTAGTAAATTACTATTAGACAATTAGTAAAGTAGTCAATTACTCACACATACACTGTAAAGACAGTAAGCGATGTGCAAACGATCTGTGACTGTGTTCGCGTTAACGCCAAAAAGATTTGTGCGGACTATACATTGACTCACACGCCTTTATCCCAGAGGGGTAGGCGGAGACCAGGGACTGCCAATTGCCACGATCCTGACAGATCACTTTCGCTTCCTCAAAATTCATTAGCCGTTGCATGCACGCATTTCTTTCTAGCACTAGAATATACATATAGTGGAATTCTATGAAACTTGTAATTTTTATAAACAAACCATTTTTCCTAATTTTCTCGATGAGTTTACGTAGAATTTCCTTGAAAATGGTTCCAACTTAGGCGCCACCTATTCATGTTTATAATTCACTGCATATGCCACAAAAATATTCAATCACTACCTTATAAAAGAGGCAAAAATATCGAAGCGGCAAGAAATTCAGAAATGTATTTCTAACAGCTGTATTTTTTGTCTTATCGATGGTCTATGTTGTCTTTGAAAGTTAGTGAGGTCCATGTAAATTCAAAATTCAAAAGCATTTTATTATTGCCCTTTGAATCATCATGTTATTGACATTGGTGAAAATATAAGAAAATAAATATAAACCGGTAAGTTTTATTGTTTTTTATGGCAATACCTAATCGGCTTGTTTGTTTGCTTGTTTGACGTTGATGCGCCTCGTTCTTTTCACTCGTTCATTGTTCTTCATGGCGTGTACGCGTACTCTGATTACTTGTGTGTTTGGTATTCTGACGACTTGGCTTCTCTTACTGGATTTATCGGATTTGCATTGTGATTTTGTTTCTGTTTTACCTTGGAACGATGACTCGCTTTCACGGACCACGGACTTTGATTTTTCTAAGTGGATTGAGCTATTTCAGCCAAAATACTCACAAGGTAAGGTACAGTAGAATAAGGTGTCTCACTCAAATTACAACCACAGTCTTCCGCCTTATCATTATGAGTTAAACCCCATCGAATTAATGGCGCCAAGTTAAGGGTTTCGTGGGAAGGAACAAGACCTTCAAAATGAACGACTTGAAGGTTTTGTTAGATGGTGGTTTGGCGCGAATCGGTGCGGAACAGTGGGCGAAATGCGTAGCCCATGTCATCAAAGAGGAAGAAAAAAAGAAAGAACTGGACGGGATAATGGACAAAAATACAGACGCCGTGACGGAGCCATTTATAATAAACGTGGGCGGTGATGACTCTAGCAGCGACTCGATGGAATATTATAGCGATAATCAAATAAAGAAAGTTAACATATGAACAACATTTTTGTATTATTTATCCCATCACTATCTAGTCAATCTATCCAAAGACAATGACAATATGGCGTTTTGTTTACAAAGATTACAAGTTTCATAGAATTCCACTTTACATATTATAGTCCGCACAGATCTTTTTGGCGGTAACGTGAACATAGTCCCAGATCGTTTGCACATCGCTTTCTGTCTTAACAATGTATGTATGAGTAATTGACGTAATATGATGCGTAGTAAATTACTATTAGTCAATTACTAGAGTACATACATACACTGTAAAGACAGTAAACGATGTGCAAACGATCTGCGACTATGTTCACGTTACCGCCAAAAAGATTAGTGCGTACTATACACGGCAGTGACGTAACTATAGGGTGGTGGGGTTGGCAAAAGGCCACGGGCCGCCGACCTGAGAGGGCCCCCGAACTACGAGGCCGCGAGCTCAGAAGTAACTTAACATTTTTAACAAAAATTTGTAACAATTATAATGTTTACGTCCTGCCCTGGTTACCATAGCACAGGGTACCCTAGTTTGGGACCAGGTCAAGCGATTGTATTATGTGGAAGTTATTATTATTATATTATATAAGTACTTCAAATCAATTAAAGTTGGGCCATATATACTATATCTATAGACCATATATACTATATATATTTATACCATATATATATATTTATATATATTATTTTTACGGGAGGGCCCCATCCATTGAATTTGTCACGGGCCTCAGATGGTGTAGTTACGCCACTGACACGGCCCGTACTCGTCCAATGTTAAATCCCTTCATATTTCATACAAAAATCGGTAGAACCACTGGCTTCCATGGTACAGAACAACCTAGTTTGGTAGTCAGGGTAACAATCCTATTTAAGGAATCTCTGAGCCTGACCCGCTGTCAACTGCATGTCGGTCAATCTTTGTACATTTTTTACAAGGTCATACGAAACGAAACTGAATAAAACCTATTGTGTATATACTTAATAAATTCAGTTTTAATTTTTCCCACTGCTGGACATAGGCTTCCCCAAGGCACGCCATTTCTGTCATTGGACATCCTCACACAGCCACTGCCATCAATAATAATAATATGAGAGAAAAATAAGAAAACTAACAATAATAATAATTTCCACGCAACACAATCCTTGTCCCGGTCCCAAACTAGGATGCCTAGTGCTATGGTAACCAGGCAATCTGATAGTCGGTCCTTTGAGCGGGGTCGGCGTCATACGCTGCGTTTGCCAGTTCGTGCTCTCCACTCGAGAACCTTTGCTATAATATGTCATCAGCCCATTGACACTTCAACTTCTGCTAATGTTATTACACTGTACTACGAACAATCGGGCTTAGCCCATGACGTTCCATTTGACATTTGAACTAGTGATGGGGATGTGGTCGATGCATGTGCAGCGTAAGCGCCACCCACCGCCTGTTTTATTTGATCAGAAAGAGTGTCACCCCACCTGACACACCTGAGTGTGTACATCCATTGGAATTCGGTGTGGCCGGCCATCTCTTTTCAAGGCCATGCCCCCCTGGAAAATATCCCTAGATACGCCAATTCAATGCATCGATCAGCCATTATTCATACACTGTTGGACATAAGCCTACCCAAGCACGCATTCTTTCTGTACTCGGCTAACCCTATCCAGCCGCTGCCAGCAATCTGCCTCAGATCGTCGTTCCAGCGAGCGTCTTACGCTGCGTTTCTCACTTATTTAATGCAATCGTTAAAAAAGAGGCAGCATGCCTAACGTAATAGCAGCCTTAAGATTAATCTCTGCCGTCAGAGCGGATGCCGAAAACGACGTGGAGTGTACCCGGGAGCGTATCTCGACGCAGCAAGGGCGACTGGAGAACGCGCGCGGCCACGTACGGCACTGCCTCAAGCGGGCCAGGATACTCATGGACAACGTCGACGAGTGGCGGACTTTTCAGGTAGACGATGACAGTCTGGTCTGTGGTAAAGGGTAAGATGTAACCACAGATTATTTAAACTGCCTCTGAGCAGTGTTATAAATAAGACCGCCAGACTTTGGCAACAGCAAAAAAGACTTTCTCTAAAGATGCAGTTCTAAAGCTCCTGCAAAAGCACTTCTGTCTGTACAATAAAATTTTCGGGGTAGGACTATTTTGCAGAAATGTTGCCACTTTCTGCTAATGATTTTCTTATCTATATTGAAAAATACAAAAAAAATACTGTTTAATCTAACACTGCAGCAAATGCACTTCTGTTTGTAATGAAATCCGTCATTAGAATGCTACGCTTATATATAGTACCTACTATGTCACACAATGCTCAGTAATAAATACGACCTCGATTTGATTCTAAATTGAAAAGGCCCTATTTCCTAAAACTACAATAAAATTGTTGATTTAATATGTGTATTCGATGTACTTTGCTTAGTCGATTAACCCGCAGATTAATAAGTAGGCTACGCAATGTACATGGAATTGTTATAATACAATTCATCATCATCATCATCATCAACCCATTATTTCCCCACCGAGGGGCACGGGTCTCTTCCCTGAGGAAGGTATAGGCCATACTCCACCACGGGGGCCAAGTCCGGATTGGTGGAGGCTTGTAGACTAGTGGCTCGTCTACTGTCAGAAGTTGTCAAGCCGCCCTAAGGCCTCTGACTTGGCTTAACGACTGCTCTATCGACGGCAGCCGGCACCAACAGCTTGACGTGCCTTGCGACGCACGGAACCGCTCGGAAAAATGCCACTAGCGTTAGGCATAGACGGCGACCCATCCATGCACTGAACGCGCCCTGTGTTGCTTAACCTTCGTGATCGTTTAAGATCACTCAGGCAGCCGGGGTTACGAGCGATTCGATAATACAATTAAATAATAATAATCCTGATTGCTACGTAGCATTAAGTTGCCTTAGTACCAAATATGTGTTTTGTGCATATAAAGATTTTCAATAGAAACAAACTATGAATTGTAGTTTTATAAAACGCCGCCCTGGCCGTAGAAGAACCTGCTGGTTACAAAACCTAGCTGAATGTTTTCATATGAGCCCCACCGAATTCTTCAGTGCCGTGTAACAGTGGCCAATACTCAAGCCGGCCTCCGACAGGAGATTGCGCCAGAAAGAAGACGTAGAATATACATACTACACCCAGATGGGTTCCCCAGATGGCGCTGTGGATACGGGACTACGCCGACGCGGCATACAACGCTCTTCGGCAACTGTGCGAGTTGTGCGACGGCGCGCCGCACGCCTCGTCGAGATTGGCCGCGCTGGTGTCCGCAACAGACATTGAGCATCTGTTGACTGCGCCCCAGCGCCGCCTCAAGACTTTCATACAGCGGTGAGTTGTAGGCGTTTTTGTTTTGATCCTAACGACTCTGCTAGATGGCGCTGTGACTGCTAGTATTGCCAGCGACGTCGAGTACCTGCTCACTGCGCCCCAGCGCCGCCTCGAGACTTTCATACAGAGCGGTGACTTGTAGGCGTTTTTGTTTTGGCCCTAACGACTCTGGTAGATGGCCCTGTGACTGCTGGTATTGCCGGCGACATTGAGCTCCTGCTCACTGCGCCCCAGCACTGCCTGAAGATTATCATACCGCGGTGAGTTGTAGCCGTTTGTGAACGGTCCCTAATGACTCTGCTAGATGGCGCTGTGACTGCTAGTATTGCCATTGCCACCGACATAGAATACCTGCCTGAAGACTTTCATACAGTGGTGAGATTCAGGCGTTTATGTATTGTTTCTAATGACTTTACCAAATGGTTATGTGTCTACGAAATGCGGCATAAATTGCGGCTGGCGGTATTAGTGTCTACTTCTGCTCACTGCGCCCCAGCGCCGCCTGAAGGCTTTCATACGGTGGTGCGTCGAAGTTAAGAAGAAGAGAGAACACCATAGAAGACATGGAAAAACTTAAAAAAAAAAAAAATCATAAAAATATTTTTTTCGGCGTTTACGGGGTCTCAAAAAATGCGAAAAATCAAGTTACTCTAATAATGATAAACATATTAGATTTGGTTTTTTCATTAAATTCTAAACTTTTTCTAAAAAGGGTGTGGATAGTTTAGAGTCCGATTTGTATGGCGCGATTTTGTACCACGTGACTAGAATGGCGTTTCGACAGGTCACGTTATGAAAAGTATAAGTCGTAGAGAAAAAAATTTACCACGTTTATTTGTCTTTCAAAATCAGAATCAAATTTTTTTATTCAAAGTAGCACAGAAACTGCGACTTAATGAACGTTACAAGTTAAACTAGGTGTCCATCTCAAAATCTAGATCATTTTGGAGAAAAAATGGACAAAAAAACTCCAAACTTAGTCTTTTCAAGTCCTTAATTTACAGGATTTATATAAATGTTCTAAAACTCATGCATTGAACTGGCTTTAATTCCAGACATCATTGTCATCTAAATAATCTTTAATGTTATAGTAGCTTTTTTGGCACAAAGTGTGCTTCACACATTTTTTGAACCGCGTTTCTGGCAAGCTTATTATATCCTCAGGGATCTTATTGTAGAAACGTATACAATGCCCCATAAAGGATGTATTAACCTTTGCCAGCCTAAATTTTGGGAACGAAAGTTTATGTCTATTTCTAGTATTTCTTTTATATGGCCTCTCCGATTATATTAAAACATTATTTGTGCATGTTCTCCATTGGCTCGACAATAAATAACTAATACTGGTCGGACTCTTCCAACAAAAAATTGAGTGATTTGGGAATTATGGCGCAGTGGCAGAACGCCGGCGTCACATTCGGAAGGTTGTGGGTTCGAATCCCGGCATGTACCAATGATTTTGTTTTTAAAGGTACTTACGTTTGTGAAGTTGTAGTAGCAATACCATTCGTTAACTGTGAAGGAAAACATCGTAAGGAAACCTGAGTTTCTGATGTGTTCATATACCTCAGCGCTTGAAATTGCCGATCCGCGGTGGGCATGCGTGTTAATTAAGCTCTCTGAGAGCAGGGCTGTGCCCTGCAGTGGGACGTATATGTAATTTTTTTTACGTACACTTATGGTGAATTTTCTTCTTTTATTATTTTTGATATCGTTTAACCGTATCGTTTAAACGATGCCTAACTTCCGGAAAACGTTACGGGCCGAGTGGCTCACCTTCTGGCATCGTAGGTGATTATTTTTTGTAAAGATTACAAGGTCTTATTATTTTATCGTTTATCTTAAGTCTTAACTGATAATGATATATCTATTTCATATTATGTTGTAGGAAGCCGCATAATATCTAAGCTGTAATTCAGAGTAGGTATCTCAATCACAGTCAAAATGTCGAAGCTACTGTGGGCTAGCTGCCTCATACTTTTGGCAATCTCACCGTCGCTGACCTTCATTGGCGATATCATCTACAACATCAAGGCGATCCTGGGCTTCAGAGGCCTCTTCAAGATACAGGCACCCCTTAGTGCCACGCGAAGGACCCAGCTAGGTTACAACGAAGATACGAGACTGGATTTCATTGAAGTTGCCACGAAGTACGGCTACGAAGCAGAAACGCACACAGTGACTACTGAAGATGGCTACATTTTGACTCTGCACCGCTTGTCGCGTGAAAATTGTCCCAAAGCAAAGGGTACGCCAGTCTTGTTAATGCATGGAGTAATGATGTGTTCACAATCCTTTTTAGACGCAGGTCCAGGAGCAGCGTTAGCATATTTACTAGCTGATGCCTGCTTTGATGTGTGGCTCGGAAACAATCGGGGAAATCACTACAGTCGGGCACACGCAACTCTTAATCCTGACACCGATAAGCAGTTTTGGCTTTACTCCACCGATGAAATGGGCTACTATGACCAGCCGGCCATGATTGACTACATTCTGGAAGAGACTTCCTCAGGAGCCTTAAACTACATTGGATACTCACAAGGTGCAACCAATTTCTTAATCATGTGCACTGAAAGACAAGAATACTGTGACAAGGCGAACATCGCTATACTTCTTGCCCCAGCATCACGATTCCTCAACTGCAAGTCGCGTCTCATGAGGCTTCTATTCACCATTTACGGTAGCCTGGAGAATGTATTTGATTCGTTGAACATATACGAAGTTTTATCTCGACAATCTATTGAGCAAACGTTGCTGGAATTTACTTGCCAAATGGGAGGCAAAGTTGACCTACTCTTCACTGTATGTAAACGCTTCCTATACACACTGGACTCTCATAACCAAGGAAGCATATCTGATGAAACATTCCAGACAATATTCTCTCACATCCCAGTCGGTATGTCGGTTAGAAGTATGGCGAAGTGGTACCAAGCTTTGTCAGTTGAGGTGATGCGAAAATACGATTATGGCACTGCGGAGGGAAACATGGCTGTTTACGGCAGTGTATCACCTCCAGTATATGACCTTACTACTGTGAGTACGCCGGTAGTCCTGCTTATCGGTATGGATGATCAATTGATTAACATAGAAGACATCACCTGGTTAAGGTCTCAACTGCCCAATGTGCTGGAAATGGTAACGGTGAACGACGAAAAATGGAACCACGTTGATATGGTCTTTAGCAAGAAAATAAAAGATCACATTTTACCACCTATTGTAAATTATTTATCGATGCACACGTCTAAGTAAGAATATTTTTGTGTTACTATCCTTCTATCCATCCGCATTCAATTGAAAAATTTACTAAAATGGAGTTAAGAGGCCTACTTACATCTATTACTTTATTTACTGACAGAAGTAGACGACTAAATACTGACGACAATCTTAAAAGTATAAAAAAAAATTGTAAAAATACTCATACGACACAGAAGTCTGTAAAATAATGTTCAGAAAATAGCATAGAACGGGGAAAAAATATTATTATTACAAACATAGTTTTTAAGTCACCATTGTTTCAAAAATTTATATGGGCATTTGCTCACTACCTGAAATAAAGATTTTCATTTTATTTAATTTTCTAAGTAAGTCACATTAAGACTATAAGTTACTTTTAATTCCATCTCGCTTGTTAAAATTAACATGTTTAATTATTTAAAAAAACGGACAGCAAAATAAAAATTACGGACATTTTTGTCATATTATCTTAGTTTTCATATCTAAGTTTTTGATACCGAAATATAAGTATTCGTAATTTTTCTTGTCAATTTTTTAGCTAAAATTAGGTAGGTAGGTACCATCATCCACTGCTGGACATAGGCCTCCTCCATGGATTTCCAAAAAGACCGGTTGGAAGCGGCCTGCATCCAGCGCCTTCCTGCCACTTGAATGAGGTCATCTGTCCATCTTGTGGCTGGTCGTCCTACGCTACGCTTGCCGATATGTGGTCTCCATTCGAGAACTTTTCGGCCCCATCGGCCATCAGTTCTGCGTGCTATGTGCCCCGCCTACTGCCACTTCAACTTACTAATCCGCTGGGCTATGTTGACTACTTTCGTTCGTCTACGGATCTCCTCATTTCTGATTCGATCTCGCAGAGAAATTCCGAGCATAGCCCTTTACATAGCTCGTTGCGTGAGCCTTCTTATGAGGACCATAGTAAGAGACCACGTTTCAGTGCCATAAGTCATCACTGGTAACAAACACTGGTTGTATAATTTTGTCTTGAGCCATTGAGGTATATTAGACGAAAAGACTTTTCTAAGTTTCCCGAATGTCGCCCAGCCGAGTTGGATTCGACGATTGACCTCTTTCACGAAGTTGGACCGGCCTAGTTGGACTGTTTGTCCTAAGTAGACGTATTCGTCTACTCAGGTAGGTATGTATAGGTATATCAATCAGGTAGGTATAGGATTACAAAAATATGTGAAAGATGCCAGATACTTTATTTTATATTTTCTCCGGTCAGTTTTGTGACTTTTTACCACAATTAATAAAAACCGGCCAAGTGCGTGTCGGGCCACGCGCAGTGTAGAGTTCCGTAGGAGAAAGGGTTGTTGATTGATTAAGAACTTCATCAAAATAGAATGGATGGATATATCTGTGGATTTCTACGAAGTTTCCCTCCTATAAGCTGGTCGACTATTACTCGTTAACTTGTAAAGCAACGTAAAGTTAACTTGTAGAAGATATGTTAATTAAGGGATATGTTTGAAAAGACTAAGTTTGGAGTTTTTTTGTCCGTTTTTTCTCCAAATGATCTAGATTTTGAAACGGACACCTAGTTTTTATTGTAACGTTCAATAAGTCACAGTTTCTGTGTGTTACCTACTTTGAATAAATTTTTTTTTTACTTTTGACTTTTGAAGCCTACTTTGCTGTTATAATTTTCCTTTTAACTTCATTATATTTTTTTGAAAGATTTTGTTCTACCGTTCTACCTGTGCCAAATTTCAGCTTTTTAGTACTAATAAGCCGCGGACGCACAGACAGATAGACGGACGCACGTTGCGAAACTATTAGGGTTCCTTGCTGTCTACAGAACCCTAAAATGTTAGAATGTGCAAGCAAGAGAGAAGCAAAAGAAAGGTCTTAAATTATTTTCGGGTTATGGGAAGGAATATAAGTGTGATTTTAGATTATCTTCACTTCGAAGTGGCGAAACAGAAAGCATCCTAAATATCATCGCCAATATATACCCACTGAGGCTACCAGCATTTTCCCTTTCTGCAATTGCGCATTCTGGCATGATACATTATATTTGATGAGTTTTCTAACTTCACAGAATCGTGTCTGGAGCTGAACGTACGGCAAGCGTGGACTATCTGAGTAAGTGTTTACGTGCTACCTACTGTTCACTGTTCGTTTTCCATATATGTATCTATTTAAACAGCTCATGAAAAACGCCCAATGTTGGGCATAGGCCTCTCCACCGTCACGCCAACCTCCCCGGTGTCCCCCCTCCCCACCCATTGCCCTCCTGCCGCCTGATCACAAAAAACTGGCCATATTTTTTATCTTGTTTCCCCAATGGGTGTCTGAACGAAAAACATTTTCAGTGAGTTATGTGAAATGAAATGGCAACCTTCCTTGCTTTTTGTATCATTATTCCAAAATCTGTAAATATTTACAGATATGTATACAGAGTGCAACACAGGGCGCGTTCAGTGCATGGATGGGTCGCCGTCTATGCCTAACGCTAGTGGCATTTTTCCGAGCGGTTCCGTGCTTCGCAAGGCACGTTAAGCTGTTGGTGCCGGCTGCCGGCATGGCAGTCGTTAAGCCAAGTCAGAGGCCTTAGGGCGGCTTGACAACTTCTGACAGTAGACGAGCCACTAGTCTACAAGCCTCCACCAATCCGGACTTGGCCCCCGTGGTAGAGTATGGCCTATACCTTCCTCAGGGAAGAGACCCGTGCACCTCGGTGGGGACATAATGGGTTGATGATGATGATGATGATGATGTATATTTATACATTGCTCCAAAAGTTATTGTCTTCTAAAACCATTTCAAGTAGCTGCAAAGGTTGGAACTTCCAACTTGGAAGTTTGTTTTGCTGTCCAATCATCATGTCCCTGTATTATGCAGGCCTCTCTGCAAGGCTCGGGCCTATCCTCACAATTAGAGTATGGGAATATGGTTAGGTTTTATTCAAGAGTTAGTGAAACCTGGTATACGTACAATACCGAATATTCAATCAATTCTCAGCGGACGGTGCGGAGTCTGTCTTCACCACGTCTTCGGAGTCGACTCACAGCGGACTGAGTATGGCCAGCGGGTACACGCGGCGCATTACTGGCTTCCGGAAGACGTTGGCTAGCAAGATCGCCGAGCCTGCGGTAAGATCAGCTTTACTTGTTACCAGGCCTTGTTCAACAATGTCGAGGCCCCTTGGCAAAGCTTTCGGGCCCCTTTACCCATTTTCTAACATCCTAAATTATATTTTTTCTACCACACGCAACGCATTTTATTTGAAACTACGCTGGTTGTTTTACTTTATTACAAAGCTATCGCCGCTATAAAATATAATAATTTGAGATAGGTACTTTCTGGAATGTACTTAAGTATGACGTGTTAAGTATGACAATGTAGTAAAAAAATATGTAAGGCAATGATATTGTCATTGATGAGGGTTTGTTACACAGAACAGAGAAAATAAGTTAGAATTGCCCTAGCGCGTATTTTGTACGGAAACGGCTGTCGCCACTTCAACCCCGATCTTTACTACTACTCAGCAATACGCACGCAGGCTTTTACATGTGTGCGTGAGTCGAAGGCCGCGAAAGCAGTCACACCAACGCAACTTTTGATGTGTGCGAGCGGCTGTATAAATGCATTAGGGATTGACAAAAAGTTAAAAAATATCGATATTATTAACTTTGACGACGCTTTTTTCAAATGAGTGTAATTTTAAAATTTTTGTATTTTGTGTGTAATTGTTAATTATTGCTTGTACGGGTTTGTCTCTACTCTTGTTTAGCGCTTAATTCTTCGAGGGAAATAAATCCCAACATTCCAAGAAGAATCATCGTGGGGTATAGAAAAAGATAACCTTAATATGTTTTTTTTATATAAAAATCTTAGAATTTTGAACCTTTGCCAAAAGCAGACCGTAGGTAACCTCGTACGGATTCCACACGATGAAGGCCGCTTCAAGTTTACTTCTCACCTGGCCGTGTACACCAATTTAAAGACTCTGATCTTTGAAGTCCCTGGCATTGCGAATAACGAAACCTCTTCGATAGCAGTTTATTGCGAGGGATCTAATGTCGTGAAAGGTAAGGCGTGTGTCAAAGCGCGTGTGACACCCAGATCTTTCACTGAATATACACGGGTGAAGGACTCGGCACCTAGCATTTATACTGCGTGGGACAGGTACACGCGCGCGGCCCTTCTTACCCACGGTCCACCTCCTGAGACCACCTGGGTGAATCATGGGATTGTTTTTTACAACGGTTCACCTGGGTATTCCTTAGGAAGTATTTTTTTGCACCGTACGCCATGACATCGAAACTCTTCAAAGTCTGAGGTGGACTGTCACCAATAAAAAATAGAGCCTTTTAAAGTTTTATCAGAGAGGTGAACCGTTGTAAAAAAAATCCCACGGTTCACCCAGGTGGTCTCAGGAGGAGGTGATAGCTTAGTCGGCCTTGCCCACAGGAAAGACAAGTCAATACGTGCGGAGCCAACCAAGCCGCGGTTTCCTCACGATGTTTTCCTTCACAGTTAGCGTGTGGAGTTGCTACTACAAATTCGCAGATGTAGGTACGTAACTTTAAAAATAAACAAAGTTATAGGTAGGTATATGCCCACACTTGGAATCGACCCGAATCTTATATTTTTAATGTGACCTTTTTGTTCCAGCTGACTGATGCTATTCAAGAATCCAGTAAGTTTATTTAATAATGCAGCCTATATACGTCCTGCTGTAGGGTACAGGCCTTCTCTCAAAAAGAGAGTATGGACTTTAATAACCACGCGGGCCTACTGCGCATTGGCAATTTCAAGCGCTGAGGTATGCGAACACCTCACACAGGTTTCCTCGCGATATTTTTGTTCACTTTAGCGAGTGGTATTGCTATAGAGCTTAACACATTACGTAACTTAGAAGACTACGTCCGTGCCGGGATTCAAACCCACGACCACCGGAATGAAAAGCCGGAGTTCTACCGCTCTGTTTGTTTGTAAGTTTATTTAATTTTCTTTAATGTAATTGGACACTTATGTCCCTTTGGGAGCGTCACTGAACACGTGACCCGCTAAGGAGTGGTCTGCAGTGTCCTTTCACTTAGTACAAAGTGTTGTTTCTATGGGTAAATAGTTTACATCCATTTAAATGGAGATGGCGCTGTTTTTAGTGAAATTATGGTAACACTTCTGTTCTTTTTTGTGTGCTGGCAACCCTCTACTAAACTCACCACGTTTCCGTCTACGCAAAAGCAAACTGTACGATAGTCGACTTCAAATAAAATTATTTCCCTTTTGAAATAAACTAGATGTAAATTATAAATTTTGTTGTAGGTTTTACGTATAAATAAACATAATATTATTTTTTCCACATTGTATTTGTTTATTTGCAAAATAACATGATAACAATTTAACAAAATGTCTTTGTTTCGATTGCGCGTATCGGAACAGACTAGACGCCATGCATGCATGAGAAAAAAACAAAACTGTCATGTCGTCATTCCGTTTCTCTTGTGGTTTCGTGAATGTGCTCTCTTGTGCTTTATTGGATTTTTCGACGACTTTGCTTTTTCCCCGGACTCCGAAGACTATTCTATTACGCTGGACCTTTGCTAACACACGCTCTGACCCTGATTTGGCTCACGATTTGGACACTACTGACCTGGAATATGTCTTCATCAGAGAGACGTTGTTGTGTTGAGAGATGCGGTCTCAATCGTGAGTAAATAAGATTATTTAAACAACTTGATTCATTAATTAAACTTTTTTAGGTAGTTATAACAAAGTTTGAAAGGTTATGTTACTGTTGGACTATTAGTTCTCTTGTCTATGTCTAGAATTATACAAAAAAGACTTAAAATAAAGACCTGCAGTGGCACAGGCACAGGCCGCACAGGCAGGCAAAAAAATTTGCTGATTTCAATGATGTGTAATATTATTTTCGGCTCCAGTATCACTTAGAAGGATTGCCTTTCAAGCATCAATATTCAATATGTATTATGATTTTTGTTTAGGTGAAGACAATGCAACCCTGCATGCATTTCCGAATCCTGTTAAGGACGCAGAAAGATTTCAAGCATGGATTGATGCAATTGGGAATAACTTGTCGACCCTGGATCCCCAATATGTTTATAAAAACCGTCGTGTCTGCCATGCCCACTTTGAGACCAAATATTTGACTTGGTCAAAAAGACTATGCTTTGGAGCTGTTCCTACTCTTCTTTTGCCTGGTAAGTTTATGTGGTTATTTTTTATTGATTTCTATTAATTACAAAAGCAATACATATCTGAAATGTCAATTCAGGTTAGTTATCAATAAAACTATCAAATAAATATTGTTTGAATATAATTTGGAATGTGAAGGCCACAATATGTGAATATGAGTTAATATAGATGTCTTTTATTTCTATGGCAGGCAAAAACTATTTTCTATTAAAAAAAAAATTGTTTTAGGATTTCATAATGAAAGAGCTCCATTGATGGATATCACTAACAGAGTTGAACATGCTATACCAACATTGAATGCTGCAGTCCCTTCTACTTCTACAGGTAACAACTTTCTTTATCTGTTTTTAGGGTTCCGTACCTCAAAAGGTAAAAATGGAACCATTAACGGATCACTTTGTTCTCCATCCGTCTGTCTGTCAAGCTGTAATTTATATCAAATACTCAGGTCTACTGTCCCTTAGAGCTGTGAAAAAATCCAACTCCTAAGCAAACGCAATCAAAAGATACAGCCCTTTATATCGCAAATTTTCGATACTCACAAGGGAATCAAAACCTATAGAGTACTTCCCGTGAACTCAGAATGTTGAAATTTGGTACGAAATCTACTATCATTATAATATTGCTTACCTGCACCTGGCTGACCTAAGTGTAAAAATTGTGCTCCCCTTTTGCACTGTATTACATGTTAATGTTCATGGCATTAGGGTTCATCAGGTCATCTCACAATGTTTTCCTTTACTATTGAACCAATCTATGGAAAAAAAAAAAAAACAACAAATGATAAAAAAACTATGACAGTAATATTTTTATTAGTTTTTAAATGTTTCATTCTGGTAATTTACAGATGTAACTGCAGCATCAACAAAAGACAAGGAAGAAAAAGGAACAGCGCGACGACCAATGAATATAAAGCGAAAGCCTCAAAAGTTGTCTTTTGATAATAACAGGGCACTACAAGAACAAATAACAAAACTTACAAACAAAAAGGATAGTTATGCCACAAGGCTGAAAAAAGCTCTACATTTGGCAGATAACAAGACATTTCAGAATGCTATTAACAAATTTACCACATTGGCTGCGTTGTTCACATTGATGCAATTTCGAGAAATCAGCAAAAAGAAAATGGGACGGAGATTCACAGAGCCTGAAAAAATTATGGCTTTGAGCCTTTATAAACGAAGCCCTCGGACTTACAGATGGCTACAAAAAATCTTTATCCTACCGTCACCACCGACATTGTCCAGGTTGATTTCAAAACCCAACTTGAAACCGGGAATAAATGACAATGTGTTTAAACTTTTGAAAAACCGGGCAGACAAAATGAAAGCTGATGAAAAACTCTGCATGCTGCTTTTCGATGAAATGTCAATAGCTCCACACTTCGACTACAACCGTAGAAAAGACATGATTTCCGGCTTTGTCTCGAATGGCAAATCAAGAACGAAAAAAATTGCTGATCATGCATTGGTATTTATGATAAGGGGCATCCAAAAGAACTATAAACAACCAGTTGCTTATACATTTTGTACCGGCAGCACAAAAAAGGAAGAATTAGCAGTGATGATTAAAGAAATAATTAAGAAACTGCATGAAGCTGGTTTACGTGTCTTGGCAACCGTATGTGATCAAGGGGCATCAAATGTGGCTGCCATTAACTATCTTATCCAAGAGACAAGAACCAAATATATTAAAAAAAACCAGGAACTCCGTGCAGATATATTTGAAATTGATAACGAAGAAGTGATTCCCTTATATGACCCACCCCATCTAATTAAAGGGATTCGAAATAATCTTTTAACCAAAGATTTAAAATGTTCGATAAATGGCTCTACAAAGTTGGCAAAATGGGACCACATAGTTAAACTCCAACAGGAAGATCCAGCTTATAAAGGAATAAGACTAATAAAAAAGCTGACTGACCAACATATAAATCCGGACAAATTTCAAAAAATGAAAGTTAAATTTGCTACTCAAGTATTGAGTGAAAGGGTAGCAACAACTATGGGATTTTTAGCAGGTAAGCTTTAAGTATTATAACATCAGAGTTTATTCCGAGAGTTGATAATATTCTCCTTTACTCGAACCATACAGAACAGAAAACAATATGATAAAGCCAATAATACCGGCGGCTGGATCACCTTCACACAAATATAAAAAGGAAGGAGAACAGAAACCGAAAAATATTCATGTATCTATAATATGAAAGCCATGCACATGTAATACATTTTAGGGAATAAATAAATAGCCAATTGTGGCAAATAGTATAGGTAAATTGTCATTATATTAAAATGTAATATGAATTTATTATCTTTCAGAAAAGAAGATTCTGCCAGAAGAATGTACGCAAACTGCGGACGTAATACTCTTTTTCGACCACTTATTTGATTCCTTAAATGGCAGCTTTGAAAATTCTGCAAAAAGGAGTGGCAAGCAATTACTATGTGCCGTTACGCCAAAATCTGAACACACTGCAGTATGGAAAAATGCTAAAACTATTTTGAGCAGCATGGTTTTTATCAATAAAAATAACAACATTCAGGACAAGCAGGTGACAGTTCCTACGATAAAAAACTGGTTACGTACCATAAATAATGTGGAGATACTCATAAATAAATTGAAGGTCACATACAAGATAAAATCAGTGTGGATGAGGCACTTCAACCAAGATCCGTTAGAAAATTTCTTTGGGATGATTCGAAGCCACGGGTGCAGAAACACAAATCCAACTCCTGCAGGCTTCGAGTCATCCTTTGCTGCCCTACTCATAAGCAATTTAAGTGGCCAGCACTCACCAGGATCGAATTGTGAGGAAGATAATTGCCAAAATATATTTAGTTCCATGACAAGTCTATTTAACAATGACGAGAGTGTTTCCTCATCCACTGAAGAAGTTGAATTAGATTATAATAAAGTGTATGTTGACTTTGAAGAAAAAAAAAATAATCCAAGAGTATTAGCCCAATTGCAGTATGTAACTGGTTATTTATTGAAAAAAGCAAAAAGTAATGTTTATCGGAATTGTAAAAAATGTAAAGAATGTTTTTATGACGCTAAACAGGCCAGCGACTATTTAAAAAAGAGAGAATTTGATAAAAACAAATGTAATTTATATTATCCAAACGAATGCATGTTGAAATTATTTTCGAAAATACAAGATGTAGTTACGCACATAGTAAGGGATTATTCCATTATTCCAAACATAAGAACATATATAAAAACATTACTTTATATGGAATCAAATTTTGAACTGTTTGCCTGTGAAGATCATAAAGAAAAAACGATTGAATATATCTTTGAACTGTCCTGCACATTTTTTATATGTAACTGGTGCAAAGATGTGAACCATATAATTTCAGGCACTAGGATCGACGTAGATGACAATGATGTGGTAAAAGTTTTGGCTTACAGGCATTTTATGAAAAAAAAGCACAATAAAGTTAAAAATTAATGGAAATTATGTTTTCTTTCAATTTATTGTTCCCTGTAGTATTATTTGGCATTATGAGCTGTTTGGTATTATGTAATGTTTTTTGAGAAGATAAATTCCAAGTTTTAAAACAATAATAATTAATGTCATGTTTGGAATTGGCCGCAAAGCCAATTTCACCACATTGAAGAATAATTAGGTTTAGTCGAGAGTTAAAGCACATTTTATTTGTGTCTTAGTGCTGACATTTCAGATCGATTGATCTGTCTCTCGACTAAACTTTATTCTTCAATATGTAGTGAAATTGGCTAAACCAAAAATATTAATAACAGGAACCGCCCGACCGCTGGTAGGTTCTATCATTGTCATTGACCTATAGATGGCGCTAGATGCCTCAAAATCCACTGACAACTCTATCTCACATTATATAAGTTACTCTATGGTGGTCTGGTAAAACGTAGCACTTATATTATCAAGAGAAAAGTCACGGCGATCTACAATGGGTAGTGGGAGACAAAACCATAATGAATTTAGATTTATACGCGAATCTCAGTCAGGATTCTGACATATTAACAAAGGCAAAACAATAGAGCTCAAATTAAGACTTTTATTCTCCTCTACAAACTTGTTTCAAAAAGCCCTCCAAAAGGTCAATGTCTTCCCGCCAAAACCGAACACCACAGATTAACTGCACCTTCGCCGATGGCACAGATTATAGTGACCTTCTTGGATGCCACGGTGTCACATACACCATGGAGTTAACATCGGCCATCCTGAAAAGTGAATACCCATGGGTATTCACAAATATATATTAGTTGAGAATCCTGTCTACAAAAAAATATTATATCTGAACAGACTTAACCCGACACAACAGAAACGCTTTAATACGGAAAAATCGGTATAACGTTTACAGACAACAATTCGGAACCAGCGACAACTTACTTAATTTAGCTCTCTAGGAGATCAATTAGATCTTGTCGGTCAATTATTTCCCCGTCACTTCCAGAATCAGAATCATAGCTGACAGAACTTTTGTATAGGCGCAGTGAATCGGCTGGCACAATTGCAATGAAGCTTTTGTATCCCTTCATCCCTTTTATGCTGCGGATTTGGTAACGGTCATTCTTTAGTACCTTTGCCACTTTATAAGGCCCTGCATACACTTTATCTATCTTTTTATTAATGCCCGTCTCAGAGTTAGTATAAGCGTTGTTCCACACCACAATATCTCCAATTTTATATATTCTAGCATCTTTCCGACTAGCATTGCACTTCTTTGACATATATTCTTGTTTCTTCTTTAAATTTTTACTAGCCTCCTGACGTCGTTCTCTTATATCAGGCACTTCGCTTCTTCCTTGCAGATCAGGTATAAGATTCTTCTTGTGCGCAAACATGAGCTCATAAGGAATGCACTTAGTGCTGTCCTGTGGGGTATGATTTATACCCATAGTTATCTCAGGTACAGACTTATCCCAAGAACTGGGTTCTTGGGTACTGGTCCGTATAGCATCCAATAGTGTACGGTTTGTTCTTTCAACCTGACCGTTGGCGCGTGGTGCTGCGATAGCGTTCAAGGTATGATGAATTTTGTGGCTGATACAAAAATCTTTGAAATATCGGCTTGTGAAAGAAGTACCGCGATCAGATATAATGCGATCTGGGTAACCCAATATGGCGAAGAGTTCACGTAAAGCGGCAACAGTTTCAGTGGATCTTAACGTTTTGACTAATTTAACAGACACAAACTTGGTGAAGGAATCTATAATTACCAGAACATACTGGTTACCCTTAGTAGATTTAGGGAAAGGGCCCATGTGATCAATATGTACTGTGTGCATGGGTTGGTCAGGTTTCGTTATTGGATATATTTTGCCGACGGCTTTTCCGTAATTACCTTTCTTATACAAGCAGTCAAGACAAGCGGTAACGTATTTCTTTATGAAACGTGTCATACGCGGAAACCAATAATCTGCTTTGATAACCTCGTCACAACGTGTCAACCCCACATGGCCAATATCGTCATGGTGCATTTTCACAATGCGCCAACGAGCCTGTTTAGGAACCAGAAGTCGTTCTCCAGTCAGTGTTTTTCGGAATACTCGTCCGTTTCTAATGCGATAGTTGGCCTTTACGTCAGCACTTGGCTCATCACTCCGCAGTTGGTTGTAAATAGATTGTATCTGATCATCTTGTAACTGTGCTGCCAAAAACCAATCGTCAATGTTATCAACGCCTAGTATAGCGGAAACTGGATTCCGGCTCAATGCATCAACATGCCGCATGTGCGTTCCTGGTCGATACACGACTTCTATATCGAAATCTTGAATCTGCAGCCACCAGCGAGCAATACGTGGAATAATATCCCGTTTTGTCAGAGTGCTCCTTACTGCAGAACAATCGGTCACAACCTTCACGTGAATTCCAGTGATATAAATTTGGAATCGCTTTAGCGACTCTACCACTGCAAGAGTCTCTAACTCGTAACTGTGATAAACCATTTCCTCCTTGCTGGTGACTCTGCTGAAATACATTACTGGCTTTAAGTCTCCGTTCAATTGTTTCTGCATCAATATTCCGGCGATACCTGCTTTGCAGGCGTCTGTATGTATTTCCGTTTCATTTTCCCTATTATATAGAGCCAATACAGGTTTGCTCACAAGTAGCGTTTTTAATTTTCCGAACGCCTCCGTTTGACGATCTCCCCACACCCAGGCAACAGTCTTCTTCGTCAGCTCTGTTAGAGGCCTAGCTATCATCGCAAAGTTGAAGATGAATTTTCTAAAATATGAACACAGACCGATGAACTGACGTACCTGATGTACGTTGCAAGGAGTAGGGAAGTTTTCCACAGCGTTCAACTTTTTGGAACCCGGTCTTATACCATCTGGTGTTACAATATGTCCGAGGTATTCTATCTCCGTTTTTAGGAATGTACATTTGTCAATGTTAAGTTTTAAATTTTTCTCTCTCAGAAGTTTCAGCACCTTTTCTAGCAAAACTAGACCACCTTCAACATCGACTGAAGGCAAAAGAAGGTCATCCATGAAAGTGAGTACCTCCTCGTATCTTAATGCTCCAAGCAATCTATAAATCGCGCGTTGGAAGACAGCCGGCGCATTAGCTAATCCAAATGGGATCCGCGTATATTCCCATTGACCATCCGGTGTAATGAAAGCAGTATACTTCATGGAGTCTCTGGCCATCGGTATCTGATGGTATCCTTGGGCTAAATCTAAACTCGAGAAAAAATACTTTCCAGCTAGTTTACTTAGTTGATCGTCTATGTGTGGTAAAGGAAAACGATCCTTAATTGTCACTGCGTTTAAAGCACGGTAGTCTACACAGAGTCTAGTGTCGCCATTCTTTTTCTTCACTAATACAACTGGTGACGCGTAGTTAGATTGCGATTCCTTTACAATTCCGGCGTCAAGTAAGTCCTTCACTTTATCTCTCACTGTATCTAAATCTTTTTGAGCCAGTCTATAAGGTCTATGAAACACTGGTGTGGTAGTTGTGAGCTCAATATTCATTTCAGCTAAATCTGTCTTCCCTATATCTTTAGTATTCTTGGCGAAACAGTCTTCGTAAGATAATAAAAGTTCAAATAATCGGCACTGATCTTGTGCCGACAATTCGCCTACTTCGAGACTGGATAGTTGAGTATCGGCAATTTTGCGGTCCTTTAGCCAGGATAGTGTACGTTCGGGAATCATTTCTCCCAAATGGTTCACTTCACTAGCTTTTACATATTTATTAGCTGATCCCTGCAGAATTAGTGAAAATATACATGAGTCGGGTGAAATCGTTCCTTTGGGACATTTTAGGAATTGAGAGTCGAGAATAACCCCCTTTTACGTTTTCTTGAACGCAGTCTAATCTAATCAAATGTCAAAACATCAAGAAATCTATCTATAGTCTGTTAACTATGAAAAGAAAAAGTAAATCTTATGTTTTTATCACGTTGGTGAGCTGTTACAATGTAAAATTTATTAAGTTATTTAATCCAGGGAAAACATCGAACTCCCACTCGGTTTTGCTGTCATCTCAACACGTTATTTACAAGAACGTTACTCAGGATGTGAACACTACAGGAAATGAAAAGTGTTAGAATAATTATATAAAGACACCGTTCTCGTATAATATTGTAAAGATCTGCCGTACATGTGTGATACTTATTAGAGGGTTACTTGTAAGCTATGGTATTATTTAAAAGCTTTGTTCCCACCCTATAACTCGCTACATCAGAAATATATGGAATATCAGACAGACAGAAATGATCAGGTATCTAGTCAGAAAAGGTTAGTTGGACAGACAGAAATTTTCAGACATACTGAAAGTAATCGGACAGAACAGAATCAGACAGACAGAATATTATCAGACAGATTAAATTACATGAATTTGCCACATACCAATAAATTGTTGGTCTCAGGCTTTTGAAGAACATTGCTCTCCATAGTAGATTCTTTGGTCATCTCTGTCTCATTACTGGGAACTTCCTCGCAAGGAGTGGCACGCGTGATCAGCGTGGCCTCACGCCATACAACTTCACTGCTTCCTAAGTTGTACACACGAACATACCCCTTCGATCCATTTAGCAATGTTGCAGGTATAGCATAAAACTCATGCTTCATGTTGTAAATCCGTGGGGCAGTGCATACATGATTTTCTTTAGGGTTTCCAATCACATTTACTTCCACACATAATGACTTTCCTGGAGGGACACAGACTTCAGCACAGGTGGTTATCTTATAACTATCTTCCTTGGTCACCCTTACGAGCTTGGCTGACGATTGAGTGGTGACTAATGAAATGCCTTTGGCATTGATCACAGGTTGCCCAATTAATATATCAGCATCAGCTGGTAGTTTCAGGTGAGTAACTGTAGCTTTTGTATCAAATGGTAGTCCATCCACAACCAAGGAAATATTTATTTCACCCATAGCTGGCACAGTGCTGCCTGTGAAGCCCTTCAATAATGTAGTACTTTCATTTATCATACATTTCAGTGAATTTGCCATGGAAAGGGTCACCACATTCACCAGAGCTCCTGTGTCTAAGTAGGCATCACAATTCTGGCCACCTACCTGTACAAGTTTTTTATAAATCTCATTCGTGTCTTGTATAATATTTATTGTGGCTGTCTCAGCCTTATCTTTCTTCATCATGTCAAGTTTAGGACATTTTGTTATAACATGACCTCCTTCTGAGCAGAATTTACAAATTCGTTTGTCAGCTACTGGACAGTCCTTAACTATATGATCCAAGGAGTTGCACCTGAAACAGTTGAGCTTGCGCGCACTGTTCATTGGTGTAGGTATTGCGGGTACAGCATTACGGTTACTATTGTCGGGGAACCTTTTCCTTTCAATGTTACGATAAATAGTGGGTGTATACTCAGTTTTTTTTACCTCTTGCTTATGGCTGTAACTTTCAAAAGCTGACAAATATCCAGAATAGAACTCCTCTGGTGTGTCACACTTATAAGCTTTTGCATTATTCTGTAAATCAGCTGGCAACCCCTTGATGATACAGGATAATGATGCATTGTCATCCAATCGTAGTCGTCGACACATGGCAAGTTTATCATGATAATAATGGGTTACTGTTTCTGTATGAACTTTCTTTCTAGAAACAAACTGCTCAAGTAGATCTGCATACTAGAACTTTCGTGGGAAAGCATTAATAAGCAGAGATTTCCACTGATCCCATGTATAATTGTATTCTTCAAGTCTACTGAACCACAGTTGCGCTTGTCCTGCCAGTCTGGTTTGCATAATCAATATTTTTGAGTAGTCATCCCATTTATGGACTAGGCCTAACTGATCAATTTTAGCCAGCCAATTTTTTACATTCCCCTCACTATCATCGGGATCGAACGGGATAACAATTTTCTCACCTGAAATGGCCCGAGGTCTTGATTGGTTCATCAAACATCGTTCTACCATCCTCTCCAATTTTTTTGTCATTAACTGTTCCAGCATTACGTTCGGTGGAATGTCCTCATCAGAATCAGCTTCAGCCTGATGGCACGCCGACATGTCCGGAAGCAAGTCCACGCGTAAGGAGCCGGCGCTTGTAGTAGGTGTGGCTGACAAGCGAGCCTGCTTTGTTGCCCGGCCATATGGGCTGGTGTGATTACTTAACAAACGTTTCATTTGGCGTAGGAACTTATGTCACTTCTGAATATTAACAAAGGCAAAACAATAGAGCTCAAATTAAGACTTTTATTCTCCTCTACAAACTTGTTTCAAAAAGCCCTCCAAAAGGTCAATGTCTTCCCGCCAAAACCGAACACCACAGATTAACTGCACCTTCGCCGATGGCACAGATTATAGTGACCTTCTTGGATGCCACGGTGTCACATACACCATGGAGTTAACAGACAGGTGTCGGATACGATGTGAAAGAACGACCAGCGGATGCGCGCATTCTAATTTGACGCTTCGCTGCGACTCGACTCTGCGCCTACTCTTGTGCATACTTCGATGGGTATACTGGAACTCATGTAATCTCGCAGTATGGTCCGCACAAATCTTTTTGGCGGTAACGTGAACATAGACACAGATCGTTTGCACATCGCTTACTGTGTTTACAGTCTATGTGTGAGTAATGGACTACTTTACTACTTAAGTAATTAACTAGTAGTAATTTACTACGCATCACACTGCCTCAATTACTCACACTTCTATTATAAAGACCGTAAGCGATGTCCAAACGATCTGTGACTATGTTCACGTTACCGCCAAAAAGATGTGTGCGGACTACAACGTCTCTGTCGCATTCGACCTTTTGTGTAACATTATTATTTTGCCCGCAGCCATGCGATCGACGGTATCCCTGCGCGTGGTAACCCTGGGCCTGGGGCAATCGGTCTCGAATGTCAACGGTAATCTCCCCGTGAACTCGCCGGGCACGCGCAAGTCCTTCCGTTAACGACTTACATATCATTTTTCTTGACGAATTTAATAGACGATATAGGGTTGCAGACTGCAACTTGCAGTCAACTTTTGAAATTAGATCGGTCCACCAGATGGCGTGGGATGTTGGGATCTGTGGTAAACTGGTAACTAGTTGACTCTACCTTCAAGAGTCCATGCTGACTTGCATGTATGGCTTGAATGTGCTTTTATGGAATACTTATGAGAATGTTTAATTAATTTTTAAGTCATTATTTGAGGTGTATGAAGTTATTTATGTCCAGAAAGTATTCTTTCTGTGATTTTTGAATAAATTTTGATGCAGTACAAGTTGTTCTTTTATTGCCAACAAAAAGATACACGCACAAGTTTCCATTCATTCATTTATTATAATGTAACTAGAAATTTTGAGTTCAAAAATAAATTCAAATAATACAATAGATCATACTTAGGGCCAATTTTTCAATAGTCAGATAAAACTTAACTGGAGAATAAAACTGATGTTGTCACTGTCTTGTCATATGATTTAGACAGTGACAGCATGCAATTTATTCTCTAGGTTAGTTTTATCTGACTATTGAAAAATTGGCCCTTAATATACAAATAATAAAAATAGTGAAAACATTGGCAAGATTACTTCCATAAATCTGTATAGGTGGGATTTATTGTTATTGTCGAATTAATTTAGCTCAGTGTACCTTAGTAGTAGTCGAGGATTAAAAAACCTACTGTAAATATTCAACTATTCACGCAGGTACATAATCTACATAAGCCAATAAATCTACATTTCCTATGAGGTGTCTTTTCGTCTTAGGTAATAAAAATCTCTACCGATATGTTTTACAGAAATAAAGTAGGGAATAACACTACTATTAAAGATACGTGGAATTTTGTGAGAGCCAATATCGAACATCACGACTACGCACGGTTAAAAGCAATCCGTTAGTGGGTCGATAGAAATAGCCCAAAATAGTAGGCCAGCCCATAACGCAATATTTGCAATGCAGATTTTCCTATCTACCTCTACGATATGGAGTACAGATCCGCAAACGAGGATCCACTAGTAAATGCACCAGAACAAATTTAAAAATGGTTAGCGTCAGAATGACCCGTCACTAGGCATATAGTCGGCGCTTTAGAGTTGACATTGTGACGAATAATTTAAACAATTGCTGCTGCCATCATATTTTAAAAGCAATAAAACTGGCCATCCTAATGTCTTGTTGGCCGGTCACCTAGCCATAGTACCTAATTTGGGTGGAATCACTGAACTTTGCTTGACCAGCCATTACTGCCCATTTGCTGCCTTCAAGCTATTGAAACTCCGCTCTCGTAGCTATCTTTTAAATAAATATATGTAATATATTATATTATGTAAATATAAAGTTTAATTCACGTTTAATTTATTAGCCTCCAGTGCCTGACAGAATGAAAAGAGCAAAAATGCTTACACTCGAAATTGCTGTGGCAATATGCTCAGGCGCTACTTACGGTGGGTAGATAGATATATTTTTAAAGTTCCGTAGTCAACAAGGAACCCTTATATTTTCGCTATGCCCGTCCGTCTGTTTGTTTGTCTATCCAGATGACCAGTACTAGAAAGCTGAAATTTGGTATAGGTAATGGCCTGACGATTTCGGACACATTCGTCAGATTCCTTTTTGGTCAGAAGATAGTATAGGCTGTTTTTTTTCTGACGAAAAAGGAATTCCTATTTGGTCAGAAATAACTTAGGTTAATTTTTACAAACAATAAGCTTACATTCGTCTAGTTAGTATTATACTTCAAAATGGATAATATAACTAAGTGGCCAGCAATGTCAATAAACATATACCTATTAAACCTTTTTGCTCATACTCTCATATGAACTTATTCCCATCTCATTGGTGTTGTACCTGTGGTCCTACCATAAAGTTAATATATTTAATATACATACTTAGCGGCCCTACTGGCCTACGAATAAAAAAAAGGCCTGCCTAAATCTAAGATTCAGCTTTTGTCGGGAAAAAAACGGCCTATAATTTATTCTAATGAAAGCAGTCTTTCCAAAGGTCCGTTTTAGTCAGAAATAAAACAGCCCAAAATTTATTCTGACGAAAGTGGAGTCTTACCAAAAGTCCGTTTTAGTCAGAAAAAAAACAGCCTATAATTTATTCTGACGAAAAAGGAATCTGACGAATGTATCCGAAATCGGCCTGACGACCTGGTTACGGTGGCGGGAAGTCGCTGGATGCGGGTGGAAGCTTGGAAAACGAAAAGGAAAGATTCTAGAAATGTGAAAAAAGTCAGGGCAGTAGCACACATAATGAACTTAAAAGGAAACTATCACGGCTACATAGGCTTCGCAAGTTAATGAGTAATAGACGACCAACTTCCAAAAGGAGAACTTCGTACAAATGCCATTGAAAATTAGTTTGACGAAGTTGTTAGTTCTGTGAAGCAAGTAAAAAAAAAACCCTGCTTCAAAGGAACACTAAACTGCGCGTGGCCTGACACGCACATGTCCGCGTGGCCGACAGACTCTTCACAGATTTTTTCAAAAAATTGTATTAGCTAAGGGAGCGCAGTTTCAATCGTTAGAAGGCAGCAATGGCTGGTCAATGAAAAAGTGATTCCACGCAAATTAGGTACCATGGCTAGGTGACCGGCCAACAAGACACTGATGGCGGGTCACCCTTAAATGTTTTGTTTCTTATAAAATTTGATGGCAGCAATAGGGCAGCAATTATTCGTCACAATTTCAACTCGTGCCGACTATATGCCTAAGTGTGACGGGTCATTCTGACGCTAACAAAAATAGACCGCTTTACAAGTCACGCGGATAAGGCTCATTTCAGATGGTAGACAGCAGGTTGTATCAATTTAACTAACAAAAGGTGTGTCTCTACAAAGTTATGAAAACGGGCGATATCCAAGTTTTTATAATGTTTCGTGAAGCACGTATGTCCGCTATCCATTCTATTGCTAGGACATAAAAAACTTCGAAAGTGGTCATGTTTCTATGATTTTGTGTAAATGTCTGCTATTGAAATTAAATGTGCTCTATGTAAAGGACTACAAATGGGAAATGCTGAAGGCACAAACACAGGTTTGCCTGGCTGTCCACAGCTACCACAGATGCTGCCCTTTACAATACAATTAATTGTATCCAACCACTTATAACACTTCAATCTTGAAAATTGGTCTTCACTCTGAATAAAACATGCTGTATATTTAAAAAAGAACATTTCAATAAATCGCTGATTCATTGGTTTTGAACATCCTTCTGGCTCACAAATTATCCAGGCAGTATTTTTATGCTCTGAATCTGTATCACTTGTTTTCTAAAAGCCTAATGTACAGAAAAGGAGAGCTGATCTAAAAATAAATAAATTATGATACGAAGACATAACTTTCATAATGATAATAATTATTGTTAAAATATGTTATATATATAACATTAAATAATAAATTAATAAAGACAAAGTAATCAAACGATTTCATCTGGACGCAATCTAAATGAGCAACTGTTACTATATTTACACAAAGCTTCCATTACATTTCTTTCTCTTGATGGTACACCAATAATGAAATCACATTTCAATGTCTTTAATAATAAAAAAGGTGAATAAATAAAGGTTCCTGTGCTTTTTCTAGTGCTTTCTCCAAAAAATGTCCAAATTTAAGAGGATATAGTCTAACACTGTTGAACAAAGACTAACACTAAACCACACAGACGGTTCACCAAAAATTTCACATGCCTACAAGTATGAAATAAAATGGACTATTCCACAAAGAGGACACAATGGCTAGAGTAGGAGCTACCTAGGCCAAACAGCATGGGGAATTCTATGCTGAGTAGATACTGTGCAGCCGCCGCCGGGCGAGAGAGTGCCCTCTTTGCTTGCGCTCGCCGCGCCTCCCACGACCTCATTGGCCTCTCACTTACTTCAAACAGTGTTAGAATATCAAATCGTCATAAATCAGGGAACCGCAGTGGATCCTCTACAAAGTCTTCTGGTATTCTAAACATGTCAGGTGGAATGTCTTCACGAAATTCAAATTTCTGAAATGTTATCTTTGCTGTCACTGTAGGCAAGATTGGTATGTCAATTTTGACAGGAAACCCTCTGGGCAGCTTCATAGCAACAAATTCTCGTAGTTTAGCAAAATGTTTGAAGGGTGCTATCACTTCAAGAACATTGAGGAGCATGTCCACACTGAGAGGGAACTCATCGCTCATAGCTATAGTTGCACGGAAGTTTCTTGAAGATTCTTTGTAGACTAGTTCTCTTCCCAGCCCTGAGTACTGCCCTGTGGGGGCACTATTGTAGGTGGCCCAGTCCACTCCACTCTCTGGAGGAGGGTTCAAAGATGCTCTTCTGGCTGGCTCTCCATTTGTATCTAGATTTTGGGTATTACCCTTAGTAAGACTCTCTATGATAGCTTTGTTTTTTTGCAGATCGTCAGTTGAAAGATGTTCACGACGTTTTCGAGACTCCAGCACTAGTCCTGATATAGTATAGATGGCACTGTTATAGGTACCAGCCACAATCTCTTTGCGATCTTCACGGAATATCCAGCCAGACTGAGCCCTTGAGAATGAGATACCCTTAGTTGACATTTGGGCTGCTAGGATGTCACTTGACATAAGGATGTCTACTTCATCTTCTATCTCAGTTTCAGTCTCCTCATACCTCACTCGCTGGTAAACTTTAGCCTTATTATCTAGGACAGTTAGCGACTCACTGGGTGGTTTCTCTCCTTGAAATATGAATGAAATGTCACCTCTTTCCCATTTCATATCAGTGAAATCTACTAAAGTAGTATCCAGTCTAATACCTGACCCAGATTTGTAGATCTTGCATACATCAGATGGTAATATCCTCGAGACTAATGGAACCCACGAGTGGAAGTCCCACTTGAGTTCCAAGTAGAAGTCTTGTATTTGAGCGAGGGCTCTTATGAGATCAGGTCGCCTTATCTCCATCTGTTCTCGGGCTTGCTGCTTGAGTTTGCGCACGAGCGAGGAGATTGTCTGGCGGTCACCGTAGCTGATGGCCTCGGCGAGCGGCGACCACCCAGCAAAGTTCTTTACTTTGACGGGTGCTCCGTGCGCTAGGAGCAGTTGAACGCACTCCTTACGTCCCAGCATAACGGCGAGGTGCAGTGGCGTGTTGCCATGCTTGTCTTTTTGCGCCACGTCGTGCAGCCGCAGCAGTGCCGATAGCTTGCGTACATCGCCGCCAAACACACACTCGTGGAGGGCGTATGCCTCTTCATCCTCGTTGCTGTTACTGCTTGACATCGCGCGTCCCACTTTTACTAGCACATTACCAACCAGCGGCACACATAAAAATCGGCCGCTTTTAGCTGCAGCTGATACTTACACACGTCTGTTTATCTAATCATTGATCGATTCGATTATTTCTATCTACCCATTGAGATACGAATACTTTTGGCTTTTGCATTTTTTTATTTGAATGTCTCGGCACCAGAACTGTGCGATGTGTCTGTTGACTGAAAACTTAGTCTAAAATCTTATTAAATATCGTGTCACACGATTTATAAAAGAAAATATTCCGCCTTTTTCACAAAAATTATGAAATTCAACATTTTTTCACGTCAGTCATTTTGTCCCAACTGTCCCAAAAAAAACTTGATAGCCACAGCCCACTTTATCGTCTGTGCAGCCCAGAGCCCACAGGCCACAGCACAGATCAAAAATGATTTGACAGTGACAGGTCTCGAAACATCACAGATAACTTTTATAAAGTGGATCGACAATTCATCCACACAATGGCGCTCAAGCTGTCGTGCGTGCGTCACACACCTCGGAACAATAACCCACCCACCACACGTGCGCGATATAGCACCGTACCATTGCCATCACGTACGATTTGAAGGCATGCACGCCGTAACGTGCATAATGACCGCCCCGTACATGATGGTAGCCGGCCCGCAGCGATCACAAGTGGCGAGTCGCGGACACTGCTGTATCGATTAGCCGTCGCTGGCCACACATGTGCGGCGAGTTTCAAGAAAATGTATGATAAACGTGTGAAACTGCTTTTCGCTGGCCACCTGTGGCTGTGGTCGGTCGTCCGCATTGCCGAATTAAGACAGCGCGGGGCCTGTAGCAAATTTTAGCAAGGGACCCTTGGTTTGCTTTACGGTAGCCAGTGTACTACCTATGGTATGCAATAAAACAAAATTGACAAATAAACCTATCTAATACCAATATGAATATGATACCAATCTTTTGCAGTTCGGGAGGCCTGGAAAGCTAAGATACAGATCTTTTGATCTAGCTTAGGCTCCAGGCTTTCCACAAATAATAATATTAATAAAGCCTTTTATTCCGAAATTTTTACAGTTTTTTCTTTCTACTAATTAAACCTAGTACACTAATCATTATAAATCCCTAAGTTCGGTGTGCCTTACGGCATAGGCCTCCTCCAACGTCTTCCACTGCTTCCTATCGGTTGCAATTATTAGCCAATTTCAGATCATCTTTCCATCTTCTCGCTTTGCGACCTCGGCTCCTTGACCCATCTCTTGGATACCAGACAGTTACTTGCTTGCATTTTTCATGCTTGCAACGGAGCATATGCCCTGTCCATCTCCATTTTAGTTGGTCAATATGTATTAGGATGTCTGTTAATTTGGTTTTGCGTCTGATATCTATGTTACAGCCAAAGTAATAAATCTGGATATTATATATATTGTCTAGTCATTATATATAATGTCTACTCAGTTTAGATAAAGTGATAATTAACACAAAATTAATCACATTTACTAGCAATTTTTTGCCATATCATAATGTAGGGTACCATGACTTTTCCATGCACCAACCTTGTTTAAGTTTGACACAAAACTAAGTTTTTTAGTGAAATATTTTTTTTCGCTTTTATATAAAAAAAAAGAACTAACACCCGAAGTTTGAACTTCGAACCTATTTTTGCTTATGTGTACTGACCTAACAAACAAAATGCGAAATATAAATTTAATCAAACAATTATTTGCTATATAACACTTGCCAAAATAAAACGTTAGCATAATAATTTATTACTTTGTCTAGTGAATTTGGCTTTTATATATAATGACCAGTCATTATGTATAATAGCTATTTAATCACTATGACTGTTACATCTACATTCCGGACTCTATCTCTTAACTTTAGCCCCTTTCCATGGCTCGGTGACATTTTGCAAGTTTTTCTCTTTGATTTTTTGTCAAAGCCCAAGTTTCACAGCCATATGTGATGCAGGGAAGAATGCATGTATCAAAAGTTTTTTTCTTAATCTTGATGCCGAGTTCCTTGCTTTTCATTATTTCTTTCAAAGACCAAAATTTTTTCCACCTAGTAGCGATTCTTTTATCGATTTCTTTGGACATTTGGTCGCTTGGAGATATGATCTGACCCAGATATACATATTCCTTAACATATTCAAGTTTTTGTCCGTTGACAATTACGTCTGCAGCTGTTGCGTTTGTCATCATTTTTGTTTTGCTCGAGTTCATTTCCAAAGCCACTTCTCGGCTTTTGTCTGCTAGCGTTTGTATCATGGATTCCAGTAATCTTGGGTTCTCCTCCAATATGACCAGGTCATCAGCGAATCTTAAATGGTTTAGTCGTGAGTCGTTTATGTTTAGCCCTAGATGCTTCCAATCCAATTTTCTAAATATTTGTTCTAGTACTGCTGAAAACAACTTTGGTGAGACCTTTGGTCACCCTGACCTTGGAACTTTCTTATATATATATAGAAGTATAATGTGTGATTCTGCCCATTGGCTTGGGATGTTGCCAGTAAATAGTATCTCATTAAACACCTTTATTAGTACCGGACTCAATTCGTCGACTGTTCCTCGCATCAGTTCATTTGGAATTCTATCAGGGCCAGGAGATTTTTCCATCTTTTGACTATTTATAGCTTTTACTACTTCTCATTTTAGTATTTGTGGTACTTCTCTGGTATTTTTATTGCGTTTTCCAGTCTAGGTTCTCTGTTGGGTGACTCTATATTTGGCTGAATAGAATATAACCGGTGATAGTAGTCTGTTGCAATGTTTAGAATCGTACTGCGCGCTGCGTTTCCACAAATAGTACATTATTTTGCTTTTCATCATTTATTCAATGTTTTTTTATATGCGAATGTTTTTTGTGGACAGAAAATAAACAAATATCTTATCTTATGTTATAAAGAAAGATATTTTTCTTGAAATTAATATTTTTTTTACGGTCACATATTGGGGGCCCCAAATGCGCAGGGCTACTCTTGCTACGTGGCTAATCCGCCACTGGTCGTCCGTTTGCGCCGAGTCTAATAATATAGCGCCCGTCCCACACACGCGCTGGAACTGTAATCTAAATTTTGAATGGAAGCTATACCGTGCTATACGTATCTACGTAAGTATTTTTACGTTATGTATGCGTCCTGTGTGAAATAAAAGCTTTGTTGCATGGAAGCTATACCGCGATTTACTTACTCTACGCCATGTGTGAAAGGACGATGGTCGCGCAGAGCGGGCGCGCATAGAACCTTAAAGTTTTCATCATCATCATCAGCCATTTGACGTCCACTGCAGGACACAGGCCTCCCTCGTGGTTTTCCTGACCATGAAGGGTTTTGCCATAATCGCCACGCTTGGCAGGCGGGTTGGCGATCGCAGTATGCTGTTGGAATCTCAGGAAGACGCTGCTGCCCGTCTCCTGGTAATGTATTGCCTTAGTCGCCTTCTACGACATCCAGGGAAGGAAATGGAGTGACGCTATTCTTAATCCGGCGCCACACGGAATTAACTAACAGTCTTATTTGTAAAAAAACCGGCCAATGTAGGGTTCCGTAGAAAGAGGGTTTTTTATCTGCTTTACAGAACTAACAACTTCATCGAAGTCATTTTCAATGGATTTTATACGAAAATTTAGTTTTCTAAGTTGGTTGCCTATTACTCGTTAACTATTAAAGCCTGCTTAGGTTTCTACAGACAACCGTTTAGGCAGGAGGGGGGGAGGACGCCCTACTCAGACAAAAAATTGCGCTTTAAAGCTTAAAATTTCGAAAACAGAACCCTAAATAAAAAAAACGGCCAAGTGCGTGTCGGCCACGCGCAATGTGGTTGCCTATTACTCGTTAACGAGTAAGCCTACTTAGCCGAGATACTTTTCCTTTCAAATTCATTATATGTGCTACTACCCTGAATTTTTTCACGTTTCTACAATCAACCGTTTAGTCAGAAGAGGGAGGGGGGGGGGGGGGTACCCTACTCGGACAAAAAATTGCGCTTTAAAGCTTAGCATTTCGCAAACGGGCTCCGTTATAAAATGGAAATCGAAAAATGGTCTGCTTACACCCACAATATTTTTCAACGGCCAATCCAATGATGGGGTAGAGGAGAAAAAAAATCATCCCCACTTTTCATGTTAGATGTTAGGGGAGGTACAGTAAAAAAAATTTTTTCCAATATTTATTTATAAAAATACGAATTTTCTAAACCACTCCTAAGAGGCAGTTTATTTAATCTGCGGTTACGAATTTTCCTTGTAAAATCTCCACCACAGACTATTTTAATCGGCGTTTTAAGAAATCGTGTTTTTATAAATAAGACCGTTTTGTATAGAAGCAGTGATCGTAGTATGGAAGCTATACAGTGCTTTACATTCTCTACGCCCCACACTGTTCAAAGATACAGTAAAAAAAATTACACCATCAGGTTTTTGCGAAAATGGATTAAATATAGCCTAATAAAGGCTATTAATAGGTCGATTGGTGTCTAACAGGTGTCTAACTCAAAAACTTTTTGAGATAAAAAATCGCAAACTTTTCATAATTTGCGCATGAATTAATGAACAATCTAATTTCCTGAAAAAACTGTCCCATCTCTGTCCTTTAGATATTTACAGCTCCATAGGGGATTAATGAAGGAATCGTTTCGCGATTTTATTTTATTTGCAAGTGCCCTATTTTCAGAAAAAAAAATCTTTTTTTTATTTTGGTTTTTATTTATTTTCTCCCTAAAAACGCAAAAGTGGAACCTAGGACTAGGATAGAAATAATTCTAGGGATTTGGTTTATCATACATAAAAAATCCACGTTGCACTTTTGTGGCTATTACGATATAAACCTTTTTAAATTTTTGTGTCAGGGTTGTCACCTATCTTGAACTCAATCGAAATATTTTTTCAATATTGTCAACGAGTTTACAATAATGTAGGTTTTACGAACTCGCTGACACACCTTATACATCGTAAACACATTCAATTTTTTTTTGTACGAATTACTTTTGCTTTGATTGAAATGTGCAGTCAGCTAATCAGGACAAGTTGTATAGGATTCGTAATACAAAAAAAAATCGCTGCTCTTAAACGATTGCATTTTTTAGAAGAATCACGGAAATACGCGCTTCATTATGTCTGACTGAGACAAAATTATTTGTATAATTAAATGTTAATATTCACTTATTAAAAAAAAAACAATTTCAAAGGTCACAAAAAGTTCACGAAATTTTTTCTCAAAAAGTATTTGAGTTACACCTGGGAATTGAACTCATGCCTTTATTAGGCTATATTTATTCTATTATTGCAAAAACCTGATGGTGTACATTTTTTTGGTATCTTTGAACAGTGTGCGTCCTGTGTGAAAAGCACAGAATGACAGAACACATATTGTGAAAGGAAAGGATGGTCGCGCAGAGCGGGCGCGCATAGAGCCTAGCCTACGATAAAAAACTATCACTTGCCGAAGCTCTAAAAATACTTAGGTGTTATTTACAGTATAAATTCCTCTAAATTAAACCACTCCTCAGCAGACACACTTTCAACGTTTTCCCCACAGAGAATATAGTTTTCCCCTTTACCACAGACTATTTAAGGAATGTTTTAATCGTTTTTTTTTAAATAAGACCGTACCTAGATGCCCAAAACCAAAGACCATTTGGTATCTTAGTACAAATTAGTTAAGTTCATTTCATGAAGCGAATTATACTTATTTTGCCATTAGCGACACTAGGTGGCTCTAGTTGCCTTGTTTTTTTTTTCGTGTGGACTGTCGTCGAAAAGTCGAAAACATTGACAGATGCGCAAAGTTACCGAGGCTGTTTGCAATGTTGTTTCCGAGTTTCGGGGCATTTTAACAATTTTGCCATAAAGTGGATTTATGTGAGAAACAGTGCGACTCAATATCATTGAAACATAGATAGACGAGTGCATACATTCACAGATATGGCCATTTAAACCGACTTGTGATTCTAATCAATACTCTACTATTTACCGAGGAAATCTCCAGTGCTAACGTCGCATTTCGATTCTCTGTTTCAATTCGATATACCTAAATAGCGAAACCGCTGTTTATTGAGAAGTTTACATAGCTCCTTTGTTTGCGTAATACTTCAACATTACTTATCAATAATAAAAACATACGTCGAACAAATAACTTCAGATCTTTGTCCCTTATTTCCCATTATTTGTTTGGCTTCCGGCTCCCACCATCACCAACTTTACTATCGATCTCAAAGACTATTCGTCGTAAAGTTTTCAAGTGATCAAAACTTCGTTTCATGAGAAGCCTCAGCAACGTTCAATAAGATGTAAGTATTTTTGTAATATGCCATTAAATATAGTTGTCTTGTACTTACAAAGCTCATCTCAACTTCGTCATCATTTCTGAAGCTCATCAGCTGCTAACATAATCATGGTAAGCTGTTTACATAATTAAGATATTAATATATTGACTATTATCTCATTTCACTGTTTTCATAGAAGTCACAAACTCCACTAAAGTAATTTTGTAAGTGTGTTTGTTATTGTAAGAAGTACATACCTACATACCTTTTTATAAACCAAAGTTTTTGTTTCTTGTTATGTCTAGAATGAGAAGCATAAACAATGATTCTACTATTGAGTCTATATTCAAGTCTCTAAACTGGTCTTGCAAGATTGTAAACTAAAAAAAGAAACTTGTTAGAATAAAGTTGGTTGAGGAAATCACAGTCCCAGACAAAGCTTTTATAAAATTTGTTAGGTATGTAGGTATTTAATTTACCGCTGAAATGATTAACAATATTTTTTTAATTATGATTATCGACAGTACCTATATACATCTTTACATGCTAAGAGTGTAGATGAAGTTACATATGGAACTAATTACAGAAAACACAGCATGCATAACAAAAGTAACTTAGTACCAACAGCTAGTTCTTCTCTAATTATTACAGTAATGCTGTTACTTAATTACTTCACATAAATTTATAAAGAATACTTTTTGATAACTTTGTGCAATGTGTATGAAATCTAGCTATGTTTCTTATACTGCTAAAAAGCATTTTGCCTCATGGAAAACATAAAATCTATTCTTTAGTATCAATCATTAATTTTATCAATATCAATATAAAAATTAAATTTAGTGGTTTTCAATTCACTAATGTGGATTTTCCAAATGGTTTTTTTTCTACTAATTTTGTTCTGACAATAATAAATATTATGAATGCAACAAAGAAATGTGCCAAAACAGTTGAGCTGTTCTCAAGTGATGCACCATCATACATGTGGCAATTTCTTTTCATATTGATATTTTGTAGTACCTAATTGACCATGTCAAGTTTTAAACTTATTATTTTATTGGTTTAAGTTTATCGATACTGACAAACAGTTTTCAGGTTTGCAGGTGCATTACTTCAAAAACACATTGCAGAAGTGCAATTAACGCTTTCTTGGATTCCTATATGCCCTTTTGATGTTCGTGATACTGTTTGAAAAAATTGTTATCTAAGATGATGTTCAGTAAAGCCATCTTTGTATATCGAGATCAACGCAGATTTAATAAGTAAATAGCAGCTTCTTTCTTTACATTGTCAAAATGGCGCATGCAACTCGAACTTGATAAGAAGATCTTGCTCAGCCTTCAAAATAAGGACCTACTTTGACCCTTTTTCCAATAAGCTACTATGAGTTCATAAACAAGCCTAAGGCGCTTATCATTACAGCAAAGGTTATCTTTGTTTTTAAAACTGTCATCGGAGTTTATTTATGTTTAATATTTCTACAATACTTATTTACAATATGGAGAACTTAACAAAAACTGTCAGTCAGAAGTGGATAAACATACCTGATGTTGTGTGGAGATACAAAAAGAAAACAATATTCATAAAAGTCTTTTATATGTGTTGTTTGGCCCTCAGCCCTTGGTAAGTCTTTTGTAGCATTTGGCCCCACAAAAGTTATAGGATAGGTATCATACATTTTGAAATTAGCACAGTAAGTATACAGCCTTCTCTCAGAAGAAAAGTGTATGGGCCTAATTATCAATTTTTTAAACTAAATTAGGTACTGAGAAGTTAAGTGTTATCTTTCTATCTACGTAATATTATGTAGTAGTAAACTTGTTTTAAACTTACTAAAACATACTCGTTCGCCAATTAAGGAAATGTTTCGGTTCCATCGGTTTAACATTTACAAATAAACATCAAACAAAGAGACAAATATTGTTTATTGCAATTGTTCTACCTAAGCTTATTCTGTAGTGACATTGTAAAATTCAGTAAGTACCTAGTGTTATTGGGGGCCGCCGTACATTTGTACAAATGGCCTCAGTCTGGGTGTATTTTCATGTTTGTAACATCCTTGCCTGGTTACCACAGGGTTTCCTAACTCGGACCAGGTCAAGTGATTGTATTGTGTGAAGTCATTATTATTATTAAGTTATTAAACTACTAATATTTTTATTTGTAGGGTTCCGTACCCCAAAAGGAAAAAAAATGAAACGGAAAAACGTCCGTCCATCATTTTGTCTGTCAAGACCTTTTATCTCGGGAACGCGTTGAGGTATCGAGTTGAAATTAGAACCATATACTCAGGTCTCACTCTCTCCTTGAGAGAAGGCCTGTGCCCTACAGTGGGACGCATATAGGCTGATTATGCTACTCAGGTCTATAGTCCCTTGAAGCTGAGAAAAAAAGCGTCCTAGTTAACGTAAAAAAAAGATACGGCCGTTTATGCCTCAAAAAATGTATATTTCGACACTCAAGGGAACCAAAATTTATAGGGTACTTTCCGTAGACCTAGAACTATAAAATTTGGTAGGTAATATCGTCTTATACTACAAGTACATGGAAAAATCTGAAAACTATACATTTCTATATAAATCATAAAAAATTGTCTTTGAAGTTCGGGTAAAGCTCGGAAAAAAACTGCGTGACTGGGTTCCTGAAGTATTATAATATGTTAGTACCTACAAATTTTTACGGAACACTCGGTGGGCGAGTCCGACTCGCACTTGTCCGGTTTTTTATGGCCCAAGCCGGCAACCTGTTTTTATATCAACTAAACCACTAGTTTTTCTGCTACATTTTATGCAAATTGATCCAAATTTTACATATTGTAGATCCATAAATGTTCCTTATCCTTACGATGTAAGTAATAGTTATTTATAAATTAGTATTGTCCAAATTTTTGTTTTCTAATACTTATATAATATCCCATCTATTATGCGCCCAGCTTGGGGAGCATAAGGTCAAGATAAAAGTTTTATCCCACTATCGGGTAGCGGCATCTAGAAGAAGAAGAAGAAAGATACATCACAGAAACAAAATAAGCAGATAAGTAACATAATAAGCACAACAACAGAAAGAAAACTAAATACACAACAGACAAAACGAATAAATAAAACAGGACCATAGATGTAGATGTAAACTGTGGTGTCGCTTTACGGGGTGAAATAAAGTAATAAGATAAAACTTTTATCGGGAGGTTGTGCTCATATGACTTGGATATTATCATATGACTTGGATGTAGACATACATTGAGATAATAGTTATTTTCATTTCTGTTCCGATATCACTGTTTGTTTTTATAAATAATTGTTGATGTGAGTCTACCACATTTATCAGTGAAATGAATGAAACCCTTTCAAGTGGCTATGTGTTTGTGTCTTTAGTTTGTTAAAATCAAAGCTCTGTTTTTGTTACATTATTCTGTTTTTTTTCTTTTTGATCTTATGGAGACCTTCTGCCTGCCTTTTAGTCAAAGTCAAGGCTACAAAAACGGTAAAGAAGCAGGATACGAACCTGCATACCTCTAGCATTTTTGTTTTCATTTTCGATATTTCGTGTGGCCCCGGATTAAGAATAGCGTCACTCCATTTCCTCCCGTGGATCTCGTAGAAGGCGACTAAGGGAATAAATTACCAGGAGATGGGCAGCAGCATCTTCTTGAGATTCCAACCACATACTGCGATCGCCAACCCGCCTGCCAAGCGTGGCGATTATGGCAAAACCTCTCATGGATATGAAAACCATGAGGGAGGCCAATGTCCTGCAGTGGGCGTCAAATGGCTGATGATGATGATGATTTCGAAAAACGGATTTGACAACACTGATTGAAGGTTCTAGATATCCAGGAAGCCTGAAATCATAGACCTAGGACCAGGTATAAGTTCTATCGAGGGCCGCGTACTCAAGAAACTTCAAAAACACCACTTTACTTAATGATCATCATCATCGTCATTATCGGCCTACGCTTATCCACTGCTGGACATTGCAGAAGAGGCCTCTTACTTAATGATACCTAAAGTAAAAATTTCATGACATTTTGCATAGTTTATGTTATTTGGCACATAGTCTCTAGAACTTATAGTATAGATCGACAGACTTGTGACAAGTGACGGGTCTAACCTTTGGTAAGATAAGCCCTGTGCCAGAAAGCCCTAGCATAATTATATACACTACATCGATAACTGAAGGTCCAGGGCCAACTGTAAGTGGGTCAAGGCCTGCACTCCCGGAGCCCTGCGGGTTACTATGGACGACGCGGGCTAACTAGCGCCACCAGTGAAAAAAAATCATATCTTTTACAGATCGTATTTGCAAATAGTATCTGTATAATCTCTCGATCATATTAACAGTGATTTTTAGGACCCACGACAAAGAAACTAGGATCACGAACCTGGGAATAGATATCATTTATGCAAAACCGGCCAAGTGCGAGTGGGACTCGCGACCGAAGGGTTCCATACCATTGTCTATACAACATTACGATACGTAGTTTTTAATAATGAAAAGTTGTTCCCAAGACGGAATCAAATTTTCTCAATAAAAAACATAAGTAGTACAGGATAAGAAAAATATCCCTTCTATATCCGCAATTTCATTATCCGTCAAACTCTCAGACCACATTTATCAAAAGATTACTCATATTATTGCAATAGACGACCTCGTGGCGCAGCGGTAGTGCACCTGCATACCATGCGAGAGGTCCCGGGTTCGAATCCCGGCTGGGGACAACAAAAAAAAAAACCCAGGTCTTGGATGTTTACATGTTTGTGATGTCGTTGTTTCTGGTACCCACGACACAGGGTATCCTAGTGTGGGGCCAGAAGCAATGTATGTGCCTGTATGTAAATGTTTATGTTTATTAAAAAATATTGAATTGTGCGAGCGAGACAAGATGCTCCACGTAACAGCAGCCTTAACTAAACTATTCGGCACTCGGGTGTTCTCGTCTGGTATTTGATATGATAAGAATTTCGGTTTAAGCATTAAAATCAGGTTTGCGAACACACAACGTTAATTTCTTTCCAAATTTTGGGTGCATTCCCTTAAATATGACGAATTGGCCCTTAAAGCCTTAAAGCCAAAGACTGTTCTTACGTGGAGCATGCGGCCTTGCTCGCACAATTTAGCATTTTTAATTATTGTAATAAAATTAGTAAACTTTTGATAAATGTGGTCTGTGGGCATGCTCCACGTCATTGCAGCGTCCGAGTGGTCCCTTCAGCCATCTAGTGTGAGTGAAGGTGCCACTGGACGCTGTATAAATCATCTCATTACGTAGATGCAAAGGCGGCAGTATTTAGTATTTATTTTGATCGTACTTAAACGTGCGTCCATGGCAACCCCGACGTCTGAAGCCCACCTGCAACTCGAGGGTTGTTAACAATACAAGGACGGATCGAAAGTTACGCCCCTCCACTTTTTTGTAGGGATTTACAGATTCAGAGCCTATCGCGGATCAGACGGTACACAAAATAAAAATATAATCCTGCTTTCACTTCTAAAGAATGAAACGCACGAACGCGGGGGCACTTGTCCGGTTTTTCAAAATCTATATTTTTGCACTTTTGTATATTCCACGTTATTTTCTATCTGAATCAAAGATTAATACGACCTTAAGTCTTCTAATAATTTCTCAGAATTATTCTAATAGTTTCAATAGAGGAAAACAGAATATCCAAACATCATTCCAATAAACTAACTAAAAACATTCATTATCGCAACAAAAAGCGATAACTATATTCGAATACTCTTATATTCAGCGTTTTATGCTAGTCGACTGAATATTCTGTGGTTTTTTTTGTTGTTGATAAGAACTGGTTTCTATAATATAGGCATAGTAAATATTCGGAATGCTGGCTTTGTAAGTCAAAATCTGCAATCTAGTTATATTTTATTCTATCGTTTGGTCGGCTACTTGTCGGTCGATTAATAATTATGTATATTTATGCCAAATTTCAGCTTTTTGTACCAATTGTCTGAGCTAAGCCGCGGACAGACGGACGGACATGGTGAAACTAAGGGTTCTTTGTTGTCTACGGAACTTTAAAACTGGAACCCCGTGATATTAACCCCACAAAAAAAAAAGTAGATAAGCTCATCAAATGAATGCCAGCTAATAGAACGTACTTTTGGTATACTATTGCAGAAATTAATGATGCAGTTGATTAGCAAGTGGACGTGAAGTGATTTCCGGTGATGAGCGTTAGTAATTTTAATCAATATCTCAAAAAATTGAGGATTCCTGTGTTTCATTTAATACAAAGTGGATATTCTTTAAATTGGCATAGTTTAGCTTTATACGTTACATTTTTTTAAGTAAAATCAATTAAAAATCGGCAGAGCGGTGGTAGCCTAGTGGGTAGAACATTGGACTCGGAAGCGAGGCCCAGGTTCGATTCCCAGTGCGGGCATGTACTATGACTTTATTTTCTAAGTTATTTACATTTGTGAAGTTATAGTAGCAATACCACTAGCTAACGGTGAAGGAAAACATCGTGAGGAAATCTGAGTGTCTGAGCTATTCACATACTTCAGCGCCTGAAATCGCCAATCCGCATTGGGCACGCGTGGTGATTAAGCCCATACTCTCTGAGAGAAGGCCTGTGCCGTACAGTATATAGGCTGCTTATGACGTTATTATGACATTGCTTTGGTATATTGCTAATAAGACCTTTATCCTTTTATCCTAAGACAATGTTTTTGACATCATAGTGAACAGATAAATTAAATATATTTTCGCAAACCTACTTGTTTTCACAAATTCACAAAAACGCTCTACTGCTAAGATTTATCAAATGGCTGATTCGGTGTTTTATAAAAGTACAGCCGTTTTATTGACGTAGTCTTGTGATTCGCGACACGCCCTTTGATGCCCTTTCAAAAGAAGTCCAAGAGAACCCTGTTTGGATAGGTTCAATTTAATATTATAGGTAACGTTCTTAGTGGGTGGATAGGTAACATTATAGTGGTTACGCCCTCATCCTGGTGGGTGTCAGTATTCAGAAATATTTTGTTTGCCAAAAGATTGCCAAATTATATCAAACTGAAACCTCTTATTTATTGAAAACCGGCGAAAAACCGTTCCTTGTTGACTAAGGAACCCTAAAAAGACTTCTGAGAAACTAGACACAATGTGCGTTGGCCAGGGCCACGCGCAGTGTAGGGTTCCGTAGAAAAAGGTGGTTTTATCTGCTTTACAGAACTAACAACTTCATCAACGTCATTTTCTATGGATTTTGTACAAAGTTTTCCTTTTATAACTTGGTCTATTACTCGTTAACTTGTAAAGTTAGTAGTTTTCCTTTTATACTCATTGTATATGCTACTATATGGGAGAGATTTTGAAACAAAACCGTGCGCATACGTTTTGCACGCGTTGTATTAATCTTCTTGTCCTGCCAAAAATACAGCCACCATAAACGACATCACAGTAGTTCCATTTACATAATATCAACGATTCACGTAGACTAACACGCAAATCAGTTTTAAAGTAATCGCGTATATTATGTAATATCTTAAGGCGGTAGAAGCAGTTGCTCACAACGTTGCAGACATGGTTTTCAAAGCGACGCTCGCCATCTATCAGCATTCCAAGGTTTCTGGCTTCTAAAACCCTTTTCACTGGTTCGCCCTTAATAACTATATCGCTGACGGCTTGCTTGTACTATTTTATGGATTTGATGTTAAGTTCCAAGCACCAGGTACTTGGGCTTACTAGGGTTCAGCACAGGACAGCTCCAATATTATGTATAGATTTATCCACAATTCCACATGTATTTAATTTACCACTGAGTTTTACCGAATGAAACCGGATGGGTGCATTCTTTCCAAATAGGTACTAGTCCTGTAATAATATAAATTTTTCATGAGAATAAAAAAATTAAGATAACAATTACTTAAATAACAGCCACAAATGTTGTGAAGTGATTAGACCATGGTGGGTCACAATCTCAGTGATTTAATTATAACTGTTTTATCACAGGTCCCGCCCTTTGAGGTTTCCTGCCTAATAGCAGTTTGGCTTCAAACAGCATCACAGGAACTATAAAAAAAAGGAACATCTATCCCCCATTAATACAATTGAATCGTGTGATTTTAAAACAACACAAGTCACATGTGTTTTTAAAATAACACTTGCCCATTTTTTTTAATTAAATTATTTACACCTACCTATTGATTTACATTAGAAAAAAAAATTGTAGTTTATTCATACAGAAATCAATATAATATGCTAAAATATTGCTGTTGTAGATATTAGTATTTGAATAAAACAGTTTTTTCTATTTCCTGCAAAGTTGTAATGAAAGGACATGTGTCGTTTTAAAATCACACGATTCAATTAGCATTTACGCAATCCACAATGTTGTCTATTTCAACTAAATAACGAAAATAAAAATGATAATGATGTGACGTCAGATAGGGGGGATTCTCCTCTTTGGTGGTATTTTTGCCTCCGGGGGGATTTTCGAGGGGAAAATTGGGTTTTGTAAGTTAATTTTATTAAATAGCCTTTACTGAGCGGCTAAAATAAATATGTTATTAAGAAGAGTGTTTTATTATATTTAAAAAATGCATATATCTGGACGAGAAGAAATTGATATGTTTTTGAAATTGCAAATACTATGGGTTTTTTTCCCCGAGATACTTATTTTTTCAAAATTGAATTCACAAAGTCAACACCCCTCAATCTTGAAGGGCCCTAAGTTTTCTGCAATCACATTTCTATACAAAGTAATTACCAAAGTTGGTCAGAAAAGTAATTCCTTCTTGTACTAATTTGGGGCATCTTTAGAATGTTACATAGAATGTTAGAAAAGTTATAGACATGTCATTTATGATTTTTTTGGGCGTTTTGCTCTGCCATTGTATTTGAAGTGAACAAGACTAATTTGTCCAATGCAAGTTTGGATCGATCAAAGTATTTTATTCCTGGTCTGGTAGGCTCCTCGATACCATAATCTTTGTGGGATTATAAACGTGATTTTTATGTTGAGATTTATTCCATATCTGTTAAATTACTTATCACAATCATATTTAAAATTTACTCTTGTCTGTGCAGCATCTTCCACACGATCTTTCTAATTACGTTATTTCAGTGATTCGAGATTTATTGAATTAATAAACTAATACACTTGGACATATCCGTAGCAAAGCGTATCCTGGTTTTAGTGCTGCACCGTGGCTCATGGGCCGTAATCACGCGATCTGTAAATTCCATTCGAACCCCCAACAACCTAATCACTGGTTCAGAGTTGATTTATAGAATCCACGAATTACTTTCGATACTCTACATAATTGAAGCCTGCGCTCGACCTGGTTCCTATTAGCCTGACAATTATTGGTTTTGACACTAAAATACCTAGTCACGAATAATCCTGCCGGCAGTGTACAGACACGTGCCGCAGCCACGCGTGGTATAGCTCCTAACTAACCTTCCATTTCCTCAATGATCAGCTCTCCTCCCACACGAGAGTTAATCTGCGTTATACAGTTTTCCAATATCGCGTGCAATGAGATAGGTGTTGAGACATTGTCTCGTGATTATGTGAGGCGAGGGTGGTGCCCCACGTTGGGCGCCAGCGCCGTGCGCTGCCCCCACCTAGCCGCTTGCCACCCCCTCGCCAGCCCCAGCGCTAGTAGCACGCGACGACTCAGCCGGACAGCTCGTGTGCGCGTTATGCCGAATAGCAACCCAACCAAAGCGCTCCTACGCACGAACACTCGTTCCTCCTTCGGTTCGTTGCATTGATGCATGGACCACTCTAGATGCTTGCCCGCACCAACATCACATCAATCATCCATGACGTAGACCTCATGCCACGTTTACTTATTTGTTTATTTTGTTACAAGATGTTCGTTATTGTTTTGTTTCACTGGTTTAGAGATGTATCATAATGTCGTATGACTTCATATCAATCGACGCCCCCTAATCATTCGGCCTTATTAGCTGCTGCGAAATTAGACATTAGGTAACTAATTGGAGTTTAATTTCATTAAACACTCATTTGGTGTTAGTTGATTGCGTATTTTAATTAAAGTAGGATAATTTAAATGTATGCAGATTTTAAATGTTCTTAATTAAAGTTTCAATGTAGATTTGAGAGCGGTGGTAGCCTAGTGGGTGGTGGTGGTACCTAGTGGTGGTAGCGAAGTGGGTAGAATATTGGACTCGGAAGCGAGAGACCCAGGTTCGATTCCCAGTGCGGGCATGTACCTATGACTTTGTTTTCTAAGTTATGTACATTTGTGAAGTTATAGTAGCAACACCACTCGCTAACCGTGAAGGAAAACATCGTGAGGAAACCTGAGTGTCTGAGGTATTCACATACCTTAGCGCTTGAAATCGCCAATCCGCGGTGGGCACGCGTGGTGATTAAGCTCATACTCTCTCTGAGAGAAGGCCTGTGCCCTACAGTGGGACGTATATAGGTGTTTATAATGTAGATTCGAGTGGTAGAATTCAAGGTCACGACAAATTTATGTTAGTCTTTTAGTGGTTGAATGTTTTTATTGTTTGTGTGGGAAATTCGCGTGGTTTGGCATCAGCTGATCGGCTCCACGTCGGGCGCCATTTGGCAGGGAGCAAGCGCGACGCGGCTGCAAGGTCGCCAATCGTATCGAGCGGCAGCAGTCAAATATTTACCACTCGCGCCGACTCCTGGTACAAAATGCAAACGGGGATGCTACTTCATTTCTCAATTCGTAGGCTAGGTACCATTGTTACCACCTATCTTGCTACCTACACGTGGCTAGGTATGCCGGGTTGATTATTCTTGGGCAGCCATTCAGCACAGTTGTTCGTACTCTCGGGCCCCCGACCTTGGGCCGCCATGGGCGGACGGCGACGGCGTGCTTCTTTTGTTCGTGTTTCTCATACCCGTCCGCTTCCGCTGCGCTCTCGGCGGTCGGCCGTCGCTGTTTGTGCGACGCGAAAACACCCGCCGTACAACCCCCCACCCCCATCCGTATTATCATACAGAAAAGTAGGACTATAAAAAAGAGATTTCCATTATTTTAAACGCTTCATTTTTACCCCTGCACGTTTTACGTATCTAGCTTTTGGGGGATACAAGTTTTACGGCCCTATTAATAAAAACACGATTTCTCTAAAGCACTCCTAAGAGTCGTTTTATTTAGTCTGTGGTTACGGGTTTTCCTTGCAAAATCTCCACCACAGACTATTTTAATCGGCGTTTTAAGGAATCGTGTTTTTTTTAAATATATAAGTAAAAAAAAGTAAAAAGTTCTTTATTAATAAAAAAGGTTACATATACAAACAGTTTACTGTGGTCGCCACGCTAGGTCTAGCCTGTGTTGTGGAAACCTTCGTATATGTTAACATAAAGAAGATTGGCGCATGTGTACGAAACATAATAGGCAAAATTTGAAAGAACTTGTTTAGAACTAAAGAATGTACCTAGGTACAGGTAATAACCTAAATAAGTATGTAGTTAGTTAAAAATAATAGAAACAGTTCTATAAATTAGACAGGAGATTAGATATTTATATTAACAGCAAAATGCGTCCTAACTGAGAGTCGTAAGTTTCTGTTTAACTTAAAACATGGATGGTTAATTAAACAGGTATTAAAATTAGATTCCACGATAAAATACAGTTTTCAGCTGATCGTTAATGTTGAATAGTATTCATTTTAATAGCCTTCGTCATATTTTGAAGTTTAATTATGTTTTCTGACAGCGGCACCATTCTCCAATTTCTCCTCTGGATGAAGTCATTCGTTTTAACCTAGTGCGAACTGCTTTTAACATATTTTGACAAGTGGCAAGTTACAGAATGTGGGTTCTACTGACGAGATTCAGTCTCATAGTCAAGACTATAATTTTCTAAGTCACCGTCGGAAATTAAAGTATTTAAGTGCCTCGGTCAGTGTCAGTATTGACGCGGTCCGGATATTGGCTTGTCAATGAACTAGGCCGGTGGGACCGACGGAGTGAGCTCGTGAATTTCAGCCTCGCCTACATGTTTCATAGATACGAGACCTACTGCTCGTGTCATGAAAACATTAATTAATTAACATTTCTGTTAATGTAATCTTCGTGTACAATAAAGAATATTCTATCTATCTAACATTTTCTAACTTTCTTGGTAAGGAGATTTTCGATTTATTTATTAACCTACTAAGTCAGCTCCTTTGGTATTAAGTTGCACGTAATCAAAGGCTTCTGTAAGAAGGGAATCTAAGAAAAAATACTTTCGCGTTAGTAAGGTTTCGTTAAGCGAAAATTTTTGAGAAATCTTGTTAGAGTAAGAGTCTTATTTATAAAAACACCATTCCTGGAAAGACGCCTCAATTGCAGTTTACGTTGGTCTTTCTCTTTAGGACGGCAGTGCCGTAGCGTGGGTGTCAGCTGCCCGGGGCGGAAGGAAAAAATGCCGCCCTCTTATTACCCTGGTTACCATAGCACAGGGTATCCTAGTTTTGGACCAGGTCAAGTGATTGTGTTGTGCGGAAGTTACTTACTTATTAGTCCAGCCAGACAAAATAGACATTCCAGTTTGCATTAATACCCAACAAGCTGGTCTTTTGTGTAGGTTTTAAATACGTAAATTACAAATGCTATATCAAAAGTCAGTATTGATCCCGCGTGTGCGTTGTTCTTTATCCGAGGTCAAAGGTCAAATTTTGACATTTTTTGCGTATATCTCTGAAACGGTGAGAGTTTGCGGAAAAATGGATCCAAGAATACAATACTCTACAAAAAAGGTATCGATAATTTTTTCCTTACGAAGCGCCGTTCTCGAGTTATCACGATTCCAGGCCGTAGGAAAGGCGTATTTTCGATTATACTATAAGCAAGATGTCATTATTATGGAGGGACTGTATCAAAGGGGGACGCTGAATTAAAGCCTCAAATTAATACAGCTAACGAAACTACGACAAGAGAGCTCCCTACTCGGACAAAAATTTGCGCTTTAAAGCTTAATATTTTGCAAACGGAATCCTTAATCGAAAAATGATCTTACACCCACAATTGTGCAATAAGCGTATTAATACTAATAATAATCCCTTGGTAAAAGCGAGAAAAAAAAATTGCGTAATTTAGGTGTGTTATTCTACCGTTTTGTCGGCGTGATTAATAATAGGGGTTAAAGTATGAAATTGCCTTTTTATTGCAATAGGTTCTTTGAATTGACATAGAATCTTCATGGTTTGAGGTTTTCGAATGAAACTTTTTTCAAATGGTTTCTATGATGTTCTTTTTTTAAAAAATGTGAAACATTTGAATATCGACTTTCAATTGTTTTTGTTATTCAATTTAGACAAGAAAGATGGATACTGCGAAAATTCGAGTGATTTTTGAATACGAGTTCCGACGCGGAACTAACGCGGCAGAAACAGCCCGCAATATCAATGCTGCGTTTGGAGAGGTCTACTAATGAACGCACCGTGCGATTTTGGTTTAAACGCTTTCGTGATGGAAATTTCGACTTAAAGAACGAGCCACGAGGAAGACCGCCCACACAGGTGAATAACGATGAATTAAGAGAGATAGTGGAAGCCGACCCTAGTCAAACTACCCAGGAATTAGCGGCATGGTTTAACGTTACCTTACCCACAATATTGACTCACTTGCGTCAAATCAATAAAATAAAAAAATACGAAAAATGGGTGCCTCATAATCACTCGAATTTTCGCAGTATCCATCTTTCTTGTCTAAATTGAATAACAAAAACAATTGAAATTCGATATTCAAATGTTTCACATTTTTAAAAAAAAGAACATCATAGAAACCATTTGAAAAAAGATTCATTCGAAAACCTCAAACCATGAAGATTCTATGTCAATTCAAAGAACCTATTGCAATAAAACGGCAATTTCATAATTTAACCCCTATTATGTGTATGCCGAATTTCAGCTTTCTGGTACAAATTGTCTCTGAGCTAGGCCGCCGACAAACAGACAGACAGACAGGTAGACGGACGGTCATGGCGAAACTATAAGGTTTCCTTGTCGACTACGGAATCCTGAAAAACCACTCTGGCTGTTGTTGCAGAAAAAATGTAAAAAGATGTCAGAACAGAAGGTAAAAATTAAAATAGGTTTCACACTTTCATACTAGGTATCTAGTATGAAAGTGGGAAACCTATTTTAATTATTTTGCTCTACGAACACAAATTTCCTTCAGGAAATTTTATTCTTGTTGATAAGCATATCAATAGCTGTGTTTGTGATATTAATTTTAAATGTCAATTCTGCGTCCCCATATTGTACAGAATACCCCTCATTTCTATCGGTTCGGATTGTAAGCGCGACCAAAATATGAAATGTTTCAAAAATGTACAAAATAGTTTTATTATTTATTGTGAAATTTTGCCGCCACCTAAAAGTGCCGCCTGGGGCGGAACCTCGCCCCACTACGCTACGCCACTGTACGACAGACTATATACATTGCATTTTAGGAGTGTTTTAGAGGAATCGTGTACTAGCTATTTTTTTAGAGTATTTGTGAGTGAACTTATACCGTTTTGGGGATGGGTGTATTGGCAAATGTTTTCGGTCGATAGTACAGTCCACAGCTGATAAACCTTCATACGAGTATGTCTGTTGCATAGTACACGTGGGAACAGGTTCATATTGTATGGAGCATTATCGCTGAACATGTGCCGAATTTGGACTTATTTAAAAGAACACGAATCCTGTACCACCCCTAAAATGCAGTTTAAATGATCATTCCTTTTAGGCTAGACTAGGCTATCTAAACTGCATTTTAGGAGAGTTCGTAAGGAATGGTGGTTTTATAAATAAGACTGTAAGGCTGTTTTGCGAGACTATTGAATAGTGTTTGGGGAAAAACCTGCTACATGAGACGACGGGCGGACACGACGAACTTAGTTCTTGTTGAATAGATAACAAACCCTGTAAAACGACCGCGTGCACAAGTATCGTCGCCAAGGTTACAGGGCACAATCAGCTGAGCTTACGTAACGCAAGGCCCAAGGGGCTGGGGCGGGCGGGGCGCGGCGGCCGGGGTGGATGTTAGGGCCGATCGATAGCCGCTTTCGCCTTTTGCTGTCGCCCTGCCGGTACACGTACACAGACTAAATCCCACTAAACTGTCTAATTTACAACCGGGCATGCAACATTAATTCCAAAGCAACACTCCAAGGGATGGCGCGAATATTTACAATCACGCAATAACCTTGAAACGGATTGTCGTGATCTAATTATTACTTCCACCCTCCTCGCCCAGGGGCGGCGCTGCCAACGGCGAATTGTGGTGGATTGTTTCATATTTCTTACAGTTGAATCGATTAGGTCAAGGGGAGTGCCAGAGCCACTATCTTAGATCTAGTATCACACGGTTCCGCTCCACCCACACATGTAGTTTCCCGCGGGGGTCATTGGCGGTGGAATTTGAAATTTCACCCGAGAGTCGCACCCGGGATTACCCTGTCACATTACTCGGGGAGTTTTAGGTCTAAATTGCTTTTATCGTCCCACCTGCTGCGGCGATGCTCAAGAAGAATTTGGGTTAAGGCAACTTCATTTGTTGTTTTATTTAAAGAACTCGGCTGCCAAATCATGACTTATCATAAACCATAACACTGAAATGCGAAGAATCATTAGCGGTAATTAAAGTCGTCTGGTCGCTTGGTTTGTCTTGTTCAATACCGTTGCTTGGCAAGGAGGTCGGACCGGGTCGAATATTTATCTTATAGGTCAGAGGTTGCACGCTATTGCAGGAAGCCAAGACAGATAGCTTGCGACACGGGGGAGACACTCTACTCAAGATAGACAGCCACTTGAAAGTCGAGTCTGATTGTGCGTATGATTTGCGAATGAACATTTAAATTCTGAATACGTTTTCATTAATTTTTTGCGCATTGCGTACCTAAGTGCTTTTGTCTCGCTGTTTCCTTTTAAAAAGTTTTTCTTGTTGCTTTATTATTCTCACGTGGGAAGTCAACAAGGGCATATGCAGTTAGTTGTTTCTGCACTCGGTGAATTTATTCCTAGTCACGTCTAGTTGGGGCACAGCGAAAGGGAACTGTTTTATTATGCACATATTCTTAAATGAAATAAGGCTGTATGTTACCTCGACAAAAGGTGCCATCATTTTCCTCGTGCCTAGGCTTTCAGGGGAACATATGAAACAAGAATCTGCCAGTGAAACATTACATGAAGAAATAACATATGATGTATTTTGTGTGTAGCATTAATCATCCTGCCAGAATTATTTTCGTAGCCCTGTGAGTGACATGTATTGAATGGCCCTGGCCTTTCTATTATGCCGTGGAAGGGTCGCGGTCTTGTATGTGACGGATCCGTAATCTAAGTGGGCTTACCTAGTTTTTGTGTGCTTTTGCTAGCTTATCCTGCTGCCAACGGCATTTTAATTTTAACTAAACTCTAGTTAAAAGTAAACTTTATTTAAGCCTTCTGTACCTCATTGGCTGAATATTAGAATATTATTAGGCGTTTCATTTTAACTACCCTTACTCTGGGTTTTTCAAGAAACAATATTTTTAGTTGCTGTGTGCTACACTGTCACCCCGCTACTTTAATTTGCCAAGGTTTAATGCCCCACTAATAACTTGAACAAATGACTTTGGACATACTTCGGGTTTTATAAGACGAGAGGTCTGACTTACAGTATTTTGGCATTTAATAATAGGGGTTAAAGTATAAAATTGCCGTTTTATTGCAATAGGTTCTTTGAATTGACATAGAATCTTCATGGTTTGAGGTTTTCGAATGAAACTTTTATCAAATGGTTTCTATGATGTTCTTTTTTTAAAAAAATGTGAAACATTTGAATATCGACTTTCAATTGTTTTTGTTATTCAATTTAGACAAGAAAGATGGATACTGCGAAAATTCGAATGATTTTTGAATACGAGTTCCGACGCGGAACTAACGCGGCAGAAACAGCCCGCAATATCAATGCTGCGTTTGGAGAGGGGTCTACTTATGAACGCACCGTGCGATTTTGGTTTAAACGCTTTCGTGATGGAAATTTCGACTTAAAGAACGAGCCACGAGGAAGACCGCCCACACAGGTGAATAACGATGAATTAAGAGAGATAGTGGAAGCCGACCCTAGTCAAACTACCCAGGAATTAGCGGCATGGTTTAACGTTACCTTACCCACAGTATTGACTCACCTGCGTCAAATCAATAAAATAAAAAAATACGAAAAATGGGTGCCTCATAATCACTCGAACTTTCGCAGTATCCATCTTTCTTGTCTAAATTGAATAACAAAAACAATTGAAAGTCGATATTCAAATGTTTCACATTTTTTTAAAAAAGAACATCATAGAAACCATTTGAAAAAAGTTTCATTCGAAAACCTCAAACCATGAAGATTCTATGTCAATTCAAAGAACCTATTGCAATAAAACGGCAATTTCATACTTTAACCCCTAATATTCAAATAAAAAAAAATCTTCCGAGTCCACAACTCGTCAGACTACGCGGATTTTCGTTAAAGTTATCTGTCTGGCATTACATCCTCACGCAGTGGCGACGTCACCGCTTGGCTTTGTCTTGTAATTTACGTGGCATGGTTGTATCTGTTGTGTTGCAGCGCGCGTTTTTAGTGGTGGTCGTCGTCGGCGCAGTGTATAATGTTAGTGGCGCTGGGGGGTTGTTAGTGGGCCGCGATGTCGTCACCGGCGCGCGCGCCGCCGCCGCCCGCCGTGCCGCCGCCCGGCGCCGGCATGCTGCCACCCGGACCCGGACCATCCAGGCAACGTTCCCTCAAGGACCGACTGAGAGAAGGCATCACTGGCCCCTTCCAATGGCAGTAAGTCGCACACTTAAGATTTTGCTAATAACTTTGTTTCAGGCGCGCGTTTTCGTGAATTGTTTTGTAATTACCTGCATGCGTGCACTTAGAGGCCCCTTCCATGCTTTAGGCTGTTCAGTATGGCTTTAGCGGTATAATTTTATCCCTCTAGTGTAAATAAGAAGTGGAAATCGTACATATTATATAGCACGTGCTCTTGGAAGGCTGCCGCAATCCTTTGGTATTTGAGTTATGCGTGTCCATGATTACCTAATATAATATGTATAACACACGAGACTACGTCAGTTAGGTATCTCATGTTTTGTGACAATTTAATTTATATTTACTCTACTTTTCTTCCTAAGCTGTAGATTAACAATTTATCATTCACATCATATCAAATGTAGGTAGGTACTTAAATGTATTTTTATTGCCTGTGGTTTAAGACATTTTTGTACAAAAACAGTTTACGCACGGAATCGGCATTTAGGTCGAGAGTGTATGTAAAAGCTCAGATATTCTCGCTTTGCGTATTGGCAACTCAATTTTGGCAACTCATCACTCGGCCGAAATTCCAACCTGCAGCATTCCACGTTGACGAACGAAAATTGAATTGTACGCAACCGCTACCATTTGCGCTTCATTACGTTCTGTCACGGTGTGATTTTGTGTGTGTGTATACCTAACTAGGCTTACACACAAAATCACGCCATATTAGTGCGATGATACGCGGTGCTGCAACTTAGATAAACACTAGACAGGTCAATAGATGCAACATACATAGGTTTACACACAAAATCACACCTAGATAGTTATACTATACACCCAAACTATCACCTAATTAGATATACACATAAAATCACACCAAGACAGAGAGAAGACACACTGTGCTTCAACTTTACGGACCGTTTTTTTGCCGGATCCTTCTTCTCGTAAAGTTTTCGTAGTTCACAAAATCAATAAACGTCCGTCCGCTCCGTGAAGTGCGTTAATTGAGCAAAATGCGCCGCGGAACCACAGTGGCGGAACGGTACTCCGGAGTTTGCTAATTCCAACATCAATCACCCGCCGCGTATACCAGTAATTGGTGCGATAACGATGTTTTCCCTTCCTTCTTACATTAATACAAAAATACAGCTCCCGTTGAGACTATGGAAGTGGCAATAATTTCCTTGGAAATTGCATTTCTCAACAAGGTCAGTAGAAGCAGCGAGCATAATTTATTTTTCATTCCCTAAAGAAAACAGCAGCAAAGCTCTATGATATAATTTATTTCCTCCAAATGGGAGTGTCTGATATAGCGAAAGATGTCGCCCCGATCGTTGATGTGCGATGACGGGCGTCCCGAACTCTCAGCAGATGATAAGATTGACACTAAAGTTTTATTGTCACCGAAGGGATCCGCAAAAAGTAGAAAATCGTGTGTGACGCGTGACGGTGAGGCTAAAAGGGACGTAGATAACAAACCACAACACGTCAACCTTTATATGCGTTATGTTGCGGACGACGTCAATCAATATCTTCAGAAACTTGTGGTTCTCTTTTTGAGTAAAATATTCGAGAAAATATTTCTACGTTAGCTACTTACACACTTTAATAATTGTCAACTTCTCCATAGTTAGCAATTCGACTTCACGCAAGGGCGGTCTACGATGGACGCTGGTGTCACATTAGTTAAAAATATATTTAGTGATTAGTGCAAGGGAGGGTCGGAACGATGCTATAGGCATTTTCTGTGACTTGTCGAAGGCATTTGACGTAGACCATAACACTTCTCTTAGAATTGTTATAGTATTTCACTACGGATAAATGGGAAAAACTTAAAACTTATGAGATCATATTTAGACGGGAGGGTTCAAAAAGCTGACATAAATAGGACTTAGTCGTCAGGGTCGGAGGTTAAGATGGGAGTGCCACAGGATCTATTTTGGGGCCGTTCCTTTTCCTCCTTGTGTAAATGATTTGCCGTTCATGGTTCAAAACCTGTCAGAGATAGTATTGTTGGCAGATGACACGTCACTTATGTTTAAAATTAAGAGACAAGAAAATGATGGTTTATTTCTAATAACTTATTATTATATTCAAAAAAGACAAAATGTTTGAAGTTCACACTACCAAATGTCAAAATGGTTGACAGCAATGTAATATTGGGGAATGATAAACTAGACCCTGTAGAAGAAACTGTATTTCTAGGTATCACAATTGATGCAAAGCTTCAATGGGGTCCTTATATAGAAAAATTGGCAAATAGGCTTAGGCTCTGCAGTATATGAATGACAGGATACGCAATAGTGTGATTAGAGAACGTTGTGGACTGAAAGAGGATGTAGTGACAAGAATTGAGAAAGGAATGTTGTGTTGGTTTGGACATGTGGAGAGGATGAAGGAAGAAAGATTGACAAAACAAATATATCGAGCGAATGTGGAAGGGCCGGTAAGGGATGACCCAGACGGACATACTTCGACCAAATAGAGGATGTATTAACAAAGGGCAAGATAAAAAGTACCCGAAACCGGCGTGCGTGCATGCAACGACTAATGAATGTTGAGGAAGTGAAAGTGATCTGTCAGGATCGTAGCAAGTGGTAGTCCCTGGTCTCTGCCTACCCCTCTGGGATACAGGCGTGAGTTTATGTTATGTTATGTTTAAAAGAATCCGGGAACTAACTGATGTCGCAACTGCTAGACTTGTTTATTTTAGTTACTTCCATAGTATTATGTTCTATGGTATACTACTGTGGGGTCGGGCAGCAGACATTGAGAGAATCTTCGTCCTGCAGAACAGAGCGAGCAGATTCATACGAGTATATAAGCTAGGCAGTAGAGATTTGTTAAGAGATTTCTTGAAAGAAACTAACATCTTAACAGTTGCTAGTCAGTATATCTATGAAAATATTACAAGAAATAGACTCTGTTAATTAAGGGCTTTGAAAAGACACATTTTTGTCCATTTTTCTCCAAAATGATCGAGATTTTGAAATGGACACCTATTTTAACTTGTAACATTCGTTAAGTCGTAGTTTCTGTGCTACTTTCAATGAAGAAAAATTGATTTGGATTTTGATATAATATTTTTGATGAAAACTGAATTTGCACGGATATTTACTTGTTTATTTTTTCCATTTTACAATTTTCCGACGTTTTGGTATGACAATTTTCCGACGTTTGTAGTCTCAGTAGACTGAGGTGACAGGCGTCTTTTTGAAAGCATTAAATGTTAGTTTACCTTAGAAAATACTATGTTTGTTTACTACGCTCGGCAAAAATGACAAAAAAGAATGAGAAAATCATCAAACTCTTAAATTTCTAAAGGCATCTTTTCAATATCATTGACCATACCGCGATTAAGAATACCGTCAGCGCCACCTAGTGTTAATATAAGCAACTGCGTTTCTTATTATTGTGGGCGTTTTTTCTTTATCGACTTGTAGTTGTCTATGTACTTAAGAGATAATCTTTCTGAATGACAAAACTGAAAACATCTTCGTAGTTAAGAAAGTGAAAACATGATGGTGTTTGTGAGACCATGTCACGTGTGTCAGATAATAACATTCCTCGCCATGACCGAAATAGCGGCAAGTAGAAGATGAGATGCAAATATTGTCACGATAAACAGACAGTTGCGTCGGCTCTTGATTCAATCTGAAGCGAAATGTATTTTTAAAGTGTAACAGTGAAGCTGCATCCAGCTGAACTGTCTACAAGACTGAATCTCGGCTGTCGGGAATCCAATTTGCCCCTGCCTCGGCTCTCCGGCGGACAATTTGTACGAATGGATTCTGAATTAGTAGCCGACCCATCCTATTCTTCCCTACAAATAACGTGTTGTTTCTTACTTCTGACGAGCTATTGTTCGTATGTATCTGCAGTGATATCACCGTCCCTACCCTATCAAAGCGATCTTGTGACTCGATGTGTCAGCGAAGTATTTAGTTATCTTATTTAATTAGGCTGTACCGTATCATGATTCGCTGGTGCGTTCTTTGATGATATCTGGCTTTTTGAATCTCCGTAATGCGACAGTTTTACGCATACGAGAGTGTAGAATTGGAATATCGGCCAGTCTTCGAGGCATTAGGTAAATAAAAACCGGATAAGTGCGCGTCGGACTCGCGCACGAATATAAAGATCGAGAAAAAGCGGCAAAAAAATTACCTTTGTGGTACATATGGGAGCCCTCCTTAAATATTTATTTTATTCTGTTTTTAGTATTTGTTTTACATCATCGTTGAACATTTCAACTGTCTAGCTATCACAGTTCATGAGATACAGCCTGGTGGCAGACAGACAGACAGACAGACAGACAGACAGACAGATAGACAGACAGACAGACGGACAGACAGACGGACGGACGGACGGACGGACGGACGGACGGACGGACGGACGGACGGACGGACGGACGGACGGACGGACTGACGGACAGACAGACAGACAGATGGACAGTGAAGTCTTAGTAATAGGGTCCCGTTTGGCACCTTTCGGGTACGGAACCCTAAAAAGAGAAACAAGTATCATCAGTGCGCTCCAGCACTTGTACATCCACCTCAGCGGTGTGTACTACACCTACATTTAAGTCCTTATCTTCCGCCAAGCGGGCTGCAGCCTCAAAACTTAACTTGTTTACCGCAGCTTATAAGGTAATTTAATTAAATCCCGTGCCTCCACCCGCCTCAAATTAATTCGAGTACGGGCATAGAGGACTTTAGAGGAGCCCTTTATAGCGTTAAATTATGAGCATTTTCGTCGTAAAGTGCTGGCCGTCTTTGTGATTTAGCGCCACTTCAGATTTTGTTACCACAGAATTTGGACGGATTCATAAAAATATACTCTTGGTGTGGTCTTGGTCTGTGGATGGCAGCCTTTAGCAGTTGAATAGAGACTGGACAGTGCAATCATTGAATATGCTGCATAGTCCGACCTACTTTCGCCTCTGTGTATTTTCATGTTTGTAGCGTCCTTGCCTGGTTACCATAGCACAGGGTATCCTAGTTTGGGACTAGGTCAAGTGATTGTATTGTGTGAAAGTTATTGTATTGTATTATTGTATTCACGTCATTGTGGGCAGGACTGGGGCCGTCGGATGTGGTCGTGCGGGCACACAGTGAGTGCCGCGCCGCCACTTCCTTTTGTGCTATGCACGTCGGATCAATGTCGTCCTTGGCCGATAAACTGCTTCTTGTCATGTACGATACATTTTTTACCTGCGGTTGTATTCCCATCTTTAAATATGCAACGCGAAACAACCTCTGAGCCAGCACCGGCCTCTTCATCGACCGCTGAAATGCTTATCTCTAAATTGCTGTTAGCGATACCACTGGCTTACGAGTTTTGGATATTTAATGAGGCTTTTAATTAGTATTTTATGTGCTGCTTATGTGTTAGATAAAACAAGAAGAAGTTCCGCAGCAATTTTCCTGAGTGAAACTATAGGTTTGGTTAGTTATTTATTTCTAGATAAATGGATTTTATGTTGCGTTGGTGAGCCTCGGGTTGCGGTTTCTATCTAACGCCAGCGATGCTCATATTACATTTATGGTATTGATATTTGCATCTTAGGTACATGTTTCCCTTTGCAGTCGGACTTTAAAAAGGATCATAGTATGTCTGGCCGCAGCATTAGTGTTTTCCTACTTTTGTAAGAATATAGTAACTAATGTTTTGAATTGCAAGTTGTTGATTGCACTCATGGAATCTTGTTAGGGGGCTACTCGTACCAACTTATGTATTAGATTTAAAATGATTTGATAAAAGATGGTCACAGTGGAGTTTTTTTTCTCGCTGTCTTTTTCTCCACTACACTTTCGACCCCAAGGCAGCGACTAACATTGTACATTGACATTCAACAAACAGAATGTAAATTCTTTACATTGAAGGAAATTTCTGATTTTTGAGTACTCAACTTAATTGGCGGGTTTTATTACAAAATTTGTCGCGATATCGATCAATCAATCAGTTCGTACTCATTCACTGGTGGACATATTCCTCCGCCACGCCACTTCCTTCTGTCCTCAGCCATCCTCATCCAGCCACTACCATCTGCCTCAGATCGTCGGTCTATAACCGCGATAATCAAATTAATTTATTGATTTGATTTGCATGTGAAAATATTCTATTGCATTTTCTTTTGTGTTCGAAGATCGGATCAGTCGCGTCTTTAAAAGTTAGATAGATAGAATATTCTTTATTGTTTATTTGTTATTGTTTTATTGTTAGTTTGTGAGCTATGAGCGATAAGGCCGTTAATGGTAGTTAATTATTAACTTGACGTGCAACAAAATATAGTGTTAAGTGCACCAAATTCTTTGGAAATAAAACCAAAGATTCTTTGTCAAAAAGAAGTCCTACAAAAGAGAATCGCTTAATGGATCACGATGTTTTAACTTAAGAGGCGGACAAACCAGCTTGAGCCATCCCTGTCGGTGTAGATACAAATTAAAGAGAAGAAAGAACGCACCGCCAGGAAATGAAACGAAAATTTGGAAAAACATGGATTTCCTAAAAGCTAGTAGATTAATTGAAAATATAATTTTTGTCATAGAGGTATCTCGATTGTGCTTAGAATATAACCGTGATTTCAGAAATATTCTCAAAAATAACATATATTTTTTCATTACGATATACTAAACAGATATTGCCAATTTTTTTTTTATATAAGACTCAATCCCCTCAATTGGCTGTTATCAGCGCCTTAAAGGATTTTGAATAAAAGAATATGAGTCACTAAAGGTACTGTCAAGATGTTGAATGCTGAATGATGAAGGATAGTACAGTTCGTGACTTCGGGGCCCCGGGCCCATTGTCCCCCTGGCCATCCTTAACCGTGCCGTCACGCGCCGGCGCATAGCACAGTGTAGCCTCCTCATCGACCACATTACCCGACCATTAGAGTCAGCGCGTGAATCTGTTTCACGCCTCGGATTGTGGCCACTGAGCAAACAGTTAGAACTATTAATATCATTATAATAGCACCTCATTCTGGTGGAACATCGTGATTCCTTTCATTTCAGTGAAGGCCCTTTCCATACGCGAGTCGTGAGCTGCGGTGGCTGATCCGTCAACCAGCTCTTAGTCATAATGAGTCAGTGTTGATTGTTTATCGCGGTCCTTTCTCCTTTGGGGCTACGGACTTAAAATAACTGTCTAAACAACTTTACTAAATAATCTTCCGTCCGTTGGTTTTCCAGACGTAAAAACAGGGACGTGTAGTCTTCCATGAGCATAAGTTGCAAATTTCTATTTTGTTTATTAATTAAGGAACATCAACAGAGTGCAATATTTGAAGTATTTAAAAAAAACATGTACAGAACTTGATACAACAAAATCTCTTGCATTTATTTACCATATTGCCAAAGAATATCGTCCTTGCTTAGTGGCATTTGCAAGTTATGTTGCCAAATAAGATGGATAATGACAGGTATTCGAACATACGATGCAATATTGGTCTGTCTATAGACACCGAAGCTAATATCGAAGTCATATCAGCGAAACAAATATCAGCGTCGACGTCGGTAATTTTCATTTTTCTAAAAGTAAAAGGGTTTTTTGAAACGACTGGAGGAAAAGTTGAAGCCTTAGTAGTTCGTGGAAAGACGAGCAAGTTGCGCTGATAGCAGCGACTACTGCGCACTAAACTAACACAGAGTGTCCAGATAAGAGGACAGATCTGTGACAAGAATTGATAACAGTCAGACGAGCCCCCTACCCGACTATGTATTTAGTGACACCGATGTCTTGTTTGGTCCACAAAGAAACGGATAAGATAACTTATTTTCATCTGATACAATAGAAAACATTTTCCTTCTTCTGACAGCATGTCACCACCACCTAAAAATATATAAGTATACCACCGTCGTCTGTTAGGTACATATTTCGTTTACGCTAAGTCTTATTTTAGTTTCAAGTGTGCACTCCACGATTCGATACAATGTAATCCTCTCCAAAAGAGCTTTAAAGTGTGATCGAAATTGTAGTTTGTGCGTCATTAATTCGGATGCATTAGGAGTTGGATGGATGCATCAATTGAATAAATGCACTCAACACATAAAACAGAGGGTTCGCATAGTTTTCCTGTGTCATCAAATGTCGGGGGTCCGCGATCAATTTAGTTGTCACTTCTTCTCTATCGCTGACACCAGTGAAACGTTGGGCTTACTAGCAAACCAGCTTCCGTTCGTTCGCATCAGAATAAAGAGAAGAACGATCATCAAAAGTCTAGGGTACTTCTAATTGACTTACCCTCAATTTATCGTACACTAACACGCTGTTAATTTACTGTTAAGAGCTGTCAATTGACCGAAGTGCATACAAAAAAACCACTGACAGCTATTAACTGTAGATTAACAGCTTGTTAGTGTACGAAAAACCGGGGGGTAGAGATTTGAAATTTGGAATATAAGCAGTGTTTACTGAATATGTAACGGAAAAAGTCGAAAATCATGAAAATAGACAGGGTGACCGTGATATACAGGGTCGTAATTTAAGGGAAACACCTAATCCTTTGTAGATAGAGACAATGTTTGTTAGAAGACCTATCCTAATTATTAAAATTATTTATATTAGCATTTACAGATATTGAAAAAAATGTACCGTCAGCAAAAAAAAATCTAAATATCACTTTACTTTCATAGCGATAGCAGATCATATTTATAAACTTATTTTCACTTCATTTGACATGTGAAGACCGATAAAAAAATAAAGAAAATAGTTTTAAATATACACCAGGTTATATAGGGCTATGACCCTGAGACGGTGTTTTAAGTGCCTAATCCGTAATGATTAGAGAAAGACTTTATAAAGAAACCCGTTGAAAGTTGGGCATTCCTGCATTCATAAATATGTAAAACAGGTACTGTCAGCAGCAAAAGAAAATATAAAAATAAATTAAAATTCCGTCGCAAACAACTTATACATTAACCTGGACATATTTAGACCCTGACAAAAATCTAAAATCGTAAAAAATATATCTATGTTATGTAGGTGAACATGTTATACAGGGTAGTAAGTTTAGACGGTGTCTTAAGTGCTGCCATGTAATCCGTTGTAGGTAGAAAAAGGCATTGTTAGGAGGTCTGATAAACAGAAAATTAAATCAAACTATTTTCTTGCTATAATGGCTACTCTCTAATAAGCTATTATGCACTTCATTAGACTTACATTCTTCACAAAAAGTCATGAAATCCCACCAAAACAACAATGTAACTTTTTACATTTTCTTATCAATTTTTTTATATTTCTTATTTTCATTTTTTATTTTCTTTAAAATGGCCAACCTCTCGTCCCAGAAAAATACTTGATATATAAGAATTAGCCAAGTTCCTAGTCTTCGCGGAATTAGCAGTGTTAAAATAAGGAAAAATAGTGTAATTTTTTAATTTACAGATCATACTTGACAAGTTTTCATTGTAAAACTATTCAACATCTATTGCCCATAGTTGGGAGAGCGCTGGCACGGTTAGCCAGAGGTCGCGGGTTCAAGTCCCGGCATGGGTGGAATTTTTAGCCTCTAGATAGCTTTTTTATTCAACATCTTCTAAAAATTAATATAGATTACCAATATATATCAATTTTTACCCGACTACGACAGAGCCAAAATGAAAGGTTAAGATTTTAGTTGTCTAAGTATGCATACAGACAGGGTTGCTTCTAAAATGTGTAATTCCTGAAAAAATACATATAAAGTTGGTCGTTTCCAACAAATCATTCGTATTACAATGATAGATCAAGTAAAACAATGACAATTAGTTGTTTGAAGAGGCGGGCAGCTGGCATTATCATCATCATCAATTTGACGCCCACTGCAGGACATAGGCTTCCTTCGTGGTTTTCATTACCATGAGAAGCTGGCATTATACGGATCCTCAATCTCAAAATTTTCCATTACACATCATTCCTTGTCCATTCTTAGGATAATAACTAAGATTCTGTGCTTCTGCTGCATTTATTCTGCGGATAAACGGTTTGAGCGCCGCACGCTCTCCGAACACCTCTCGAGATGACGATGCGCAGTATAGCGTCTGACGAGGCTCTTCCGATGCAACGATGCTAATAGCTTCCACTGCGCATCTAAACGTTCGTCTGCTGTTGAACGATTGAATGTTGTTCTTCTAGGAGTTCGTTGGAGCGTCTGGGGACAAAATGATGTGTTTATCTGTTCATTGAGAGATTCGATTTATTTTGTCGAATTAGCTGGTGCCGCGCAGCGGCTCATGCAAACGGGGACGCCTTTGCCTTTGTGTAAGAACCATGTGATAAAAAAGTCTGTTATTGGCCCTTTGGCAGAAATTGATGTCCTCTGGAAACGTGACGAAGACTAGGAACGGGGATTGTCTTATTTTGTGACTATAGCTCCAAATTATAAGTAATTTTCAAGGTCAGGTCACCAAATTCAGTTATGTAATTTTTAATAAAAATAAAGCATGTTTTCTTCTATATAGGCGATGACCTAAACATATATATATATATATATATATATATATATATATATATATATATATATATATATTTTATTCAAACATTTTAATGATTAATGTTATCTATAAATATCTATCATCGCCGTTCTCACACTCTTTGGCTGTAGCTGGAAATCAGTAAAATATCTGCTTAATTAAAGTGGATATTTATAATGCTGAGATACGGCCTTTTGAGCTTCTGTGGCACACCCATGTATGGCCTAAAAGTGCCATATAACTTTATGTTTATACATATAAGTTAGTTTGTAAGATAAGTCTGTAACCTAAACTATTGTTGTCATCAAGTTTTCTATTATATTTATGTGTATGTGTCTCTAAGCACAAATAAATGATTTATCTATCTATTTATCTATATCTATATATATAAATATATTTTGTACGTACTGTGTATTCACATGCGAAATTATTTTCAGATTTTTTAAAAAATATTTTTAGTTTCCTCTTTATTTTAATAACACGTCGTTCAAAAGATAACCTAATTGGCGACGCAGCTGATATCGCGAAATGTTATAATATCACTGATAAATTAAAACTTTGATAAAATTCAGTGCTCGCTTAGTGGGCTGCAACAATAAAACGTTTTCGTGAGTGCAAACATCTTAACCTAAATATTACCTAATGGGTTATTTGGTGCTTTCTTGAAATGGATTACCTGCTGCATTAATTAATTTCTTTTCATCAAGGTAAGGATTTCTTTACAATGACTCTCTCTGTTTCTAACACTGTTCGCACTTCTCTTTTAAAATTGTGAGGAAATTACGTAAAAACATAGGTTTTTTTGTCACATCTTCACATCGAATGTGTAGTAAAATTTGACGTTTAGAATATTAACGTGATGAAATTTTGCAATTTTCTTCGCATAAAATGTATGGTGGCATATGTTTGTATACTTTAAGGATGGGTCGATTAATTTTAATTTGTGTCCGACCGTACAGATTTAACTTCGGTGAATTGACTTTTAGTCCTTGGTGGTAGGTACTGGGCTCGCTAGATACGTCGTTCTTCTATTCCTAATACCTAAAATATAAAGAAAAAAATACTTTTTTCAGTTACTTATATTTATTGTTGACTGCGCAGATTTAGCTAAAAACCACAGAAAACTAAAAAAAATATAAATTGACGCACAGATGTACGATGACGATGACGACTTATGGAGCACTGAAATCGAGTAAGTACTTCATTCCCAACATGGTCAAATCAGAATTAATTAACTAATACCGATTGATACTCGCTGGCTTTTAATTACGAATGATATTAATATTTTGTAAATACTCAAAAAAGGCTTGTAATTTTGTACGGAGGATGACTCTCTCTTTTTCGTGCAGTAGATAACCAAATGAATGCCATGAATAAATACCTACTAAGATTACTAAAATTGCATAAAAACATGACGCATCGGGCTGATATATGCGCTGTTATTCATAAAAAAACTGATTCCTTAAAAAACTCCATAAACGCCGTGTAAATTGTTTATGGTAGAGACTTTACAAGGAAAAAACTTCACTACAGACTATTTATGGAGTGTTTTAAGGGAATCGTGTTTTGATAAATAACACCGACCGTGTGAAACTTGTGTAAAATATTATGTCCGTTGCGATTGCTCGGCCACGGCGTATTTTCAAAAAAGTTATCAAGATTTGGTAAAAAAATGTCAAAGTCGATTCCCAAAACCGTGAATTTGCCAAAGTAATGGTTTAAAAGATATGGGTTCGCACATGCCCGCGCCATCGACACGCGGAGAACGGCGTGGCCACGGAGATCTTTACAAGTAAGCGTTGGCGATACTTGAAATTTACCTAAACAACAGATTTAATTTGAAACAAAAAAAAATGTAAAAAGTATAGAAAAAAAACCTTATCTTTCTTCAGTTTATATTTCAGGAGTTGTGAGACAAAAAACCCTTGGCTGCGCAGTCGAAATGGTGAAAAACACGCAATCGCCAATATTTCGCTATAAATCGTCGCAGAGGTCTGAAATTACTTTTGAAACCTACTCGTACATTTGAATTGGCCAAGACTCCTAGCTTTATATTTTGTTCGCTACTATGAGACTTAAACGCCACGGCCGCGCAGTCGAAACGGTGAAAAACACCCAATCGCCGATATATCCGGTCGCCGATGTACTTATAATGTCTATCTCTCTATCTCTCATTTTATATTTAATCACTCAAAATTTATGAAATCATAAATATAAATTAATAAACAAAATGCCAGCCACAAGATGGACAGATGACCTCATCCAAGTGGGAGGAAGGCGCTGGATGCAGGCCGCTTCCAACCGGTCTTTTTGGAACTCCATGGAGGAGGCCTATGTCCAGCAGTGGACTTCTTGTGGCTGAATGTTGATGATGAATAAACAAAATAATAATAATAAAATTACCATGTGCGTCGTCAAGATATTAAATAGGTTACATTATAAAAGTCCAACACTAACTTATACTTATAGCATAAAAAGCAAAACCATAGCAGAGCAACCTGTTTAGTCACTCCGGGCCATATCTGACGCAAATGTCCCCATTACCACGTTGAACTGCCAGGGAGATCCGTTGCATGAGATATGCCCCAAAGCGACAGTCCAAACTGCGGTCCCTCAAGCGCCCCCTAACTCCCAAATAAAGGCCTTGCCCTGCGCACCCCAAACTCCGGTAGTCTCAATAGCCAGTGGTACAAAAATATAACTAATCATGAGCTGACTATATTTCCCGCACTTTTGTCTAGCAGCAAATTCAGCCGCGGCTCCCGCACCAGCAGCGGTCGATGCCTGTCATACATGTCCCACAAATTCCAAGAATTTGCAAATCTATTTCGGACACAGTAAATGTGCGCTGCCTGCGACCGGTGGAATAAACAACAGATTGTCACTCTTTTAGTAGGCTAGTTTTCCTAGAGTATGATACCATATTGGAATCTTGGTTACTAGCGCCAAGGAGTATTAAAAGAAATTTACAAATTTGCCGTAGTAGTTTTCATACTTTTTTTTACACCACGAAGATATTTTTTGATATTCTCTTCGGATATTGAAATAGATATATTTTTAAGAGTTTTGCTCAAGCTTTGTATCATGTATACGACCAAACAGATCTTTGAAAAAAAGACTTCGTAAGCTGAATGCCGCAGGACCGATAACCGTTGGGGAAGACTGGTTCTAGAGTGGAGACCGCGAATCGGCAAACGTAGCTTAGAACGCCCTGTGACCAGGTAGAGCGACGACATTCGCAAAGCGGTGGGCAGTGACTGGAAAAGAAGAGCCTTAGATCGGGCTCAGTGGCGTGTCTTGGGAGAGGCCTATGTCCAGCAGTGGACTGACACCGGCTGATTATGATGATGAAGCTGAATGGGTTCGAGGCGATATGGACATATGTATTTTTGTTTATAAGAATAAACAAAAATATGTCAATAGACTACGGTCTGTTTCCTTACACTGTTAATAAGGGTTGACTGGGCACCTATTTGCTCGTTGATCGTAGAAAGTTGTGTGAGAGTTAGTTATTCAACAATAACAACATAAATAATGTTGAGGATAAAGAGGTTCTTTCGGAGGTTGAAAACTTCTACGGCCAGTTATACGCTGCGCACGCATCTCGGCCTGATCCCGAAAATGAGGATTCCAGAGCTACATTGACACGCCACTACACTCAAGACTTGCCAGAAGTCAGCCTGGACGAAATCGCGATGGCTCTTAGACAGCTTAAAAATGGAAAAGCCCCTAGAGAGGACGGTATTACAACTGAGCTCCTGAAGTCTGGCGGTATACCTGTAATGAAGGAGCTCCAGAACATATTTAATGCTGTCCTCTTTGATGGCAGAACTCCGGCGGCGTGGAGTAAGAGTGTTGTCGTGTTGTTCTTCAAAAAGGGTGATAAAACCCTCCTGAAGAACTACCGACCCATTTCACTCTTGAGCCACGTCGACAAGCTGTTTTCAAGAGTCATCGCGAACCGTCTTGCGAGAAGACTTGATGAGTTTTTGCCACCTGAGCAGGCCGGCTTTCGATCGGGTTACGGCACCATAGACCACATTCACACAGTGCGGCAGATTATACAGAAGACCGAAGAGTATAATCGGCCCCTGTGCTTAGCGTTTGTGGACTATGAAAAGGCCTTTGACTCGGTCGAGACCTGGTCTTTTCTGGAATCTTTGCAGCGATGCCAAGTCGACTGGCGATACATCCAAGTGTTGAGAGGTCTGTACGAGGCCGCTTCTATGGCCGTCCAAATCCAGAACCAGCAGTCTGAGCCTATCCCCATACATCGTGGTGTGAGACAAGGGGATGTTATTTCCCCGAAATTGTTCTCAAATGCATTGGAGGATATGTTCAAGACACTGGACTGGAAGGGGTACGGCATTAACATAAACGGCGAGTACACTTGCGATTTGCAGACGACATTGTCATCATGGCGGAAACGCTGCAAGATCTGCAACATATGCTGAGTGGCCTAGCTGATTCTTCCCAACGCATTGGTCTCCGGATGAACTTGGATAAAACCAAGGTTATGTTCAATGAACACGTAAGTCCGGAGCCAATTGCAGTTCAAGGCAGTATTCTCGAAGTTGTTAAGGAGTATGTTTACCTCGGGTAAACCATGCAGTTAGGTAAAAACAACTTCGAGAAAGAGGCCAATAGAAGAATACAGCTGGGCTGGGCAGCGTATGGGAAACTACGTCGAGTCTTCACATCGCCAATCCCACAGAGTCTCAAGACGAAAGTCTTCAATCAGTGCGTCCTACCCGTCACGACATATAGTGCCGAAACGTGGACACTCACGGTGGGGCTGGTCCACAAATTTAAAGACGCTCAGCGTGCTATGGAAAGGGCTATGCTCGGGGTTTCTCTGAAAGATCGAATTCGAAACGAGGTGATCCGACAGAGAACTAAAGTCACCGACATAGCCCACCGAATTAGCATGCTGAAGTGGCAGTGGGCCGGCCATATTATCCGAAGAACTGATAACCGATGGGGTAGACGAGTTCTCGAGTGGAGACCGCGGATCGGTAAACGTAGTGTGGGACGTCCTCAGACTCGGTAGAGCGATGATCTTCGCAGGGCGGCTGGCAAGAGTTGGACGAGAGTAGCCGAGGACCGTGCTCAGTGGCGTGCTATAGGAGAGGCCTATGTCCAGCAGTGGACAAGCATAGGCTGATGATGATGATGATGATGATGATGATGAACATAAATAATAATTTAAAAGGTTACCTCATAAATAATCGCGATTAGACTGGTTAAATATGTAACTAAATATTTATTCAGTCCCTTTCTTATACTAACAGTGCTATACTACCTTTATGCCTGTTTGTGGTCTGAGCAGCGGTGCTAACAATGACAATGACAGGACAGTCTGTTTGTTTGGTTGGTGTCACTCTGTGTCGAATATTTTTTGTCGATATATCGATACATTTGAAAAATATCGATACGATATATATCGATGTATTTTTTCCAAATACACATCCCTAAAAAGTACCTTTAGCTTGACCAATTTTGTCGAATGAGATGTGAAATGAAAGCATAAGGTCCCGGATAAATAAATCACTGCAGGAAAACTATCACTGCTAAGTCGGCTTTACAAGTTATCGGGTAAGAGGCGGAATAGGAAAATTTCGTACAAATTTAATTGAAAATGTGTTACTTTAAGGCAGGTAAAAAAACCCTTCTTCTACGGAACCCTATACAGCGCGTGGCCCGACACGCACATGGCCGGTTTTTGTGACTTCATATACCCTAGAGTATAACATATTTAAGGTTAAGCAACACTGGGCGCGTTCAGTGCATGGATGGGTCGCCGTCTATGCCTAACGCTAGTGGCATTTTTCCGAGCGGTTCCGTGCTTCGCAAGGCACGTTAAGCTGTTGGTGCCGGCTGCCGTCGATAGATGGCAGTCGTTAAGCCAAGTCAGAGGTCTTAGGGCGGCTTGACAACTTCTGACAGTAGACGAGCCACTAGTCTGCAAGCCTCCACCAATCCGGACTTGGCCCCCGTGGTGGAGTATGGCCTATACCTTCCTCAGGGAAGAGACCCGTGCCCCTCGGTGGGGATATAATGGGTTGATGATGATGATGATGATAACATATTTAAGTTCTAGTAATATATTTTATTTGACACCTCATTCATCAAAATTGGTCAAGCACTCAAGCCTAGTTACAAGACCAATTTGCACCAGTCTGATATGTATTTTTTTTTACAATTAACTTTTGGTAATCTTATTGAGGGCATTCATTTGGTTCGTTCTTAGTGCTCCGTTTTTTTCGCATGGCCGCCAAGCCCCTTTGCTTTAGTATCATTTTATGACAACATGTCTTCATGTAGGTCGGTTTTCTAGCATGTAGTCACACTGGCACATATGGCTTATGTAAACCTGCCAAGACAAGGTGTTTGTTTATACAGACTATTCACCGCTATTGTTCTAAGACTGAGGTTCCGCATTAGAATTTGACTTGAAACTAAACGAACGACTTACTTAACTGAATAAACTGTTTAGGTCGACCAAAGTGAATTGGAGTGTAACATGAGTGTAACACAAACTGATCCAGCACGTATGGATGCGGTTGGATAAATAAATAAACATCTTTCACGGGACATTATTTCTTGGCTCGCCAGCCTTCGCTTTTCGAATAGGTCTCTTCACTTTTCAGTCTTGACTTAAGCGTCCTCTATTGTGAGTCAATTGGTGCTTAGATCAGTGTTTAAGTCAGGAAGCCTTCGCCTTTTTGAAGCTACCGAATCCGTAAGAACAAGTGTTTGCTTCGAATAATCCGCCGTACATTTGTACAAATTAATGACCTCAGTCTGGGTGTATTTCCATGTTTGTGATGTCCTTGCCTGGTTACCGTATCAGAGGGTATCCTACTTTCGGAGTAGGACAAGTGATTGTGTTGTGTGGAAGTTATTCGTTTTATTTAATCTCCGAAGTAGGTATTGTTGCATTTTACGGTTCCGTTCCTACAGAGACGAGAATATAAAATCCATGACACAGCTGGAACTACGTCGCAGACTGAGGTGTATTCGCGCACACTCACTTGTACCGTGAATATTTATTATATTATGTTACACGCGTCGCAGTCAAATCCAATTTGCGACACTATATTTCGGGTTTCCAGGAAAATCACATTCCCGCGAACTAGGCCATCGTCGCTCGCGTATTACTAAAATTCCATATACGACACGTACGATATTAAAAACCAGCGAGTATTTTACCCAACTATGAGAATACAGAAATGTACCACAATTTCCTAAGTTACATTATATTTTGGAGCAGGTATTTTTGCCTTAGTTAGGTTAAGGTTGTAAAGGCATTCATTTGTTTTCAGTTTCGTGGCATTGTCTCCTCCTTTGACACCTGTGCCTTCGCCAGCGTGGGTCCGACGCTCCTCTATCGTACTGTATGTTTTTGGCAGCTACTTTATCGATCTATCTAAGTTCACCCAAAATAAATAAATCATACAACTACCCGTATTTCACAGATGAGCTCACCACGCTATTTTGGAATCCGTGTGCCATTTGGGTTGATTGGAACGGATTTATAGAGTTCTGGTGCTGGTCAACTTCATTGTTTTCAAACATCACTTGTTGCTTGGTCATAATGTGAATTCCTTGCCTATGTTTCTTAGAATTAGAACGTTTCGAGTACCTTTAGAATTTACTGTAGCACGTTCCTTATAAACATTGTGCGCACAAGACTAGCATCGGGTATGGAGTGTGTTTACTAAACAACGAGGATTGTATTGATCAATCCGGATAACGTAAGTTGTGTATCTCGACTCTCTTTGATGCTATCGTATTTATCCTATCCATGTTCCGGTCTCTCAGCTTAGAACTTACTATTTTATGCGCTTCACTTCGACTTTTAAAGGATAACACGGTATTTATAAAAACACGATCACTTATAACACCGCTCAAGTGCATTTTATACAGCCTAGCGCGTAAGGGAATGTCCAGATTGCATTTGAACGATGTTTTAAGGAATCGTGTCTTTATAAATAAGACTGTTATTTTTAGGATCTGTACATTTTACCCGAGTATGGCAGACCCAACAGAAAGGTTTATGAATTTAGAAGTCCATCTAGGAATATGTACGTACTATAATGTACGAACATGTATGTACGAGTCCGACTCGCACTTGGCCGGTTTTTAAACTTTTGCTTGCAGTAATCTAATCATGTCTCATCGTATTCCATTAAGAATGCAGTAGCTTTGTTTGCTCTGATAGCACGGTCGGGCCATCGGTCTCGTAAAGAAAATAGTATTGGTGCTCTCCTTTATCTTAATCCCCTACTTATCTCGAACGCGGATGAATTTGCTCTGAGCTACAGGACCAGCTGCTGCGAACGAAAGCGTATAAAAACATTCTCTGCAAGAAGAAGTTCTTAAGAATGATCACGTCGTAAAGTGTTCTTACTATCTTGCAATTTACTACCTCTGTGTATACGCGTTAAACGGATCGGAAATGCTTCTAGTGTCTCGTTAGTATTGCAATACAAGTTGCAGGTGGAGAGACAGTTAAACTTGGAGATAGAGATGTGTTTTACGACCGTTTTGTTACTCGACCTATTGTTCCCGTCAAGAGACAATGAGTCTGTTGAATTACTCGGAACTATAATAATATGAATGCTTACATATTTTTCGTTGTTTCTTAAGGCCTTCATTAATAATTGAAAAGCGATCTCCCTAAACAGTTATGAGAATTTGTTTCCTTTCCCAGAAGCTAATATTATTTACTTATAAAATTACTTATTGCCTGTTCTCTAGAAAACAAGGCACTTACAAAACCATAACGGTGCAGGCGGAGAATAGTGCAGGTATTTTATCAATAATACATACATATAAAGCTTCAATAATATAAGCCTGTAAGTTATAGTAGCATTTCCACTCGCTAAAGGTGAAGGAAAACATCGTGAGGAAACCTGGGTGTCTGAGCTATTCACATACCTCAGCGCTTGAAATCACCAATCCGCGGTGGGCACGCGTGGTGATTAAGCCCATACTGTCTCTCTGAGAGAAGGCCTGTGCCCTGCAGTGGGACTGATATAGGCTGCTTATGATGAAGACTGACGCTTTAACTGTTACTTCGTGAAAATATCCCAAGAATTATCCGTCCCGCTGCTGGTTTGTATCTCGTGATACAATACACAAGTCAGGGCTAAAACCATGGCGTCATTAAAAATACAAGCAATGATGCATGAACTCATCAATCATCCAGATAGAGCTGAAATGTTTATACTGTTATGAAAAACATTAGAGACTTAATTTTCGAGATTGTTTAATGTCAAACACACGACTCTAATAGCAGCTTTATGAGAAAGTCTCGTTTTAAATAGAAAGAGTACATTCGAGAATAAGGGCTCTGTCCAGGTCATTGTGCTAATAATCTTCTGATGCCGACAGTTTTAACCAAGCTTTCATGTACCTACTCTATTTTATATTCTGGCTGGAAGTTACTAAGTCGTTTGAATGATTATCTTCCCTGAATCCTATAATAATAGCATTTGTTGATGGCGTAAAACAAAAGCAAACCGCGACCGTTTATGAATACGCGACTAAATCTCAAGTTATAGTATCTGCCTATTAAAGTAAAATTTACTTAATGTCCTATTTATAAAAACACGAGGCAGCTTAAATAGTCTGTGGTAAAGGGAAAACGCCGTGTGGCGCCGGTTACGAATAGCGTCACTCCATTTCCTTCCGTGGATGTCGTAGAAGGCGACTAAGGAAATAAATTACCAGGAGACGGGCAGCAGCGTCTTCCTGAGATTCCAACCGCATACTGCGATCGCCCACCCGCCTCCCAAGCGTGGCGATTATGGCAAAACCCCTCATGGTTATGAAAACCACGAAGGAGGCCTATGTCCTGCAGTGGCTGATGAGCATGATGAAAGGGAAAAAACGTAACCACAGTATATTTACACTGCCTCTGAGGAGTGTTTGAATCGTGGTTTTATAAATAACACCGTAACTACCGTAAGGCTTTAATATCTACGTTATTAACTGAGAAGTAATTTTCTTAGTACTTACGAGTACCTACTTTGTTGCCCTTGAGAGTCGCTATAATTTTAAAACTCAAAATGTAGAAAGGTAGTCTCTTTCTTCGTAATAACATAACCATATTTAATTATTATGTATTTGCGATTCGCGTTGTACACAAGTAGACTTGCACCGGTCGCAAGACTGAATAGTGGAGAAAAATTTATCGAATAGATAGCGGTGGTAGCGCAGTGGTTAGAACATTGGACTTGCAAGCGAGAGACCCAGGTTCGATTCCTAGTGCGGGTATGTACCTATTATGTAAGGTATGTACATTTGTGAAGTTATAGTGGCAATACCACTCACTAAGGGTGAAGGAAAACATCGTGAGGAAATCCGTGTGCCTGAGCTATTCACGTACCTCAGCGCTTGAAATCGCCAATTCGCGATGGGTACGCGTGGTGATTAAGCCCATACTCTCTCCCTGAGAGAAGGCCTGTGCCTACAGTGGGACATATGTATATAGGCTGCTTATGTATGTATAGAGCGCGACATAAGTAAAGTAAAAAACTACCCACAAGTCTGTTCGTAAAACTTTTTGAATCTGAGCCAAAACATACGTTTTTAATGAAGCGTTACTTAATTCGAACCCTAATTAGCAAAAGCCATCTTTCTTTCAGCATGGGACAGTCTCGCTGCTCTTGAATGAAACACTTCACTGGAAGGTCTCGCTGATATATCGTTGATGACATTTTAGGGGCCAGATCTCTCGGGCCTTATTTTATTGTCGCGCGTAAATGCCACCATTAAATGGCGATGACTTGAATTTTTATTAAATTACTATGGAGTGCACTTGAACTTTTTGCTGCATATCGTTGATCTCCTTTAAGATTTCGTTCGTCAGTCCGTCCTTGCGCATCGTTCTCGCACTTTTTACCCGACAGCGGAAGCAATGAAGGTAATTCTTCAGTTTGGTTTTCCGAAGATGTTCTTATTGTTGCTAATTTCCCTGCTAACCGACTAACGGCATTTCATATTCACTGTGAAAGGGAAAAACCTTGCAAGAGTTGCCAATGGTGTAGGTGACAGCATGTGTATTTTATTCACCTACTTCCTTCTAGTATTTTACCGAGACAACAGCATGTGTAGGGCCAAATACCTGTGACTGAGACAGTAGGTGAGTGGCCCGTCACGACCTCATTAGTCTCGATCGCTTGTCATCAGTCTCGGCTTTGCGAGTGGGTACATCTTCCGTTGCCCCAATGATAACCGTTACACGTCCGTATTTATCACCTGCAGCATGTGATGATGTGAGGGATATCCAGTCCAATAAGTGGGTCCCTCAATGCTGAGGATCGTGGCACAGTATAATAAACTGTAATCGTGACCGCTATGACGGGGATCGGTGTAGAGTGCTGTCCGTCTGGACCTTTCGTTTGCTGTGTGGATGGCCTGGTGAAACTTAAGTTTTGTTTCCTTGGTGATCTGGTCACTTCATTTAACGGTTGGTCGGCTCTCTTCTCCTCCAATTTGCCCAAAGGATATATCGGGTGTGAAATGTGCGGATTTGAAAGAACTTCCCGAAATCCCCGTATTCTCTGCATCATTACAACTATTTTTCCTATGGAACCGTATCTGAGTAATTACTGGCTTAGATATATTAATTAAGGCCGACTTGCACCACTGGTTTTATAGCACTTAAATCGCTACTTAAGTCGACTTTTGTATTAATAATTTTATTTAAATGCAGCCACATTTACGAAAGTGGTGCAAGTCAGCCTAAGCTATTGTGGTTCAAAGTCACACTTTTTCATTGCATTTTGAAAATGTATCGTTTATTTCTTTCCAAGAGACCAATCTGAAGTTTCAACGCGCAATGTATTCAAAACATCGGGATCGAGCGTGGCGGAGCGCCACAGTACAAATAAAGATAGCGGTATATGGTAGCGCTGGCTTATACTTAGGCTCTGTCCGTGTCATACGAACACTGAAAGTTATGCATGCATTACGCGTAAAAATAAAATTATACGTTAAGAACCCACAAAATAGTACTGATTCCCAGTAACATTTTATGGATAATGTCTCAGAACACAAAAAAAAGTTAGTTTTGGTGTTCAGTTTGCGTAGCTTTCGGGTCGCCCGTCAGTATTATAATTTATAACACTTACCAGTATGTATCAATTGTTCCGTCAGATATTATGTCGCAATAGCCGAATAGAACACTGAGATAGTGTAATACTTCGGTAGAGATACTCGTATTTTAGGTATCCGGCTGTCACACCTGAAGGGAATGCCACTATCGACCGATAAACTTTACACAATGTCTCCGTTGTGTAGATAGTGGATGAGATTGGTTTAGTGGTGCCTGTTCATAGACCCAGTATCGTGTACATTAAGACAATAGCCGCTAACCCTGATCTTATCGCGCAGAGCCTGTAGATATGAAAAACCGGCCAAGTGCGAGTCGGACTCGCGCACGAAGGGTTCCGTACCATTATCTATGCGACATTAGACACAAAGATCGAGAAATAAAAACGGCAAAAAATCACGTTTGTTGTATGGGAGCCCCCTTAAATATTTATTTTGTTTTAACTCAATTGTTTATTTTTGAAGCGAATATAAAACTAATATTCTGTGAATATTTCAAGTGTCTACCTGTTGCGGTTATTAATATCGAGCAAAAAACGGCACAAAATTACGTTTGTTGCAAAAATTACGTTTGTTCCCCCTTAAATATTTATTTTATTCTGTTTTTATTTATTTGTTGTTGTAGCGGAAACAGAAATACATCATCTGTAAAAATTTCAACTGCCTAACTATCACGGTTCATGAGATACAGCCTGGTGACAGACAGACAGACAGACCGACAGAGAGACGGACAGTGAAGTCCTAGTAATAGGGTCCCGTTTGGCACCCTTCGGGTACGGCACCCTAAAAAAACGGGCATGTGCCCAACGCCTCTGACTGTACAGTCGACAGTAGGTCGATCTTTAAATTTTTGTTGCAAATTCGCCTGTAAGTCTAGAGTGCACGTATGTAAAGGTTGATGTGCTGTCGACAGCTGACTAACCTGTATTGCTCAATTGCCATTTGGGCCGCCAAATACCCGTAACCTCATACTGTGGCTACGTGTATTTGCTAATATTGCGAAAGTTTACTTTTGTAATGAGAGATGCGATGCCAGCAAGTTAAAGTTTCCGCGATTCTCAATTCAGCACGTTAATTTTAGGGTAAAAACATTGTACAGTCCAATTGATCCTATAGATAGTGAATGAAACCAGACTACGGCGACGTTGCCTGTTTAACACATGGTCTCAAGATCGCAGCCGTAGCAGGCCTTGCCCTCGCGTAAAAAGGGCGGATGTTATGCAAGAAACACGGTAAATAAGTTACGAGGCCCGCCACGGTTGACCTGACTGGTTTTGGCCCTATGCCCTCGAGACGTACATGTGTGATACAACTTACTGAGCAAATCGCGTCCATTTTTAATCCAATTTGTGTGGCTTCACCGACGCTTGTTGGGTTTCCTTTCCTGTGGTAGGATGGCTCGAAATGTTAGGAGTTTATTTTATTTATCGTGAAAATCCGTATGAGGAAGGAAGGAAGTTTTGTTAACCTGATCGTGTTTCCTGTTGATAATTTTCAATTATATATTGGATTCTTTCCGGATCGACGTTTTGTTGACCAAAAAATAGAGACCTATTGCAATTTGATTAATTGTTTTATCATTCTGGTTAAAATGTCATGTTGTGTACAGATACCATTATCGATGACAAATCTTCTTTGGTACCTATTGCACAGACGAATGTAGCGCCACGAATTTCAAATCTAATATTTTTTCCAGTATGATTACCTCATTAGGTTATTTATTTAGGCATTCTTGTACGAGTTTGTCCCACTTTAATGCTAACTAGGAGTTCGATAAACAGAATTTTGATAAACATGTTGGTGACCGCAATGTTACTTTCTTGATATGGATATGTCATGTGCTTGTCTTTAGCCTATTCCAATTTCTTTTGATAATTGACATAAACATTTTTTTAACATAAACATTTACATATAGGCACATACATTGCTTCTGGCCCCACACTAGGATACCCTGTGTCGTGGGAACCAGAAACAACGACATCACAAACATGTAAACATCCAAGACCTGGGTTTTTTTTTTGCCCCCAGCCGGGATTCGAACCCGGGACCTCTCGCATGGTATGCAGATGCACTACCGCTGCGCCACGAGGTCGTTAAATAGCCAATTTATTTTCAAGAAGATAAAAATAAGAAGATGAAAAATTTGCTTATAGAGTTTTCACCAATCTTGTATTTGTATTTTAATGCAGTGAGTCCATAAAGTAGAATTAAATTGTATTTGTATTATTCAATGTATTGTCCATTCTCCAACGATAAAAGCGTCCTGAAGCCGTATTAAATATTGCTACAGCAAATATTTTTAGTCTGGCCCTAGATTCTGTAAGTACACCTAACAATGGCTGAGTCCAAGCCGTTGCCAGGTCAATGTTTGTAAAATATTTTATATACATATTTTTAACACCTTAAGAAATTGCGAATTTCAGGCCAAGCGCTAGTCGCACTTACGCACTAAGGGCTCCCATACCACCTCCTTTCTACAACATTTGGGTAATTTAAAAAGAAATGCAACACTTAACCTACGAAGCCATACAAAACACGAAAAAAGTTTGAGAAATAACAGTTTAAGAAAATTAATAATTAGTGTTATTTTCGGGGCCGAGATTGAACAAAAATCTAACCAAAACTGACATACAAATAAAATAAATTTGCTTAACCCCCTTTTTAGCTCAGTTAACTTTACAAGAAACATGTGAGGGTTTAGTTTGTCTTGGTACAGATCCTCATCGTTAGATGCCTTGTCAATTGGAATACTGATTCGTTCGTGAAAAATGAATATGTTGTCCCACATTTTGTAGCCGGCATCGACAGGTGAAATTATACTAACCTACATGTAATTCGAGTACAATAACCTATTCGCACTGAAATGGCACATTGTGTTTCCGTCGCTTTAAGGAATAGAATTGAATTATGGCCAGTTATACGAGTAGCGTCTCATCAAAACCACTGTAAAACTATGCATTAACATAGACGCGAAGGGAGTCCTTTTATAGGGTTCCGTAACCTTAGGGTACACAACGTATCCTAAATATGTCTACATAGTCTACAACGTATGTCTCTCTGTTCGTCGGACCTATCAAGGGAGACCTTTATCTCTTGAAGCGTAATAAGTAACCAGATGAAATTTTCACACAATATGTGTTATTGTGGCGGATTTCCCAACAATTTTTGTTGTGTAGCCTATATACGTCCCACTGCAGCGCATAGGCCTTCTCTCAGAAAGAGAGTATGGGCTTGATTACCACGCGTGCCCACCGCGGGTTGGCAATTTCAAGCGCTGAGGTATATGACCACCTCAGACATTCACACACTCACAACAAATAAAAGAAAACAAAAAATATGTGTCATAAAACTTGTTTTTTAACTAAGGATTTTTTGTTTTAGCTCTGTCGTAAAAAAACGGTAATACATGTATACTTTGTGTGATTACTGTACAGTTCCTATAGTATACAAACAAATTATAAAAATCAACCAAGTGTGATTTGGACTCCTTACGATAAGTAAGAGAAGTAATGAGAAGTAAGAACTCTGGCAAGGAATTCTGCAGCGTTATCATGGTTTTTTTCTTGAGACGAGAACTTAGTCCGTTTTTTTACCCGACCGCGCCAGAAGGAGGGTTGTCATATTTATATTTTGGTTTCCTTGCCAAGTTGCTCTAGGTTTTACTAAATTTTTCTTCCTTGCCTATTAGGAAAGGCAACTAAGAAAAATTTTGTACATTGAAAAACGTATTGTTGTTGCAAAATAGAGTGGATAAACAAGTCGCTTTCTCTTAATTTTTTCCAAATTAATTTGTAGGGTGTACAGAAGAGTGATGGGGAAACACTAAGAGTACTTAATCGTGGTGCTGATCACAGGTGCTGACGCAGTGATCGTGTTAAAATCTGTTTGGCGAAGATGTCAGATAGTAAGGTGGTTTCAGATCGGTTATCAGGTGATTCGCGATAAGAGCCTGCTGGCAGCCCCTCCAAGCGCTGGCCGCGAGCCGCCAGTCGCATACGCAACGCCGCGCGCTTCGCACGCCACGCTCGACGCAAGCGCACCGCGAGTCTTGTAGTGAAAGTCGCGCGCGCATCTCTTCGTCTAGTTATTTTGTTTGTTCATTGCGCCAGTGCTGCAGGGAAAGGAGGCCGACACTCTAACCGTGGCCCTGTCCCGCGAGAACTCCCGTGCTTTGACGGCAGTTTCCCTTTGACCGGTTTGTCTCGACACTTTTTGAACTTAATTGGTGTGGCAATTCCGAAACTTCGTAATCCTACGTTTCTTTATTTTCAATGCAAAAATAATTTGTAAGTTAAGTAATATTTTTACAAGTACCCTCATTTAACTATTTGATTCAGTAGACAACGCTAGTAAACGTTGATTGCTACAACGCTCACGTAGCCGCGCTACGCGCCTCTACGAAATCAACGCGTCCAGCGAAGTTTATAAACTTGCAGTAGACAAGTGTTGCTACGAGAGCCGAGCTCGCGTCTCGCGACTAGTAAGTTGGGGCAAGTTAGTGTATCTAATTCCGTCAACAGCAACAAGCTTAGGTTTTGTCAGCTGGTATCGGCGAGTACTTTCCCGCCGCTGCCGTGACGTCGGCGGAATGTTTCATAACATCGGTCCCGTCTGACCGGTAAAACTGCTCGACCGACCGTGACCCAACCCCACTAAACCCCATACAAAATGCTCATTACAAGTGATAATTATTGTAGCATGTTAAACAACGCGACGCTCTGTCACGGACGTGGACGGTTTTAATTTCGTCAAATCAATGCTTCAAATCAGGGCGAATATCTTATCGTATCACTCGCTCTATCGCCATCGAGTAATTTGGGGAAAATTGAGTTTCCGATTGTGGTGAATGTCGCCTGAACGGTATGTACGCTTATGCCGCGTACTTCTGGCTGAGTAATGTAATTTGGTCGATTGGCCTTCATTGTGCAAGTCCCGCTGCGCTTTGAAATCGGATACGACCTACATTATTCTCGCGATGGTCGTAACTCGAGCATAGTACTATGTAAAGGCTGTGCAATTGCATTTTGCCACCTCGCACTGTTGCATCTTGCTTCAGAAATATGATCGTGGTCGTGGCTATTGCATTCCGCCGTTGGCGGTGGTCGGCCTCCACGCCTACTGCGTTGACCAGGGGACATAATTCTCCTGAGGGATTCTTCCGTTCTTGTTTAGATCATATGTATAGAGCCCAATAGCTATTTCCGCAGTTAGGATCATTCGTTGGTCAAGTAAACTTTAAATTTTGTTTGCAAAGTTAACTTGACTTTTGATTTGTAAGAAATCTTTGATACTCACAATCGAATGCAATTTATTAGCTTACTGTTTCGCGGACAATGAACGCCTACATACGTGACAACAAACAGAGTAATAGTACATCACACTTAGCTTTCCGCGAAATAAGTGTTAATTTTGGTTACTATACAAGGAATCGCCTCGACCGATCACATGTATGTGATACATGAAAAAACTGATATACAGTCATTGTTTATATTCGCCTTTTGCCTGTAGTTATAAACAAACCCTTTTGTAGAGTTTGAAAATAGCTAATTGGACTTGATAATTGCATAAATTTTGCAATATAATGTGGAAACATCGTTCCAGCGACATTCAGATGTGACCGCAGCCTCATCTGCGAGCCTTGATCTACTTGGAGTTTAGAAAATCGTTATTGCATTTGTCTGTGTGTTGTTTCAATTCGCTGAATCTCAAATTGTAGTTTATTGTTTTGTTTTGTCGAATCGTTCGTTAAAGGTGTCTTGATCGTCCTCCGCATAACCAATATCTGATTTCATTAAGTAGGCGTACTGTTTTCCTTGTTATTGTTTGTTGATAGGTTTGCATATATCCAATGCTTTCATGTATCAACATTTTGCAGTATGTTTCACAGTATACAGTAGACTAACAAAAATGCATCTTGTCACATTTTAACAATTATAAAATCTATTAGTATAATGTTATGTAGCAAGAGAAATAGATATGTAATTAATCGATTTGTTTCCGTTTTCTGAACTTGGGGTCGCGAATTTTATGCGTTTCGTATAAGATAAGTGAGACTTTAATGAGTAGATAGGGGCAAAAAATAAACCCAACCCAATCAAAATAACATAAAGCTCCAATTCCAAATAACATGTAAATCAAGTTTCTAAACCAGCGCTCTTAGTGTCAACAAGAAAAAAAAACGCTCCATTTAATCTTTTAAGCACACGACGATAATAACTTCTAGGGTTTCGTACTCAAAGGGTACCCAATTACCATGTCTATCTGTCAGTCCGTCAGATCTATAAAAGGCTTTATCTCTTGAACCGTAGTAGCTATCTAGTTGAAATTTGCACATGATTACTCAACAAATAAATTAAAAATGAAGGGTGCAAAAACATGTTTTTTCTTGTTTTAGCCCTATCGCCACAAGATAATACAAACATACATACAAATGTCAAACTCGGTGTACATTGGAGTCGTACACCGGCCAAGTATGAGTCAGTCTCCCAAATTTAATGAAAGGAAACATTCATTACATTCACGCCTATATCCCGAAGGAGTAGGCAGATACCGATTGGGCACTGGCCACGATCCTGACAAGTCTTTCGCTCAAAGAAACAGATTTTTACTAAATACATAAAAATACGTATTTAGGTGGTACCTAAGCCCTCAGTGGGCGAGTTGGACTCGCACTTGGCGGTTTTTTTATTTCTATTTCTAAATCGGATTTGGGTCACGCTCTCTGCACGTTTGCCCAATGACGCATTGTCGGGTAGCCGTGGAAAGCGCGGTCGGAAAATATGCACATTTGGCGAAAATTTCGAGGAAAGCGCCTCTTGACTTTGATTAGCTGACCTTGCAGCTGACCTTGCAGTCAATTAATTACCTCTTTTGCTCGCTCGTATATCTCAGCTACCGCACACTGACTGTGAAGGAAAACATCGTGAGGAAACCCGAGGCTTGGTTGGCTCCGCACGTATTGACTTGTCTTTCCTGTGGGCTAAGCCGACTAAACTGTCTGCCTACTCCATCTAAAAAAACAATGTCCCAGGCACTGCAGCGTCCGAGTGGTCTCTTCAGCCAAGTTTATCAAATATCTCAGCAAGAATTTGCAACGGCCAAAACTTTGACCCCGACTGCAAAGCTGACGTGAATGGAAAGAAACGCCCGTTGTGCAGTCAAATAATTAATTAAGCAAGTATTTAGTGAAATACCATGATGCAATTGATGCAATTTGATAAACATACACAAGTAGAACCATTCTCAGCATGATGCCCGTATTGAAGACACAAACAAATTAAGTAACAAGAACCAATATTGAAATTAACTGCCGTACTCAGAGTCGTCAATTAAGATTTAATGTCAATAAAGTATCATGTCATCTCTTTCATTTCAATGACATATGAAAGGGATAGCACGACACTTAATGAACATTAAGTTTAATTGACGTCTCTGAGTACGGCAGTAAGTCTCTTAGTTCGTGTTAATTGCAACGTGCCTCAGTGCCTAAGAAAAGGGCATTTACTCCCTTAGATAATCTTATTTATAACTGTTGAGGATGTGGAAGTGGGCATATTTTTTTCTATCTATGACCAGATACACTTTATTCTTAAATAATGTGACTTTGAAAAGTAGCGAATAATTCTTCATTGCCTGTAATTGTCTTTGAAAGATACGATATGTACCTATTTAAGATTGTACAAAATCGCAGCGACTAATTGCCAACAGAGATTTATGAAACATTATTATTATTGTAGTGCGCAGCGCTGTCGTCGCCGTTAACTGTTAAATAACAGTTACATACATACGAAATGTTGGTCTCATAAACACTTTGTGTAATTATTTACTGTTGGTTCCCCTCTGCGTCAGTTATGTCCTACCGTTCCACGAAAATCTGAGCCGCAATGACAAAACAACATTATTTCACAAACACAGTTGTACCTACGTCTCGGGATACGAAATCGGTAATTTCGTTTTGATTAATGGTTGAAAATTAAAATAAGTAGGTGACCAATTTGGACAATTTTGAATGAGTGATTGTTGCTCGCCCACTCAACGAGGACGCCGAGTGTGATGACCAAAAGTCCCGTTCAGCAACAGTTAATCAGCGTCATGCATCAATAGTCACTTTCATTGCTGCCGGTGGCATTTTAAATCGTGCCTATTTGTAACATTTCATGTCAGCTATTGTGGCCGAATTAGGAAAAAAACATGCAGAAACAAAGAAGACGCCGCCATGTCTTTGTCCGCAACAACTGAATAAATACATGTTAACATTTTCTTTGTTCTGTACAAATCTATATATCTGATAAACAATTAGGTGATTGGTATTCCTTACGTGGAACAAGCATCTAGTTGAGGCCTATATGATGCAGTGCGCTTGGAGTGTAGCTAATGTGACTTGTTGATAATGCAACAAATTAATGACCCACAAAGTCACGCGTTGGCATTGCAGTGCGTCCATTACTTTTACAGGCATCTCTTCCGTCGCTTGAGAGCACGTTCGTCTCTTCTATTTTGCATTGTTTTACTTTAGTTCATGAATGCTCAGTATTTGTAAAGGCCGATTGATTTTTATAGTTGAATGAGTCTTATGATATTTTCCGACAGTTCGAAGACTGTTTTGTATCTGGCGGAATTTATTTTAGTTTGTGTTTGATTTGAAATTTTTGGGTAGTAATATTTAGGCCGACATGTGCCACTTCCTAAATGTCACTTAAGAAGCCATTTAAATAGGATTTTGTGGGTCAACTTCACCGCAGAGTTTAATTTTTAGGGACGATTTGACGGAGCAATATTGAGAAAAACATTACAAATATGTTCAAAGGATAACGCCTACGGATATTCTTCGCATTTCCATCTCCAAGGAGTTTTGGAGAATCTATTAAGTAGGTATTGTTATTTCGTGTACCGTACATAACGGTACCTTTAAAAGCTTTATTACCTAATTATGTTGGCTTAAAATTAATATCAACATAATATTAATTTTCTATAGATATCAACAGATTATAATTTTCTTTCTGCTTCGTTCGTGATTTTTCTTTTCTTGGAGTAATTAGTCTTTTATTTACGTTGCTTGTTACCATTTAATTTTTCGTGAGAAAAATATTTTGCCATAAAATAAACTTTTAAGTATGGGTTGAGTCACGAAAAACACCTCGGTTCAAGGTTTATTTTGGTCGTTTATGTTGTTTCAAAATAGAATTTGGTAAAAATAATTAACAAGTAAAAAACATACTAAGTTGAGATGCATTGCATCTACGATCAGTTTACTGATCATGACAGCTGTTATTAACGCTGCAGTCCCTTTAGGGTTTCCCTTACTAAGAAATTTCCTGTAATTATAGAGAATCACTCAAACCCGCTACATCGCTTACGATCCTCAGCATCCTCGGATCGAAAAAATATATATTGCCTTTTTAGGGTTCCGTACCTTAAAAGGAAAGAACGGAACACTTATAGGATCACTTTGTTGTCCGTCCGTCTGTCTGTGAACATCCTATATCTGAGAACGCGTGGAGGTATCGAGTTGAAATTATACTCCATAGAAATTAAACTTACTCAGGTCTACAGCCCCTTGAAGCTGTGAAAAAATCAAACTTTTAAATTAACGTAAAAAAACGCCCGTTTGTGCCGCAAAAAACGTATATTTCGACACTAAAGGGAATCAAAATTTATAGAGTACTAGAATCTAGAACCGTTGACCTAGAACCAAAGAACTATAAAATTTGGCAACAAGTACTAAATAAAAAATAAAAAAAAACAGTCTGTGTTCGCGAAAAGCTCGGAAAACTGCGAGACTCGTTTCTTAAACTATCTTATACACATAATAAATCTGTAAATTTTGCCTCTGTCTGATACATGTCTGTCCCACTCTATTTCTTTGTGCGTGCATCACGCAAAAACCAGTAAATGGAATTAAGTAAAACTGTCCATGATTACAGCTTAGATTCCCGTGTAACATTTAGGCTACATAACATCACGCTTAAGACCCTGGGGGGTAATAAATTCATCATAAGCTGAGAGTGGGCCTCAAATGGCTGATGATGATGATGTTGATGACGCTGTACGAAATAGTTTCTCTTTTTTTGACTACTTTGATTATTTTTAGCATCAGACAAATGGGGGTCAAATCTTTACGTTTCGGAAAATTTCGGAATTGTTATGTTGGGTATGTTAACTTTTTATTTACGACATTTAAAGAAAAGTTTACGTCGAATGAGGCGATACGTTTGAAGACCTTTACCTACCCTTTACGGGAAACAAACAAAACTGCTTGTACAAGATGTCGAGCGATACTGAAGATTTTTATCGAATCGTCTTTGTCAAAACACAAAACCCTCTTTAAATGCACACCCAATTCTGTAAAATTCCTTAATTGCTGTTAGAGAATAACCTTGCGACGACGTCGCGCCTATATCGCGTCGATACTATGTTTGATTGTGCGTACAAATTATGTTTTGTACGAAGTTTTAATTAATATGTTCGGGTTGCTCAGTCCAATCTAATCTATCGTTCTAGCCCGAATATTCATGTTGGGCATGAGCCTCCCCAAAACACGCCACATCTTTCTGTTCTCGGCCATCCTCATACTGATGCTCCAACTCCTATGCTACGTTTGACAATATTTCGTAAATAGATTTAAATGAGAAATCACTGTATTACATAGAGTATTCTATTCTACCTGGAATGAGTATGAGCGAGCGACAAACTGCGCCGACGGGAGACGGGCGTGGTGAGGCAGCATAATAGAATAGTAAATTTCGTCGGCTTATTGCAAGAAGTCATTAACTGCAAAAACTCACTAACCGCTTTTTTTTAACGGTATGGATATAGAGATGAATTGAACAATGATACAATAGTGGTGTTTTAGTATCAGGCATTATTTTAACGATGTTATAGGGAATAAGGAGGAGGAAACACAACCATTAAATAACAACGAACTAGAAAGTCCCTTTTCTCCCAATAGTGAATATGTCGGTTAATGAGTTCTTGCAATAAGCCGACGATTTAATACAACCGCGCAAAGGTCTTGAGCGGGAGGAAATTTAGAACGGAGATAGAACATGACCTTGATTAAGGGGTAAAGGCACCTCATATTCTAATCCAACGCGAAAAAAGTCGCAGGTACAGCTAGTTTATAATATGTAAGTACCTACAAATTTGTACGGAACCCTGGGTGGGCGAGTCGGACTCGTACTTGTTCGCTTTTTTTTAGTTAACTATTAACTAAATAAAGGATGATTCACGGTACACCGTGTTGCGACCGGGCCGGGCACCGGCGCCGGGACACTTTTAGTGCAATATTGTGTTAGAATCTAGATTCCAAGCCAACATTGGAATTTTGAAGATTCCGGCTCTAGAGCCAGAATGTCAGACGAGTTGAGCTCGCTGGCCACGCAATAAATTTATTGACCGTACGGATGGGCTGATACCTAGCCCTTCCTTGTTCATTGAAGCGGTGTTTATGATCATTTTAGGAAGTCATTACTCATATTTTATGTTGGGAGTATGATTATTTTAAATGGTCGGCGGCAGGCGTACGCGGTTTAATTGATGGTAACACACGGCGGCTCCGGAGGCAGTTCCCATTTTGGTACCAAAAAAGGAGCTCATTGACAACTCCGAAAAAGTGAAGGTTCGGACGAGTTTATGAATGGTCTTGGTTTCAAGTGTAAATCGCGTGCATACCAGCGGTGCTTACCTTCTTGTACCTTAATGGATAAAACCAAATAGTGCGGCTCGGTGACTTCGAAATATCTGAGTAGGTTAGTGCCGTTACATTTACGAGCTATTGTGCGTGCTTTATCACTTCGCAGGCTCTAAGAATGTGCTAGAGAAATTACTCAAAACCGCGTGAGTGCATTAGTTTCATATGCACCTATTGTGTTGTGCATATGAAACTACTGGAAAACACGCTGTTAGCCTGTTACTTTTAATATCATTTTTTTTTGCAATTATATATTACTAGGCAGTCTTTTATGAGCAATGTACTTCGATTATATTGGTTCACGGACACGGTTATATTGATTGACGGATTTTGTTCTTGGTATAGATACTTAGTATCCTAGTTTTAATAATCGTGTATAAAACCACGAAAATCACTAAGCCTGAACGGTAACTTATTTAATTGGTGAACCATTTTTTTGAACGTTATAGTTTAAACCATTTTTTTTAACCAAAGTTTTGGTCGCCTATGCTATCAGCGCTGCTGCTGTATACACGAGAAACTCGAGAGATAGCCAACCGAAGAAAGATAATTGCCGGTAGCTAAAGTATAACTATGAAGCCTTCCTAAGTCAACTTATATAGGGAAGTGCAGTGATTGTTATCAAAAATGTTAAACTAACGTCCCCCTTAATGATCGTATCAACAAGCTGGCAGAAATAAATCAGTGTGTCAGTTCGTTGCTGTCATTCGGCGATAGTATGTGATGCACACGTACAGGTTTTCCTGCTTGCTTATCGGATAATGTTAAAAAGATCGCTTCCACTCAGCGCACCCTCCGATCGATTGTGGGTAGATAGCTCACTTTTGTTTCTCTCTTTTGGTTGTTAACTCAGTAACTGGCCTATGTCCACTATCTAGTTATCTGCTCAGTTTATATTCAAGCGTTCAATCTTATGCGCCTCGAGCCGACACGACCTAGATCCGGAGACAATTTATTGCGAAAGTCTTCTTTTTCATTTTCGTTCAATTCAAGTTTGCTACTTGGTACATACGAGTAGTTCATCGTCTCGCTGATTTAATTGTATCGTGGCCTTGATACTGGATGAGGACAGCACAAAGTGATCATGATCATTCATCACGGGCTATTCCCGGCGATCACTATATTTAATTCTGGTCGCATCAAAACAGGATGCCAGGCTTTACGATGTGAGTGTTTATGTGCCGTTTATGCAGTTTGCTTTTAAAACCAACCAGGGATATCGTATTGGAACATTATCTGCAAATCAGTCCAGTGTGTTTTCCTGGAAGGTTCGCTTTGGTTAGTTTATTCCAGTGCTCGATTGTGTGTTCGATAAAGAAATCGATCGCGTCTTGTGTAAAGTAGGCAGTGAAGGCTATTTATAACGTTGGCGGTAACTTTCTCCGCGCGGCTACTTGTCTATCTATGTTGTTACGAAAGCCACGCCACCACCTGTTTATGGTCAGGCCCCGAAGCAAGTCCGAACGGTCTAATGTGCGCCTAACTACACGATTCACTGATAGGAAATCAAGAGGCATTTAGAGGTACTTGGTTATATACTTGCGACTTTTGACCAATCCGCATTTGAAAGCTGTTTATACCATGTTAAATTTCCTAAAATGTCTTCCCTTGTTCCTTTGTGAAAAAAGGGAATTAGTTCTTTGTCAACGAATCGAGGCAATTTGACGTACGCGAGCTCGCGCAGAATAAAAGCTGTGAAATTCTTTCATAATGTTACTGTCAATTTGGATTATGGGTCAAATTTAACTTATCACGTTAAACTTTAGCCTCCAACCTCAACATTAAGCATTCGAAGGATCCATTAAAACTCCTTGTTTATATTTCGAAACTGTCACACCAATGCGTCGAAATGTTCAGAGCGGAACAGAAAAAAAACAATGTATCTCTTTTATAGGCACTAGAGTCAGCATAGTCAAACGACGAAGAAAATTAATAGTACTTGTGAAGTGTTTACCTATAAAATGGTGGAGCCGTGACTGTTCCAGTTTAGGCTGCTGTAACAAGTGAAGTTTGAACCGTTATAAATAAAAGTGTGAATCTAAACCGTAAGCATGATGAGCAGTGAGCCGACACTGACGGAGTCTCCGGTGCCGCTGGCGCTGGCGCGGCTGCAGGGGCGGCCCGGGCGGCTGCCGCGTGGCCTGCAGATGCACCGGCCCAGCCTTCAGCTCGCCAGCCTGCAGGAGGCCATCGACGAGACCCCGCGCCGGTTCAGTGACGGGCCCGTCGCGCCCGAAACCGATGACGAAGACGCTTTCATTGATTTCGAGGTGATAAAGTCTACTCCGTTACCGGCGCCAAATGGCCGTCGCGCCTCAGATGCGGCGTTCGGAGAGCGATACAGGAAACTCAATGAGTTCGACGGTCCACCGCCGGAGGCCCCGCGTAGGGCTTCGCTCGTGGCGTCCTCGGCGGGCGAGGGCTACGCCCCTGGCGACAAGGGGCGCCGGCGCTCGTGGGCCGCGCGACTGCAGCTGGAGCGCAAGAAGCGCCGCAAGTCGGGCTCCGGCGGCGCCGACACTGACGAAGAAAGCGACACTTCCCCTTACTTGCGCCAGAAGCGCCCCTCCTGGTGGAACGTCTTTGTGCCTGACAACGTTCTCAAGAACAGGTATAACCACTATGCAATACATCCGTAATTATACGATGTTGACAATGTCGTATGCGTCATTGGCTAACATTTTTTCTTCCCGGGGGGCAATTAATTTCACAATCCTCATAAATAATACATGATACTGAGTCAGGCATGGAAAACTGATTACCATTATCATGCTGTGCATTTTGTTTTTGTCTCTTTATAGTAATAGTAACTGCCGCATCCAGAAATAGAGATACACTTATATCGCGCAGTGGTCCATATTGCAATATCAGTAGTGAAATACTAGGCTTGTGTCTGCTTTTCGATATATGGGAATTAGAAAGGAAATAACAAGTGGCACCATGAGGCCGGTTCGCCTTGAGCTAATGTACTCGGTACGATTGTTGATACTGTTTGTGGGCTGGGTGCGCCACCACGGTCATCCTATGAATGGCGAGCGAAACTGGCTAAATCTCTATACTCACTTAAATATTTGGTATCATTCCATTTGACAATGACATCATGTTTGTAGCATTATTAATCTTGTTTCTGTCAGATTTAGTCGAGCGTGTTTTTGCCAGCCGGAAGGAACTAAACTTTGTCCTTGTTTCATGTCCGACGATCATGAGATCAGCCAGAACAGGTTTCGTGGACGACCGCAATATACTATAGGTATGGTCTGTCTGACTAGTTCAATAACACTGTCACCTGTTTGGATTGAGCTTGATCCATCAGCGCCACTTCTGCGTGCGTTGGGTCCATATAGTTTCATGTCATAATAATTACACTCTTAAATGCGTGTTCTCTTCATGGCAAGTGGCAAACTGTGGTCTTTGCTTACCCTTCCGGGATACAAGCCTGTGTCCTGCAGTGGGACGTGTATTATAGGCTGTTTAGAAGGATAGAAAGGTAGAGGAAGGTCAAGGAGATGCTATATTGACCAAATTAAAGAGAAGCTGGATGTTGTGACGTACCAGGCCGTTGAGAATGATGCACCGACTACAGTCCAGCTCGTAAATATAATTATAATCTATATTCATTATTCGAGGTATGTACTGCCAAACGTTCTGCTCTGCAGAATCACGCTGAGGTCACAGCAGTCTCCGAGGCTCCTAGATTATTAAAAAATAATAAACAACCTAATTAGCAACCATTTAGGTAATTAATAAACACGAAATTATCTACAGTTGCGAACTACAACAAGTAGCAGAAGGGCCTTAGGTAAATGTTTGCTCGCTCCGTTCTTTAGAAAAATATTCCACGAGGTTTCTTTGCAAATTTAATAAGCAAGCTTGACAAATTTATTGCGGCCGCAATCCCTGTAAATCACAGGTGCACGTACATAACTAGATGGACTTCCTTAAGAATTACTCTTATCGTGATAACGAACTTTGTTTAATTTTAACTATGATATTTGCTCAAATAAAAAAAAAACGTTTATAGCTGATTCCGTGCTAAGTATTTTTCTAACAAGTCTGTTTTCTTGTCTTCTACTTTTGCTGTTGTTTTTCCTGGGCCACCGAGTATTCAAAGACGCGAAATTGCTTTCTAAGAACTTTCCCTTCTTTTGTCGCAGTTTTGACACGAATTCGCGTGTAATGTTGTTTGTTAAATAACATGTTATGCTCTAAGTTTCTTTTCTGAGATATCATCTCAAGACGCAACAGTCTGAAGTATTACCGAGAAAGATGGTGTTACAGATAGCTCCACGTAGCTTTATCGTCTTAAAGAGAACGTTCCGATATCAAAAATTCAATTTAGATTGAATAGATACGAGTCTTGTTTTCACTGTCGTAGTTAGTTCCTGGAAAAACGCCAAGGATTTATTCTACTCGAGCAGTGCTAGTTTTTTCTTTGGTCTTCTTGATGCGTCTACAGTATATAGTAGTAGGTTTCTCGTATAACCTCATACAGAAATATAATCCACAATCCAGAAGGCAGAATGGAGCAGCTTATCACATAATATGAAGGCACATACCGTTCTAAAGATGATCTATTACGGCACACTACTTAACACCTGACACCGAATATTACTAAATCACGACTTGTTTTCGTCTTCCGTTTCGACTTCAGCTGAAACGTGGACGTTCTATTTAGATTAATTTACAAAGATGGTTATTTTCACATGGACACTAGCTATCGCTTAAATCGGCACGTAGCTAATGTCGTGCCAGGACCTTATCTTCTGCAGTCCTTCATGCTAATGTCTTCTTTGAAGTTTGCAAATAGCTTAAAGAAGCTAGGTTGTATTTGTCAAGTTTGTTTCCGCAAATAAACTGTAATCGCTACTAAATCCGCTACTGTGCTTAGGTTTGGCGAGGATTCGGGAAACTACGTAGCTCCAATCTTCGCCGATAAACCCAACCATACTACAAAACCTAACTCTAATAACGAGTCTAAACACTAAACAGCGCTAAAGCCCATGCGCTCTTACTAGAACCTAACCTGGCAAGTTCTTGTTATAAACTCTACATCTCCTGATGTTAATCTCATAAAGTCAAACCGGCTGTATAAAGCAGCAAGTTTTGGTACGAACCAGCGTAAACAAACCGTTTCATTCATACCTCAACTCTTGCCACTTCGAACGAGAGGTGTTCAGGAGGAAAAAAAAATGCCAGAACTTGTCTTGGATAATCTTGGTTGATTCAACCTCGTATAAATAAAGATGACTGTAGAACTGCAGATTCTTTTCTGCAAGTCTGCAAAGTAGGATTGGATGTTTAGTTTCGCTGCAAGATAACATTTATTTCGTGGAGACTGGAGTGCAACGTCACAAGTTGAATAACGGACCGTCCCTTCTCGTTTTTAGTTTAACATAGCTTGATACGCTATGTTAAACTAAAAACACTTAAAGTAACTTAAAGCTGGATCTTTTTAAATAAGAGATCCAGGTTTAAGTTATGGTCAGAAAACTCTGGTCACGCTCGTTTTGAAGGTCTTATGCTAAATTGGCATACCATCCCTTGGGGATTTCCTATAAATTACATGTTGCTTACACCCAGGAGTTATTTTTATTTCTATACAAAATCCAACTGAAATAGGACCTTATGTTGATAACAGAATGTCTCGGTTTGTTTTTCCGCCAGAGTTCTTAGTGGTGAGGTGAAAGCCTTATGAATAGTTACACTTGACTGAACAGGAAGCGAAGTTTCTGTTATCGGAGGGTAATCTCCAAAAATTCGAGTCCTAAATTGTATCCGCATTGAAACTTGCTCTTCTGCGTTACTTGCCTTGCTATTTCCTCAATACGCACGCGTATGTATTTAAATTTTTTTACAAGCAGTTTTTTATTTATCGGCGTCAAGATTTGTAACGAATTTTGATTTGATACTCGTGACGATGGCGGTGCGGTGTACGGTGCAAATTTTAGCCTATATTTACTTGTCACTTGTTATGCATAAGTGCAAATTATATGTCGTTAACGTCTGGTGTGGTGTTTTTAAAGACTTTTTATTAGCCGTACGTTAGGAGGATAACTTTATTAATAGACGGAACACTTTATTTTCATGTCCACTGCCAAGTTTCGGGACTAAAGTTGGGCGGTGATGAAACACAAGCGGGAGATGTGGGTAAATCAAGCTTTCAGTGAAACAGTGACTTTCATGATAAACTCAGCGTTTATTTTGAAAATACACAATTCCCAAAACATCCCAGTTGGGTGATTGGCATTGTTTTGTTCCATGTTTTGGTTCAGACCTTTTTTTATTTGTAATCACTATAGTATTAAAAACGTCTGAACTAAAACAGGGAGCAAAACAATGTTAAACTTAAAGAGTTTTTTTTAAAGCTATATTATGTGGGTTGGAATGTTTCTGGTTTGTGTTTTACCACAATTGTTGTTTCATAAGTTATTTCTCAGATTGATATTTTTCGAAATATCAAGGTATAATTTTATTAAATTCGCACTCTTCCATTAAATCATTGTCCTATAAAGAATAATATCCATTCAACTTTAAGCATTATAAAATATCGTCAGTACAAAGCAGAAAAATCGTAAAAAATAACTTAACATAATATTGAACAAAAAATTTCGTAGTCGTAGAACAAGTTGTTGTAAATGACAAAATTTAACCAAAATATTTCAATGATCCTGTAGAAGTGTGTCTAGCTAATCTGATACTTATCGTAGCATAATCTAACTCTGTCCACAGCCAATGTGTAATCATCATTCAGCCACAGAAGTCCACTGCTGGACATAGGCCTCCTCCATGGATTTCCAAAAAGACCGGTTGGAAGCGACTTGCATTCAGCGTCTTCCTGCCACTTGGATGAGGTCATCTGTCCATCCTGTGGCTGGTCGTCCTACGCTGCGCTTGCCGATGTGTGGTCTCCATTTGAGAACTTTTCGGCCCCGTCGGCCGTCAGTTCTGCGTGCTATGTGCTCCGCCCACTGCCACTTCAACTTACTAATCCGCTGGGCTATGTCGACGACTTTCGTTCGTCTACGGATCTCATCATTTCTGATTCGATCTCGTAAAGAAATTCCGAGCATAGCCCTTTCCATAGCTCGTTGAGTGACCTTGAGCTTTCTTATGAGGCCCATAGCGAGAGACCACGTTTCAGTGCCGTAAGTCATCACTGGTAACACACACTGGTTGTATAATTTTGTCTTGAACGATCGAGGTATATTAGACGAAAAGACTTTTCTAAGTTTCCCGATTGCTGCCCAGCCGAGTTGGATTCGACGATTGACCTCTTTCACAATGTTTCAAATGGCCTGATATTGTTGAAGGATATTTTATCGATGACAAAATTTTATAATAGATACGTTCGTAACAATAGCATCGATTATTTGTCTTACCTAAAATTTTGAAATATTTAAATAACTCTGTAAACCTTCGATGACAATCCTCGAAATATTCCCTTGTATGAGTAACTTCGGAGAATTACTTTGTAAATATTTCGTCACGTAGTTTAGGAACGTTGCCAATGTGCATTCGGTTACTGCGTTCAATTTCACAAGCCTTACAGGCATTAATCGTAGTATCTTTATTGGTTCACTTACGGCGTAAATTATTACCCAGCTACCACGTTTATAGGGTCTATAAATCATTTAATTTATATGGTGGAATAATTGGTGGATGTCTGGTCCAGATCTAGAGCTCGATCGTAGGTCCTGGTTCGATCCTATTGCTATTGTTCTTATGGCCTTGCTTTTTTTTAACTCAGATTAAACCCATTGGTTAACCTTGGCCTTGATCTGCCTACCCCTCTGAGTTACTGTCATGAGATAGGAACCTACGTGTTGAACTGATTAGGAATGAACATTCCACTTCATTTAACTTACTTGATATTAAATACACGGCTGTGATATACTTACTTTTTGAAACTATTCTCAGTACAAGTAAACTCGACGAGCTATGTTTCGAATAACAGAAAAACTTCTTATTTCTACCTTATACTCGATATAGTTTGCAACAAAAAGGTAAAGGTTGACCTGCGTAGATAGTACGATGGCGTTTTGTGGTGCTAAAATGCCAGAATTTGACTAAAAAGTCGCGACTTTTGATATCAAACGCGCGACTCGCGTATAGTACCACCTTGGTCATAGATATATTACATACACTCACGCCTGTATCCCGGATGGGTAGGCAGAGACCAGGGGTTGCGAATAAAAAAAAAATAATAATAGAAATAGCAATTCAGTCTGTGGACCTATGCAGTTCCACTGTAGAAACTATTTCAGTAGTTCATGCTTGTAAACAATCGCCGTATGTTTGTATTATTGTCCGATGGCATTCGGCCAAGCAGCACTACCGACCGCCACGCTGACTTCAAGACAACATGCACACGGTTGCCTCTCCCAACCCAACCCGATGGTCAGTGGAGATAATAACCTTAGTGCATTTTATTTTTTAATTTCGTCTACTACTAAGCTAAAAAAAAACTGACACCTATGGAACGGACAATAATAAATAATTGTCAGTTTAGTTACGTAGGTTCAAACCAGGCCACATTATCTGAACTAGACATTAGAAGCTTTTTGACCAAATTAAAGAGTCCACCCTGGACGTCGTAATTTACCTGGCTGTGAAAGATCTTATTCCGGTAAGACGAAAGTTTACAAAACGCCTTGCACTTTAGGATCAACAGAATCTAGGGCATTTCCAATAATAGGGATATCGAACCATGAAATTAATGATTTAGGATTTGAAATCAAATCCTACTGTACCGGACATCATCTTTGCTGAGGGCAGGTCTGTTTGTCTCTGCGGTAAACTTAGTTGACACAGTGTTTAGTGTTTCCATCTGTAGACAAAACAAGAATCTCGGGAGACTCAAGCTGTCTAGATCAGCTGTAGGTGTTGATGTAACAACTTTGTTATGTTTTGCTAGTGTTTGTGTAGTTGATTTTTTGTTTATACTATTGACAGGCTTTTAATTATTATTATTAATTCATTAATGCACAAAGATAGACTATACTCGTTGCTAATGGCATTTTCTATGCTTTTATATGCAATGCTAATGGCGCTTGTGTACAGGGTTACCTCAAAAATCCACAATTCTTGAGACACCCCAATTTGAGTTTTTTTTTTACGAACTTTTGCTCTATGAGTGTTTTCTCAGATTTATGTTTTTCCAAATGTCCTGTTTTACATAATTTTATTAAATTTCGGCTCTGCCCGTTCTACCAATGTCTCATCCTCTGTTAAACCCTTCGCCTATATAGAAGAATGTACATTCTATTTAAAACAGTGTAGAAGCAATATCAAATCAAAAAAACGCCTCTGCAAAAGAAAAAAATCGTAAGACACTAAAAAATAAGTAAATAAATCGAAAAATTAATAAAAGTTGAAGAACAAGAGTGGTTGCAAGTGACTGTTGTATGTTACGGGAGATAAATAAGAAGCACCTTGAGTTGACGTACCTAATTTTGCACTGCTTTATTGGCGTGAAACAACGATAATCCAAATACCCACACTTTATAATCAACAAACATAACAATGACAAACTCAAACTGACGTATTTCGGGAATTGTGCATTTATAGGTAGCCCTGTATATGTTTGTATTGTATATGCCCTGTAGAGCGTTGGTAGCCTAGTGGGTAGAACATCGGACTCGGAAGCGAGAGACCCAGGTTCGATCCCAAGTGCGGGCATGTACCTATGACTTGGTTTTCTAAGTTATGTACATTGTGAAGTTATAGTAGCAATACCACACGCTAACGGTGAAGGAAAATATCGTGAGGAAACCTGAGTCACTGAGCTATTCACATACCTCAACGCTTGAAATCGCCAATCCGCAGTGGGCACGCGTGGTGATTAAGCCCATACTATCTCCTTGAGAGAAGGCCTGTGCCCTACAGTGAGACGCATATATGCTGATTATGCTTATGCTGTATATGTTTCGTAAAATGTTTGATAAAATAGTTAATTACTCAGTGACAATTATTATTAGTTATCGGAATAGGTCGAGTACATATAAATACATACCTACATGCCAAGAATATGTCTCGCTCTCATACGCCGTGAAATGCACAGTTGGCTAGCATGCAGTGACTAATCTAACTAAAACCAGCTATGCCCAGAATTTACGGTTCAAAAAAAAAATAATTTAATATATTTGGTGGTTTTAATTTAAGAACTCCGTATTATCTCCTCGCTGGTATTAAAACTGTACCGAATCCGATCACGTGTTTTTATACGCGAACACAAGGTGTCTTTGGAATTACTTGCTTACAGTGCTGCTAACCGTAATGTTAATGAACAGTACTCTTTTAATGAGGATCATTCAGACATCAAAATGTAGGATTTCTAAGTACTAAGGCGGTTGGAGTACAAAATTTAAGGCATATTACTAATATTAGGTATATTACTAACGGTGAAGGAAAACATCGTGAGGAAACCTGGGTGTCTGAGCTATTCACATACCTCAGCGCTTGAATTCGCCAATCCGCGGTGGGCTCGCGTGGTGATTAAGCCCATATTCTCTCTCTGAGAGAAGGCCTGTGCCCTACAGTGAGACGTATATAGGCTGCTTATGACTTTGAATTACTCAAATCCATCAAGAAATGACAAAGCTAGAGAAGTTTAAACTTTGGCTGTTTTGAAACGCGACCGGCTTGAACGCTATTGTGACGAGTAGGTTTTGATACCCGAGTTTTGGAAGTACCCATTTTTAGGGTTCCGTAGTGGACAAGGAACCCTTCGTAGTTTCGCCATGTCCGTCCGTCTGTCTGTCCGTCCGCGGCTTAGCAAGCGGCTTAAAAGTCGGACTTTTTTCCTCCCGTATAACAGAAAATAAATTGATTCGTTGCTCAAAATTTTGCACGTTGTTTGATCAAATTTCCTAAAGTGCATGCAAAATCTGATTTTTACGTGATTTTCCACAGAATTGCAGTAATTTAGGTTTTTTTGTTTTTTCTCACTGATCCGCCTAGTTGGATACGATTTTTTTCATTTTTAAATACCGAGGGATCTAGAACTTACGTGCCATTTTGTATTTTTCGTAGGGCTGCTGGGCCAAAGTAGACCGCAATGTCTAGACCCCTCGTCGAGTTACCTTACAAATGTTGAAAGAAAGAAAGAAGACATTTATTCAAATTGTCACAGAAACACAGAGTAAACAAGTAGGTAAACTAACAAAATACACGAAAAACAACAAAACAAACAAAAAACTAAACAATCGTTGTTTTAGACACAATTAATTGTTTTTGATGTCTTTATTCAATTTGATGTCGTTAGTTCAAAACGTGAATGATCCTCACTTTTGTTACCAGTGTTTTATAATGTAATATTCTGGAAATTTTTGGTTGGCCCTTTTTTCGATAATAAGTTGGTAAATGTTCGAGTATCTTTCGGCTGTTGGTAACAAAATATAAAAGATAAGGTCGTTTTCCAAGTAATATTACACGTGTATCCGATAGCTCTATCGCAATCTCTACCAAATGTTTTAAAATTATAATATCCTCCATCGATTCCCTCTATGATTGGAAAAACAGCAAAGAAATAATTCAATCAACCAACAATTATTTTGAGCAATCGAATAAATGAGCACCAACACCTGATCAGCAAATAAATATGGTCAGCTAATAAATTGATTTTGGTCAGATTAATAAATATTTTGGTCAACAGAATACATAAATGAGCTCAGGGTGAGGTCAGGAATAGCAAGACACTTTTTACAAAAACGATCTGTAAAAGAAGATATGTTTTTTTTTTCGATTGGTGGCGTTTGTGAACCTCGTGAAGCCCCTTAAGAGCATGGATTGTAAAAGTGTCAAGACATGTGGTTTCTCAGTACATGTATATCAAAATTGAAGTAAATCAGTGATTTCTGATGTAGTATCGTCGACTATGAAAAACTGTTTTTGGGGCCAACTAGGTGAACGTACGTCGTACATTGATATTCGATCTTGAGCATGTGTCAAGTATCCAATATAATCTGATAATACGGCAATCAGCTTCCGGGATAAAGTAAACAAGTCATGTGTTTACAATAATTCATCTAGTAATTACTCTAATCTTGTCCCGCAACTCTATAATATGTGCTTGCGCAGGCTCTGTGATTACTTTAACATAGTGGTTACGAGCATTTTATTAACGCTGATAACGTTGATTAGTGACAAATTTGCAAACTAGTTCAACGAAATAAATTCACAATAATGGTCGGAATAAACTTTGTAGATCGCAAGTCAGAACAATACAGCTTTATAATCTGACTGACTAAACTTTAGTTATTATGAAAAAGTTACCTTTTTTTTAATATGTCCCTTACATCATCATCATCATCATTCAGCCACAAGAAGTCCACTGCTGGACATAGGCCTCCTCCATGGATTTCCAAAAAGACCGGTTGGAAGCGGCCTGCATCCAAGGCCTTCCTGCCACTTGGATTAGGCCATCTGTCTCATCTTGTGGCTGGTCGTCCTACGCTGCGCTTGCCGATATGTGGTCTCCATTCGAGAACTTTTCGGTTCCATCGGCCATTAGTTCTGCGTGCTATACGCCCCGCCCACTGCCACTTCAACTTACAATCCGCTGGGCTATGTCGATGACTTTCGTTCGTCTACGGATCTCATCATTTCTGATTCGATCTCGTAGAGAAATTCCGAGCATAGCCCTTTCCATAGCTCGTTGCGTGACCTTGAGCCTTCTTATGAGGCCCATAGTGAGAGACCACGTTTCAGTGCCATAAGTCATAAGTCATCACTGGTAACACACACTGGTTGTATAATTTTGTCTTGAGCGATTGAGGTATATTAGACGAAAAGACTTTTCTAAGTTTCCCAAATGTTGCCCAGCCGAGTTGGATTCGACGATTGACCTCTTTCACGAAGTTGGACCGGCCTAGTTGGACTGTTTGTCCTAAGTAGACGTATTCGTCTACAACTTCGAGAGTCGAGTTCCCCAATGTTATTGGGGTGGGCACAACATGGGCGTTCGACATGACCTTCGTTTTGTCCATGTTCATTTTTAGGCCCACACGTTGGGAAACTCGACTGAGGTCTCCGAGCATTATGCCGAGGTCTTCCCTTCCATATTTCATGCAAAATACTGCCTTTTGGCGACCTAAGCAATGCTCAGCCAACAGCTCTAAACGAGTGAAGAGCCGGTATAAATCCGCTCTTAGTGTCATCTGCGTCGGTGCCTCTATTGTACTTCATGATAAGTGGTGCCTTAGAGCCTATCCTGTGCATTTATATAACACATCCTCCTATAGCCCGATTTAATCTCGACTTTGTGCTCCCGAGAATAGCGACAGATTTACACCGGAATACCGTTTAACGAATATTGAAAGTTACACCATCCGGTGTCTGCTCTCGTTCATGTATTTCATAACTTTTATTCTTGAGAACTTAGTGAATAAGCTTTACAAAATAAAATTAAGTCTATAACTTTTGTCATTGATGATAATTGTCAATCCTTATTACCTTAGAATCTGTAATACGTTTATGATATTGAATATTTATTCATTCTTTAGCAGTGTATGCTTGATAAACAAGTGATTATCAGCGTATAAGTGTCGCTCTTGCCTGCCTATGAATTCTTAATAATGACTATTATCCGGTTCAAATGCTGTTAGTATACGACCTTTTGGAGTTGCGTTACGCGACAGTGATGACTTGTAGGGTCAGAAAAATAGTCAGATGAATAATATTAATCAGTTGATTTAATTTTTGCAAGTATCAAGGCGAATAAAATATTAAATAAAGATAGTAACTAAGGCACATAATGAGAATAAAATTGTAGCTAATCTTCTAAGTCTTCAACTCCACTCATAGGCTCTCCTTCACTCTCTGAGCTGTCTTCGTTTGAAATTTCAGAATCAGCATAATCACGACACTGTCTTGAATGTTTGAATTGAATGTTTTATAATGTTTTTACACTGCTCTTTTTCTCTTTTAAAATAATCGTTCACACTCAGCATTTCTCGAGCACGACTGTTTAGCACATCTTCTTTTAGTACTAATTTTTGTCACAAAAGTACCAATAAATATAATTCAAAAAGAAATACTTCCGATTGCTAACGGTACTGAAAGGCGTCAGTTGATGTCATATGCCGCTCCATTCCAAAAGGTCGTATCCTAACAGCATTTGAACTGGATAATATATACGAACAATATCCGCAGAACTAACTATAACTTGTGTTTGCCGTTCTTATTATTATTAGTCCTTTTTGCTCTCCACAAATCTACGCTATTGTTTGAGTACATAGAAGTTCAAATAGCATGGATTTGCAACTACAATACAGAGATTGTTTAAAAACACGTTATCAGTTAATCCATCGCTGGCTACGCGGTTGCAAGTAATTAAGTTGTTAAGATTTCGAGTTCGAGAAACAAAAAAGACAGATATTTTACTTGGCATCCACATTGATACCTTATCGCAACCAAGTATAAGTCTCTCATATAATGCACATGTGCTGCACGTTTATTTCTAGCCCAGTCTTGATTAGACACTTCACGGCGAATTTATTTTTCAAATGTGCATTGTTCCAAGGCCATTGCGTCACATTTTTTACGTGTCTATGCTATCTCTATCGTGCTTGGACCCCTTCCAATCTAACACTCATTGGCGTGCGACGCAATAGTACGGCTTTTAAGTGCGTGCGGTGCATATTTAACGCTTACTGATGTAGCTGACAGTGTTGCTAGATGCTGTCCGGCCAATGTCCCTAGCCTGATTGCTTAAATGATTAGCCATGTAGTCCAAAATCGCCACAAGGAGACTATTTAGGGTTCCGTACCACAAAAGAAAAAAAATGGAACCGTCTGTCTGTCAAGACCTTTTATCTCGGGAACGCGTGTAGGTATCGAGTTGAAATTAAAACCATGCACTAAAGTCCCTTGAAGCAGAAAAATCAAACTTCTAAGTTAATGTAAAAGAAAGTTACAGCCGTTTATGCCGCAAAAATCGTCTATTTCGACACTCGAGGGAATCAAAATTTATATGGTAGGTACTTTCCGTTGACCTAGAACTATAAAATTTGGCATGTAATGTCGTCTTATGCTATGTGTACAGAGAAAAATCTGAAAACTATACATTTGTAATTAAATAATTAAAAAAATTGTCTGATCGATTCCTAAACTATTTATATAAGTAAGTACCTACAAATTTGTACGGAACCCTCGGTGGGCGAGACCGACTCGCACTTTTCCGGTTTTTTAAATGTGGCACTTGTATTTTTTTAAGTAGCACTCCAACTCCTTCCTTAAAAAATTAAAATGCCTTGTATAAACTTTGGCCTTTGCATCTACGTAATGTGGTGATTTATGCAGCGTCCAGTTGCACCTTCACTCACACTAGATGCTGCAGTGCCTGGGAAATTGTTTTTAGATGGCCCTAGGCTTGCCCAGCACCTATACCATCCTGACAGCTTAGTCGGCCTAGCCCACAGGAAAGGCAACTTGTATACCTACGTAAAATAACAAGAAAAATAACATGAAACCCGCGAAGAGCGCCACGAGTAGCCACTATAAACCTAAAGCACACTATAAATCTACGAATTACGACTATGCTTAAAATATAATTTGTGCTGTTTTCCCAAGTAACACAAAAGTCGCCGAAAAAATTCGAGATAACCCAAATAGCAACTGATCGCCGTTTGCAACTTTGGTTGTCATTTCACTCTCACCTCCCTGGGCTACCTTATGGCGATTGGGCTCGCACAAACTTTAGACAAAATTCTTACTTTATCAGAGCTATACGATCTTTCAACGACCTTTGTATTGAAAACGAAGACATTGATTTGTTCGCTAGTAGTATTTCCGTTATCCGTAAAGTATTAACCTCTAAGTTTTGTGACTCGGTTGAGGCCTCATTACCGATATAACCCACTATAATGGTGTGCCATCTTCCTTCTTCTATTATTGGATATAGTTACCGTGTCTGGTGTTTCGTGTATCGTTTTTCTTTCACCTGTGCTAATTGCTCAAAATATTGCTAGCTGTGAAAACTTTTTGTTGGCTTCCTGTATCTATGTGTGTAATTTATTGTGTTAGTGATAAGCTGTTAGTTTTCCTAATAAAATAAAATAAAATAAAATAAATAAATAAATCGCCTAATCTGGCAGCACTAGCAGGATCAGTGGCCTAATTACGCTCACCAAATCCTGAGCAATTCCAATCGTCTAACTGTCAAACTCCATACTAATTTGACAGTTAAACGATTGGAATCGCTCAGGATTTGGTGAGCGTAATATAGGGGCAGAGCCGGCAGGAGGATGAATGTCCATTTCCTCCCCATTGCGCCAGTTGCGCTCGTTTGCGAACACCATTCGGCTAATTGTGCGGGCGAGCAATTAGGTCCGGCCTCTGATGGAACGGCGCGCACCTCCCGGCTAAATGATGATTGCGGCGGCAAAAACGTCATCTGTCAGTGAGACGGTACCTATGTCACACGATTGTGTGCCCTGTTACCCGGACAGGGGCTAACCAACGCCTCTAGCTCAGCTATCTCCAGTGAATTACCTTCGGCATACAAAAACGCTCTTGCCATTTACTTTCCGGACAACTCAAGTTGACCAGCTCAAGCCATGCGTCGAAAATTGCTTCTTAAGATTTCATTAGCAACATAAGCAAATACTATTATCTTTGTGGAATGGAAACCTCGCTCGCTCAGAAGGGCCTCGCATCTCAATAACAAATTTTATAGATTTAACACGGCTCCGGAACGTGCGTGACGGCCGGGCGACTCTCCGCGTCGGTCCGGCTTCCCCTTGTCAGTTCATCCATTTGACTATCGAACGGGCTGAGGTTTCCGCGGCACGCACTGTCGATGTCGGCCAAATTGACGCTGATGCGCCACGGATTGCCTCTATAAGAAGCTTCATGGAGGAATGGCTGCGTCATGAGTTCAGTTCACTTGTTCGGATCTAAACAATTTTCTTTTTACAGTTTCATTTTCACTTTAAACAGATATCGATTCGATAATTATGCGTTACCGCTACTGATTTGTCGCAAGCAGTAACTAGTGCCCGCCGACCGTTTAAGGCGCGAGACACGCATATGGGACGTGAGCCGAGGGCGCGGTAAGATGTGTAGTCACAGACCACAGTCCTTGCTCTGCGGTCGCTCTTCGTCTGTGACTCTTTACATCTTACCGCGCCGTCGCCCCACGTCCCATCTGTGTGTCTCGCGCCTAACGATCTTGCTATAGCAATAAGTCAACACGTCGGACGTTTCAAAACCAGCCGTTCGTTTTCAAAACAACAAACTCAACAAGACAATCTGGACTTTTCATCTGTTGTGATAATGTTTACTTTGCACTGTGGCTGCAAGTAGTTAGTTTAACTGCATAAGGCTACGGGCTTGTCATGACGTATGTTTATCTGTCGGTATGTGAGCATTCGTATTTAGTCCGCAGATCGCTGGGCTGGAGGTCGCTGCAGTCATTAGGGTCAACTGGTGGTGTCTACTGCATTCATCGCCGATGCTTTCTGCGCACAACCGTTTTATTTAATTAAATTAAAACATAACGAGCATTTGTGATAGACGTAACATGTTCAGTTCACTGAATTTTGAGATACCTACTTAAAATATCGAACGAAACCCCACGTTGCAGCAAGCTTAAGGCTGTTCTTTCGTAAAGTATGCTGTCTCGCTCGCACAGTTAAACATTTTTAGTGATGGTAATAAAATCCTCCGTGTGGCGCCGGATTAAGAATAGCGTCACTCCATTTCCTTCCGTGGATGTCGTAGAAGGCGACTAAGGAAATCAATTGCTAGGAGACGGGCAGCAGCGTCTTCCTGAGATTCAAAACGCATACTGCGATCGCCAACCCGCCTGCCAAGCGTGGCGATTATGGCAAAACCCTTCATGGTTAAAAACCATGAGGGAGGCCTATGTCCTGCAATGGGCGTCAAATGGCTGATGATGATGATGAATAAAATTATAATACTTTAGATAAATTTGGTCTTTGGGTTTGATAGATAATAAAATTGCGGACATTCAAAATAATACTTTCCTTATCCTGTACCTAGTTTTGATTCCAAAATTTATTATTTTGGAAACAACTTTTCTTTATTAAAAACTGCGTGTAACAAAACAAAAATACATTTAAAATGTCCGTAATTTAATTACGCATCGTACCCTCAGACCACATATCAAAAGTGTGCTCATTTTATTACAATAATTAAAATGTTAAATTGTGCGAGCCAGGCAGCATGCTCTACGTTAGAACGGCCTTAAAGTACGATTACTCCATAGAAATTCCGATTAGGTAATTTGAGTAAACATTCTTGTACGAAATATCACGTTAAGAAATGTTACAGAAATACATTAAATAGGTAGTACTCATTACCTTCGTACCCATGATTTATTAGAACATCTGTGTGGTATCTCGTTTGCATATAGACCGGACTCACTCTTGACTGTCGCCATCGCCAATCGATCTGTGCAATCTAGGCCACATTGGGCGAGGTGAGGAGACAGTGCTCTTGAATTTGAATGGATATGGCTGAACAATGGCTAGGTTTGTTCATCTGGCGGAGGAGTTTGTTCACCTTTGAGTCGAATGTTGGGCCAATTGTGCAACTCGAGCGCAACACGCCCCCAGTGACGACAGCGATGACGCTGCCCTACTGCCCGAATCCGTTTTCCTGCAACGCAAATGACTTTGATGAATTCGGCACGTCTCGTCGCGTTGGTTGTCTGGTTGATGACGCAATAGGCTAAATCCATGTTGCGAAGTAATAAACGATAAGATGTGAAAGTGTGGCGCACAATGGAAGGTGTCTACGTGTTCCCTGGCACGCGTATTTCCCTAACTAGCATAGTCAACGACCCCGCGGCCTAACCGCAGTATCGTGTATAGTTTCGCCCAGAGCCGGCGAAACTACTTCCTCGCAATTCGTAATCGATAAAAGAAACAAAACAAGCCGTAAACAATTACAGAATTCCTAGGTCTCCGCCTACTTTTGCCGTATTGCACAATTCGCCCGCGCCGCTCGGTCATGTGAAGGCTGAATTTAAGTATTATCGTTATCGTGCTGTAATTGCTCGCTATTTGTTTGTTTTTATCATTTTCTATTAACGGCACGCATACGATTTGTGTGGCACCGGATTTAGAATAGCGTCACTCCATTTCCTTCCATGGATGTCGTAGAAGGCGACTAAGGAAATAAATTAAGAGGAGACGGGCAGCAGCGTCTTCCTGAGATTCCAACCGCATACTGCGATCGCTAACCCGCCTGCCAAGCGTGGCGATTATGGCAAAACCCCTCATTGTTATAAAAACCACGAAGGAGGCCTATGTCCTCCAGTGGGCGTTAAATGGCTGCTGACGATGATGATGATGATACGATTTAAGCCTTTCCTTGTGTAATAGCTTTTGGGACGATTCGCGTGATTGAGGACAGATAGTTTCAGGCCGCTTCAGGGGCTGGATACTGTTAGGGGCTGGATACTGTTAATACAATAGGTTTAGTTACAATGAAAATTGCACGAACGCGTCGATTCAGATTTTGTGCTGCATCAAACCTTTTAACTCTTGTAACCCCAACGGGAATCTGTCATTGTATTATAATGCTCTAACAGAATCGAGGCTCCGGTCTTAAAGCAGGAAACAAAGTGAAACGCATGGTTTGCCTACGATCGATGAATAAAGAGATAATGCTCAATGCATTTAACTGATTTCCTTCCGCAAGATCATATAAAGTCGCTAGCACCGGATATTATAAATTCCAGTAAAGCTATGCACGCTTTAGAAACACTTTATGAACGCCAATGTTAGTTCCTGGAAAACTGTCAGGTTCTTCAAAAGCCACAAAGTGTAGTCTTTTAATTGTTCATGGTTACAGGTGCAAACTGCGAATTACTTATTGCAAATTAATTTGAGTCGAACTGCTAAACAAAAACACTGGTGTTCGTATCAGATAGAATCTATTGACACGCGTTAATTGAAACGGGAACAAAATATCCAGTTACGACGTCTCATGTTGTTGCGCTTTGTTGTTTGCACATAATAATATCACATCTGTGGTTGGCTGTGTGTCACATTTGTTTAGTACCCATATATCACATATTTTATCTATGTTCGTATATGTATCGTGTTTGCGATTGCCTTACATGTTTCATGTAAATTTCCAACTGCACAGTCCACTATTATCGCTAAATCGATAGCAAAAATAAGGCACAAAGATATGAAATTCTTGTAAACCAAATATGCTTTTTTCTTTTCAAGACTTGTGATGTAATATGAGCATCAAAGTTCATTACTTGAATAACCATTTGGACTGCTTCCCTCATAACCTAAGTGAAGAACAAGGAGAGCGGTTTCTTCAAGACATTGAAGTCATGGAGGGTCGGTACTAGGGTGGATCGGATGCTTAATGATGGCTGATTACCGTTGGGCTCCTAAGACAGACAACTCCAAAGACAAACAAGAAAAACAGTCAACTAAGAGAAGTTTTTTGTATTCTCAGTAATAAAAACATTTCTTTTTCATCGACTCTTTTTAGGGTTTCTTACCTCAAAAGGAAAAACGGAATCCTTATAGGACCACTTTTTGTCCGTCCGTCCGTCCGTATCGAGTTGAAATTAATATCATGTCATAAAAATCATAAAATCAAACTAAAATAAAACATAAAATAAACAAACAAAAACAAAAATCTAAGTTAAAAAAAAACTTACGGTCATTTATGCCGCAAAAACCCTATATTTCGACACTCTCAAGGGAATCTAAATTTATAGGGTATTTTCCGTTGACCTAGAACTAGGATTTTTTTTTGGCAAGTGATACCATCGTATACTATAAGTACAGGAAAAAAAAAGGAAAACTATTATATATTTGGAAATTAAATCATAAAAAATAGTCTTAAGATCGAGAAAAGCGCGCGGAAAAACTGCGAGACTACAAATTTGTACGGAACCCTTGGTGGGCGAGTCCTACTCGCACTTGTCCGGTTTGTTTAAATAACTTCAAAACTACAGCTAAGGTTGTCCCTTCTTTTTGGGAAGATTAGGGATTTGTTACATTCTTTATAGCTCAGTACAGTACTGTTATATTCTTTGTTTGCTGGTTTTCTCCCAGTTACCAGTGTCAAGGCCGCCCCCTCACCGATTAGTCGAGTGCGCCAGAAAAGAGCATCTTCCGTCTCTCTCGCTACAAGGGGAACCTCATAATGGCGAAGGGGAAGGAAGTACCCAGGAAGGGTCTTCAGTAAGCGGGCACGTTTCAGCCCGGGTGTTCCGGGTGAGGCGCTCCGAGCGTTGCGTTTTATGTAGGAGCTTCAACTTTGATGTGTTTAACGTAATTTATGCCCGATGTTCAGCGTAATCTGGGATGCCATTGGCCATGTTTTAAGAGTTCCGCTCGTCTATTTGTAGAACTCGACCTTTAATGGAAACGATCGTATTCCTACATACTAAATTTATTGATAACAATGTTTATTTTATGATTACTAAATCTAGGCACGTACAAGCTTGTTGACAATTTCTAGTTATCAATAGGTGTATTTTTCCTAATTCCTTAATATTTAATCAGTTGTAAACAGACGCTCAAGTGGTTTATGTTGAGCTTATTTTTGTATTGATTGGATAGTGCATGATTCACATTAATATCTCATCCAATTACTTTCCAAAGTTTTGTACAGATCAAGGCCTCGGGCACCTTCGGGCAAGCTCTTGTGAAACAGCGTAATTACATGCATTTCTGACGAAACTTTAATGATGATTGATTCTTCTATTCGTGTATAAAATACTAATATACTTTGTCTAAAAAAAAAGTACACTTTTAATGTGGTATCTTTTGTAGTAAAAGAATTGAAAAACACAAAAGAATCACTTGACTGATCATAGAATAATAAGTAATAAATAACAATTACCACGATCGTTAATAGGATACCAATACGCAATAGCGTATCGTCAGTGTTTTAATTATCCAATAATTGATCATAGAGAGACAAAACAATGTACATGCATAACATTGAGTATTGTTTATTATTCTGTAAAAAAATGCCCTTTTGTTTTAATTGCTACTAGTATAGATTTACTACTTGGCACGTTCAGACCGGTAAAACGTTAATACATTTCAATGAGTATGTTTACTCAGATTTCTTCAAACATGACGTGAATATAATGTAATTAAAATTATAGGTAGGC